>JAHRHZ010000249.1:59450408-59485471 GCA_024137785.1 Ginglymostoma cirratum
TGAAGGGCCTAGGCCCGAAATGTCAAGCTTTCCTGCTCCTATGATGCTGCTTGGCCTGCTGTGTTCATCCAGCCCCACACCTTGTTGCTGGAAAAGCTCAGGTTTGGCAGCATCTGTGAAGAAAAAATCAGAGTTAACATTACGGGTCTGGTAACCCTTCCTCAGAATGGGTCAGACTGTTAACTCTGATTTTTTTTTCTTCACAGACGCTGCCAGACCTGCTGAACTTTTCCAGCAACTTCTGTTTTTGTTCCTGATTTACAGCATCTGCAGTTCTTTCGGTTTTTACTGATCTAAGACTCATTTGTCTGTAATTCCCTGGTTTCTCTCTACCACCCTTTTTGAAAATTGCAAACACATTAGCTGCCCTCCAGTCCTCTGATACCCACCCTAGACCCAGACAAGAATTAAAAATTTGAGTCAGAGCCCCTGCAATATTCTCCCGTGTCTTCCATAGCCACCTAGCATTCTACTCATCCAGATTTGGGAATTTTTCCACTTTTGAGCCTGCCATAACCTTCGACATTGCCTCACGACCTATGTCAAACTTCTCAAGAATTTCTCAGTCCCTCTTCCCAAATTCTGTGCCTACATCCTCCTTCTGCAAAATGAAGACAGACGTGAAGTACTTGTTTAACACCTCCCAATGTCCTCTGGCTCCTTGCACAGCTTGACTCTTTGGTCCCTAATGGGCTCCACCCTTGCCCTGGTTATCCTCTTCTGCTTTTTATACTTACAGAATATTTTAGGATTCTCCCTAATCTTGCCTGTCAGTATTTTTTCACGCCCCTCCCTTAATCTCCTAATTGCTTTCTTAAAATCTGGCATGCACTTTCTATACTACATTAGGGCTTCCATTGATTTGCTCCCATTATACCTGTTAAAAGTGTCTCTTTTCCTTCTTATCCAGTCTTGAATATTCCTAGATATCCAGGGTTCTCTGAGCTTGTTGCTCCTACATTTCACGCTAATGAGAACATTTTGGGCCTGAAATCTTGCCAGTTTAATATTGAACACTAGCCATTGTTCTGCTGTAGATTTACTTCAACAGTAATGATTCCCAGTTTAATTCGGCCAGATTGTGCCTTATATTAATAAAATCTGCCTTCCTCCAATCCAACATACATTTTTGCAGACCATCTTTTCTTTTTCCACAAGGAAATTAAAATGTACGATGTTGAGATTGCCAACACAAAAATGCTCTCCCATTGCCACCTCAACCATCTCTCTGGGTTTGTTCCCCAGAATTAGGTCCAGCACTGCACCTTCCTTTGTTGGATCTTCTACACATTCATGTAAAAATCTCTCCAGAATACATTTCAACAAATCTTTCCCCTTTCAACCCTTTACACTATAATTATCTCCATTAATGTTTGGGTGCCAGTAATACTCCCAATGTTACCATCCCCTCTTTATTTCTAAGTTCGGCCCACAAAGCCTCATTGAAGACCCTTCCAAGATATCGTACTTCATTACTGCAGTAACTGAGTCCATAATTAATAGTGCAATGCCACAATCTTCCGTTCTGTTTGAAGATCTTGAAATCCTGCCCCTCCTCAAACGTGTCTTTGTGATGGCAAAAACATTGCAACTGCATGTATCAATCATGTCCATGACTCAGTTGTCTTACCTATAATACTCTTTTCATTAAGATAGAAACTATCCAGCCTTAACCTACTCCCTTGAAACTCACTATGGCTGAACTCCCTCAGCCTTGGTTCCTTTGTTAAAGTTCACTCTGTGACCTTCCTGTGGCCAAACTAATTAAATACTTCCAACAGCACTATCAAACCCACCCACAAAAATGTTTATCCCATCCTAGAGATAGTAAGAACTGCTGATGCTGGAGTCAGAGATAACACAGTGTGGAGCTGGAGGATCACAGCAGGCCAGGCAGCATCAGAGAAGCAGGAAAGTTGACGTCTCGGGTCTGGACCCTTCTTAAGAAATGGGGGAGGGGGAAGGGAGCTCCGAAATAAATAGAAAGAGGAGAGTAGGGCTCGGGAAGGTAGGTGGGATGTCAAATAGGGTGGATTAAAATCGTTGGTTGAGGTTGTGGATCCTGTGAAGAATGAAAAATAGAAGAGGTCCTTTGCAGGTCTGGGAGACGGAGGTTCTGAGCTGGAGTAGAATCGATTGTAGTGCCAGAAGATGCCAATGTGGCCTCCTCTACATCGGTGAGACCAAGCGGAGGCTCGGAGTCCACTTTGTGGAGCACTGCTCTCTGTTCATGACAAACGACAACACCTTTCAGTTGCGAACCATTTCAACTCCCCCTCCCACTCCCTGGACGACATGTCCATCCTGGGCCTCCTCCAGTGTCACAGTGACACCACCTGGAAACTGGAGGAGCAGCACCTCATATTCCGCCTTGGGAGCCTACAACCCAATGGTCTCAATGTGGACTTCACCAGTTTTGAAATCTGCCCACCCCCAGCCTCGTCCCATGATCAACCCTCCCTCTCATCCCTGTCTCCTTGACCTGACACAGCCTGTCCATCTTCTCTCCCACCTCACTGACCAATCCCCACCACTGCCTACTGCACTCACCTATCACCATCCCACCTACCTTCCCCAACCCCACCCTTCCTCTCTCTATTTATTTTTGAGCTCCCTTCCCCCTCTCCATTTCCGAAGAAGGGTCCCGACCTGAAACGTCAACTTTCCTGCTCCTCTGATGCTGCTTGGCCTGCTGTGCTCCTCCAGCTCCACTCTGTGTTATCTTTATCCCATTCTCATTCTCTTGCAGCCACAGCACCCCGTCCACCCCCAATAAAGATCCCATCTTCCCCAGAAATGGTCATAGTGATCCAGGAATCTAAAACCCTCCCTCCTGCGCCAGTTTTGAGGAACACATTCATCTACTCTATTTTCCTGTTTCTGGACTCGCTAGCACACTGCACAGGTAGTAATACAGAAATTACAATCTTTGAGGACCTAATCTTTTGTCTGTTGTCTAGCTACCTAAATTCTTGATGTAGGACGTCATCCCTCATTTTACCTATATTTTTGGTAGCATTGTGTAACAGGACCTCAATTTTATAACTCTCCCCCTTCAGGATACCCTAAAGCTGCTCAGTGACATCCCTGACCCTGGCACCAGGGATGCAACACACTATCCTGGAGTTACATTCGTGACTGCAGAACAACCTGTCTGCTCCCCTAACTAATGAATCCCCCTATTACTATTGCTCCTGTTTTCATCTTCCTTCCCTTCTGTACACTCAAGTTACTTGTGGTTCCAGAAGCTGGACTCTGTCTGCACTCCCATGAGGAACCAACACCCTCATCAGCTTCTGAAATAGAAAACTAATTTGAGAGAAAAGCACCAGAATGCTCCTGCACTACCTGCCTGATTCTCTTTGACTGCCTGGTGGTTACCCAATACCTTCTTTCCTTCAGTCCCTTAAGCTGCTTTATGACCACTGCTGTAAATGTACTATCTGTATAACTCTGAGCCTTGTGAATGGGCTACCATGTGTCCAACTGCTGCTGAAGCTCTGAAACACAGAGCTTGAGTTTCTACAGTTGGGAGCACTTCCTGCATGTGTGGTCATCTAGGACACCAGTTGAGTCCATGACTTCCCACGTGCGTGTGGCGTCACATTTTATTTAGCTGACCTCACCTGCCATCACTTAAACTTGAACTTACTTAGTCTTATTTGCTAACTTCTTTAGTTACTTAATCTTTAAAGCTACTTCCTTTGCCTTAACTTTAGTCTCCTCTTATTCTCTGACGTTTATGAGACTTGGCTCTTAGTTAATCCCTTAATAACCTTCCAGCTCTTGGGCGATGGTGTACCCCCTATTGATCTGTGAAAGAAGCTAGGAAAACAAAACTGCAGAATAGAAGAAAAACACTTGCCCTCCACTTCACCAAGAGCTCTCACTTATCAAACCTTCATTGTCTACTCATTTCTGGTTGCACTGAGGTTTGAGAGTCTTTGAACTTTCTTCTTCAAAAGGCAGTGATAGCAGAGTCCTTGTATATTTTTGAGGTAGAGGTAGATACAGTTTAATAGGAAGGTGGTGAAAGATTATCAGAGGTAGGTGGGCATTTGGAATAACCAGATTAGCCATGATCTTATTAAATGGTGGACCAGACTCAATAGGTAAATGACTCATGCTCCTATATAGTTTGTACATTGAAATATTAATTAAAACTGCATAGCTCGGTTGGTAACACTCTTGCCTGAATCAGAAAGTTATGGATTCTGAGCCCGCTCCAATATTTAAGCATAAGAATCTGCATTGACACTTCTCTCCATTACTGAGGGAGTACTGCACTATTAGAGATCCTATCTTTTGAGTGAAACGCTAAATCAAGGTTCCATCTGTGGTCTCTCGTTAAATGATCCAATAGCATTAATTCAATGAAGGGCAAGGGGTGTTTTTCCTAACATTTATTCCTAAATCAACATCACATCACACCATTTATGTGGTATTTTGCCATGTTTCCTGTATTCCAACAGTGACTGCACTTCAAAAATATCTTATTGACTGTAAAATCTGGTTATCATGAAATATGCCATATATGTAAATCTTCCTATGAATGGGAAGCATTAATTTGACGTGCTGCACATTTCATCAACAGAAACAGTCAACAGCGTTCATATATGTTACAATCCCTGGTCCCAGTTCAGTGTCTATTGAACTTAGCCCCCTTTAACTTGTATCCATTAGTTATACAACTTCGCTGTCTGTTTTGAACATTTTGAAAGTTACCTTGAAGGTTATTCTGTAAGCAGGGAAGAGTAGTATGTTGTGAGAGTTCCAAATGTTTGGCTCTTTCTTGCAGGAAAACTTCCAGCAGCTTTGATGGAGGAGTAGTCCATGCTTTATGGGGTAAAATGTGATTTGTGCCTTTGGCCCATGGACTATCCAAATGTTTCTGAGAGCTAGTCCTGTTCTCAAACAAGTCATGTTCACTGCGGCTTTTTTGAGACCGGTGCGCAAAGTGGTGTGGACTAGACTTACTGTTTGTATTCTGAACCATACAAGGGGAATTTATAAACAAAGTATTGCCAAGAGTTAATGGTGGGAGGCTTCGTGTCCGTATTGGGGGAAGACTTTTATAAACCTTTTGTCTTCTGTCTGATGACTGTCGTTTCCGAGTTGCTAGCTCTGCAGGCATTTCTGTGAGTCTGCACTCCTCTGTCTGTTCCTCCAAAACCTCACTATTGTTACAATCCATGATAGAATCAAAGGTTGTTATAATATCATCGACTTCAGAAGTTTCATCTGTTAGGCATCTATTCTTGTTTTTATCTTTCAGAGTACTGTTTTGCTCATCCTTTTTCTTTTTACAGGAGAATAGCTGGTTCAATACACTGAAGCGCCCCTCTTTCTTCTTGTTGTTTTGAGAAGATTGCTGTCGAACAGGCTCAGGTCTGTGTTTAAAAAAAATTGAAATCAAGACAAACATTGGTCAAGATTTTCACAAATGATTAATATTTAAAATGCAAAATGTGCATTGTTTTAAATGTTACATTGATTTGTCATTTTAAAAGTATGTTATATATTTGTCAATGAACCAAAGATATCGTTACATTTTACAGATACATAACTGTCTCCAGTTCTACATTTCATTAGCCTGTTATTTATGAGTGTTAAGAGCTATACTTTTTTTTCGTAAAAATCAAATTTTCATCTTACACACTGCTTATTTATAGGTATACTGCCAGGTGCCATCTATATCAAAAGATCTTTCATATGCCCATCTGTACTACCTACCTATTTCCATACTGGTGTTCTTCACCTTGGGTTAAAGCCATCTGCCATAATCTTTTCAGTCTGTTGGTTGAATGTCACACATCGACACTCATCTCACCTAATAAGATGAGAGACTTTGCAATTCCTAGGTATTCTGTGAAGAGAATTAGCTGAGAACTGACTTCCTGCCAAGTAGTTTGATTGTTACTTAAAGCTGAGTTCGAACTCCCATTTCCAGCATGGAAGCCCAGTATTTAATTCAAGTTTTTGTTTCAGTTATTTTATTACTGCCTTACAGCACTTCCATTTAATACAAGTACAACAGTACTTAAACAGTACTTAAATGAGCAAAAACACACTGCAGCAGCACAGAGATACGCCAAGAAGAAGAAGAATACCTCTTCCAGGTATTCAGGGACAATGGATATCTGAAAAACTGGATCAGAAGATGCCTGCTAAACGAACGACACCAGGAAGATACTACATGCCCCGATACACTTATCATGCTACCTGACATCAGGAACACATCAGAACTAAGCACAAGCCACCTATGACCACTGGGCATCAGAGTAGCACACAAACCACATCAATCCTACGACAACTGCTCACCCGAATCAAAGACCCACTACCCACTATGGACAGGACCAATGTCAGAGATAGTGGAGGGAACATGTGCATGGAATCAGAGGAGGTAGGGGAGGTCCTTAATGAATACTTTGCTTCAGTATTCACCAGTGAGAGGGATCTTGTAGTTTGTGAGGATAGCGTGAAACAGGCTGATATGCTCGAACAGGTTGAGGTTAGGAAGGAGGATGTGCTGGAAATTTTGAAAAACATGAGGATAGATAAGTCCCCTGGGCCAGATGGAATATACCCAAGGTTATTACAGGACGCAAGGGAAGAGATTACTGTGCCTTTAGTGATGATCTTTTTGTCCTCACTGTCCACTGGAGTAGTACCAGATAATTGGAGGGTGGCAAATGTTATTCCCTTGTTCAAGAAAGGGAATAGAGATAATCCTGGGAATTACAGACCTGTCAGTCTTACTTCTGTGGTGGGCAGATTATTGGAGAGGATTCTGAGAGATAGTATCTATGATTATTTGGAAAAGCACAGTTTGATTAGAAATAGTCAACATGGCTTTGTGAGGGGCAGGTCATGCCTCACAAGCCTTATTGAGTTCTTTGCAGATGTGACAAAACACATTGATGAAGGTAGAGCAGTGGATGTGGTGTATATAGATTTTAGCAAGGCATTTGATAAGATACCCCATGGTAGAAAGTAAGGAGGCATGGGATTCAGGGAAATTTGGCTGTCTGGATACAAGACTGGCAGTCCAATAGAAGACTGAGGGTGGTAGTAGATGGCAACTATTCAGCCTGGAGCTCGGTGGCCAGTGGTGTTCCACAGGGATTTGTTCTGGGACCTCTGCTCTTTGTGATCTTTATAAATGACTTGGACAAGGAAGTGGAAGGATGGGTTAGTAATTTTGCCAATGACACGAAGGTTGGTGGAGTTGTGGATAGTGTTGGAGAGCTGTTGTAGGTTGCAATGGGACATTAACAGGATGCAGAGCTGGGCAAAAAAGTGGTAGATAGAATTCAACCTGGAAAAGTGTGAAGTGATTCATTTTGGAAGGTCGAATTTGAATGCAGAATACAGAGTTAATGGTAGGATTCTCAGCAGTGTGGAGGAACAGAGGGATGTTGGGGTCCACGTCCATAGATCCCTCAAAGTTGCTACCCAAGTTGATAAGGTTGTTAAGATGGCGTATGATGTGTTGCCTTTCATTGGCAGGGGAATTGAGTTTAAGAGCTGCGAGGTTATGCTGCAGCTCTATAAAACCCTGGTTAGACCACACTTGGAATATTGTGCTCAGTTCTGTTTGTCTCATTATAGGAAGAATGTGGAAGCTTTAGACAGCATGCAGAGGAGATTTACCAGGATGCTGCCTGGACTGGAGAGCAGGTCTTATGAGGAAAGGTTGAGGGAGCTAGGGCTTTTCTCATTGGAGTGAAGAAAGATGAGAGGTGACTTTATAGAGGTGCACAAGATAATGACAGACATAGAAAAGAGTGGATAGCAAAAGACTTTTCCCCAGGGCGGAAATGACTATTATGAGGGGGCATAATTTTAAGGTGATTGGAGGAAGGTATAGGGGAGATGTCAGAGCTGGGTTCTTCACACAGAGAGTGGAGAGTGGTGGGTGTGAGGAATGCGTTGCCGGCAGTGGTAGCGGAGTCAGATACTTTTGAGACATTTAAACGACTCTTGGATAGGCACATGGATGATAGTAAAATGTAGGGTATGCAGGGTAGTTTGATCTTAGAGTAGGATAATAGGTTGGCACAACAATTGGGCCGAAGGGCCTGTAATATGCTGTACCGTTCTATGTTCTATGTTCTAAAACTTGGAACTATTTTGAACTGTGAATAGGATAGTGTAGAATTTCAAAAGGACACAGTTAGATTGGGGGAATGGGCAAACAGTAAGTGAATTTTGATATCAAGGTGTTGGAAGTGATTCACTTTGATTGGAGGAATAAAAAAAAGACACAAATTAAAGGGTGCAATTCCTGAGGACGTTCCAGAGGAGAAAGACCCGGATGTGTATGTCCATAACTCATTGAAAGTGACAGGACAGGTTGATAGTGGAGTTAAGAAGGCATATAGTATCTGGAATTTATCAAAAACAGTGCACAGAATACTATGGCAAGCAATTATATTAACTCTGTATAAAACACATTGTTTTTCTATTAGATTTATTAATGACTACATTGTCTTTAGGTCTCCTAATTTTGGATCACAGAAAAACAAAGAGAAGTTGAAGAAAAGTAAATTTGCAAGTGATGGTTTTGCAAGCTGAACAGTGGAAGCAGCATGCAATTTAAAAGGCAAACAAATATCACAACTAACAGATTAGATCTAAGCACTGCAGTTTGTCACATTCGGCCATGAGTTGTATGAACAAATAAACAACCAACAAGAAGAGGAAGCTGATAACACAGTGTGGAGCTGGAGGGACACACCAGGCCAGGCAGCATCAGAGGAGCAGGAAAGTTGACGTTTGCGGTCGGGACACTTCTTCAGGAAGCTGTATAGATATCTTCATTCTCAACACAGAGAGCCCAGCACAGCATTGCAAAAGAAAAGGCTGTGGCACTTGTTTCCATCTTCAGCCAGAAGTGATGAGTGAATGATCCATTTTGACCTCCTCCTGACGCCCCAGCATCACAGTCCTCAGTTGATTGGACTAAATTCGTGTGATGTCAGAAATCACTGAACAAGGGCAGGACTTAAACAGTTAATGGTAAGGGCCCTGGGGAGTGTTGTCAAACAGAGAGACCTGGGGGTTGAGGTACATAGTTCATTGAGAGTTGTGTCACAGGGGGTAGGGTGGTAAAGAAAGCATTTGGCAATTTGGCATAGTTGCCTTCGTTGCCTAAACCATTGAATAAAGGAGGTGGGATGTCATGTTGCGGTTGTGCAGGATATTTTGGTGTTCTGTGTACATTTCTGGTTGCCCTGCTATAGGAAGGATATTATTAAATTGGAGTGGGGTCAGAAAAGATTTACCAGGCTATTGTAGGGACTGGAGGGTTTGAGTTATAAGGAGAGGCTGAATAGACTGGGATTTTTTTCATTGGAGCACAGGAGATTGAGGGGTGGCCTTATAGAGGTTTATGAAATCAAGAGGGCATAGATAAGGTGAATAACAAAAAGTATTTTCTCTAGGGTAAGGAAGTTCAAAGCTAGACGGAATAATTTCAAATTGAGAGGAGAAATATTTAAAAGGGACCTGAGGGACAACTTTTTTGCAAATATGTGGAATGAACTTCTAGAGGAAGTGGTAGAGATGGGTACCATTACAACATTTGAAAGACATTTGGGCAGGTACATGAATAGGAAAGATTTAGAAGGATATGGGCCAAATGCAGGCAAATGGGACTTGTTTAGTTTGGGAAACTTGGTCGGCATGACACATTGGACCGAAGGATCTATTTTTGTGCTGTACGACTCTATGAGTCTGTGACTGAAGGCACCTGATGTGACAAAAAATGTAACTTATGCTGCAGAATTATCATACCCCTAGCCAAGCTGTTTATGTATAGCTACAACACTGGCACCTACTTATTAACATGAAAAATGTCCAGGTATGTCCTATTTGCAAAAAGCAGGAGTAATCTAATCTGACCAATTACTGCCCCACCAGTTTATTCTTGACTATCGACAATGTGATTGAAGAAGCCATTGACAGCAATATCAAGTGGAACTTGGCCAGCAACAAACTGCTCACTTACACTCAACTTGGGCTCCACCAAGGCCACTAAGGTCTTGAGCTCATCACAGTCTTAATCCAAAAGTAAACAAGAGAGCTGAAACTCCAGAAGTGAAGTGAGAGTGACTGCTGTTGACATTAAGGCAGAATTTGACTGAGCATAGCATCAAGATGCCCTGGAGTCAATTGGAATAAGGGAGAAATGTGGTTGGAGTCATTCATTGCACAAAAGACAATGGTTGTAGTTGTCGGACCTCAATCATCTAAACCACAGGGCATTATTTTTAAAGCATTCCTTAGGGTATTATCCTAGACCACTACTTCCTCAATGACGCCTCCTTCTGTCATAAGGTCAGAATTGGCTTGTTTTCTGTTGATTGAACAATGTTCAACATTGGTCATAACTCCTCAGATAACAAAGCAATCTATTTATTTGCAGCTAGAACTGGACAATATTCAGTGTTTGGTTATTTAATGACAACTAACATTTGGGCTATATAACATGCCAGGCAACGGCTATCACAAACAAGAGGGAATTCAACCATAATCGCTTGACATTCAATAGCATTACCGTTACTGAATCTCCACAATCAACCTCCTGGTGACTATCATCGATCAGAAATTGAACTGGACCAGTCATATAAATATTGAGGCTCCAAGATTGGTCAGAGGCTATGAATTCTGGAGTGAGTAATTCATTTGACTCCCCAAAGCCTGTCCATTATCATTAAGCCATTAGTCTGGGTTTGATGGAATACTCTGAACTTGTCTGAATGAGTGCAGCTCCAACAATACTCAAGAAGCTCGACACCATCCAGGACAAAGCAACCCAGTTAATTGGTACCACCTTCGGTGTTCATTCCCTCCACTACTAGCACACAGTGACAGCAGAGTATACCATCTACAAGATGGACTGCACCAACTCACCATGTCTCCCTTGTCATCATCATTTGAACTGCAAACTCTGCCTCCCAAAAAGTCAAGGGCTTCACATGCATTTGAGCATCATCACCTGCAGGTTCCTCTCTAAGCGCCACACCACTCCAACTTGGAACTATATACTATTCCTTTACTGTGGGGGGGTTAAAATGTAGCACCCACTTTCTTACAGCACTGTGAGTGTACGTGCACCACATGGACTGCACCATCTCAAGAAATCACTTCCTATCAGCTTCTTGAGGGCAATTAAGAATGGGAAATAAATGCTGGCCTACCCATCCACACCCACATCACATGAACAAATAAAACTAAGTTCTGAACAAAACACTTTAGGAAGGATGTGAAGACATTCGAGAGGGTGCAGAAAAGATTCTTGAGAATGGTCTAGGGAGGAGGAACTTTAAGTAACGTTGCAGAAGCTGGAACTGTTCTATTTGCAAATTTTGAGGAGAAATTTGTGAAACGGTATTGAAAATCAGAAACGCAGAAAATCATAAGGAGAGTAGACAAAAAGAAACTGATCCATTATTTTTTTCTCTGTTCGTTTGTGGGATGTGAGTGTCGCTGGCTGGCCAGCATTTCTTGCCAGTCCCTAGTTACCTTTGAGAAGATGGTGGTGAGCTGGCTTCTTGAGCCACTGCAGTCCACCTGCTGTGGGATGACACACAGTGCTATTAGGAAGGGAATTCCAGGATTTTGACCCAGCAACAGTGAAGTAACAACGATATATTTCCAAGTCAGGATGGTGAGTGGCTTAGAGGGGAACTTGCAGGTGGTGGTGTTTCCATATGACTGATGCTCTTGCCCTAGATGGAAGTGGTCGTGGGTTTGAAAGGTGCTGTGTGAGGATCTTTGGTGAATTTCTGCAGTGCATCTTGTAGCTAGTACACACTGCGGCTACTGAGCGTTGGTGGTGGAGTGAGTGGATATTTGTAGATGTAGTGCCAATCAAGCAGGCTGCTTTGTCGTGGACGGTGTCAAGCTTCTTGAGTTGTTGGGGCTGCACTCCTCCAGGCAAGTGGGGAGTATTCCATCACACTGCTGACTTGTGTCTTATAGATGATGGACAGGCTTTGAGGAGCCAGGAGGTGAGTTACCCACCGCAGCATTCCTAGCTTTTGGCCTGCTCTTGTAGCCACTGTGTTTATGTGGTGAGACCAGTTGAGTTTCTGGTAAATGATAACACCCAGGATGTTGATAGTGGGGGATTCAGTGATGGTAACACTATTGAATGTCAAGGGACAGTGGTTAGATTGTCTCTTACTGGTGATGGTCATAACCTGGCATTGGTGTGGCGCAAATGTCACTTGCCACTTGTCAGCCCAAGTCTGGATAATGTCCAGATCTTGTTGCATTTGAACATGGACTGCTTCAGTATCTGAGGAGTCACGAATGGTGCTGAACATTGTGCAATCATCGATGAACATCCCCACTTCTGACCTTACGATGGAGGGAATGTCATTAATGAAGCAGCGGAAGATGGTTGGCCCTAGGACACTACCCTGAGGAAGTCCTGTAGAGATGTCCTGGAGCTGAGATGATTGATGTCCAACAACCACGACCATCTTCCTTCGTGTCAGGTATGACTCCAACCATTGGATAGTTTGCCCCCGATACCCATTGATTCCAGTTTGGCGAGGGCTCCTTGATGCCACATTTGGTTGAATGCAGCCTTGATATCAAGGGCTGTCACTCTCACCTCACCTCTGGAATTCAGCTCTTTTGTCCATGTTTGAACCAAGGCTGTAATGAGGTCAGGAGCTGGGTGGCCCTGGTGGAACCCAAACTGGACATGACTGAGCAGGTTATTTCTGAGCTGGTGCTGTTTGATAGCACTGGAACCTTCCATCATGTTACTGATGATTGAGAGTAGACTGATGGGGTGGTAATTGGCCGGGTTGGATTTGTCCTGCTTTTTGTGTACAGGACATACTTGGGCAATTTTCCACAAGTCAGGTAAATACCAATGTTGTAACCGCACTGAAACAGCTTGGCTATGGGAGCGGCAAGTTCCAGAGCACAAGTCTTCAGTACTGTTGCCAGAGTGTTGTCAGGGCCTGTAGTCCTTGTGGTATCCAAGTGTCTCCAACCATTTCTTGATATCACATGGAGTGAACTGAACTGGCTGAAGACTGGTATTTGTAATGCTGGAGACAACTGGAGTAGGCTGAGATGGATCATCCACTCGGCACTTCTGTCTGAAGATTACTCCGAATGCTTCAGCCTTAACTCTTGCACTGATGTGCTGGGCTCTTCCATCATTGAGGATGGGGATATTTGTGAAGCCTCCTCCTCCAGTCAGTTGTTTAATTGTCCACCACCATTCACGACTGGATGTGGCAGGACTGCAGAGCTTAGATCTGATCCATTGGTTGTGGGATCGCTTAGCTCTTATCACTTGCTGCTTTCGCTGTTTGGCATGCCAGTTGTCCTGTTTGGTAGCTTCTCCAGTTTGATACCTCATCTTCAGATATGCCTGGTGCTGCTCCTGGTGTGCCCTCCTGCACTTTCCATTGAACTAGGGTTGACTCCCTGGCTTGATTGTAATGGTTGAGTGGGGGATATGCCGGGCCATGAGGTTATAGATTGTGCTGGTGTCTAATTCTGCTGCTGTTGATGGCCCACAGCACCTCATGAATGCCCAGTCTTAAGTTGCTAGATCTGTGCGAAGTCTTCCCATTTAGCACGGTGATAGTGCCACACAACATGATGAAAGTTATTTTCAATGTGAAGGCAGGACTTCATCTCCACAAGGATTGTGTGATGGTCACTTTTACCGATACTGTCATGGACAGATGCAACTGCAGCTGGTAGATTCGTAAAGATGAGGTCAATTATGTTTTTCCCTCTTGTTGGTTCTCTCACCATCTGCCACAGACCCAGTTTAGCAGCTACGTCCTTTAGGACCTAACCAGCTCAATCAGTAGTACTGTTGCTGAGCCACTCTTGCTTGTGGACATTGAAATCCCCCACCTAGAGTACGTTTTGTGTCTTTTCCATCCTCAATGCTTCCTCTAAGTGTTGCTCAACATTGAGGAGCACTGATTCATCAGCTGAAGAAGGACGGTATGTAGTAATCAGCAGGAGGTTTCCTTGCCCATGTTTAATCTGAAGCCATGAGACTTCATGGGGTCCAGAGTCAATATTGAGGACTCCCAGAGCAACAGGCTCCTGACTGTATGTCACTGTGCCCCACCTCTGCTCGGTCTGTCCTGTCAATGGGACAGGACACATCCAGGGATGGTGATGGTGGTGTGTGGAAGGTATGATTCTGTGAGTATGACTGTGTCAGGCTGTTGCTTAACTAGTCTGTGAGACTGCTCTCTCAACTTTGGCACTAACCCCCAGTTGTTAGTGAGGAGGACTTTGCAGGGTCAACAGGGCTGTTTCTGCCATTGTCGTTTCTGGTGCCTACGTCTATGCCAGGTGATCTGTCCGGTTTCATTCCTTTGAGGCTTTGTAGCGATTTGTACAACTGAATGGCTTGCTAGGCCAGTTCAAAGGGCAATTGAGAGTCAACCACATTGCTATGGGTCTGGAATCACATGTAGACCAGACCAGGTGAGGATAGCAGATTTCCTTCCCTGAAGGACATTAGTGAACCAGATGGATTTTTCCGACAATCAGCAATGATTTCATGGTGATCAGTAGATCCTTAATTCCAGACATTTTTTTCTAATTATTGAATTCAAAGGACCAAAGGACCAATTCCTGTGTTGCTGCTTAATGTTCTTTTGTATTACTGACAAATGACAAATAACTTGCCCACCACACAGTGCCAAGCAATGACCATCTACAGCAAAAGAGAACCCACCAGTGCCCCGTTGAAAATGAACGGCATTGCCATTGTTGACTCCACTGCTGTCACCATCCTTAGAATTACCATTGACCAGAAACTGAACTTGACTATCCATATAAATTCTGTGGATTTGAACCCGGGTCCCCAGAACATTAGCTGGGTTTCGGGATTAATAGGGCGGCATGGTGGCTCAGTAGTTAGCACTGCTACCTCACATTGCCAGGAACTCAGATTCGATTCCATCCTCGAGCGACTGTCTATGTGGAGTTTGCACATTCTCCCTGTATCTACGTGCATTTCCTCCAGGTGCTCCAGTTTCCTCCCACAGTCCAAAGATGTGCAGGCTAGGTGGATTGGCCATACTAAATTGCCCAGTGTTCAAGGATGTGTAGATTCATTGGGTTATAGGGGAGTGGGTCAGGGTGGGATGCTCTGAGGGTTGGTGTGGGCTTGTTGGGCTGAAAGGCCTGGTTCCACACTGTAGGGATTCTATGATAATACCACTAGACCATCGTCTGCCCTCAGTGGGAGGGAACATTAGTGGAATGTTCAAGAATAGTGGGGCACAGACATAATTTGTCTGGCAATAGAAGCAATGGTGATATGACAAGGAACCTTTTCATGCAACAAGTGGTTAAGATCTGTAATGCACTTGCCTGTGTGTGTAGTAGAGGCAGGTTCAGACGTAGCAATAAAAAAGACAATGGACTCATTATCTAAAGAGGAAAACAGTGCAAGGCTTTGGGAAAAGGCAGGG
Organism: Ginglymostoma cirratum; assembly: GCA_024137785.1. Taxonomy (NCBI): domain Eukaryota; kingdom Metazoa; phylum Chordata; class Chondrichthyes; order Orectolobiformes; family Ginglymostomatidae; genus Ginglymostoma; species Ginglymostoma cirratum. Next base: position 59,465,894 of record JAHRHZ010000249.1, read on the forward strand.
ATGTGGCAGCAGTTGGATTGCTTTTGCACTCTGTCAGCATGGACACAATGGGTTGAATGGCTGTCTCTGTACCAAAATGATTCTATGTGGCAAATTCAGCTTTGAATCACTCTTCTTTGATGTTAATCTGCATCTCTGGTCAATCAATCTGTGTTTGGTAGTGTCGATTGAGGGAAGAACATCAGCTGGAATATCAAGTATCAAAATTCCTCTGCTCTTCGTTTTAAATAATGCCCTGGAGATTCTTTGCAGATGAACATTGGCTTAATGCTCCATGTGACAAATCACAACATCTTCCCACCAATATTTCCTATTCTTCAGTGGGCAGGTTTGTAATTCAGGCTAGGAATTGGGAATAGCATGTTCTCTGTCAAGCATAGTAGGAACTGCAGATGCTGGAGAATCTGAGATAACAAGGTGTAGAGCTGGATGAACACAGCAGGCCAAGCAGCATCAGAGGAGCAGGAAAGCTTGACCTTTCAGGCCTAGACCCTTCTTCAGAAATGGGGGAGGGGAAGGGGGTTCTGAAATAAATAGGGAGAGACGGGGAGGTGGATAGAAGATGGATAGAGGAGAAGATAGGTGGAGTGGAGACAGACCGGTCAAAGAGGCGAGGATGGAGCTAGTAAAGGTGAGTGTAGGTGCGTAGGTAGGGAGGAGATAGCTCAGTCCAGGGAGGATGGACAGGTCAAGGGGGCGGGATGAGGTTAGTAGGTAGGAGATGGGGGTGGGGCTTGAGGTGAGAGGAGGGGATAGGTGGGAGGAAGGACAGATTAGGGAGGCGGGGACGAGCTGGGCTGGTTTTGGGATGCGGTAGGGGGAGGGGAGATTTTGAAAGCTTGTGAAGTCCACATTGATACCATTGGGCTGCAGGGTTCCCGAGCAGAATATGAGTTGCTGTTCCTGCAGTCTTCAGGTAGTATCGTTGTGGCACTGCAGGAGGCCCAGGATGGATATGTCGTCTGCAGAATGGGAGGGGGAGTTGAAATGGTTTGTGACTGGGAGATGCAGTTGTTTAGTGCGAACCGAGCGTAGGTGCTCTCCAAAGCGATTCCCAAGCCTCCGCTTGGTTTCCCCAATGTAGAGGAGGCCACAATGGGAACAGCGGATGCAGTATACCACATTAGCAGATGTGCAGGTGAACATCTGCTCGATGTGGAAGGCTGTCTTGGGGCCTGGGATGGGGGTGAGGGGGGAGGTGCAGGGGCAGGTGTAGCACTTCCTGCGGTTGCAGGGAAAAGTGCCGGGCGTGGTGGGGCTGGAGGGGAGTGTGGAGCGGACAAGGGAGTCATGGAGAGAATGGTCCCTCCGGAAGACAGATAAGGGTGGGGAGGGAAAAATGTCTTTGGTGGTGGGGTCAGATTGCAGATGGCGGAAGTGTCGGAGGATGATGCGTTGGATCCGGAGGTTGGTGGGGTGGTACGTGAGGACGAGGGGGATTCTTTTTTGGTTATTATTGCGGGGACGGGGTGTGAGGGATGAGTTGCGGGAAATGCGGGAGACACGGTCGAGGGCGTTCTCGACCACTGAGGGGGGAATGTTGCGGTCCTTGAAAAACGAGGACATCTGAGATGTACGGGAGTGGAATGCCTCATCCTGGAAGCAGATGCGGCGGAGACAAAGGAATTGGGAGTAGGGGATGGCATTTTTGCCAGAAGGTGGGTGGGAGCAGGTGTATTCTAGGTAGCTGTGGGAGTCGGTGGGCTTGAAATGGGTATCGGTTTCTAGGTGGTTGCCAGAGATGGAGACAGAGGTCCAAGAAGGAGAGAGAGGTATTGGAGATGGTCCAGGTGAACTTAAGGTTGGGGTGGAAGGTGTTGGTGAAGTGGATGAACTGTTCGAGCTCCTCATGAGAGCACGAGGCGGCGCCAATACAGTCATCAATGTAACGGAGGAGGAGGTGGGGTTTAAGGCCAGTGTAGGTACGGAAGAGGGATTGTTCCACGTAACCTACAAAGAGGCAGGCATAGCTTGGGTCCATGCGGGTACCCACGGCCATCCCCTTTGTCTGTAGTGAGTGGGAGGAATTGAAAGAGAAGTTGTTGAGGGTGAGGACAAGTTCGGCTAAGCGGATGAGGGTGTCAGTGGATGGGGACTGGTCGGGCCTGTGGGACAGGAAGAAGCAGAGGGCCTTTAGGCCATTTGTATGGGGAATGCAGGTGTGTCGGGACTGGACGTCCATGGTAAAGATGAGGTGTTGGGGACCGGGGAATTGGAAGTTCTGGAGGAGGTGGAGGATGTGGGTGGTGTCACGGATGTAGGTAGGGAGTTCCTGGACCAAGGGGGAGAAAATGGAGTCCAGACAGGTGGAGATAAGTTCGGTGGGGCAGGAGCAGCGGAGGTCAGGTTCGTGGATTTTGGGAAGGAGATAGAAGCGGGCGGTGCGAGGTTGGGGAACAATGATGTTGGAGGCTGTGGGTGGGAGGTCACCTGAAGTGATGAGGTTGTGAATGGGTTGGGAGATGATGGTTTGGTAGTCGGGGGTGGGGTCATGATCACGGGGGCGATAGGAGGAGATGTCGGAGAGTTGGCGTCTGGCCTCGGCAATGTAGAGGTCAGTATGCCATACTACAACTGCGCCTCCCTTGTCCGCGGGTTTTATGGTGAGTTTGGGATTGGAGCGGAGGGAGCAAAGGGCTGCACGTTCTGCAGGGGAGAGGTTGGAGTGGGGGAGAGGGGTGGAGTGGTTGAGGTGATTGATGTCACGACGGCAGTTGGAGATGAAGTGGTCGAGGGAGAGTAGGAGGCCTGTCAAGCAGTTTATTTTGCTTTTACTGTAGCGATTGTAGTTTAAATATATTTATTTCCGTAATTTTTATTGGTGGATTTTTTTAAAAAATCCACATTTTCCCTCATAAGCTGTTCTCAAAATTATTGTTTTTGGACGTGTACAGTTGTTAAGAAAGGCTCAGTCAAATTCCTTGCCGTTAAAATTCACAGGATAAAGCCATCATACTAATTTGTCCCACAATAATTGGCTCATGTGAAAAATGGGTTAAGTCTCATTGCTAAGGTGGAGTGGTAAATTGACCTGGAAGTATTTGATGCTAATAATTGCATTTTCATTACTTTATAAATTTGTTCAATTAAATGACACTAGAATCCCATGACACTAGAATCCCTGGGTGTTAGAAGCACAAAAAAATGTATGAAGGCTCCAATTCCAACACAAGTTATTCTTTAAGTTGTTATTTTTATCCAACATTCTTTTCTCATAAATAATTGACAGTTTTCTGTGACACCTACCTAGTTTCCTTTGAGAACAGTTTGATGCATGCTGTGTGCCCACAGTACATTGCATATGTTAGAGGAGTGTTTTCATTGATGTCCCTTGGACTGCTGTCCACCCCCAGCTGCATCAATGATTGTACACAATCTGCTTTCCCTGCTGCTGCAGCCCAGTGAAGAGGTGTTCTAGCAAAAAAATGAAAAAGTTAAAATATTGTTACATTTGAATACAGCCAGTAAAAATTTTACTGGTATTAGCTTATCACACAGTAACAGCCAGTTATCAGGTACTTCAGTTCACACAGTAGAAAAATTAAATGGGAAAAATTTCCAGAACAAAATAAAGTGATAAATAAAGCTTTCACAATAAGATACAGCTTTGTTCTGAGTTATGAGGAGAAGTTGGAAATTCGAGTTACTTTTCAGCAAACTGTTAAAGACTTAGGGGTCTGAACTTAAAGTTGAAAACCACTGCATTTACGATAATGAAATACGTACAAGGTACTTACATTAGCACAGACCCATTGGACCCGGAATCGAAAAGAATGGTACTTCTAAGCTGCAGCATTCCTTAGATCTGAAGGGATGAATTTTTTAGTGGTTTTCAGGACCTCAACATCAGAATGAAGAGGGAACTGGGTATTAAATATCCCTGACACAAGGGGTAGCAATATTGACTAAGGCTAATATATGGAATAAGTGCTGGAGAGAGAATATCCTGGAGGTAAAGGACAGAATATATATGTTTAGTACTTAGATATGATGGATATACCTACTGGGTACCCACAAACTGGTGTGAGAAAAATGGTGGGACAAATTTGTAAGGCAATTACAGAGAAATGCAAAGACTTTAGATTAATTCTCATGGGGTCTTACAGTAATTACAAGGGAAAATTCTGAAATGTGTTCAGGAAAATTTTCTAGATAATTTGAGCACTGCATAATATGCAGTCACTGAAAGGGGAGGCATTGCTGGATCCGTTTCCAGGGAATGAAGGGAGACATGGGGCTCAGGGATTAGCACTGCTGTCTCACAGTGCCAGGGACCCGGGTTCAATTTCAACCTCAGGTGGCTGTGTGTGGAGTTTGCATGTTCCCCCTATGTCTGTGTGGATTTCTACCAGGTGCTCTAGTTTCCTTTCACAGACCAGAGATGTGCAAATTGGATAGGTTGGCCCTGCTAATCTACCCAAGGATGTGTAGGTTAGGTGTGTTAGCAGTGGGAAATGCAGGGTTACAGGGATTGGGAAGAAGGTAGGGGAATGGAACTGGTTTGCTGTTTGAAGTGTCATTGTGGACTCATTGGGCCGAATGGCCCATTTGCACACCGTAGGGATTCTATGGAAACAAGGGTCAAGATTTAGGAGATTCTTAGCACAGTTTTATAAGATATAGGTTACTTATGGAAAAAAAAGACGAGCAATCTAATATGGATTAATTGGAAACAAATATCGGCTGAGAAATGGAATCAAACAACATGTTGCCTTTTAAATAGAAGATGGTTCTGGAAAGTTCAAGGTAGAATAGAATAGAGAATAGAAAAATAATTTATTGTCACTCTATTTTTATACAAAATAAAACAGTGAAATGTGTTTAAGTCTCCATACCATGGCACCTAGAATAACAGAAGGCTTGGATAAGAAACAAGATAAAATAAAATAAAGATCAAGTCCACTGGTTCAGTTCATAGCTTCTGCGTTTAGGAAAACAGTACCACTGGAGAAAGCTGATGAAGCCACCGCTGAAGGAGACGACCACCACGCCAGCTGCTGGAATCCTGGGTTGCAAGACTCCGCAGAATCTCAAAGTCTCCCCAAGGACCCGACTAGTTGCTGGTCCAGGGAAGACGTTGCAGAAGCCATCCAAGGGAATCCTGGGCTGCTGGATGTTGGGCCGAAACCACCTCATCGCCAAAGTTGCTGCCAACCTGGACCATGCTGCCGAAAACACTGAAGCAGACCACCACCAGATGTGGCCATAATGGCCATGAGGAACCGCCATTGCTGCTGCAGCAGCCGCCTGAAACATCCCTCCCCCACTGAAGCCACCAAAAGAAGGTAAGATGAATATTGATGTTAAAAGTAATAAGTGGAAAAACTGAAAAAAAAGGATGTAGCAGGCCTGGAAATCAGAAGCAGACATGCTCAGGAGTCCAAATATTTCCTACCCATCATTAAAACAAGGTATATTCACACGAGGAGTAAATTGAGTGTAACCAAACCCAGATAAAAGAGTTATCAAGTAAGATGAGCACAAAAAACACGTGCATTAAATTATCAGTTTGATAATGAAGGGAGAACCTGGCTGAATATAGAAAGTTCAGAGGGGATGTCAAAAAGAAATAAAAGCAGCAAAACAGGAATACGAAAAGAGACTAACAACTCACATAAAAAGGAACCCAAAAGTCTTCTTTTGGGATATAAATAGTAAAATGGTGATAAAAGGAGTTGTGCCAATTTGGGAACACCAATAACCTGCTCAAGTTAACCTGTTCAAGTTGACCTGCCCAGTGATGCCCAGTTTGGGTTCTGCCAGGGCCACACAGCTTCTAACCTCATTACAGCCTTGGTTCAAACATGGATAAAGTAGCTGAATTCCAGAGGTGAGGCGTGAGTGACAGCCCTTGACATCAAGGCTGCATTCAACTGAGTGTGACATCAATGAGGGCCCAAGCAAAACTGGAAACAATGGGTATCAGGAGGCAAATTCTCTGCTGGTTAGAGTCATACCTGGTACATTGGAAGATAATTGTGGGTGTTGGAGGTCAGTCATCTCAACTCTAAGACATCTCTGCAGGCGTTCTTCAAGATAGTGTCCCAGCCACAACATCTATCTTCCCTACATCATAAAGTCAGAAGTGGGGATGTTCACTGAAGATTGCATAATGTTCACCACTATTCAGATACTGAAGCAGTCCATGTTGGTATGGAATATTCAGGCTTGGACTAATAAATGGCAAGTAACATTCATGTGACAGAAATTCCAGGCAATAACCAACACCAATAACAGACAATCAAATTATTGCCTCTTGACACTCAATGATGTTACCATCACTGAATCCCCCACTAGCAACATCCTGGTAGTTATCATTGACCAGAAACTCAACTGGACTTGCCATATAAACACATTGGATACAACAGCAGATCAGAGGCTAGGAAAACTGTGGTGACTAACTCATCTCTTGATTTCCCCAAAACCTGTCCACCATTTACAAGGCACAAGTCGTGAATATTATTGGAATACTCCACACTTGCCTGGATGAGTGCAGCCCAACAACACCCAAGAAGCTTGACACCATCCACGACAAAGCAGCCCGCTTGAAAGGCACCACATTCACAAGCATTTACTCCTTCCACCATAAACGCTCAATAGCAGCAGTGCATACTACCTGCAAAATGCACCGTAGGAATTCACCAAAGATCCTCAGACAGCTCCTTCCAAATCCACAACGACTTCCATCTAGAAGGATAAGTGCAGCAGATTCATGGGAACGCCACCACTTTCAAATTCCCCATCAAGCCATTCACCATTCTGACTTGGAAACATATCACATTCCTTTACTGCATCAAAATCCTGGAATTCCATCCTCAAGGGCATTGTGGGTCAACCTATGGCATGTAGATTGCACTGCTTTAAGAATATAGGTCACCATCACCTTTGTAAGGGAAACTAGGAATGGGCAATAAAAATACCTGCAAACCAGCAGCACCCATGTCCCACAAGTGAATAGAAAAAACCTAACACGCAAAGGACATAGCTGAGATACTAAGTGACTACTTTATACCTGTGTTTACCAAAGAACTTGATATTTTCAAAGACACGCGAAAGCAGAGGCAGTTGAGACTCCAGATAAACTAAAAATTAATAAGGAGCAACTATTAGAAATATTGGCTGAATTTAAAATTGAGATGTTACTTTAATTTAACCATTTGCATTGAGAATATGGACAGAATATTGGACCTTATGGTGGCATTGACCATAATTTACAATTCTCCTTTGAAATAGAGTTGGTGGCAAAGGTCTTGAGAATTTCAAGTGTTATATCCTTGTTCAAATATGATCAGCAACTAAAGGCCAGTCAGTTTAATCTCAGGAAAGAAATTTTGATATGATAATCTGGAACAAAGTTAAGTCCTTTGTACATATATGTATTAATTGAAGTAAGCCTACACAGATTCATAGGACGTAAGAACAGGGGTAGGCCATTCAGCCTGATAAGCTTGTTCCACAATTCAGTGAGATCATGGCCGATCTGTAGCCTAACTCCGTATACCTACCTTTGGCCCATATCCTTTATTACCTTTGCTTAACAAAAGATTATCTCAGATTTAGAATTCACAACTGAGGATCAATTTTGTTTAATTTGATTGAGTTTTTGATCAAGTAGCAGGCAAGGTTGATGAGGTTAATGCTATTGAGGTGGTGTGCATGGACTTTCAAAAGTATTTGATAAAATGAAATGTTTCAACGAGGTGGTGTCATAGTGGTAATGTCACTGAACTAGTAATCCTGAACCCCAGCACCACCACACCTGGCACTTTTCCCTGCAACCGCAGGAAGTGCTACACCTGTCCCCACACCTACCCCCTCACCCCCATCCCAGGCCCTAAGAAGACTTTCCACATCAAGCAGATGTTCACCTGCACATCTGCTAATGTGGTATACTGCATCCGCTGTTCCCGTTGTGGCCTCCTCTACATTGGGGAAACCAAGCAGAGGCGTGGGGACCGTTTTGCAGAACACCTACACTCGGTTTGCACTAAACAACTGCACCTCCCAGTTGCAAACCATTTCAACTCCCCTCCCATTCCTCAGACGACATGTCCATCCTGCGCCTCCCGCAGTGCCACAACGATGCTACCCGAAGGTTGCAGGAACAGCAACTCATAGGTTGCTGTTGGGAACTTGGGAACTTGGGAACCCTGCAGCCCAATGATATCAATGTGGACTTCACAAGCTTCAAAATCTCCCCTCACCTAACCGCATCCCAAACCAGCCCAGTTCGTCCCTGCATCCCTAACCTGTCCTTCTTCCCACCTATTCCCTCCTCCCACCTCAAGCCCCACCCCCATCTCCTACCTACTAACCTCATCCTGCCCCCTTGACCTGTCTGTCCTCCCTGGACTGACCTATCTCCTCACTACCTCTCCACCTACATTCACCTTTACTGGCTCCATCCCCGCCTCTTTGACCTGTCTGTCTCCTCTCCACCTATATTCTCCTCTATCCATCTTCTATTCGCCTCCCCCTCTCTCCCTATTTATTTCAGAACCCCCTTCCCCTCCCCCATTTCTGAAGGGTCTAGGCCCGAAACGTCAGCCTTCCTGCTCCTCTGATGCTGCCTGGCCTGCTGTGTTCATCCAGCGCCACACCTTGTTATCCCAGGTTAATGTTATGGGGATATGAAGATTTGAATCCAGTCGTGGCAGAAGATGAAATTTGAATTGAATAAAAATCTGTAACAAATAAGCTAACCTAATGGTAACCATATAACCACTGTTAATTGTTGTAAAAACACATCTCGTTCACCAATGACCTTTAGGAAACAAAATCTACCATCATTGCTTGTTCTGACCTACTCATCACTCCAGACCCATAGCAACGTGGTTGACTCTCAGTTACCCACAGGATGGCCAATAATGCTCCCTACCAAGGATGCGTTGTACCCAAGAATAAGTAGATAAAAGATTGCTTGTCAAAGAAGTATAAAGACCAATGCATTCCTTAATCCATTTCAATGATGTAGACTAGAATGTGCAGAATACAATTTCACGTCCCTTTTAAATCTTTTCCCTCTCACCTTAAACCTATGTCCTCTAGTTTTGGACTTCCCTCTCCTTGGCTATTCACCTTATCTATGTCTCTCATGATTTTATAAACCTCTATAAGGTCACCCGTCAGCCTGTGATGCTCCAGGGAAAATAGCCCCAGCCTGTTCAGCCTCTCCATTCAACCCTGGCAGTACCCTTGCAAATCTTCTCTACTCTAGGATAGTTTGAGCTTGTATGTCACAATTGTAGATTAATGAATGTTTTATTGATAAAGCACCCATGTTTCTTTTTTTGCTCAAATTAAATATATTTAAAACTGGAATGAAAGATACTGTATCAGCTTGGAGCAGGCATGGGTGTTATTACCTGTCATCTACATCAAGTGGTTGCAAGTTGCACTCTGGAATTCTTGCCAAATCATAAATGATATCACTGTATCCAGCTGCTGCTGCTATATGCACACTTGTCTTCCCATTTTCATCATCATAGTTTATTATAGATGGGCTCAGGTGATGATCCAGAATGAGGGAAGTCATGGCTCTATTCCCACTCTAGAAAGAAGTACAAATAAAGGGACTTAAACAATGCTGCATGAGTTGGCAATGATGGCAGTCTGCATTGTTCTGATGCTATAGCAATGCTGTCTTTGAGGTGGATGTGGGATGCCACAGTAGCACTGACAAGCAATAAAATGCACTGAGTGCAGTGTTCAGCTGACGTAATTCAAAATGGCTGCTAGCTTGTCTGCAGTCATTTAAAATAACTTGCATTTTTACAATGTAGCTGCATTATTAAAATATTACACCGCTAGCAAATTTCATATCCAATAGCTGTTATGTATCGTGGCCCATTATCCACTATAATATTCTCTAAGCAACCTGTTCAGAACTGTTATTACCCACTCTAGGAGCAGGTGGAACTTGAACCTGGGCCTCCTGGCTCTTTTATCCACTATGTTGTAACTATTTATAATAATTAATAAGATAATTTACTGACTGGAATGAATGGGGGGGCTTCCACTTCACTGTACTTATGTAAGAACTGGAATATTACTATTTCTACAATGTCATTTGAATGTTTAAGGTCAACAGAGGCTACTTATATGTATTATTTTGCTGGAAATGTTAACCAATTTATTGCAAATCAAGTGGTTGCATTCTGGAAGTCAGAGGTATTGCCTCTCAAAATAGTAAATGAAGGTGGGTTATTTGAATATATTAACCTAACATTTAAAATGTTGGTAGTTTACTGCCAGTCATTGATTTTTTTAAGGACGTAACTAAAAAGATTGATGAGGGCAGAATGGTAGACTTTGTCTACATGGCCTTTAGCAAAGCCTTTGAGAATGTCCTGCTTGGTAGACTAATTAGTAAAGTTAGATCATGTGGGATTCTGGGAGAGCTTGCCAAATGGAAACAAAATTGGTAGATGATAGAGGGTGGCGGTGGAGTGTTCTTTTTTTGGACTGGAGGCCTGTGACCAGCAGGGGTTCCACAGGGATCAGTGCTGCATCCACTTTTGTTTGTCATTTATATATATGGTTATGATAAGAATTTAGGAGGCATATTTAGTAAGTTTCTGGATGACACCAAAATTGGTTATAAAGTCAACAGTGAAGAAGGTTATCCAAGATTACAAAAGGATCTTGATCGATTAACAAAAATGCAATAGCTCCTCTTCTTGGAGTCATTAAAATTCTGTGGTGCAAACTGTATGTAACCATGTAATTGTACTGCAATAATAGATAATTGCTGACCGTATACTCGTTACAAAAGAAATGTCTTTTACAAAATCACATTGCATTTGTTGACAGTGATTTGTTTAGAAAGATGACATTTATCAATTTCCGTATGATTCCTACTGCTGACAATAAGTGTAACACTATGCTCTACTTCTCACCAAACCCTTAATCAATACCATGTTACTTAATGTCTTCACTATCCAAGGTAAAGCCTCAACTTCTTCACATTTCAGCCAAGAGAAGAAACTTTTGTTGATTTATTTCTTTGCCTACCTAGCCACGAGGCAAATTATGTTGTAACAACTGTATGTCACCAAGAGCAGCTAAGAACATATCAGAGATTGAACCAAGATGTTCCAAGTCTTTATGGTTTGGTTCCATATAGTGCAGTTCATTTATCCCTGCTATTTTTAAACAATTGAATTTGAATTAGAAAATAATTTTACCTGCACTGCCCAGTGAAGTGCTGTTTTAAAGTCTTTGTCAACCAATGTTGGGTCAGCTCCTTTCTGTAGTAAAGCCTGTACATGCTGTGGCCTGTTGTGAAAAGCAGCCCAATGCAATGGGGTCATACCCTGCAGGATAACGAACCAAATGTTAAAATCTTGGGGCAAACATATATTTAGTTTACGATTGGAAATTTTCTTTCTCTTTGGACTGTGTCCCATAATGAAGTAAATAATGAGTGGCTTATAGCAGTTACATAATTTTTATGTAATGACAGGGTTAATTGGTAAAATGAACTTGAAAATGATGCTCAAGAAGTTTTCAAAAATTCTCTGTGCCTTATTTATCATTGGACATGGGTATTAGCAGGCACAATTGATCCATTTTTTTCATCATCCATCTCGCCTGAGCATGTTCTTACAAAATGAGAGGATGTTCATCGTCAAGTTAGCCTGGGCAAATAGACAGCTGGGATGCGGAATAGGATAGGAAAAGGTTGGTTGTAAAAGTTTCATTCACTTTATTTTCATTAAGATGAAGAAATATTTCAGCAGTATTGCCCTTGTTTCTATCAGGCTGCAGCTGGTCAGCTTCAGAGAGCTCTGATACCGTCCACCCCACAAAAAAAATCTCAAATTAAAACAGAGTACAAGAACAGGGAGGTATTGTTGAACTTGTGGAGAGAGTGCAGAAGTGAAGAATAGTTCCAGGAATGAAAAAGTTCAGATTTGAGGCTAGATTGAAGAGGTTGTGACTGTTCTCCACAGAGAGAAGAGAGCTGAGACGAGATTTGATGGCAGTTTTAAAAACCATGAACAGGCTGGACAGATTAGATAGAGAGAATCTATTCATGCTCACAAAAGAAAAAAAAACTAGAGAGCATCGATGTGAAGCGATATACAAACGAAGCAAAGGCTATGTGGGAAAAAATGTTTTCACACTTTGGGTCAAGGAATGGAATATACTGTCTGGAAATGCAGTGAAGGCAAGTTAGTTGACGCATTCAAGAGGGCATTGGATGATTTTTTGGATAGAAGTAGTGCCCAGAGGTATGGGGAAAAGGCATGAGATTGGTGTTGGGTAATACAACTGGTGCAAGCATGATGAACCAAATGACTTCCTTCGGCACCATAACAATACTGTGATTTGGGAAATAACAACACATTCAATCACTTTGAGAAGGAAAGGAAAATTGAAGAGAGGATAGTATTTGCAAGGGCAGTAGGAAAACAGGGAGATAGCCTGATACTTGGAGAGAATCAATTGAAGCTTGTGATAGTGAACAATGTTGTATATTTTTAAATTCTGGCACTGACTGAATGAATTGATATATTAATTTCATGATCTTCTACTTTATTTTCTTATAATCTAATTAGAATTTATACACAGCAAAATATAATGCAAAAATCTCCTGCTTTAGTTTCTGAGAGCAATTAGCCAGTTATGTCTTTTCTCCATTGTTTCCGCCAATCGCCTGCCCAAATTACAGAAGGAGGTTAGAAAACCCTGATAGAGATTATGGCTCTAGCATTGTTAGTATGGTCCAGCACAGGATTGTCAGTTCTTAAATGTTTATTTGAATGATGTAGTCAACAGATTAAGAAAAATCACTTTTTCATATACCTCATTGTCTTGATGATTTATCTCACACATTGTTGTTTGCTGCAACAGGACAGCCAGCAGTCTAGAGGAAAAGAAAGATAGTTTTTAACATAGCAATACGAAAATCAGTCATGGACAGCAAATGTGTTTATATTAATTCATACATCTTCATGTTTAGAGGAAGGGGGGTTAACTTACAATATCTTCATAAATACATTGGTTATAGAGTCATCCAGTACAGAAACAGGCCCTTCGATTCAACTTGTCCATGCCAAACAGGTATCCTAAACCGAACTAGTCCTATTTGCCTGCGGAGATAGCAAGAACCGCACATGCTGGAGTCAGAGTCAATACATTGTGGAGCTGGTGGAACACAGCAGGTCAGGCAACATCAGAGGAACAGCATCCTAATGAAGAGTGTAAACGCAAAACATCAACTTTACTGCTCCTCTGATGCTGCCTGACCTGCTGTGTTCCACCAGCTCCACAATGTATTGACTCCCTTTTGCCTGCATTGGCCCACATCCCTCTAAACCTTTCCTATTCATGTACTTGTCCAAATGTCTTTTAAATGTTGTAATTGTATCTGCCTCTACCCCTTCCGCTGGCAGTTTATACCATAAACACAGCACCCTCTGTGTGAAAAAGTTGCCCCTCAGGTCCTTTTAAATCGTCCCCTCTCACCTTAAACCTATGCCCTCTAGTTTTGGATTCCCCTGTCCTTGGAAAAAGACCTTGGCTATTCACCTTGTCTATGCATCTCATAATTTTATAAACCTCTATAAAGTCACTGAAATAACTGCACAGAGGCAGGTATCTTATCACCAAGTCACCCTTTATTTACATGTGGTGAGTCCTTGATACTGCTCTAGCTCTGTCAGAGTGAACAGGATGTCTGACACACCTGTTCTTATCTGTCAGCCAGGGCTCCCTGATTGGACCAGATTAACACCCCTAATCAGGGAGAATTCATATTGTATGAGGTCCACTTGGCTGACCTCATTATAATCACTGCAATTGCTCATCAGCCTCCAATGCTCCAGGGGAAAAAAAATCCCAGCCTCTCCTTATAACTCAAACCCTGCAGTCCTGGTAACATCCTTGTAAATTTTTCTGTGCCCTTTCCAACTTAACAATGTACAGAGATAACAAGGTGTGGCGCTGGATGAACACAGCAGGCCAAGCAGCATTATAGGAGCAGGAAAGCTTGACGGTTTGGGCCTAGACCCTTCATCAGAAATGGGGGAGCGGAAGAGGGTTCTGAAATAAATAGGGAGAGAGGGGGAGGCGGATAGAGGATGGATAGAGGAGAGGATAGGTGGAGAGGAGGCAGACAAGTCGAAGAGGCGGGGATGGAGCCGGTAAAGGTGAGTGTGGGGTTACCGGACGGGGTAGGGAGGAGATAGGTCAGTCCAGGGAGGACGGACAGGTTAAGGGGGCGGGATGAGGTTAGTGAGAACTGTCTGTCCAGAATTATCATCCTTTTTAGTCTCTTGCATGAATCAACTTGCTGTATTTTACTACAGCTGGGCATTTCATGACTCCCGTTTGCTGGATTTACAATTGAATAGTTTTAAATGAAACAAAAAGTCCAGTGTTACTGGAGGTGCAGGCTGATTTTTTAAAAAATTTATTCATTTGCGGGACTTGGGCATCACTGGCTGGCCAGCATTTCTTGCCCATCCCTAGTTGCCCTTGAGAAGGTGATGGTGAGCTGCCTCCTTGAACCACTGCAGTCTAGCTGCTGTGGGTTAACCCACAATGCCATTAGGCAAGGAATTCCAGGATTTTGACCAGAACACTGAAGGAATGGTGATACATTTCCAAGTCAGGATGGTGAGTAGCTTGGAGAGCAACTTGGAGGTGGTGGTGTTGCCATATATCTACTGCCCTTGTCCTTCTGGATGGAAATGTCATGGAACATGTCACACATGTGACGTGTGAGGATCTTTGGTGAATTTCTGAAGTACATCTTGTAGATAGTACACACTGCTGCTATTGACAATTGGTGGTGGAAGGAGTAGATGCTTGTGGATGTAGTACCAGTGAAGTGGGCTGCTTCTTGAGTGTTGTTGGAGCTGCACTCATCCAGGCAAGGGGGTAGTATTCCATCAGACTCCTGACTTGTGACTTATAGATGGTGGACAGGTTTTGGGGAGTCAGGAGATGAATTATTTGCTGCAGTATTCCTAGCTTCTGACCTGATGTTGTAGCCATTGTCTTTATGTGGTGAGCTCAGTTGAGTTTCTTGTCGATGATAATCCTCAGGATGTTTATAGTGGGGGATTCAGTGATGGTAACACCATGGAATGTCAAGAGGCAGCGATTGGATTGCCTGTTATTGGTGATGGGTGAGTGGAGCAATGGTTTACGAGGCTGATTCTGGGAATGGCAGGTCTGAAATATGTGGAGAGATTGGCTAGGTTGGGATTGTATTTGCTAGTGTTTAGATGAATTGGGGGGAATCTCATAGAGATTTATAAAATTCTAACAGGACTGGACAGAGTAGTTGCAGGGAGGATGTTGCTGATGGTGGGTGTGTCTAGAACCAGGGGTCGCAGTATGAGGATTCGGGGTAGATGATTTAGGACAGAGATGAGGAGACATTTCTTAGCCCAAAGAGTGGTGAGCCTGTGGAATTCATTATCACAGGAAGTAGTTAATACCAAACATTTAATGTATTTAAGAGGCGACTAGATATAGCACTTGGGACAAATGGGATCAAAGGTTATGGGGAGAAAGCAAGATTAGGCTATTGAGTTGGACGACAGCCATTGTGAAGAATTGGCGGAGCATGCTCAAAGGGCCAAATGGCCTCCTGCTGCTCCTATCATCTATGTTTCTATTGTCATAGCCTGGCATTTTGTGTGGCGTGAATGTTGCTTGCTACTTGTTAGCCTAAGCCTTGGTATTGTCCAGATCTTGTTGCATTTGAACATGGACTTCCTCAGTATTCCTCAGTATCTAAGAAGTTGTGATTGATGCTGTGCATTGTGCAATCATCAGCGAACATCCTTACTTTTCACCTTATGATGGAAGGAAGGTCGTTGATGAAGCAGCTGAAAATGGTTAGGTCTAGGACATTATCCTGAGGATCTCCTGTAGAGATGTCCTGGAGCTGAGATGATTGATCTCCAACAACCACAACCATTTTCCTGCGTGTCAGGTATAACTCCAACAAACACAGAGTTTGCCACTGATACCCATTTATTTCAGTATTACAAGGATCCTTGATGCCATACTCAGTTGAATACAGCTTTGTTGTTAAAAGCTGTCACTCTCACCTCTGGAATTCAGCCGTTTTGTCCATGTTTGAACCAAGGCTGTAATGAGATCAGGAGCTGAGTGACCCTGGTGGAACCCAAACTGGGCGTCACTGAGCAGGTTATTGTTGAGCAGGTGCTGCTTGATAGCACTATTGATGACACTTTCCATCACTTTACTGATGATCAAGAGTAGACTGTGGAGCCGTTAATTAACTGAGTTGGATTTGTCCTGCTTCTTGTGCACAGGACATACCTGGGCAATTTTTCACATTGTCAGGTAGATACCAGTGGGAGATAGATAGTCAATAACAATTTATCATATTGTTAAAAGGGACTTGTGTTAAAAATTACTACAAACACAATATCACAAATAGTTTGTGATATTACAGTATAAACTCAACAAACAAGGATTGTGTAATCAGGGAGGTCTTCAGAACTAATTTAGGAGTAAAAGCTTCCCACCTATTGGATCATAGAGTCATGTAGATATATAGCGCGGAAACAGACCCTTCAGCTCAACTCATATGATATGATAAGTTTTAATCTGCAATTTGAGAGGGAGAAGGGAGAATTGGAAGTGTCAGTATTGCAGTTGAACAAAGAGAACTATGGAGCTATGAGGGAGGAGCTGGCCAAAGTTCAATGGTGCAATACCCTAGCAGGGATGGCAGTGGAACAACAATGGCAGGTATTTCTGGATATAATGCAGAAGGTGCAGGATCAGTTCATTCCAAAGAGGAAGAAAGATCCTAAGGGGAGGCAGGGGTGGCCATGGCTGACGAGGGAAGTTAAGGACTGTATAAAGATAAAGGAGAAGAAGTACAACATAGCAAAGATGAGCGGGAAGCCGGAGGACTGGGAAACTTTTAAAGAGAAACAGAAGATAACTAAAAAGGCAATACGCGGAGAAAAAATGAGGTACGAAGGCAAAGTAGCCAAAAATATAAAGGAGGATGTAAAAGCCTTTTTCAGGTATGTGAAAAGAAATAAAATGGTTAAGACTAAAATTGGGCCCTTGAAGACAGAAACGGGTGAATTTATTATGGGGAACAAGGAAATGGCAGAAGAGTTGAACAGGTACTTTGGATCTGTCTTCACTAAGGAAGACACAAACAATCTCCTAGATGTAATAGTGGCTGAAGGACCTAGGGTAATGGATGAACTGAAGGGAATTTATATTAGGCAGGAAATGGTGTTGAACAGACTGTTAGGTCTGAAGGCTGATAAGTCCCTGGGACCTGATGGTCTGCATCCCAGGGTACTTAAGGAGGTGGCTCTAGAAATCGTGGACGCATTGGTAATCATTTTCCAATGTTCTATAGATTCAGGATCAGTTCCTGCGGATTGGAGGGTGGCTAATGTTGTCCCACTTTTCAAGAAAAGAGGGAGAGAGAAAACAGGGAACTATAGACCAGTTAGCCTGATGTCAGTGGTGGGAAAGATGCTGGAGTCAATTATAAAAGATGAAATTACGACTCATTTGGATAGCAGTAACAGGATAGGTCAGAGTCAACATGGATTTACGAACGGGAAATTGTGCTTGACTAATCTTCTGGAATTTTTTGAGGATGTAACTATGAAGATGGACAAGGGAGAGCCAGTGGATGTAGTATACCTGGACTTTCAGAAAGCCTTTGATAAAGTCCCACATAGGAAATTAGTGAGCAAAATTAAGGCACATGGTATTAGGGGCAAAATACTGACTTGGATTGAAAATTGGCTGGCTGACAGGAAGCAAAGAATAGTGATAAATGGGTCCCTTTCGGAATGGCAGGCGGTGACCAGTGGGGTACCGCAAGGTTCGGTGCTGGGACTGCAGCTGTTTACAATATACATTAATGATATAGATGAAGGCATTAAAAGTAATATTAGCAAATTTGCTGATGACACAAAGCTTGGTGGCAGTGTGAAATGTGAGGAGGATGTTATGAGAATACAGTGTGACTTGGACAGACTAGGTGAGTGGACGGATGCATGGCAGATGCAGTTTAATGTGGACAAATGTGAGGTTATCCACTTTGGTGGCAAGAACAGGAAGGCAGATTACTATCTAAATGGAGTCAAGTTAGGTAAAGGGGAAGTACAACGAGATCTAGGTGTTCTTGTACATCAGTCAATGAAAGCAAGCATGCAGGTACAGCAGGCAGTGAAGAAAGTTAATGGCATGCTGGCCTTCATAACAAGGGTAATTGAGTATAGGAGCAAAGAGGTCCTTCTGCAGCTGTACAGGGCCCTGGTGAGACCGCACCTGGAGTATTGTGTGCAGTTTTGGTCTCCAAATTTGAGGAAGGACATTCTTGCTATTGAGGGAGTGCAGCATAGGTTCACGAGGTTAATTCCCGGAATGGCAGGACTATCATATGTTGAAAGATTGGAGCGACTGGGCTTCTATACACTTGAGTTTAGAAGGATGAGAGGGGATCTGATTGAGACGTATAAGATTATTAAGGGATTGGACACTCTGGAGGCAGGGAGCATATTTCCGCTGATGGGTGAGTCCAGAACCAGAGGACACAGTTTAAAAATAAGGGGTAGGCCATTTAGAACAGAGTTGAGGAAAAACTTCTTCACCCAGAGAGTGGTGGATATATGGAATGCTCTGCCCCAGAAGGCAGTGGAGGCCAAGTCTCTGGATACTTTCAAGAAAGAGATGGATAGCGCTCTTATAGATAATGGAATCAAGGGTTATGGGGATAAGGCAGGAACAGGATACTGATGTGGATGATCAGCCATGATCATAATGAATGGTGGTGCTGGCTTGAAGGGCTGAATGGCCTACTCCTGCACCTATTGTCTATTGTCTATAACTTGTCCCTGCTGACCAGATATCCTAAATAAACCTAGACCCATTTGGCCTATAACCCTCTAAATCCTTCCTATTAATATTCCCATCCAGATACCTTTTAAATGTTGTAATCGAACCAGCCTCCACCACTTCCTCTGGCAGCTCATTCTATATACGCACCACCCTCTGTGTGAAAAAGTTGCCCTTAGGTCCCTTTTATATCTTTTCCCTCTCATCTTAAACCTATGCTCTCTAGTTTTGGACTCTCCCAACCTGGAGAAAAGACCTTGCCTATTTACCCTACCCATGCCTCTCATGATTTTATAAATCTTAATAAGGTCACCCCTCAGCCTCTGATGCTCCATGGAAAATAGCCCCAATTTATTCCACCTCTTCCTAAAACTCAAACCCTCCAACTCTGGCAACATCCTTGTAAATTTTTTTTTAACCCTTTCTAGTTTCACAATATCCTTCCTATAGGAGGGAGACCAGAATTGCATGCAATACTCCAAAAGATATTGAGAGTCGGGCTACAGAATTTCAAATTTGCAATTTATTTTACTGTCAGAAAGCAAGTCCCCAAAGCCAAACAATAGTCTTCTCTTTTGCTGAGTTTAAGGTAATTTGTTGGCTTTAGTCTGTAGAGGGCAGTAGAGGGCTTTGAAATCTCCACAAGCGCATTAAGATTTGTGGTAACAAGGTGTAGAGCTGGATGAACGCAGCAGGCCAAGCAGCATC
>JAHRHZ010000249.1:59485871-59529109 GCA_024137785.1 Ginglymostoma cirratum
TACACCTTGTTATCTCAGATTCTCCAGCATCTGCAGTTCCTACTACCTCTGCATTAAGATTTGCTGTGAATTAGCTGAATGGTGGATCAGGATGATGCAGTTTCTATGACCCCCACAAAGCAAGACTTTAGCGTACATTTGCTTCCCAGTCAAAAACTGCTGCATCCTGAGTGCAAGTAGTTGTTGTTATGGCCATCTTTCTTTGTATAATGCATTTTATACAGAGACTAATACTGATCTATAGAACTGTCACTGAATGTTCTCCCGCTTCCATGAAAATCGGGCTGTGAAAGGAATATACTCAGATTAGAGGAATGTTTTAATTGATTTGTGCTGAATGTTCACTGAAACCAGCATTTATGCATATTCAATCGTACAAGTTAGGAACAGGAGGAGGCCAATTGGCCACTCAAGACCACTCTGCAATATCATTAGAGCATGACTGATCTGACTGCAACTTTAACTTCACATTCACATTTGTTCATGGTTAACTTTTCACAAGCTTCATAGCTTATCAAGAATCTATCCACCTCTCCCTTAAAAATATTGGAAGACTCTGCTTTCACCACCTTTTCAGAAAAACATTTCCAAAGACTGATGATTATCTGAGAGAAAACTTAATGGTCTTATCTGTCTTGATTGGGTGATAGTGTACATTGTTTTTAAAAATACATGCAAAATTTTGACTGTAAAATGTCAATATAAAAGCAGCTGCTTAAAAATCCACTTACTTAAAGTAAACAATTAATTAAGTGATTTCTTCCACAGAAAAAAAAGCCTTAGCAAATTATAAATGATTGATTTGTTCAAACATTATGATTTGCGTCAGAAGGTGAGCCCACTGGTTGAATCCATCTGCTAATGAGTAGTTAGTTGATATAAGGTAAATATTTAATCTTTCACAGTGGGAAAAAAACTTATTTTTAAAATCCAAAACAAACGTTCAGGAGCATACTTTGAAAGTTACTTACCTTGCATCTGTATTGCAGGCTTCCAGTAAAACTTTTGACTGCAAATAAGAAGGCATCACTAAAGCTAGAGGCTATGCAAACTTTCAACTTAATTTTGTGCTTGTTACATTTATGCAACCTAAAAATCTCTAACCTTGCCAGAGCATGACTGTTGTAAGTCCCTAAATAATAAATTAAAAGAGTTTTAAATTAGGATGGTATTTGGATGCACCAGAACTGAGCTTCACATTGAATATTCCATGGGGCCTTTTATTGGAAGAACCTATGCCTGCATCAGATAAATGACATAGGAGCTCCCAAAGTTGGAATTTCCCCAGCATCTCACAGTATCAGTAGATCATAGGAATTTGGTTTAAAGTGGAAATTTGGTGTATGATATGGAGGTGCTGGTGTTGG
Source organism: Ginglymostoma cirratum (assembly GCA_024137785.1). NCBI lineage: Eukaryota > Metazoa > Chordata > Chondrichthyes > Orectolobiformes > Ginglymostomatidae > Ginglymostoma > Ginglymostoma cirratum. Next base: position 59,487,239 of record JAHRHZ010000249.1, read on the forward strand.
ACTGTGGTGGACAAAGTCAAAAATCACATGACAACAGGTTATCGTCCAACAGGTTTATTTGAAATCACAGGGTTTCAGAGCGCGGGGCTGCACTCCAAAAACTTTTCATATCAAATAAACCTGTTGGACGATAACCTGGTGTTGTGTGATTTTTGAAATTTGGGTGTACAGAGAGAATGAGGTGCTCTAAGTAAGTTTCACTACAAGGAACTTTGGTTCAGAGCTATTGAGCTGAAAGCTAAACTGGAAACCCTGCTTGCATTAGGGAGGAGGCAAGTTACTTGAACACTTCATTTATGATGGCAGTCATACCCTTGGAATAGGGTCTTCTGATTTGGTCAGTGGTCAGGGACAGGAGGAGTTAATTGCATTTGAGACAAGTGAGGGGACTCAGCGAACAGCTGCAGAGAAGCCTCAGCCTTTGCAATTGATCACCAGGTATGAGGCTTTAAGCTTAATAGGATCAGTGAGAGAACTGCAGGCTGAACGAGCAAATTGATCAATGCAAAAGTGGGGAGCAAGAAGCAATGTAGTGTGAGTAGGAAACAGTGCAGAAATCTTTGCTTTCTGCAGCAAAGAGTATGAAACCAGATGGCTGTGCCGTTTACCAGGTACCAGGGAGATAGTTTCTGACTAATTTACTAGAGTTCTTTGAGGACTTTTCAACCACAGTGGATTGAGGGGACCAGTAGATGTGTTGTGTTTGGATGTCTAGAAAGTGTTCAACAAGGTACCTCAAAAAGGGTTAAGTTATAAGATAACAACGCACATTGTTGGAGGAAGTACGTTGGCAACAATAGAGAATGATTTTATGATTTTATTGTCACATTTTACTGTGAGAAATACAGAAAAATACAGTGAAAGGCTTTTCCACTGTCACCATGGTCCGGCACCATTTTCATTAGTTTTGAGCATTAAAAAAATAGAAAGATACAGCTGAAAGAGAGTCCTTCAGTCTTGAGCCAGCTCATCGTCAACAAAGCCTACACTACCATCCCTCCTCCACCACCTCACCGCCATCCACACCACCCCCAAACAACATTGAAGTCGCCACTGATCTGGCGCCATCTTTCGCTGCTGGGCTGATCACCGCTGCCTGTCCCAGACCCACCAACGTTAGAGTCACATCTCACCACTGGGCCCACCTCATTGATGTCACTGCGATGCCCTTCCACCACCACTTCACCACCGCCATCGCCAGACTCAACCAACATGAAGATGCCAATACGTAGGCGCCATCTTTCGCAAGTGGGCCTACCTTGCCAACATCGCCTCCTCGGATGTAGCAGCTGCTGATTCTGATGCCATATCCAAGATCGCCCCAGAAAAGTAAATAGGGACCCACACACTGCCGCCATACAGTCCGTGCTGGGCCCAATCGGCGCTGCCACAAGGTCCGCGCTGACCTCACTTGAGTCCGCGCTGGGATTCCTTGCCACCGCCAATAATGAGTGAAGAGAAGTAAGTAAATGAGTAAAAAGAAAAATAAGAGAAAAAAAAGAAAAGTGGTCAGAGCAGATGAGCCCCGGCTTAGGAACCGTACTCTGCCGCCATTTTGAATTGGCTAATGGGCAGGAAACAGTGATGGGGGATAAGGGGTTCTTTTTCAGGTTGGTGACCTGTGACAAGTGGGGTTCCACAGTGATCAGTTGGCAGATGGAGTAAAAAGTGGGAAAATGCAAGTTGTTGTTAATATTGGAAGGGAGAACAAAAGAACAGAGTATTATGTAAATGGAGAAAAACTGCATAAAGTTGCAAGACAAGAGACTTGGGGGTACTTCTTGATTAGTAAGTACTTAGTTAGGACTTGAAACTGGAGACTTGGCTGAAAGACACGGCTGGCAGCTGAATGTCCCAGGATTTAGATGGTCCAGGTGTGATAGAAAGGGATGTAAAAGGAGTTGGGGAGTTGCATCACTGGTAATGGAGTATCTCACAGCTCTACTGGGAGACGATACATCAGAGGACTTGTGCAGCAAGGCAAAATGGGTAGAACTCAGGAACAGGAAAGGTGAAATCACAATGCTGGGAGTATACTGCAGGCCTTCTGGAAGAAAGAGGAGAGAATATGTAGACAGATTTTGCAAAGATGTAAAAGCAGCAGGATTGCTGTGGTGGGTGATTTTAATTTCCCCTGTATTAACTGGAACTCACTTTGTGCTAGGGGCTTGGATGGGCCAGAATTTGTAAGGACCATTCAGGAGGGTTTCTTCACACAGTATGCAAGCAGTCCAACCACAGAAGGGGTTATACTGGATGTGGTTTTGGGAAATAAGCCTGGCCAGGTGAGTAAAGTTTCAGTTGGGGAGGGGGAGGAGGTGGTCATTCCAGGAGTGGTGACCATCATGCTGTGAGTTTTCATTGATAGGGATAACAGCAGTCTTCGGGTGAAGGTGTTAAATTGAGGGAAGGTGAACTATAACAATGTTAGGCAGGAACTGGAGAATGTTGATCGGAGGCAGCTGTTTGAGGGTAAATTCACATCGGGCATGTAGGAGTATTTCAAATGGCAGTTGACAAGAGTTCAGGAGCAGCACGTTTCTGTGAGAATGAAGTATAGATATGGCAAGTTATGTGAACCTTGGATGACCAGGAATGTTATGACCTTGGGCACAAAGAAAAGGGAAGCATACGTAAGCTCTAGGAGGATGGGAACTGATGGAGTCCTTGAAGTACATCAGAAAAGTAGGAAAGAACTTGAACAAGGAATTAGATAGGCGAAAAGGGGTCATGAAACGTCATTAGCAAACAGGATTAAGGAGGGTCCCAAGGTCTTTTATATGTATATGAAAAGCAAGAGGATAGCTGGGGAAAGGGTTGGCTCACTCAAAATGGCAGATGGAGTTTAATCTGACAAATGTGAAGTTCAAGTGCAGGTGGAAATTATACAGTGAATGACAGAACCCTTGTGAGTATTGATATGCAAAGGGATCTGGGTGTGCAGGTCCACAGATCACTGAAGGTGGCAGTGCGGATAGATAAGGTAATAAAAAATGCCTATAGCATGCTTGCCTTCATTGGAAGGGGCATTAAGTATAAGGATAGACATGTTATGCTGCTGCCTTATAGAACTTCAGTTACACCACACTTGGCGTATTAAATACAGTTCTGGTGACTACGCTGCCAGAAGGATGTGGATATTTTGGAGAGGGTATAGAAAAGATATACCAGGATGTTGCCTTGTATGGGGGATTTTAGCTGTGAAAAAAGGTTGGATAGACTGGGCTTATTTTCCTTGAAATGCGGGAGGTTGAGGGGCAACTGAAGTGAAGTTTATAAGATTGTGAATGGCATGGATAGAGTGGTAAGTATGAGGATTTTTTCCCAGGATGGAGGGGTTAATTACTAGAGGACACAGGCTCAAGGTGCAGCAGAGAAAGTTTAAAAGAGATGTATGAGGCAAGTTTTTCACACAAAGGGTGGTGAGTGCTTGTAACACGCTGCCAGAGGAGGTGATAGAAGCAGACACAATAGCAGTATTCAAGTAGCACCTGGATGAATACATGAATAGGAAGGGAATAGAGGGATAAGGATCCTGTAAGTCAAGACAGTTTTAGTATGGAAGGGCAAAATGTGTTGGCGCAGGCTTGGAGGGCTTAAGGGCCTGTTCCTGTGCCATATTGTTCTTTGTTCTTTGTTCTGTACAAATTACAAGTTTTGAAACACAGAAAGCTAGCAATTAGATGCAGCAGGTAATCAGAAAGGCTAATGGAATTTTGGCCCTTATTTCAAAGAGGATGGAGTATAAAAACAGGGAAATCTTATTGCAACTGTATAAGATGCTGTGAGACCACATCTGGAGCACTGTGAGTGGTTTTGGTCCCCTTAAAGGAAAGATATCATTTCATTGGGGGCAGTTTAGAGCAGGTTTACTAGGATGATCCCTGGTCTGGAGTGATTGTTCAATGAGAAAAGGCTAAACAATTTGGGGTAATACTCACTGGAGTTTAGAAGAATGAAAGTGATCTCATTGATACATATCAGATTGTTAAGTGGCTTTACAGGGTAACTGCTCAGGATATGTTTCCCCTCATGGGTGAGTCTAGGATCAGGGAGCGTAGCAATTTCCTCTCTCAGAAAGTTGAAAGTCTTTGGAACTCCTTATCACATAAAGATATGGGGGCAAATGTCGTTGTGCATAATTAAGGCTGAGATAGATAGATTCTTGATCAGGAGGGAGATTAAGGGTTAAAGGGAAAATGGAGACAAGTGGACCTGAGGAGTGGCAGATCTGCCATGATCTTGTTGAATGATGGAGCAGGCTCAAGGGACCGAATGGCCTTTTCCTACTCCTACTTCTTATGGTCTTAAAGGAGATTAGAATGTAGAATTGACATGGGTGGAAATGAGGAATATTAGAGGAAAGAAGTCACTAGTAGGAGTGAAATACATACCCTTGAACTGTAACTGTGATGTAGGAAGAAGTATACAAGCAGAAATATCGGCTGGAAAAGTCGCCGTGGCAATAAGAGCCTCGATGAGGAGATCATAGATTGTTTTCAAGGTGGTTTATTGCTGCATATTCTGAAACCAACCAGAATGCAGGCTGTATAAGACATGGTATTGTGTAATGTGACAGCATTAATTAATTATTTCATCTCATGGCACCTCTAGGTAGCAGTGATTGTAATATGACTCAATTTCATATCCAGTCTGAAAGGGAGCAGAATGGTTTTAAAACAAATATTTTGCACCTGCATAACAGCAACTATGTGAGCATGAAAGCTGAGCTAGCTGAAGTAATCTGGGATATTAGGCTATGAGATTAACCATTAGGAAAGCAACAGCAAGCATCTAAAGAAATACTTTAAGTTCATTTAAAATATGTGTAATCCTGATGGAAAGAAAATTCCACGACTGGGCCCCACCGTATGTGGTTAACTAAAGAATTAGGGAAAGCATCAAAAGAACATAGAATACAAAACACTATGTCTATGCCAACCATGTTGCCATTTTAAACTAACACCATCTGCCTGCACATGATCGGTATCTCACTGTTCCCTGCCTGTTCGTATGTTTATATAGATGCCTCTTAAATGTTGCCATCATATCTGCTCCTACCTTCTCTCCTGGCAGAGCATTACAGGCACTTATCATCCTGTGTAAAAAGCTTTATTTGCACATCTCCTTTAAACTCTTCCTATCTGAACTTAAATTATACCCCCATTATTTGATATTTCCACCCTGGGAAAATGACCATAAGATGTAGGAGCAGAAATTAGGCCACTTGGCCTTTCGAGTCTGCTCCACCATATCAGTCATGACTGACAAGTTTCTCACTCCCATCCTCCCACTTTCTCCCTGTAAACTTTGATCCCGTTGACAATCAAGAACCTATCTATTTCTGTCTTAAATATACTCAATGACCCGGGCTCACAGCCTTCTGTGGCAGCAAATTCATAGATTCACCAGTGTCTGGCTGAAGAAGTTTTTCCTTATCTTCGTTCTAAAGGGTCTTGCCTTTACTCTAAAGCTGTGCCCTTTGGTCCTCGTCTCTCCTGCTAATGGAAACATCTTCCCAACATCCACTCTGTCCAGGACATTCAGTATTCTATAAGTTTCAATTAGATCCCCCCTCATCCTTTTAAATTCCATTGAGCATAGACCCAGAGGCCTCAAACGTTCCTCATGTTAAGCTTCCAGGACAGCAACTAACCACTCTATCTATGCCTCTCATAATTTTATGTACTTCTGTCAAGTTTCCCCTCAGCCTCCAATGCTCTGGCAAAAACAGCCCAAATTTGTTCAATGTCTCCTTATAGCTAATACACTCCAATGCAGGCAATATCCTGGTAAATTGCTTTGCACCCCCTCCAAAACCTCCACATCCTTTCTAAAATCTCATGACCAGAGCTGCAAACAATACTCCAAATGTCCCTAACTAAAGTCTTAAACAGCTGCGACAAGACTTGCCAACTTTTATACTCACTGCCACGATTGGTGAAGGCAGGCATGCCGCATGCCTTCTTTACCACCTTATCCACTTGTGTTGCCACTTAAGGGGGGCTATGGACATGCACCTCAGGTTCCTCTGTATATCAATGCTCCTAAGTATCCTTTCCTCTTGCATTTGACCTCCCAAAAAGCATCACCTCACACTTGTCCAGATTAAAGTCCATCTGCCATTTATCTGCCCTACTTTCCAGGAGGTTATTCTTTGATAACCTTCCTCACTATCCACAACTCCACTCATTTTTATGACATCTACAGATTTACAAATCAGACCACTGGCATTTTAATCCAAATCATTTACATACATTGCAAAGGACAGATATCCCAACACTGATCCTTGCAGAACACCACTTGTCATAGATGTCCAGTCAAAAAAAATCCCCCCCAAAACTATCCTCTTACTAAAGCTAATTCTGCATCCAATTTAGCAACTCACCATGGATCCCACAAGATTTAATCTTCTGGACCAGTCTATCATAAAGGACCCTGTCAAATAGAGTCATAGACGTCATACAGCACAGAAACAGACCCCTCGGTCCAACTCATCCATGCTGAACAAGTTTCCCAAAATAAACCACTCCCACTTGCATGCAATTTTTTCATTCATTCATGGGATGAGGGCATTGCTGGCTAGGCCAGCATTTATTACCCATCCCAAATTGCCTAGAGACATACATTGCTGTGGGTCTGGAGTCATATGTAGACCAAACCAGGTAAGGATGGCAGTTTCCTTCCCTAAAGGGCATTAGTGAACCAGATTTTTCCAACAATTGACAATGGATTCACAGTCATCATTAGACTCTTAATTCCAGATATTTATTGAATTCAAAATCCGCCATCTGCTGGGAACCCAGGTCCCCAGAATGTTATCTGGGTCTCTGGATAAGCAGTCCACTGATAATACCACTAGGCCATCACCTCCCTGGTATATGGCCCATATCCCTCGAAACCTTTCCTATTCATGTACTTATCCAAATGTCTTTTAAATGTGGTAACTTTACCTACATCTGCCACTTCCTCTGGCAGTTCATTCTACATGTGAACCACTGTGAGAAAAAGTTGCCCCTCAAGTCCCTTTTAAATCTTTCTACTCACACCCTGAAAATATGCCTGTTGGTTTTGAGCCTTCCCACCCTAGGAAAAAGACTTTTGTTATTCATCTTATCTATGCCCCTCCTGATTTTATAATCCTCTATGAGGTCACCACTTACGCTCCTTCACTCCTATGAAAAAAGTCCCAGCCTATCCAGTCTCTCCTTATAACTCACATACTGTACATCCTTAACATGACATCCCAACTCCTATACTGAATGGTCTGAGCAATGAAGGCAAGCATGCTAAATGCTTTCTAAACTACCCTGTCTACCTGTGATGCAACTTTCAAAAAACTATGTACCTGAATCCCTTGATCCCTCTGTTTGCTGACACTAACCAGGGCTCTATTATTAACTGTATAAGTCCTGCCCTTAAACAAAAATGGAAATTGCTGGAAAAGCTCAGCAGGCCTGGCAGCACCTGTGGAGAGAAATCAGAGTTAACATTTCAGGTGGAATGACCCTTTCTCAGAACTGCCTCTGTTTGTTTTAGCAAAATGCAAGACTTATTTATCCAATTTTTATATTTAACCATTTTTTAAAAAATTCATTCATGGGATGTAGGCATCTCTGGCTGGACCAGCATGTATTGCCCATCCCTAATTGCCCAGAGGGCAGTTAAGTGTCAACCACATTGCTGTGGGTCTGGAGTCACATTTAGGCCAGACCAGGTAAGGATGGCAGATTTCCCTCCCTAAAGGACATTAGTGAACCAGATGAGTTTTTCTCCTGACAATCAACAATGGTTTCAAGGTCATCATTAAACTTAATTCCAGATTATTATTGAATTCAAATTCCACCATCCACCGTAGAGGGATTTGAACGCAGGTCCCCAGAACATCACCTGGGTCTCTGGATTAATAGTCTGGAGATAATACCACGAGGCCATCACCTACCCATACTACTAGGCCATTGCCTACTAAATTAAACTCCATCCGCCACTGCGGCGCACCAGCCCAACTGATCAAGATCTCCCTGCAATCCTAGGTAACCTTCTACAAGATTACAAAGAGATCCCAACCAACTGGTCCAATGGGCTGAGGAGCAGCAGATGGAGCCCAAACTGGACAAACTGTCCACCATACCACTAATTTTGGTGTCATCCATAAACATACTAACTATGTCTCCTAAATTCTCATCCAAATAATTTATGTAAATGACAAACAACAGTGGGCTGAGCAACAATCCCTGTGGAACACCACTGGCCATAGGTCTCCAGTCCAAAAAACTACCCTCCACACCATCCCATGTCTGCAATTGCTGAGCCAATTTTGTATCCAACTGGCAAGCTCTCCCTGAATCCCATGTGACCTTTACTAATCAGTCAGTCTTTTGGAACGTCATCAAGGGCTCTACTAAAATCCATGTGGACCAAGTCCAGCACTCTGCCATCAATCTTTTTGGTCACGTCCTCAAAAAAAACTCAATCAAATTTGCAACACGTGTTTCAGTTAGGTAAAATAGGCTATTGAGCTTCTTAAGCTTGCTCCACCTTTCGGTAAAATCATGGTTGATCTGATTGTAACCTCAAATCCACATTATCACCTACCTCAATAACATTTCAACCTTTTGCTTACCACGAGTTGTTCTACCACTTCCTTGAAAACATTCAAGGACTTTGCTTCCAACACTTTTCAGGGGAAAAAGTTTCAAGGACTCAACTCTCAAAACAAATGGGCTATCCCCAATTTTTAAAAACAGTGACCATTAGTTCTAGATTCTCCCAGAAAAGGAGAACATGGAGCATTTGAAGCAGCCTGGATAGATCTGGCTGGAAGGGTTGAATGGCCTACCCCATTCCGAATTCGTGTGTTTGCAAGTGTTGTAGCTTCACAGGGTTATAAGTAAAGTCATGCAGACACCATCTACTGCCCTCCCCTCATCAATCGTCTTCATCACTTCCTCCAAAAACTCAATTACGCTTGTGATACAAGACCTCCCCCACATAAAGCCATGCTGATTATCCTTAATAAGTCCATTCTTTTCCAAATGCAAATATATCCTGTCCCCAAGAATCTTCTCCGATAATTTCCTTACCACTGATATGGTTCACTGGTCTATAATTCCCTGGGTTCCCCCGTTGCCCTCCTTAAACAAAGGGACAACATTGGCTATTCTCCAGTCTCTGGAGGATACAAAGATCTCTGTTAAGGCCCTTGTAATCTCCTCTCCTGCTTCTTCTGTGTCCAGGGATAGATCCCATCTCCACCTCTGCTTCAATATCAACATGCCCCAGAATATCAACATACCCATCCCTTATTTTACCATCATCCATGTCCTTCTCCTTGCTGAATACCAATGCAAAGTACACATTAAGGCCCTCACCCACCTCCTCTGGCTCCATGAATAAATTCCCTCCTTTGTCCTTGAGTGGACCTATCATTTTCCATGGTTGCCCTCTTGCTCATATATAACATATATGTAGTATATATATATAAAATTCCTTGGGTGTCTCCTTAATCCTACTTGCCAAGGACATTTCATGGCATTCTCTGGCCCTCTTTATTTGTTTCAGTTCATTTCTGCTTTCTTGATATTCCTCAAGGGTCTTTTTTGATTTGAGTTTCCCAAACCTTACATATGCTCCCTTTTTCCTTTAGACTAAACTTTCAATGTATCTCTCGTCGTCCAAGGTTCTCAAAACTTGCCATCCTTATTTTTCATCCTCACAGTATCATGCTGGTCCTGAACGATGATCAACTAAAAGGGGTTCCCACATGTTAGATGTGGATTTACCCTCAAGCAGTTGGTCTCAATTTAATTTCTCCAGTTCCTGCCTAATGTTGTTATAATTGGCCTTCCCCAGATTTAGCACTTTCAACTGAGGACCAGTCTTTAGCTTATCCATAAAGACCTTAAAACTTATGGAATTATGATCGCTGTTCCCAAACTACTCCTTCACTAAAACTTCGATCACCTTGCCAGGCTGATTACCCAAACTGAGCAAACTGATAGAGTAATGTGTTGATAAGTCAGTAGGTCCTGATAGAATGAAAGAGGTAGCTAATGAAATAGTGGACACGTGTTAATTCTCCAAAACTCATTAGATTCTGGAAAGGTTCTATCAGACTGGAAAGTAACAAACATGACCCCTGTATTTAGGAAGGGAGGGAGGCAGAAAGTAGGAAACTTTTTACAACTTATTTCAATGGTTTAGATGAGGAGAACAAGGGCATGGTGACACAAACACGGGTCAGAAAGTGTATTGCGAAGATGACTTAACCTATCTATATCAACGCAAATCAATGGGCAAAAATCTGGCGGATGGAGTATAATGTGGAGTTGTTCACTTTGGCAGGAAGAATAAAAAAGAAAGGTATTATTTAAATAGAAAATGACTGCAGAATTCTGAGGTACCAAGGGATCCAGGTTTCTCACACCTGGCCCTTAAAATGTTTTGTGAGCAGGTACAGCATTAAGAAGGCAAATGGAATACTATTCTTTATTACAAGAAGAATTAAACAGGACATTGTGGGACAATGTTTAAATATTGTCTCTTATTTAAGGAAAGGCATAAATGCGTAGGATTTCTTAGTCCTGTCATTTGCAAGCTGCTTCCACAGTTTGGCATGCAAGTTATCCTGTATTATGGCTTCACCAGGTTGACACATCTTTAAAAAATATGCCTGAAGCTGTCCCTGGCATGCTGTTCTGCACGGTTCGTTGATGCAGGGTTAAATGGATGGTAACGGTAGAGTGGAGGATATGCCAAGCCATGAGTTTATGGATTCTAGTTGAAGAGAGTTATGCTGCTGTTAGACCACATGTACCCCATGTTGTCCAGTTTTCAGTTGGAAGATTTGATTGTGCTAAACAGAATGGATTACAGTGATAGTGCTACACAATATGGTGGAGGAAGCCCTCAAATTGAATATGGGACTTTGTTTCATGAAAGACTGAGCAATGGTTACTCCTACCTGTATTGTCATGGACAGATACATCAGGTAAATGGCAGTGGCTTTTATCCTCTTGTTGGTTCCCCCACCACCTTTCTCAGACCCAGACTAACAACAATATCCTTTAGGACTCAGCTAGTTCAGTTGATAGTGGTACTACTGAGCCTCTCAGTGAAGGTCATTAAAGTCCCACTGACAGTGTATCCTATTCCCTTGTCACCCTCAGTGGTACTTCCAATTGGTGTTCAACATGGAGGAGTACTAGTTCATCAGATGGGTTGGTGATAATTAGCAGGAGGTTTCCTTGCCTATGTTTGACTTGAAGGCATGAGATGCTGAAGACTGCTGAAGACTCCCAGAGCAACTTTCTCTGATCACACCACTGTTTTGCCACCTCTGGTTGTTCTGTCGTGCTGTCTGACGGAACATACCAGGGAAGGTGATGGTGGATTTTTGGACATTATCTGTAAGCTATTAGTACATGAGAATGACTAGGTCAGGCTGTTTGCCATCTCGTCTGCAGGCCAGCTTTCCCAATAGTGTCAACAGGACCAGGGTTTCTGCTTTGGTGCCTTGTTCAATGCTGAGTGTCTGTCTGGTTTAATTCCGTTAGACTTTGTAGCGTTTTGATACAGTTGAATGGCTTACTAGGCTATTTCAGAGTGCATGTAAAAGTCAAGCACATTCCTATGGGTCCTGACTCTCACGTAGGCCTGACTGGGAGTAAAAGACACTCATGAGCCAGGTTGGTTTTTATGACAATTGACAGTAGTTTCATGATTACCTTTAGATTAGCCTTTAATTACAAATTCATTTATTTATTTTAAAAATTGCAATATCTAATGAATAAATATTAATTTATTAATAATAAATCAATCCATTTATTAATTGAATTGACATTTTACCATCTGTCCAGGTGTGGTTTGATTCAGTGTGATTTGCAGAACATTAGCCTGTGTCTCTAGGTTAGCCCAGAGAGAATACTACCATGCCACCACTTTTGACTAGAAGAAAAATTGAAATTAGAAGTAAGTTAAAATAATAAATAAGGTCATATAATGTATTCATCTCATTTTGTTGTTTAAACAGAAAAGGTATCTTTACCTGACATTGTCTTCAGCAGTAGCTGCATGAAGGGGTAGTCTTCCATTTTTATCTGGGATATTTTGCTTGGCACCATTACGGAGAAGAGTTACACAACCATCTAGCCAACCCTGAAAATGAAAGTATTTGTCAATTTGGTTTCCCCTATTGAATCATTGAGATGTATTTGGTTAGTCAGGGCAGTTAGTCAGATGGTTGAGTGTTGCTTTGGGAGTCAATTATACAATTATCTGCGCATTAGACTATGTGTTAATGTAGGGCATCCCAAACATTTTCCATGTGACTCCATTTTAATACCTCAGAGTTCATGTGACCCCATAGGTTCAGATGCTGAGCTGAGTTGGGGAAGTTAACTTCAGCTGCTGTGGTAGTCAGTGTTTAGCTTCTGAGCAGAGGTGGGGTAGTTCAACATGGTGGAAATTGTTTAATCTTCCTTTTTCATGGAACAAAAACGATTCACACAACTTGTTTGCGGCAGCAATGATGTCTGAAAACTCTATCCATTAAACCACACAAGCCAAATAACAAAATTAAGGACTTAGAGTGTCCTTGCATGCATTAGCACTCTATCTGAGCTCCACTGCAACTATTGCTGACTCAGAGCTCAAAACTCCAAAATCATGTCTTGTAATCTCCACTGGGGAGATAACTAATGAAATGGAGGTTGGAATATTTGGTCCATTGATTCACTTTATCAAAATGAATCTTAACATCTCACTGCATTAAATTTCTTCTTCCATTGATCTTCTCATCCCACCACCCTATCAATGTTCATTTGCAACTGTACACTATCTCCTTTGTGATTCACAATAATTCCAAGTTCTATACCATCTTCAAATTTTTCTTTGTCCACCAATATCTAGATCATTACTGTATATCAGGAAGAACAGGGCTGCTAATACCAATCCCTGGGAAATGATGAATCTTTCTCCACTATGAAAAACATCATTCTCTGCTGTTATCAGATTCTCCTGTTGCTTAACCAATTCAATTTCCATTTCCTTGATGCCATTATTAAATGCCATTTGGAAGTCATATAAATTGAGAAGTTGGGACTGTTTTCCTTGGAAAGTAGATTTGATGCAGGTATTCAAAATCATCCTGAGCTGTTTTTCTTGACAGATTTTGTCTGAGCCAATGATCTACCTTCAGGCAGAATACTAATGGAATGGAATCAAATTCAAAATCACAAGGGCTTTGGACAGCATAGATGAGGATAAGTTGTTCCCATTTTGGTATCATTATGAATGAACGGGGACAATTTTATTTAAAATAATTGCCGAAAGGAATGGTGGTATACTAGATCAACAACATTACCCTTATCAACGCTGTTATCTCATCAAAAATCTCAAGCAAGTTAATTCGCCATGACTTTTCCATAACAACTCAATTCTAGCTTCCCATAATTAAACATCATTTTTTCCAAACAACTGTGAATTTTGTCTGATCTATTGGCCCAGATAAGAAGATCATCATTGCTGAAGAATATACTGGAGTTGTGCATTGCGACTATGCAGCAATCTTGACGCAACTAATTATGTGGGAATTGCCAGGAAAGTTGAAACTTCCAATGGTCAATTACTTAGCATCTGGAATCCTCTGAGACTGTCTCCAAATCAGAGTCTTCACATGGCTCTGATTCACACACCTGAATAGTTCGCCAGAAAAGTTAGATGAATTAAAACCTGCTTAGGCTCTTGGCTAACAATAAAACTAACCTCCCAATAACGCATTCCAACTCCCAACGTTGACACCTAATAGCCCCTCTCTCAACCTTTCTCTCTGCTCTATACCCTACACACACCTCCCTGTTTATGTATTCTCACATTTTCCTCCCTCGACCCAAACCAATATGCCTCCCATCACACTTGATCCTCCAACAGATCCAGTCTGTCATTTCCCCACTTCCCATTTCCAGACCTGATCTGACTACCTTAATCTGACGAGATCCTAATCCATTTAGCTACAAAATCTCCTTATCCACCTTGCCATCCAAACCCCGGCTGTCCTATTCACTCTACGCTTCCTGCAACATTGCCACCTTACCAAACTTGCACCCTGCACCAATTATCTCACCCTCACTTCTCTGCCAACTTAGCTGACTCACTTTCATTCATCAGTGCTCTAAAAGATTATTTAAATGTTCAACAGTTCTTTATTGAAATTTCAATTTATTTCCAAGTCAGGATGACATGACTTGGAGGGGAATTTAATGATGGACTGCAGACATATGGCACATTATGCCCTCCTAGGCTGCAGAGATCATGGATTTTGAAGGCACAGTCAAAAGAAACACAGGGGCAGGAATGGTTGTTGGATGTTCTGGGGTTTAGACGTTTCGAAAGAAATAGGGAGGGAGGTAAAAGAGGTGGGCGAGTGGCATTGCTAATCAGGGATGGTATCAAAGCTGCAGAAAGGGAGGTCATTAAGGAGAGTTTGCCTACTGAGTCAGTATGGGTGGAAGTCAGAAACAGGAAAGGAGCAGTCACTTTATTGGGAGTTTTCTATAGACCACCCAGTAGCAACAGAGACACTGAGGACCAGATTGGGAGGCAGATTTTGGAAAGGTGCAGAAGTAATAGAGTTGTTGTCATGGGTAACTTCAACTTCCCTAATATAGACTGTAACCTCCTAAGTACAAATAGTTTGGATGGAGCAGATTTTGTCAGGTATGTCCAGGAAGGATTTCTGAATCAATATGTAGATATGCCGACTAGAGGGGACGCCATATTGGATTGGGCAATGAACCAGGCCGGGTGTCAGATCTCTCAGTGGGAGAGCATTTCAGTGATAGTGATCACAACTTCCTGACCTTTACTGTAGTCATGGAGAGGGATAGGAGCAGACATTATGGAAAAGTGAATTACAATGCTATTAGGCAAAAACTGCGGAGCATAAATTGGGAACAGATGTTCTCAGGGAAATGCACAATAGAAATGGAGGTTGTTTAGGGAGCACTTGCTATGAGTACTGGATAGGTTTGTCCCACTGAGGCAAAGAAGGGATGGTAAGGTGAAGGAACCTTGGATGACAAGACATGTGGAACACCGAGTCAAGAGAAAGAAGGAAGGTTGAAGGAACAAGGATTGGACAGGGCTCTAGAGGTCTACAAGGTAGCCAGGAAGGAATTGAAGAATGGACTTAGGAGAGCTAGAAGAGGGTATGAAAAAGCCTTGGGCAGTAGGATTAAGGAAAACTGCAAGGCGTTCTATGCTTATGTGAGGAACAAGAGGATGGCCAGAGTGAGGGGAGGGCCGATCAGGGATAGTGGCAGGAACTTATGCGCGGAGTCGTAGGAGGTAGGAGAGGTCCTTAATGAATACTTTGCTTCAGTATTCACCAGTGAGAGGGACCTTGATGTTTGTGAGGACAGCATGAAATAGGCAGATACACTTGAACAGGTTGATGTTAGGAAGGAGGATGTGTGAGAAATTTTGAAAAACATGAGGATAGATAAGTCCCCTAGGCCAGACAGGATATACCCAAGGTTTCTATGGGAAGTGAGGGAAGAGATTGCTGCACCTTTGGCAATGATCTTTGCGTCCTCACTGTCCACTAGAGTAATACTAGATGATTAGAGGGTGGAAAATGTTATTCCCTTGTTCAAGAAAGGGAATAGGGATAATCCTGGGAATTGCAGACCAGTCAGTCATACTTTTGTGATGGGCAAATTATTGGAGAGGATTCTGAGAGATAGTGTTTATGATTATTTGGAAAGGCATAGTTTGATTAGAAATAGTAAGCATGGCTTTGTGAGGGGCAGGTCATGCCTCACAAGCCTTATTGAATTCTTTGAGGATGTGACAAAACACATGGAAGATGGTAGAGAAGTGGATGTGGTGTATGTAGATTTTAGCAAGGCATTTGATAAGATTCCCAATGGTGGACTCATTCAGAAAGTAAGGAGGCATGGTATTCAGGGAAATTTGGCTGTCTGGATACAGAATTGGCTGTCCAATAGAAGACAGAGCATTGAAGTAGATGGAAAGTATGCAGCCTGGAGCTCGGTGACCACTGGTGTTCTGCAGGGATCTGTTCTGGGACCTCTGCTCTTTGTGATCTTTATAAATGACTTGGATGAGTAAGTGGAAAGGTGGGTTAGTAAGTTTGTCGATGATATGAAGGTTGGTGGAGTTGTGGATGGTGTTGGAGGGCTGTTGTAGGCTGCAACAGGACATTGACAGGATGCAGAGCTGGGCAAAGGAGTGGCAGATGGAATTCAACCCAGAAAAAGAGTGAAGTGATTCATTTTGGAAGATCGAATTTGAATGCAGAATACAGGCTTAATGGCAGGATTCTTGGCAGTGTGAAGAAACACAGGGATGTTGCAGTCCACGTCCATAGATCCCTCAAAGTTGCCACCCAAGTTGATAGGGTTGTAAAGGGCGGCACGGTGGCTCAGTGGTTAGCACTGCAGCCTCACAGTGCCAGGGACCTGGGTTCGATTCCAGCCCCAGGTGACTGTCTGTGCAGAGTTTGCACATTCTCCCTGTGTCTGCGTGGGTTTCCTCCCACAGTCCAAAGATGTGCAGGCTAGGTGGATTGGCCATGCTAAATTGCCTGTAGTGTTCAGGGGTGTGTGGGTTATAGGGGGATGGGTCTGGGTGGGATGCTTCAAGGGTCGGTGTAGACTTGTTGGGCCGAAGGGCCTGTTTCCACACTGTAGGGATTCTAATTCTAATTCTAAAGAAGGCATATGGTGTATTTGCTTTCATTGGCAGGGGAATTGAGTTTAAGAGCTGCGAGGTTATGCTGGAGCTTTATAAAAGCCTGGTTAGACCAGACTTGGAATACTGTGTTCAGTTCTGGTCGCCTCATTATGGGAAGGGTGTGGAAGTTTTAGAGAGCGTGCAGAGGAGATTTACCAGGACACTGCCTGGACTGGAGGGCAGGTCTTATGAGGAAAGGTTGAGGGAGCTAGGGCTTTTCTCATTGGAGCGAAGAAGGATGAGAGGTGACTTGATAGAGGTGTACAAGATGATGAGAGGCATAGATAGAGTGGATAGCCAGAGACTTTTTCCCAGGGCAGAAATGACTATTACGAGGGGGCATAATTTTAAGGTGATTGGAGGAAGGTATAGGGGAGATGTCAGAGGTAGGTTCTTTACACACAAGAGTGGTGGGTGCGTGGAATGCGCAGTCGGCAGTCGCAGTGGTAGTGGAGTCAGATACATTAGGGACAGTTAAGCGACTCTTGGATAGGCACATGGATGATAGTAAAATGTAGGGTATGCAGGGTAGTTTGATTTTAGAGTAGGATGATAGGTTGGCACAACATTGCGGGCTGAAGGGTCTGTACTGTGCTGTACTGTTCTATGTTCTATACTGTGTGGGCTTCTGGAGTACAATTTGTACACCATTTACTCTGCCATTTGACAAGATCATGGCCAATCTGTTATGATCTGAACTCCACTTTCCTGCCTGACGCCATTGATTAGAGAGTCAGAGCAATAAAAAAATCTGTCTACCTTACCCTTGAATGTAATCATTGACTGAGGATTGATTACTGCCTGTGGAAGAAAATTCCAAAGTTTAACATCCCCTGAGAGAAGAAATTCTTCATCTACAGCTTAAGGGAAACTGTGACGTCTGGTTTTCCAGTTTTGAACTTCTGCTAATATGGACTTCAGATTTTTCACATTACATTCTATCTGCAAATATTTTTCTCAAGGCATTAAATATGTTTATATTCCTTTGCAGTCTCTATGTATCCGCATCACACTTTTTCCCACCTACCTTTGCATCATAAGTAAATTTTTCTACAATACAGTCTCTCTCTCTTTTCACACAAATCATTAATCTATGCCATACATATGGTATATATTACTAACATAGTGTGCTGGTAGTGGAGGAAGGGAATATTTAATGCCGTTCACGGGATGTCAGTCAGGTGCACTGCTTTGTTTTGGATGATGCCAATCTTCATCTGTGTTGTAGTAGCTGCATTCATCCAGCCAGTTTTCCATCACACCCCTAACTTGTGCCTTAGATGGTGGAAAGGCTTTGTGGGATTAGGAGGAGAGTTATGTGCCCTAAAAATTCTCAATAACTAACATGGTCTTATAGCCATTTTTTTTGGGTTGATCCATTTAACATCTGATTAGTGGTCATCCCAGAATGTTGATGATTAGGGGTTCAGTGTTGGTAATAGTGTTGAATATTAAGGGGGGGACGAGTTGTCGTTGAGAATGTGGTGTTGCCACTGTAGTCTACATGCTGTAGTTTGATGTATAATGCCCTTAGGGAGGGAATTCCAGGATTTTGATCCTGCAATAGTGAAGGAAGAGCAATCTATGTTCAAGTCAGGATGGTGGATAGCTTAGAGGAGAATTTGTAGGTGCTGGTATTCCCATGCATCTGCTACCTTTGTCCTTCGAGATGGAAGTGGTTGTGGGTTTGGAAGGTGCAGTCTGATTATCTTTGGTGAATTTCTGCAGTGCATCTTGTAGATAGTATATACTGCTGCTCCTGAGCATCCGTAGTGGAGGAGTGGATGCTTGTGATGCTTGTGGGTGCCGTAGAAGCTTGTAGATTGGATATGATGCCAATCAAGTGGGCTGCTTTGTCCTGGATGGTGCCAAGCTTCTTCAGGTATTATTGGAGCTGCACCCTTCCAGACAAGTGGGCAGTATTCCATCACTCTCTTGACTTGTGCCTTGTAGACGGTGGGCAGGCTTCGGAGAGTGAGGAAGTGAACTACAGTATTCCTAGTCTCTGACCTGCTGTTCTAGCTGCTGTATTTATATGGCGAGTCCAGTTGAGTTTCTGGTCAATGGTAACCCCAAGGATGTTGATAGTGGAGGATTCAGTGATGGCAACACTATTGAATGCCATGGGGCAGTGGTTAGATTGTCTTTATTGATGATGGTCATTGCCTGTCATAATATGTAATTTGAATGTTACTTGTCACTTGTCAGCCCAAGCCAGGATATTGTCCAAATCTCATTATATTTGAATATGGACTGCTTCAGTATCGGAGGAGTCACGAATGGTGCTGAACATTGTGTAATCATCGGTGAACATCCCCACTTCTGATCTTATGGTGGAAGGGAGGTCATTGATGAAGCAGCTGAAGATGTTTGAGCCTAGGATGCTACCCTACGGAACTCCTGCAGAGATGTCATGAAGCTGAGATGACTGACCTTCAACAACCACAACCATTTTCCTATGTGCCAAGTATGACCCCAACTAGCTTGACCTTATACCCATTGATTCCAGTTCCGCTCAGGTTCCCGGATGCCACACTTCTTTGCATGCAGCCTTGATGTCAAGGCTGCCACTCTCACCTTACCTCTGCAATTCAGCTTCTTTGTCCATGTTTGAACCAAGGCTGTAACGCTTAGCGGCCCTGCCAGAACTCAAACTGTGTGTCACTGAACAGGTTATTGCTGAACATGTGCTGCTTGATAGCGCTGTTGATGTCACCTTCTATCGCTTTACTGAAGATAGAGAGTAGACTGATAGGGTGGTATCTGGGTTGGATTTGTCCTGCTTCTTCTGTACAGGACTTACCTGGGAAATTTTCCATGTTGTTGGGTAGATACCAATGTTGTAACTGTACTGGAAGAGCTTGGATAGGTGAGTGGCAGATTCTGGAGCACCAGTCTTCAGTGCTATTGGCAGAATGTTGTCAGGGCCTGTAGCCTTTTTACTACCCAGTGCCTCCAACTGCTCCTTGATATCACGTGGAATGAAATGAATTGCCTGAAGACAAGTATTTGTATTGCTGGGGATCTCTGAAGGAGGCGGAGATGGATCATCCACTTGACTCTTCTGGATGAAGATTGCAGCCATATCTTTTGCACTGATGTGTTGGGCTCCTCCAACATTGAGGATGGGGATATTTGTGGAGCCTCCTCCTCCAGTGAGTTGTTTAACTGTGCATCACCATTCATTAATGGATGCAGCAGGACTGCAAAGCTTAGATTTGAACCATTTGTTTTGGATTCACTTGGCTGTTACTGCTTTTTGGCGTGGAAGTAGTTCTGTTTGGTAGCTTCACCAGGTTGACACCTCATTTTCGGGTATGCCTGGTGGTGCTCCTGCCATGCCCTCCTGCAATCTTCATTGAACCAGGGTTGATCCCCTGGCTTGATAGTAGTGGTTGAGTGGGTGTTATACATTGTGCTGGGGTATAATTCTGCTGCTGTTGATGGCCTATAGCACCTCATGGATGTCCAGTCTTGAATTGCTAGATCTGTTTGAAATCTGTCGCATTTAGCACATTGACAGTGCCACACAACACAATGGAGGATATTCTCAATGCGAAGGCAGGACTTCATCTCCATAAGGATTGTGCAGTGGTTACTCTTACCGATACTGTCATGGAAAGATGCAACTCCAGTCAGCAGATTAGTAAGGATGAGGTCAAGTACATATTTCCTTTTTGTTGGTTCTCTCACTACCTTTGCAGACCCAATCTAACAGTTATGTCCTTTAGGACCCAACCAGCTCGATTAGTATTGCTGCTCCAAGCCACTCAGTGCTGGACATTGAAAACCCCAGCCAGAGTGCACTACTCACCCTTTCCACCCTCAGTGCATTCTCCAAGTGCTATTCAACATGGAAGAGCACTGATTCGTCGAGGGAGGATGGTAATCAGCAGGAGATTTCCTTGCCCATGTTTAACTTGAAGTCATGAGACTTCATGGGGCCTCGAGTGTACATTGAAGAATCTCAGGGCAACTCCCTCCCAACTGTATACCACTGCAATGCCACCTCTGCTGTGATTGTCCGTAAGTATGTTTCTGTGAGTATGGCTATTTTAGGCTGGTGCTTGACTAGTCTGTGAGACAGCTCTCCCAGTTTTGGCACTAGCCCTCAGAGGTCAGTAAGGAGAAGTTTGCAGGTCGACAGGGCTTTGCTACCGTTGTCTTTTCTGGTGTCTAGGTTGATTCCAGGTGGTCCATCCAGTTTCATTTCTTTGTTGAGACTTCATAGCAAATGATACCACTGAATGGCTTGCTCGGCCCTTTCAGGGGACAGTTGAGAGTCAAACCACATTGTTGTGGGTCTGGAGTCACATATAGGTCAGACTAGGTGAGTTTGGCAGATTTCCTTCCCTAAAAGACACGAGTGAACCAGTTGGGTTTTTCTGACAATCAAGACTGATTTCATGGTTATCAGTAGATGCTTAATTCCAGGTATTTTTGTTTTTATTAAGTTCAAATTCCACCACCTGCCATAGTGGGATCCAAACATGGTGCCCAGAATGTTAGCTGAGTTTCTGGATTAATTGTTGAGTGATAATACTACTGAGCCATTGCCTCCCTCTAGTTTTCCAGTTGGAGATGTCATTTTCCAGTAGTTGTATGCCACAAATATGGCTTGCTATTTATCAGCCATATTCTAAATGTTGTCCAGATCTTGCTGCATCTGGATACAAATTGTTTCATTGTTTGTGGAACTGTAAATAGAACGGAACGCTGAACTCATCAGTGAGTATCCTCACTCCTTGACGGAAGCTGAAGATTGTTGGTGCTCCGACACCGCCCTGAGGATTTCCTGCAACAATATCTGGGAATGATTTGATTGCCTCTAAGATCCATAACGACCTTTCTTTGTAGTCAGTATGGTTCCATACACTGGGGAATTTTCCTCAGTTTCTTAGTGGCTTCAGATTTGCTGGGGCTGCTTGTTCCCACATTAAGTCAAATATAATCTTGATAGTAAAGGGCTGTCATTCATCTCACCACAGATGTTATGGTGTGGATATCATTCTGTGAGTATGACTATGCCAAGCTGTTGGGTAGGACAACTCTTACAAGTTTTGCAAAACTCTTCAGTTGTTAGGACATTTTTTTAATGTTTTTCTGGGCTGGTCCTAGGTTTGTTGTATCTGGTATCTAGGTCAATGCTGGATAGTCTGTCCAGTTTATACTTATATTTTATTTTTGTAGCAGTTTTACACTTCTGAATGGCTTGCTAGACCATTTCAGAGAGCAGGTTAAAAGTCAACCACAGTGATGAAGTCTGGGTCACAAGAAGGCTAGTCCAAATAAAGACAGAAATTTTCTTTTCCTGACAGACATTAGTAAAGCAGAATCTTTGTAGTCACCAGTAATGATGCTGGTTTCTTACTCCAGATTTACTTAATTAACTGAATTTAAACTCTCCAAGATCCATGGTGACATTTGAACCTAAATCTCAGCTGCATTTTGGCCATGTGGATTACGTATCCAGTTAGATAAAAATATTAGACAGCATGTTGGTTATGACTTTCATTAAGACCATAAGAAACGGGAACAGGAGTAGGCCATTCGGGGGAAGCAATTTGGAGAGGCAATGGCCTAGTGGTATTATTGCTGGACTGTTAATCCAAAGACCCAGAAAATGTCCTGGGAACCCAGGTTCAAATCCCACCATGGCAGTTGGTGGAATTTGAATTCATTAATTTAAAAAAAATCTGGAATTAAGATTATCGATTGTTGGAAAGACCTGTCTGGTTCACTAATGTCCTTTTGGGAAAGAAACTGCCATCCTTACCCAGTGTGGACTACATGTGACTTCAGGCCTACAGCAATGTGGTTGACTCTTAACTGCCCTCTGGGCAATTAGGGATAGGCAATAAATGCTGCATAGCAGCGATGCCTTTATCCTGATAATGAATAAAGAAAAAAAAAATTTGCCCCTTGAACCTGCTCCACTATTCATAGAATCCCTACAGTGGAGAAGCAGGCCATTCAGCCCATCGAGTCCACACTGACCTCTGAAGAGCATCCCTCCCAGACCTAACCCCTATCCCTGTAATCCCTCTTTCCCCATGACTAATCCACCTAGCCTGCACATCCCTGGACACTATAGGCAATTTACCATGGGCAACACACCTCATCCGCACATCTTTGGACTGTGGGAGGAAACCGGAGCACCCAGAGGAAACCCATGCAGACAGAGGGAAAAACTCCACAATGCCCAAGGATGGTATTGAACCCGATGGATAACCACTGAGCCCCTGTGCCACCCTAATTAGGATCATGGATCATCCAACATTCCTCATGTCCACTTTCCTGTGTTTTCCCGTAACTCTTGATTCCCCTAATGATCAGGAATCTATCTATCACGGTATTAAATATAAGTAAGGACACTGCCCCCACCAAGCACATTCTGCAATCTTTTAAACTCCAGAGAAACCGGCTGGTTCTACCTAATCTACGCATTGGACTGACAGCCTCTCATACCAAGAGTTAATACAGTGAACCTTAATTACACCCCATTATAAGGCAAATATCCCCTTTTTTGGCATTGATTCTTTGTACAGGCAGTAGGAAGTTTCCTATGAGGGCAAGGATGGGTTAAAGGAAAAGGGACCAGTGGGATAAATATCATCAGCTGGATTTCCCATTCGTCTAACTCTTCAGCCATTATCAGATTGAATGCTGATGAGACAGCAGCACTCAGTTCACTGAAACTATGCGGTGAGGACCAAAAGACCAGGTCAGGGTTATGATAAAAGCCTGCTACTTGAAAGGACTGTTAATATAAAAGGAAGCCTCATGTAAGAAGTACCTGCAGATTTGAGGTACTCCCAAACAGAGGCTAGCCCTCTTACGGGTACCTTTCAAGTATCACATTATATTCTCTCCTCATTGGGTGTCCAACATGTGTTACTCTGTTGTTATTATGCATCTATTTTGACCCAAAGTTGAGACAGCCAGATTTATAGATTACCGAAGTGCAAAATCTACTTGCTAGAGTAACATGCCAGAGCAGATTGTAATTGTTCAGCCTAATTAGAGAACAAGGAAACTTGTGGGCTATATTTCAGCTATTTAATATAGATATTTTAATCAACCTGTTCAGACTTGTTATGACACACCTCTGGAACAGATAGGCCTCCTGGCACAGAAGTAGGGCCACTAGTATTGCATCCAGCGTTCTAATCAGATGGTATATCCTTATGATTAGTGCATCTTCTGTTGTATTGAACACAAGGACGGGTCTTAATGGTTCCAGGGATGCCAGTGTCAAATCAATGTGGCTATTTCAAGCCCCTGATCCAGTTTAATGCCAATCACCTACCCCACTGGTATAAGGATTCTCACCATGTTCAGATGGAGTTTCCTGTCTCTGAGAACTATTAATCTACCAGAGACTGGCAGCTGTCCAGTACTACTGCAGTAGGCCTAGGCTGTGAGGTCATTGCCAGAGAGAAGGTAGGTAACCTCGCTTGCTGAGGCCACTTGCAGTAATCCAATTGAGAGGAGGAAGTGGGTTTAGTTATAACTGTAGGCTGGGATCTTTGTCCATGGACAACTCTTACCTCTGCCAGGTCTCAGGGCATTAGCTGCCTAGTTATATGGGATTCACCCTATCAGGATGCAAGCATACCTGCCAGTACTCACTTTGCAGGTTGCCCACATAATGTGATCTCACTTACAACCAGTTGATGACCCTTATGTAGTCTAATTGTTGCCTTTCTGACCCAATTATCAGCCCACCAGCCTCCTCCTCCCATGCCTCTGGGTGAAGCAGTAATTTCATCCAAGGAGTCAAGTGAAACAGGCTTACAGCACTGTATATTATTATACCAGGATACAAAGACATAACTTTGTTCCTATCTTAAAGTTATAAATTTTGTCTTTAATACTATATTAATTTTATAACAAAATAGCAAAGCACACTATAATGTAGAGTACAGAGCTTCTGGAGTATTTCTGGAAAGTAGAAATTTTGCACTATCAGGAAAGAATTGTAAGAGTACCAAAACTCAAACTGAACAATAATTTATATTGCACGAGATGATCCTGCTGATTGGAGTCCACTGGCCATGAATTGGTCAGTATATTGCCATAGGAAATGCACCAAGGAACAGTTAACTGACAAGCTTCTGTTTAAATTCAGATCAGGCAAGTCATTACTGATTGGTGAAGGCATTGCCATGAGGAACGCTTGAGTGGATAGTTACCCTGAGCTTTGGTTTAGTTAAAAATGCTCAATGTATCGACATGTTCTTCTGTTTACAAAGAACAGGAACCTGTGAATGAGCATATGTAACTTCTTGTAAGTGTAAGTGAGCTAACTGTGAGCCTGACAAAAATCTTTCAATTCACTGTAAGCATAATTCATGGCACAATTAGGTTGTTTGGTAAGTTTTGCACAATTGTGGAAGTCCCCATCAACATTGGACACTATGTTCAGAGTTTTGCAAACATGGACAATTGGAGTACAGTGGAACAGTCTGCCTGTTGAGAAAAGCTGAATGTTTACAAAGCTACTTACATTATAAACCTAGGCATAGGAATTCATACTTAAAGCAATTGAGAAGAATATCACAGGCTTCACAACAACAACTAAGATTTTGTGGATCGAGGGAACACATCATTTTTGCTTAAAATCGGGCTGCAAATTGTACCAAAGAAAAGATACCCCATGGAGTGCCAACTGCCACAAGCTGTTGGATGATTGATAACTCTATTGTTAGCTTCATGAAGACAGTGATCGCTTTTAGTGATATTGCTGCAATTTTACAAATTATTTTCTGATTGGCTTAGGCAAGTTCAATCAACCTCCCATTCAGATAGCAAACCATGAACAGAGTTTTACGAGGATGTATTGGGATCCCACTCTCAGAAAAAGCAGGGCCCAATCCCATAATTGGCAGCTGCCAAACCTGCTCAATTTTATCACAGACGGCCTCCTGATTGGCCATCCATGGGCCCATCATCCAATTAAGAATGGCAGGTCAGTTCCTTATGCTCCCAGTACAATAGGAAGATCAATTTTGCAGGAGGGGGCCTGAAAATGCCCAGAGGCAAATTGAAACAAAGAAAAATTCATAGGATTGAAGGTCCCACTTTTACAGATGCATCTTGGATTCATGGGAGCTGCCTTCCCTGATCTTGGCCCCTTCTTTGACCTATGGAACAATGTCCCCATATTGCAGCAGGGAGGCTGCCTACCCATAGCTGGAAACATTTCCATGTCGCAGGGTGCTGTCCCAACATTGCATTTACTACTTTGCCACTCCAATATGACTCCCCACTGAACCTTTAATTATATAAATCAGCTGTTCCCATGTCGTTCCCTGTGCATTAAACTCCCAGATGTCCTGTGGCCCTCCATACTGAGCAGTTTGCACAACAAACAACTTTACAGACAATATTTAAAAATTCTAAACATGCATAGATAAGTCAAAAAATTAGAGCCTACTGCTCCAGCAAAATTTGGTCCATTATTTATAACTTTACAAATACAAAGATATGTGTGACACATTTTTAAATTCCTGCTAGCTTTAATCACCAAGATCTGCAAAGCAATTATTTCTTGCAAACTGGGATTACGATAAATAAAATAACAGGAAATCTATACCAAGTAGGTAGCCAGAGATAGTGGAGTTCTTCCACAGGCATCTTCCGTATTGATGGAAGCCCCCATCTTAAGGAGCAGCTTCACCGTATCAAGCTGGCGACCGGATATTGCGTGCATCAATGGAGTTGATCCTGAAATATATTTCGAACAATTAACTTTTTTTCCCATTTGCAATAACAACTTAAATTTAAAACTCAGTTATCTATAATTTAATATGGTGTTGTCTCCAAAACTCTTGAATTTACCCATACAGCTATATTTTTCTTTATTCAATTAAGGATGAGGATAAGGGTGTCGCTGGCCAGGCCACCTGGTTCACTATTGACCTTTAGGGAAGGCAACTGCCATCCTTGATAACAAGGTGTGGGGCTGGATGAACACAGCAGGCCAATCAGCATCATAGGAGCAGGAAAGCTTGACGTTTCTGGCCTAGACCCTTCATCAGAAATTGGCGAGAGGAGAGGGTTCTGAAATAACTAGGGAGAGAGGGGGAGGCAGATAGAAGATGGATAGAGGAGAGGATAGGAGGAGAGGAGGCAGACAAGTCGAAGAGGCGGGGATGGAGCCGGTAAAGGTGAGCGTAGGTGGGGGGGTAGGAAGGAGATAGGTCAGTCCAGGAAGAACGGACAGGTCAAGGGGGCGGGATGATGTTAATAGATAGGAGATGGGGGTGGGGCTTGAGGCGGGAGGAGGGGATAGGTGAGAGGAAGGACAGGTTAGGGAGGCGGAGATGAGCTGGGCTGGTTTTGGGATGCGGTTGGGGGAGGGGAGATTTTGAAGCTTGTGAAATCCACATTGATACCATTGGGCTGCAGGGTTCCCAGGCTGAATATGATTTGCTGTTCCTGCAGCCTTCGGGTGGCATCATTGTGGCATTGCAGGAGGCCCAGGATGGACATGTTGTCTGAGGAATGGGAGGGGGAGTTGAAATGGTTCGGGACTGGGAGGTGCAGTTGTTTGTTGCGAACTGAGCACAGGTGTTCTGCAAAGCGGTCCCCAAGCCTCCGCTTGGTTTCCCCGATGTAGAGGAAGCCACAGCGGGTACAGTGGATGCAGTATACCACATTGGCAGATGTGCAGGTGAACCTCCGCCTGATGTGGAAAGTCTTCTTGGGGCCTGGGATTGGGGTGAGGGAGGAGGTGTGGGGGCAGGTGTAGCACTTCCTGCGGTTGCAGGGAAAAGTGCCAGGTGTGGTGGGGCTGGAGGGGAGTGTGGAGCGGACTAGGGAGTCGCGGAGGGAGTGGTCCCTCCGGAAAGCAGATAAGGGTGGGGAGGGAAAAATGTCTTTGGTGTTGGGGTCTGATTGCAGATGGCGGAAGTGTCGGAGGATGATGCGTTGGATCCAGAGGTTGGTGGGGTGGTACATGAGGTCGAGGGCGATTCTTTTTTGGTTATTTTTGCAGGGACGGGGTGTGAGGGATGAGTTACGGGAAATGCGGGAGACACGGTCGAGGGCGTTTTCGACCACTGTGGGGGGGAAGATGCGGTCCTTGAAGAATGAGGACATCTGAGATGTACGGGAGTGGAATGTCCCATCCTGGGAGCAGATGCGGCGGAGGCGAAGGAATTGGGAATAGGGGATGGCATTTTTGCAGGAAGGTGGGTGGGAGGAGGTGTATTCCAGGTAGCTGTGGGAGTCAGTGGGCTTGAAATGGACATTGGTTTCTAGGTGGTTACCCGAGATGGAGACAGAGAGGTCCAGGAAGGAGAGAGAAGTGTTGGAGATGGTCCAGGTGAACTTCAGCTTGGGGCGGAAGGTGTTCGTGAGGTGGATGAACTGTTCGAGCTCCTCATGGGAGCACGAGGCGGCGCCGATACCGTCATCAATGTAACGGAGGAAGAGGTGGGGTTTAGGACCAGTGTAGGGACGGAAGAGGGACTGTTCCACGCAACCTACAAAGAGGCAGGCATAGCTTGGGCCCATGCAGGTACCCATGGCTACCCCCCTTGTCTGTAGGAAGTGGGAGGAATTGAAAGAAAAGTTGTTGAGGGTGAGGACGACTTCGGCTAAGCGGATGAGGGTGTCGGTGGAGGGGGATTGGTCAGTTCTGCGGGACAGGAAGAAGCGTAGGGCCTTTAGGCCATCTGCATGGGGAATACAGGTGTTTAGGGACTGGACGTCCATAGTAAAAATGAGGTGTTGGGGACCGGGGAATTGGAAGTTCTGGAGGAGGTGGATGGCATGGGTGGTGTCATGGACGTAGGTAGGGAGTTCCTGGACCAAGGGGGTGAAAATGGAGTCTAGGTAGGTGGAGATGAGTTCAGTGGGGCAGGAGCAGGCCCAGTGTGGACCACATGTGACTCCAGACCCACAGCAATGTGGTTGACTTTCAACTGCCCTCTGGGCAGATAGGGATGGGTGATTAAATGCTGGTCCAGACAGTGACACCCTCGTCCTGTGAATGAATAAAAACAAATACCCTCAATTAAAGCAGAATGAAAATATTAGGAGGACCAGATCTTTGGATTGTTCTTTATTAGACGCTTCTACAACAACATACAGATTACAATGTGCAAAGATACAAATGCAAGTTCTAATTTGTGAGGTCGAGCATGAATTAACCTAATGAGCCAGACATGGACTTTATTTTTAGTAATTAAAGTGGTCACCTAAGAATATTTCCCTAATTTTCTTCCTGGACTACAGCACTATGGGTTCCAGTAAGCCCCCAGCACTCAACTAAATCCTTTTTCTGTGTCTAGGCAGTGAATATTCGAAGGCTAGTCAACTATAGTGAACATTGTAGCTGAACCTGATCCTAACCTCAAGGAAAAGCAATCTGGAACAGGAACCCATATTACCATCTATGTTTTTGACACAACCCATAATTGTTGAAGTCAATTATAGCACCGAATCATTAACCTGGGTAACATCAGCTACTTTAGTACAGACCTGAAACCATACCAGGGAACTATATCTCAGTTGCTCCACATATTATTAATATGGTCTGTTGCCCATTGAACAGATATAAGAATTTTAAGTGTTGTTTGTGTGGAACTTGTATTTTCTATGGTTATAAAATCCAGTCTAAATTTATACGTGGATGGAGTATTGTTAACACATTTACCCTCACTGTCACAACATTCCAAGATTGAAGGATCCCCACGAATCACTGCCGTCAGGGTGTTCACATCTCCATTGGACGCTGCCTGATAAACAACATTGAGATCGATTTCTTCTGCAGAGTCACCTTTGTAACAGATCACAAATCAAGAAGCAGTGAGTAAAATGGCATTTTTGAAGCAAGTTTTACAGAAATATCAACTTTTACTTATTCATGACAAATCACTGAACCATGAGGATTGTATCTTTACACCATTGTTCGGTTTGTACCTTGTGATCCTTGGTAGTTGCAATTTATCATTAAGTATTAAGTATTAGCCTAAAGTTGCCAGAGTGTTTCCTTATGATGTGTCGAACCATCATCACATACTTCAGTACACAGTTCCATTTTAAATTAATCCTGATAAATGTACACATCAGTTTGAATTCATTTCAGTCACTTATAGCATCAATTCCCCGCTTTATTTGTCAAATACTAGGGTGGGTTCAAAATCTGCCTCCTATAACATCAGAATGGCCAAAATTTCAGTTTGCAGTAATTCAGCATTTATGTATATCCTGAAATACAATACTAGAAAATAAAATTACACAAAAGGTATTTGAAATCCAGGATCTTCTATTTCTAAAGACAGAATGCTAGTGCAATTAAAGGTTTGTTAAATGAGAATGTAGAGGGATATGTATCTAAGTTAAATGGAATTGAGGTATAGATCAGCATTAAGTAGTGTAAAGGAGCATAACTCTGTTTCTATGTTCCTATAATCAGTATTTGAATCCTGTTATTTCTGTAGACTTCAACAACTTGAAACAAATCTGAAAGCCACTGAATACTTTTTGCAATAGTAATAAGAGCCATGAGAAATGAGTTAGTAATTCACCTGAAAAGCAACTGATAATTACAATCTTTGCATCATTTTACTGCTCCCTCCTTCAAGCAGAGACAGAGAAGTCCATGCAAATGTTACAGGGGTTTTCCTTTGTTTGATGACTTTAGTACTTGGAATTTTGCCCATGACCATCAATGCTTCTCCCCTATGGATTCGGTATCTAGCTCTGCCATGACAGACAGGCACTCTACATGTAGCGTCCAGAGCTTCCAGAACTTCCTTATGAGGATGTTGTCCCTATAGTACAACTCAAGTCAGAGTTTCAATTGTCTCTTCTGGTGTATATAGCAGTCAGAGATGTCATCCCGACCATTGTTTTCAACGGAGCCATTTTCTTTTTCAATTGACCTGTTACCTTCGTGATCCCTTCATACGTGTCCCTAGAATTCCCTATGGAAAAGGACATCTGGATTTTCTAGCAAAGTTGTAACCAGAAGTCGTTAATGCACTTGAGAAAAAAGGTACTGCAGATGCTGGAGAATCCGAGATAACAAGGTGTGGGGCTGGATGAACACAGCAGGCCAAGCAGCATCATAGGAGCAGGAAAACTTGACATTTCGGGCCTAGACCCTTCATCAGAAATGGGGGAGGAGAAGAGGGTTCTGAAATAAATAGGGAGAGAGGGGGAGGTGGATAGAGGATGGATAGAGGAGAGGATAGGTGGAGAGGAGGCAGACAAGTCGAAGAGGCGGGGATGGAGCCAGTAAAGGTGAGTGTAGGTGGGGGATAGGGAGGAGATAGGTCAGTCCAGGAAGGACGGACAGGTCAAGGGGGCGGGATGATGTTAATAGATAGGAGATGGGGGTGGGGCTTGAGGTGGGAGGAGGGGAGAGGTGAGAGGAAGAACAGGTTAGGGAGGCGGAGATGAGCTGGGCTGGTTTTGGGATGCGGTTGGGGGAGGGGAGATTTTGAAGCTTGTGAAATCCACATTGATACCATTGGGCTGCAGGGTTCCCAGGCTGAATATGATTTGCTGTTCCTGCAGCCTTCGGGTGGCATCACTGTGGCATTGCAGGAGGCCCAGGATGGACATGTCGTCTGAGGAATGGGAGCGGGAGTTGAAATGGTTCGTGACTGGGAGGTACAGTTGTTTGTTGCGAACTGAGCACAGGTGTTCTGCAAAGCGGTCCCCAAGCCTCCACTTGGTTTCCCCGATGTAGAGGAAGCCACAGCGGGTACAGCGGATGCAGTATACCACATTGGCAGATGTGCAGGTGAACGTCTGCCTGAAGTGGAAAGTCTTCTTGGGGCCTGGGATTGGGGTGAGGGAGGAGGTGTGGGGGCAGGTGTAGCACTTCCTACGGTTGCAGGGAAAAGTGCCAGGTGTGGTGGGGCTGGAGGGGAGTGTGGAGCGGACTAGGGAGTCGCGGAGGGAGTGGTCCCTCCGGAAGGCAGATAAGAGTGGGGAGGGAAAAATGTCTTTGGTGGTGGGGTCTGATTGCAGATGGCGGAAGTGTCAGAGGATGATGCGTTGGATCCGGAGGTTGGTGGGGTGGTACGTGAGGACGAGGGCGATTCTTTTTTTGTTATTATTGCGGGGACGGGGCGTGAGGGATGTGTTACGGGAAATGCGGGAGACATGGTCGAGGGTGTTCTCGACCACTGTGGGGGGAAGTTGCGGTCCTTGAAGAATGAGGACATCTGAGATGTACGGGAGTGGAATGTATCATCCTGGGAGCAGATGCGGCGGAGGCGAAGGAATTGGGATTAGGGGATGGCATTTTTGCAGGAAGATGGGTGGGAGGAGGTGTATTCCACTCCAGACTCCCCTCCAGCCCCACCACACCCGGCACTTTTCTCTGCAACCGCAGGAAGTGCTACACCTGCCCCCACACCTCCTCCCTCACCCCAATTCCAGGCCCCAAGAAGACTTTCCACATCAGGCAGATGTTCACCTGCACATCTGCCAATGTGGTATACTGCATCCGCTGTACCCGCTGTGGCTTTCTCTACATCGGGGAAACCAAGTGGAGGCTTGGGGACCGCTTTGCAGAACACCTGCGCTCAGTTTGCAACAAACAACTGTACCTCCCAGTCGCGAACCATTTCAACTCCCTCTCCCATTCCTCAGACGACATGTCCATCCTGGGCCTCCTGCAATGCCACAGTGATGCCACCCGAAGGCTGCAGGAACAGCAAATCATATTCAGCCTAAGAACCCTGCAGCCCAATGGTATCAATGTGGATTTCACAAGCTTCAAAATCTCCCCTCCCCCAACTGCATCCCAAAACCAGCCCAGCTCATCTCCACCTCCCTAACCTGTTTTTCCTCTCACCTATCCCCTCCACCCACCTCAAGCCCCACCCCCATCTCCTATCTATTAACATCATCCCGCCCCCTTGACCTGTCCGTCCTTCCTGGACTGACCTATCTCCTCCCTACCCCCCTACCTACACTCACCTTTACTGGCTCCATCCCCGCCTCTTCGACTTGTCTGCCTCCTCTCCACCTATCCTCTCCTCTATCCGCCTCCCCCTCTCTCCCTATTTATTTCAGAACCCTCTTCCCCTCCCCCATTTCTGATGAAGGGTCTAGGCCCGAAACGTCAAGTTTTCCTGCTCCTATGATGCTGCTTGGCCTGCTGTGTTCATCCAGCCCCACACCTTGTCGCTAGTGCACTGTCTGTCAGTCTGTTGGACTTTACTTTGAACAGCTCTTCATGTATTGAGAATCTTCTCATTCCGAGATTTCTCGTAGTTAATGAAATGGACCACTTCAATGACAGTCAGCCGTTTTCTGCTGTTGCTTCCTATATGTTGAGAATGCATTCTTTCAAGTGCTATCTTAAAATCTGTTCCATTTTCCAACTGCTTTCCATGTGAAAATGCAGAAGAGTAGCTATTCAGTCATGTCAAGGAATTGTTGGTCTTTATCTGATTGGGCAATCTGGCTGATTGTGATTCAAGGATGACATTTCCACTTTGGATGAAAAATTTACCAGGGTTACTTCCTGTGCAGATCTGTGTCTGGATCACAGGCAGTGCTGTGGTAGATCTGGGTATTGAGAATAACATTCAGAGTGTTTTTTTTAAGTTTTTATATCCAGTGTGTGTTCATACACAACTGAACATTATTATTTTTCCCAACACCAAACCACCAATGTTACTTTTGAACCTGATCCACCACCACTAGATCACCTATTTCCAATTAAGGATCCATTTACCTGCAAAGTCCATGCGTGGTGCCCTGATAGTGTCCCTACCTCTGAGCTAGGAGCCATGGGTTTAAGTCCTGCCTATTTCATAACATCTCTGAATAGGTTGATTAAAAAACATTTATCTACAGGAATCAGAATATACCTTATTTGCATTACAACCAGCTAACAATATAGGCTAAAATAAGAAGCAAATTAATTCACAAAAACAGAAAGCATGTTCACTCTCTTCACACACACACTGGATTTTAATTTGAATTGTTCACAGTTTTTTTTATACAGCAGATGTAAACCTAATTAGTAGTAGAATTCCCAGAATCACATTTTCTGTGAACAAGAAAATTAAAAATATCAAATTTCAAATCAATAGCTATCAATAGTTATATTTGTTGTTTCATCTCATACAACCCACTTAGGCTGAAGAAATGCATTAGACACATGTGATGTACAGGACCAGAAATATCATTTTAACCATATAGAATACATGGAATGGAATCTCCCCAGCCCCCAAAATGACACAGGAATAGCTAAGGCAGTTGGGACAATGGCATATGATGGCTAGCAAAGAGTTTCTCGATGTAAAAAGCAAAATGTTTTATTTTCCAATTAAACGTTGAACAGCAAGATGAGAATCGTGTTAATGAGCATTGAGAGGCCTATTTGCATGCATTAGCATCCATTAATGCTTAATCTCATGTCATTAATGTGTACATTTCCATTTTCCCACCCATCGTGATAGAACTAGATCCAATCATTCTCAACATGAAAGCCAGAACGACTACCTGGCAACTCCAGCTCCCTGATGGCACCCCTGTGGAACTCCATGTTGGACACTAGGCGCCAACATCTTAGTCTAGGGGCTTGGGCTTGGTTTGGGTATTGTCAGTTTGCCACTTGAGGAACACAGAGGCCCTGGTCAGCCCTATGAGGCTAGTTCAACCAGGCATTGCAAGTGTGCGTTCAAATACATCTTAGTTATTATGAGGGTTTCTACCTGGACCACCATTACAGGCAGTGAGTTCTAGTTTGTCACCACCCTCTTAATTAAAAGATCTTTCCTCACATCTCCTGTATTCCTGGCCCTTATCTTAAATCTATTCCCCCAGTCATTGATCCTTCTACCAAGGGGAAGAGTTCCTTCTTGTCAACCCTGTCTGTGCGCATCTTAATTTTACACATCTCAATCACGTTGCCCCTCAGTCATGTCTGTTGCAAGGAAAACAACCCCAATCTGTTCAGAGATAGTAGGAACTGCGGATGCTGGAGAATCTGCGATAACAAGGTGTAGATCTGGATGAACACAGCAGGCCAAACAGCATCATAGGAGCAGGAAAGCTGACGTTTCGGGCCTAGACCCTTCAACAAAGTTAGTTGAGGCTGTGATAGAAGCAGGTAATAGTGCAAAGTTCAAAATAGATCTTTGAAGGTCCCCCACAAATATATTCACAAATTAAAGAATTAGAATTAGAATCCCTACAGTGTGGAAACAGGCCCTTCGGCCCAACAAGTCCACACTGACCCTTGGAACATCCCACCCAGA
This sequence comes from Ginglymostoma cirratum, assembly GCA_024137785.1. Taxonomy (NCBI): domain Eukaryota; kingdom Metazoa; phylum Chordata; class Chondrichthyes; order Orectolobiformes; family Ginglymostomatidae; genus Ginglymostoma; species Ginglymostoma cirratum. The sequence goes on from JAHRHZ010000249.1 coordinate 59,522,239, forward strand.
CCCATCCCCCTCTAACCCACGCACCCCTGAACACTATGCGGCAATTTGGCATGGCCAATCCACCTAGCCTGCACATCTTTGAACTGTGGGAGGAAACCCACGCAGACATGGGGAAAATGTGCAAACTCCACACAGACAGTCACCTGGGGCTGGAATCAAACCCCGAACCCCGGACCCTGGTGCTGTGAGGCTGCAGTGCTAACCACTGAGCCACCGTGCCACCCGATGATGTTTGAACTGTGTGGTTCATTTCTCTCTATGTGATCATTTCAGCTGAGACACGGGTGATTAAATTTTTCTCCCCCTTTGGCAACTGCTGTTTCTCAAAATAAAATGACAGCTTTATGTTCATAAAGGCACTGTGCATGCTTCTTTACTTTCATAAATAGCTGCAAATAAACATTTTTTCATTAAATTTCCCACAATAAATTCCAATATGTCTGTATATGTCAAGCAAACCCTGAGCCATGTCCCTACTAGCATAACATATGATTTCATATTTAGATCATAATGCAGCTAATATGTGAATGTCTGTGAGTGAAATCATACTACATGTCATTTGGAGCTACAATACTTAACATCAATTTGAGGAATGTGTGGTACCATTAATCAAGTATAGGTTGTTCACTTCTGAACCAAATTCAAATTCTGGATTTGGTAGATTATATTTTGTGCCCTCTAAGGTCTGTACATGACGCACACCTGGCTCATAGCAAAAACTACTGTGGAAACGTTTAATGCTGACATTGAGGATCTAATTAGCAAGTGTGTGTTTTCTAGTACTAAAAGACCCAACTTGAGGAGGATATCAATGTGTATTAAAAATTATTAGCATCTCTGTACATGTGAAGGCACAAAATAAGTGTGCAGAACTACAAAATTCATAATATTGTAAGAAATTTGAAAAAAATTCTGTATTGTTTGGCATTTTGGTGTCAGTCTGAATGCATTTCCGCCAACACGTGTGTAATTAATTGAAACCATTACTAATTGTTCACTTTTTTAACATTGATAAGAAACTATATGAATCTATTTTCCACCTGTTATAGACATTGCAAAATAACATTGTCACTACATATCAAATTGCCTTTTCGGTGTTCCACACCCCTGATTACTAATTATCAGTCTGGTTTTCTAAAGTTGGGTCAGTTCTCAAAATTTGGTAATGTTTATAATGAAATGCATGATTAAGTTGTGATTCTGACATGTCAACTATGAGACAGAAACAGCTGGAGAGGCAATAGCCTACGGGTATTAACGCTGGGCTGTTAATCAAGTATTGTTTTAGAACACAGAACATAGAACAGTACAGCACAGTACAGGCCCTTCGGCCCACGATGTTGTGCCAACCTATTATCCTACTAAGATCAAACTACCCTGCATACCCCACATTTAACCATGATCCATGTGCCTATCCAAGAGCCGCTTAAATGCCTCTAATGCATCTGACACCACTACCACTGCCAGCAGCACATTCCATGCACCCACCACTCTCTGTGTAAAGAACCTATATCTGACATCTCCTCTATACCTTCCTTCAATCACCTTAAAATTATGCCCCTCATAATAGTCATTTCCACCCCGGGAAAAGGTCTCTGGGTATCCACTCTATCTATGCCTCTCATCATCTTGTACACCTCTATCAAGTCACCTCTCATCCTTCTTCGCTCCAATGAGAAAAGCCCTAGCTCCCTCAACCTTTCCTCATAAAATGTGTCCCCAGTCCAGACAGCATCCTGGTAAATCTCCTCCGCAGCCTGTATAAAGCTTCCACATCCATCCTATAATGAGGCAACCAGAACTGAACACAATATTCCAAGTGTGGTCTAACCAGGGTTTTATACAGCTGCAGCATAACCTCATGGCTCTTAACCTCAATTCCCCTGCCATTGAAAAGCAGCACACCATACGCCTTCTTTATAACCCTATCAACTTGGGTAGCAACTTTGAGGGATCTATGGACAGGGACCCCAAGATCCCTCTGTTCCTGCACACTGCCAAGAATCCTGTCATTAACCCTGTATTCTGCATTTAAATTTGATTCTCCAAAATGAATCACTTAACACTTTTCCGGGTTGAATTTCATCTGCCACTTCTTTGCCGAGGTCTGCATCCTGTTAATGTCCCATTGCAACCTACAACAGCCCTCCACGCTATCCACGACTCCACCAACCTTCGTGTCATCAACAAACTTACTAACCCACCCATCCACTTCCTCATCCAAGTCATTTATAAAGATCACAAAGAGTAGAGGTCCCAGAACAGATCCCTGCTTAACACCACTGGTCACTGAGCTCCAGGTGAATACTTTCCATCTACTACCATCCTCTATCTTCTATTGGACAGCCAGTTTTGTGTCCAGACAGCCAAATTTCCCCGAATCCCATGCCTCCTTATTTTCTGAATGAGCCTTCCACTGGGGAACCCTATCAAATGCCTTGCTAGTATCCATATACACCACATCCACTGCTCTGCCTTCATCAATGTATATTGTCACATCCTCAAAGAGTTCAATAAGGCTTGTGAAGCATGACCTGCCCCTCACAAAGCCATGCCGACTATTTTTAATCAAACTGTGCTTTTTCAAATAATCATAAATACTTTCTCTCAGAATCCTTTCCAATAATTTTCCCACCACAGAACTAAGACTGACTGGTCTGTAATTCCCAGGATTATCCCTATTCCCTTTCTTGAACAAGGGAATGATATTTTTCACCCTCCAATCATCTGGTACTGTTCCAGTGGACAGCGAGGACGCAAAGATCATTGCCAAAGGCTCAGCAATCTCTTCCCTCGCTTCCCGTAGTAACCTTTTGGGGACCCAGGTTTAAATCCTGCCACAGTAAATGGTGGAATTTGGATTCAGTAAAAATCTGGAATTAAGAGTCTAACAATGACCATGAATCCATTGGCGATTGTTGGAAAAAAACCATCTGGTTCACTAATGTCCTTAGGGAAGGAAACTACCATCCTTACCTGGTCTTATCTAAATGACACTCCAGACCCACAGCAATGTGGTTTACTCTTAACTGCTCTCTGGACAATTACGGATGGGCAATAAATTCCGGCCCAAGCAGTGATGCCCTCATCCCATGAATGAATTTTTTAAAAAAATTAGATAAATAATAATCAGTAGCTGGATTGCAGTTAAAACATTTACTCTTGTTTGATTGCCAGGAGTAGCTTTTCCTGCTACGTATAATGTACTGGTTATCATTAGAATACTCACTACCAGAATTTGAGGCTTGTATTTAACATATTAAGAACGATAAAAGTTGATATTTCCATTTTTAAAACTCAGAAAGGATGTACAAAATAACATCATAAGTAATATTTTAAAGATGCAGCTTGCTAATCCACCTACTTTTATTTGAAGAGCACAGATTGTTTTGAACCCTAGATATCTCAGCAGAAATCTGAACAAGATTATTAATAATATTATCATTTTAAATCAGACCAAAAATAGTCATACCTTGGTGCTCATCAAAAACAGGCGAAGAACTAAAATCCATTTTCTATCTCATTATTTGTAACTGGAGCGAGAAAATGCAATCTCTAGTGCTTCCAGCAGAGAATCAGAGATTGCAGTAAATAAAATAACAGCTGTCGTCAAACAAAATGTTCAGGAACAAATCACTTTACGGCCACAGGTTATCAAGGAGAGTAATAGTGCTGCTCTACACCTATCACTGAAACAAGTTGTTTTCCACAGGCGGTGGCAGCGGCTGCTGCTGGAGTACTATATCTGATGGGAATGGCTGAGCTGACTGAATAAATCCACACAATGTCTGGACTGAAGGATATCCAGGTGCTCCTTCTAGTGAGGTTGGTAAGACTTTTCAACAATCAGTTCAGAATAAGAAATAGTCACCGATAATCTGCCACTTGAAACAGATGCAGATTAGAGCAGCACCAGCAGTATTACTTTAAGAAAAACAGTAGCATTTTATTGTGAACAACTGTTTTCATATCCAAACTGAGCATGTGCACACTGGCAGTGCACCTTGGGTATACAGAATATTTATGCATCTAAGTGCCAGGAGGAGTGTTATCAGTATTTTGTGTTATATGCTTCCTTAAGAGCACATGAAAACAGCTAGTACTAATATGATAACTTGGACAAAAGTGCTGCTCCTATTTGTTTGAGGAAGAAATGAAATAATAAATAAAATGCTAAAAATGCCCTTGAAAGAATGAGCAATTGATTTGTCACAACATTGGGTCTTACAATTCTGTCAGGGTATTTACCTATAAAAGTTTGGGAAGTTATCATAAAGCAGACACAGAAAAATATGCATAGTTACGTTTAGTTATCAATATTCACAGAATAAACAAAAATACTTGCTAAAATACAACATAGCTTACCACATCCTATAACCTTCTTTATACATTCTGAAACCTCAGTCCAAGACCATAAGCTTCAGTTTACAGATAGTGACAGTCTTATGAAGAATATGAGGAAAATATTTATTATCATTGTGCAGTTACAATATACAATACAATACAATATTCTTTTATTGTCACGTGTATTCCATTTTAGGAGTACAGTGAAAATCTTTTACAATGTCTGCCTTCTTATGGCAGCATCTTTGGTATAAGTACCTAGGTACAATTCTTGGGGACAGCAGAGGAATGAAAGTAGTCACATTACTTTCAGAGTTGAAAAATAAATTAAAAATAGGAAAATATTAAAGTACTGTAATACATTACAGTAAGGTAGGAAATTTTAAATGGACGTTACAGTGTAGCAGCTCAGCGCAGGGCCTCCGCACGTGGTCTGAACGCCTGCGCCAGAACCCACTCCAACAGCCATTCTTGTTCCACTCTAAGCCCCCATACTGGCACTCAGCTGCTGTAAGGTAAGTGGCTGGATTTCCCCCTCACACTTCTGAAATGGCATCTTTGATAAAGAACACAGAATCATCACAAATTTGGTGAAACCATGCTTATAAGTTAAATTCTTCCCTGCTCCGGGACCTTTGCAAACATTCAAATGTTATGACAGTGGGAGACACAAGGATGCAAGCTAGAGTGTATCTAGAGTTTAGGGACACACTGGGTGGGGACGTAAGCATCTATTTACATATACATCAGGGGGTATGTCCAGCCTTAGACTGTCACTGATCTCATAGGTTAATGTGAGACTGAACAATGTCTGTCAGGTTACAGAAAAAGACAATAAAAGCCCTTCCACTTCCTTCATTAAAGCATCTTCACTGCCATTGGCAGATAATCATCAAACAACATAGGGTTCTGTTAATTGATCAATCTCTGGGTTCGTAAATGAGAACTCAAGAGTTTTTGGAAGCTGTAAGTAAGAGGATTGAAGCTTATATAAATAAAGTAGTGGGCAGAGTCTTTGAGAACTGGTTTTCTAAACCAAGGTCTCTTCCAAGAATTTTGCTTACCAGGCACAGAGCTTCTTTTCTAGGTACTGTTGTCGGAAATGTGTAGAATAAGCCCCAAATGCATAGACATTCCAGCCAATGCTAGATTGGCCAGCCATTTTATAAGTAGTTCTATTAGTTAGCTGAAATGAGTGCAGGTGTGATTTCAGTATTGAAATAAAGTTCCTGTATTCCTTTCTGATCTGACTGGAAAATTATTTCTCCCCATTGTGAGTAACCTAAAGCTGCTGGCCTTTCATAAAAGGTTCAAAAATGCTCAAAAAGTTGTAAAGTAGGAATGCTTCCCATGGTTTGCATAAAATACTGGCCACCACACATTTAATCCCTCTCTACACCTTTTCCTCACCTTCAGTCCGCTTTTGTGGACTTACAGTCCAAAATTGGTAAACTCTAACAAGTGAGCTGTGTCACAGGTCTTCATTGGTGCATGCAGCTCATCTGATTTATTTTGATGAGGCTCAAGAACAAGTTTAATTTAGGCTTTTCATAGAATCATACAGTACAGAAGAACCAACGCAGGCATGATAGATCGAATGGCCTCCTCCTGTACAATTGCAATTCTATGATTCTGTGATTTCCAGAAGTGTTTGGCACAGTGCAACATATATATTTAAGGAAACTTATAGGCAGTGGACTGAAAAGGACTGTGAATAATGTGCAATGAAATTACTTTGAGCTGGAGGATGGTTTACAGTGGGGTTCCCCAGGGGTCAGTATTAGGACCTTGGCTTTTCCTGATATATATTAATGATCGAGATCTTGGTATGGAGGGGACAATTTCAAAGAAGACATAAAATTTGGAAGAATTGTAACCTGTCAGAAGAACAGTGCAGAACTCTAGAAAGGCATAGACAAGTTGATGAAGTGGGCACATTGGTAGCAGATGAGATTCAGTGCAGAGAACTGCGAGATGATGCATTTTGACGGGAAGACAACATAAAATAAGGAGTACAAATCTAAAGGTGATACAGCAACAGAAGGGTTTTCATGTATATGTGAACTGACTGGCAGGACAGACCGAGAGATCAGGTAATAAAGCATACATTATCCTCATATTTATTGATAGGAACACAAGAGCGAGGAGGTGATGTTGAATTTGTGTAAGATACTTGTTAGACCTCATCTGGAGTATTGTGTTTGGTTCTGGCTGCTAAATTATTGAAAGATGTGAAGACGTGGGGAGAGTGCAAAACAGAATTACAAGAATGGTTTCAGGATAACGAACTTCAGTTATGAGATAGAGTGAAGCAGTTGGGAGTTTTCTGTCTGAAGTGAAGAAAACAAAGAGGAAATTTAATAGATGTTTTCAAAATTTATGAGCAAGCTGGATAGAATGGGTAGAAACTGTTCTTGCTCAAAAAAGAAAAAGAACAAGGAGGCTTAGATTTATTAAAGTGATTTGCAAAAGATGCACAGAGATAAAAGGTACTGCAGATGCTGGAGAATCCGAGATAACAAGCATG
>JAHRHZ010000249.1:59539109-59557122 GCA_024137785.1 Ginglymostoma cirratum
TTCCTGCTCCTCTGATGCTGCTTGGCCTGCTGTGTTCATCGAGCTCTATACCGTGTTATCAAGGATATTCTTGTGTCTGGGAAGTCCAGAACCAAAGATCACAGTCTAAAGAAATGGCGTAGGCCATTTAGGATTGAGATGAGGAGAAATTTCTTCATTCAGAGAGCAGTGAGCCTGAGGAATTTTCTGCCAGTGGAGAACAAAACATTGAATATTTTTAAGAAGGAGTTAGATATAATTTTTGGGACTAAATATGGGAAGAAAGCAGGAAGCGTGTATTGAGTTAGATTGTCATATTGAACAATGGATCAGGTTTGAGGTGCCAAATGGCCTACTCTTACTGCTTCTCCTATTTTCTATGTTTGCTGGGCTTTGTTATTTGTAATATTTGATAATGAATCTGAAATATAGATATTGCATATCTATAAAATATTATGGTTGATTTAGGAATCAACCTGAGTTCTCTTTATCACATTGTATGGCAGTCATTGTGAAGGAAGAGATATTGGCAGACATTTTCTTTCATTCATTCAGTAGATATGGGCTTAGCTGGCCAACATTTATTATGCATCCTTAAGTATCCTTGAGAAGGTGGTGGTGTTGAACTATCTTCCTGAAAAGCTGCAGTCCACTTGATGTAGCTACACTCATAGTGTTCTTTTGGAGATAGTTCCAGGATTATGACACAGCGATATTGAAGAGATGGTGATATATATCCAAGTCAGGATGGTGAGTGGCTTGGAAGGGAACTTCCAGGTAGTGTTCCCATGCATCTGCTACTATTGCCCTTCTCGATGGTAATAGTCACGGGTTGCATAGGTGCTATTTGAGGAGCCCTGGTTAATTTCTGCAGTGCATCTTGTAGATCATACATACTGCTGCGACTGAGTGTCAGTTGGTAGATACAGTGAATATTTGTGGATGTGGTGCCAACGAGTGAGCTGCATTGTCTTGAATAGTGTTAAGCTTCTTGAGTGTTGTTGGAGCTGCACTCATCCAGGCAAGTGGGGAGTATTCCTTCAGATTCCTCACTCTGCTTTGTAGATGGAACCCTTTGTAGAATCAGGAGTTGAGCGACCCGCAGCAGGATTCCTAGCTTCTTACAAGCTAATGTGGCTACGGTGTTTATATGGCTACTCCAGTTCAGTTTTTGGTCAATGCTAAACACCAGAGTGTTGATAGTGGAAGACTCAGTGATGGCAATTCCACTGAATATCGATAGCTAGATTCTCTCTTATTGTAAATGGTCACTACCTAGCATTTGTCTGGCGTAAATGTTACTTGCTGCTTATCAACCCAAGCTTAGATATGGACTGGGTCTTGCTGCAATTGGATATGAATTGTTTCAGTGTCTGAGAAATAGTAGATAGGACTAAACTTTATTCAATCAGTTCTGAGGAAGGGTCACCGGACTCGAAACGTTAACTCTGTGTTTTCCTTCACAGATGCTGCCGGACCTGCTGTGCTTTTCCAGCAACTTTGTTTTTGTTCCTGATTTACAGCATCCGCAGTTCTTTTGGTTTTTATTCAATCAGCATCAGGTTTATCCCGCCTGCAAGAATCTGATTTTCTGACTCCTGCTAAATCAAGTTCACCTACCCACCATCCTTCTTGTTTTTGCTACCAGAAAATTCTGTGATTTTTCTTTCACACTCTAGGCTAGATTTATGTGGAGTCAGGAAGACTCTGTGATCACTTAAAAATAGAAAATGAGACTCAAATGCACAAGTCACACCCTCATTTCTGACAATTTTAATTTTTGCAGTTGGGGGAAAGAGGATGGGATGTGATTCGCACAGGCGGGAAAGCTAAATTTAGTAGCGCCATTTGAGCTTTGTGCTGAATTCAAATTGACATTATTTTGACTTTTGCAAGAGGCATAATGTGATAGTCGTTAATTGAAGGAGTAGATTTAAATGCTCTTGCAAGGCAGTTAACACCGGTATAACTTTCACATGTACAAATTAAGAGCGGTAGTAGGCAAATTAGCCCCTTGAGCTGCTCTATCAATCAATAAGATCACGGTTAATCTGAAGATTTTTAAATGTCCTGCTGTTTAAACTTTGACAACTAATGCCTATTTTAGTGAGAGTTTGAAAACTTTTCTGCTGGTCTGCACTGATTGTCAAATCATCTGATTATAGATTAGAAACAAAACAATTAACATCTGTCCATACAGTTTCAACAGTGTTATTTGTTGAAATCTCACAGCACCATTCCCTTTAGTAAAAGACCAGAACAGTAATTTCTCTCCCAATTGACTCCTCCTTTTAAGTAAAAGGGGAGGAGGTACCAGTCTAGCCTTTTACTAAAAAGGATTGAGCCGGAGATAGTGAGCCGTGAGGGTTGAAACCCAGAGACATTAATTAGATATGGGGAGATTTAAGGATTGTAATTCATTTATAGCAAAAGTAGTTAACCACCATAACATAGCTAGACATAATCATCAAGTGACATTCCAAGCTTAATTGATTAGATGGAAACAAAATAAGGAAAGCAGGGAAGATGATGTATTGCAGCTGTAGTGCATTGGTAGTGATGGATTCTGGTGTGATCCATGATTACTCTATTAGCAGTAAGTGTCTGCAGCTTGAGGATCTTCGCTTTCAAATTGATAAGCTGGAGTCCAAACTTTAGACATAGCGATGCATCAGTAAAAAGAATGTTACCTATACACTGTGATGGTTACACTCCTCAGGTTAGGTGGTTTAGATTTGTTCCATGAGCAGAGACAGAATGACATAACTGTATGAGGCAGGAATAGGGATACAGAAGGCAATGGAGGAATCCTAACCCCTGCAATTGTCCAACAGGTTTGACATTTTTGCTGCTAGTATGGACAAGAAGAGGGACTGCAGGGAGAATGAGCAAGCTGTCTGTGGCACCATGTAGCAAGAGGCCATTAAAGTGAGCAGAGTAAAAATGCTTGTATTTGTTGTAGGGATAGTATAATTGGGTTTTACAGTTGAGAGTAGACTCCCAAAAGTGGTGATAGAGAAATGGGTTTTAATTCATAGGAAAATGGAAGTAGTACTGCAGAAAGAAGGAGCTAAACTATTAGGACAGCCTTCACCTGAGGCATGCCTGGACTAGTGTCCTGGCATGTTTTATACCTGGGCTATAGAGATGCTTTAAAACTGAGTAATAAAGGGGAGCGTTTGTGTGAGGAGAGATTTTGGAAGCTAAAGAGAAAGGACAAGGCAATAATGGAGTGGGGTGAAGTAGATGTCAGATTAGTGAAAAAAATTGTAAAAGCATAGAATTAAAGTTTTTTGTGTGAATATTTACATTGCATTTATAATGAGATGCATGAATTGATAGCACACCTGTTATGACCCCAGCTGATGATAATGCTTGATAGGTCAGATCTCAGAGTGAAACCTGGCTTGAGAGACGAAAGTTTTATTTTTGCAATTAGATACTGTGGTGGTCTGTCTCTGAATGTAGGAACATAGAAACTGGAGAAAGCTATTCAGCATATAGAGCCTGCTCCATCATTTATTGCAATGATGACTGGCCAAATACCTCAGTGCCTTTTACCGACACTATTCCCACAATCATAAATCTGTGAACTTCTACTTTATATATGCTCAAAGACTGAGCCTCCACAGCCCTCCAGGTTAGAAAATCACTAAGATTCACTACACTCTGAGTAAAAATATTTCTCTTGATCAATGTCCTAAAGGGTATACCCTCTATTTTTAAGTTATGTCCCCGCATTCTTGACTCCCATCTGGAAAAACATCTTACCTTCATCCACGCTGTCTATCTCTAAGTATTTTGAATATTCAAAGAAATCACCACTCATCCTTTGAAACTCGATAGAATACAGACCCAGTTTTCCCAGTCTCACTTCATAGATATCTGGTGAACCTTTATTACATTCCCTCTATGACAATAATATCTATCCTGAGATAAGAAGACCAAAACTACAATCAGTACTCCAGGTACAGTCTAATCAAGCTCCTGTACAATTCAAGCAAGATTTCACTGCTCCTGCACTTATCAACTTCCAGCCCTAATTATTTCTTCATTACAACCTTCTTGCAAGTACTAATTTCCTTCATTTCTTCAAATCTCTAGTTATTTAGATCTCTAATTCTTCGAGATTTCTTGTATCTTCCTTAATGAAAACTAATACAAAGGAATCAATTTGCTTCTCTGCCATTTCTCTATTCCCAATTATAAATTCTGCTGACCTCTACGTCTAATGGGCTCAAATTCGACTCAGCCAACCATGTCCTTTTTAAATACCTGTAGAAGCTTTCACAGTATATTATTATTTTTTTTGCAAAATTACATTCATATTCTATTCTTCCTTTCCTCATTAGTTTCTTGGTCTTCTTTAATGTATTCTAAAAACTTCCCATATGTCAGATTTACAATAAAAGAGGTGGCAAGTATAATTCTAACAAGGAACATCAAAGTTTATTATAAAGGGGAAGAAAAACATGAACTGCTCCATACCATCTGAAAACTAGTTGAAAGGATTTTATTGTAAATACCAAAAGTAAGGATTCAGCCCTTTTACTCTTAACAATAACCATACAGACAGTCAAACCACACTGAAGGGTCACACTGTTTGCATTTTGAAGTTCCTTCTTCAGCTGGCACAACTGTACTTGGTGTCTTTTCAACAGATTTCTGCATTTGCACAGTGATATCTTGGTTAGTTATGTCTGTTCAGGAGACCTTTAAATAAACTGCTAACAGACCACACTGTTGATTAACGTGTGTTGCAAAATGTTGTCTTCCACAGCCTGTTCTGGATCTTTCTTTTACTGATGGTAAACCACTCATCAGTTTTTTCTCCTGCCCTGATTGTTAAACTGCACTGCTGCTCTTCAGGCTATGTCTCCTTGAGTGACCTGTTTCTTCATGAAATAAATCACTTACCTTCTGATTATTAGGCAATTATAAGGCTATGAAAACAGAGATGGCTGAAATGGACTTCAATCAGTAATAGATTAAAAGATAAGATGGCAGAGAAGCAATGGCAGACACTTAAGGAGATATTTCATATCTTTCCACAAAGATATATTCCACTGAGAAAGAAAGACTGTAAAAGAAGCATACACTATCTAACTAATTATGTAAAGGATGATATTCAATTGAAAGAAAAGATGAACAATGCTGCAAAGGTTAGTGGGAGGGAAGAAAACTGGAAAAATTTTATAAACCAGTGGAGGGTGACTAAAACAAAAGATGGAAAAATTGAAGTAAGACAGAAAATTAGCAAGAATTCTAAAAGCAGACAGTTGAAACTTGGAAATAAAGAAATAGCAAAGACTTTGAGCAAGTACTTTGTATTTCTTATCGCATGAGACGACACAAAATCTATCTCAAGAATAGCAGAAAAGTAGAAGACAAAAGGAGGGAAGAATTTGAAAGAATTACTTACACCACATACCAATAGACTGTAAAGCTGACAAGTCCCCAGTACCTGATGGCCTGCAGAAATAGTGGGTGAATTGGAATGTAATCTTCCTAATTTTTTTTGATTCTGGGAAGGTCCAGTAGCTTTGAAGGTGACAAATATAACCAATATTTAAGAAAGATGTGAGATATAAAGCAGGAAACTTTAGGCTTGTTAGGTTAATATCTGTCATTGGGAAAATGCTAGAATCCATTACGTGCACCAGGATGTTTAGAAAATCAAAACACATTTAAGAAGAATCAACATGTTTTTTGAAAGGAAAGTTGTGTTTGTCAAATGTGTTATCATTGTTTGAGACAGTAACATGCAAGAAGGATAACCAGCAGGTGTAGTAAAATATATGGATTTTCAAAAGGCATTCAATAAGTTGTCATATGAAAGGTTATCACACAAGATAAGAGGTCGTGCTTTTTTTTTTCCCTCTGGTTAATCCTCTGGTCCTAGGAATCAATCCAATTAACTTTTCTTGCATACTCCCTAAGGCAACCAAGGCCAATGTTCCATTTTCCTCCCTAATTCATTGCTGTTCCTGTTCATTAACTTTTTGTGCTTCACATACAAGAACATCAAACTGCTATGCACACCAACAATTCATAGTTCATCACTATTATCACATTTTTTTTTTCTATTCTTCCCACCAATATTAATAACCACACATTTCCCAACATTATTCTTTTTCTGTCACTTCCTAGCTGATTGGGTTAATCTGGAAAGCCTTCTGAGATTAGACAGCTGTTATTTTGCCCAGGTTTATTCTGAGAATATGCATTCACAACTTTAGGGGCAACTTGCAGTACTTCAGGAGTTATTTCTGCAACCTTGAACATTTTGGACTTTGATTTGCATTTCTCAGCTCTCGGCCTTCTGAGCAGCATAGGAACTGCTTGTGCTCTTGTTCCTGATGAGTAACAAGAGAAGCAGAACTTGCATCCTCCTCTGAAGAGCCTTTGTCCTTCTCTGGTGCTAACTCCTGAGTGATGTTTGAAGGATTTTTGGAATACAGAAATTTGAACTGACAAAATAAAAGGGTTCAAAAGCAACATTGCACTGATTAATTGTCTACATTCATGTATAAGGTGTCATGTTGCAATGTGATATTTAATTCAGTTACCAACAGGGGGTTTTTAATCAACAGACTGTAGGTTCAAGAACTGGATTATTTGTGCTTTGCAAATAGCTCTCTTGATTGACATGTTAGTATCCTGATATCTGCTGAACATGCCAATTTTTTTGAAATCTGGGTGAAGGTAGAGGAGTTGGAAACCCGCTTGTCTCTAAATGACAGCCCATTAAGCTTTTTTACGAGCTTGTTCTAACAATGGCATGGGGAAGGCCTGAAGACAATTTTCAATTCATAAGTCACCAATCCTAAACAGTCCGATGCAGATTAATACACACCTTTTGGATTCAATGCAGGGAACAGTTGAGATTGTTTTCATGTTTAATCATTTTTTCCACTGGAGTTGAATTTCAGGCTAAATTCTCAGTCTGGTCAGATAATCTAAGCACTCTTTGGACTAATTGATTGACTCCAGACTGGCAGGAAACTGTCTAATTTACTGCTACTGAAGGTATGCAAGGTAACATTTTCAACCTTGCTTTTTAGTCTGTGTGTGCACAATATATTTTGAAAATAAGTGAACAGATTTCAACAAAACGTATTAAACAGATAGGATTCGGCTGAGATTTTAGCAAGTATACAAATCTGTATTGTGGAACTTTTTAAAGGATCCATTAGCTTTCGGATAGAGGGCAAATTTACTTTTTTTTAGCATGTTTTGGATCAGTTTATTTAGAACGTTGTTCATTGTTTTAGAATGACGTGGACTTTCTCAGCTGCAAAGTGAAATTTGTCACAGCTATCAAATTGTGAACAGTGTTTCCAGGGGAGATTGTTGATTGTGCACTGGCCTGAAACCTCCTTAATGAGAAGGAAGCTCTTTAAAAAAATCTTGTTTCAGCAATACAATTCTGCGCAAAGCAAGGAAGAGCTGCATAATTGTAATAATGTTGAGTTATCACAGTGTGGTAGAGGTATGTGCTGTATTCAGTTCCCTCTTCACTTGTCCTTTTTTTTCTCTTCTGACAGGGTTAGCAGTCCATTGAGATTTGTAAAACATCAATGGCAGCCTGTATGATATCAATATCCTCTATGGATTCCTGAATTCAGATGAAGTACAGACCCCTGCTGGTGGAAGCAAGACCTTTCAGAGTGTTGGACTCAAGATCACCCTTTGCTTCATCGGGGAGATCTGGCACTATTTGAATACCCTGATTATTTGGATGCATAACTGATGAGGAATAAAACCCTTTCAAAATGGAGTTAACTGCATTTCTCACCTTACTGACATTTTTTTTTAGCCAAAGGAGACATACCAGGATGGAACTCAGTAGCATTTAAATTCTTTGTTAGAAAATAGTGTCAATATAAGTTGCTGGATTTCACATGAAGTGGCATTTTGCAAATTCAAATATTAACGTACTTGTGGACAATATAATCTACATAAGTGCACCAAAATTAATTAGATAGGACTGTAAGATAGTAGATTTACAGGTCTGCCAAAGCTTTGAAAAGACTCAATTTTAAGCTTTATTGATATCTCCCCTCAGAAATGTCCTTACAAATTACATATACAAGAATTTGTTTATATGTGTATGAAGAAGCATTAACTTTGCAAATTACAATAAGATTATAGCCTGCAGATTACTGTTGATTCTACAATTAATGGCTGCTGTATTGAAGTGTTAGTGGCAAGTAAGGAGTTGTGTTATATCTCACCTGTCTAAAGGATGTGCTAAAAGATTATTCCTGGCAGGAATGTTTTGTTTGGTATTATATTATTGAGTTGTTTTCATGATCTTATTGAATTGTTAATACAACCATGATTGCTATTTAAATTCAACACAGAATCATTTTGCATGTGGTCATTTTGCAGAGGCTGTGTTTTAGGAATGATAATTTATGGCTGATGCAGTATTAGCTATTGCCACTAACGCTTTAGTCAGAATTGATCAGCGAGAGTTCAGAGAGAGCTCTTTGTTTTGGAGACAATGGGAATTGGGTTTAGTGCTTCACTTGCATTGCACTTGGCTGAGGAGGACCAGGAAGAACAGGAGAGGGCAGCTCGTGATGTAAGATGGCACAGACGGCGGACAGTTAGATCCCGCCGATACCCAACACACCGGGTATATCGTCCCAGGCAAAGCTACTTGGGAATGACTGAGGAACAGTGTCTCCAGCAGCTCAGGCTTAGCCGGGAGGCTGTGACAGAATTGTGTCATCTATTGAATGCAGATTTACAAACTCAATCTGCTATCAGTACAGCACTACCAGTGGCTGTGAAAGTCACTACAGCCCTCAACTTCTATGCTTTAGGGTCATTTCAGGCAAGCACTGGCAACATTTGCAGTGTCAGCCAGTTTGCTGTACACAGATCCATCACAGAGGTTACAGATGCTTTATTTTGCAGGGCTGACAATTTCATTTGTTTTCCAATAGATGAACAACATCAACAGCAAAGGGCCACACATTTCTACAGGTTTGCTGGCTTTCCAAGAGTACAGGGTGTCATTGATTGCATGCGTGTTGCTATTCGGGCACCTGTGCACGATGCAATGGCCTATATGAATCATAAGGGTTTTTACTCCATCAATGTGCAGTTGGTTTGTGACTACCAGCACAGAATTATGCAGGTCAATGCCCACTTCCCAGGAAGCTTACATAGTGCATTTATTTTAAGGCAATCCTCAGTACCAGCATTATTTGAAGAAGAGGGAAGCCTGGAAGGTTGGCTTCTGGGTGACAAAGAGTACCCTCTCCAACCTTGGCTGATGACCCCTTTGAAACATCCAAGAACAGAAGCAGAGCATAGGTACAATGAAGCACATTCAAAAACAAGGATTACAGTTGAACGTACAATTGGGATTCTGAAGCAGCGCTTTCGATGTCTAGATCGTTCAAGGGGTGCCTTACAGTACAGTCCCCAAAAGGTCTCAAGAATGATCATTGCCTGTTGTATATTGCACAATTTTGCTCTCCAAAGAGGCCTCACTATGGAGGAAGAACAGAATGAAGAATCTATGGCCGAGCAGGAGTCTGACAGTGATGATGAAGAATCAATTGAAGGACCAACTGCCCAACAAGGAAGATTGATGCGTCAGGCACTAATACTTGATGCCTTTGAGTAAGTTCAATAGTTGTTCACTTTGAAACCCATCATTCCATTAAGAATTTTGACCCTTGCTCATACTATCATCTGTACCTGTGCTCCCTTTCATTTATTATCTATTCCATGTTTTGTGGTTCTTTAGTATCCTGAACACTGAAATAGCAGTACTCTGCAATTCATATGTAGTGCAACAATCTCAATTTGGCACACTAGACAAACCTGCAGCCTTAGTCACCAGCCCTCAAGTTGCAATGTGACCTGTCTGTTTAGTTATCAGAGACCCAGCATTAACAAACAAGCATACATAGAGAAATATGAAATTCCTTTACTAACATAACAAAGCATACTGCATTTGCACTTGAAAACAATGGAAGGATTCCATGAAACAAGCCACTCACTGACCAGCAATGCAATGAATACTGTATAATGCATATTAATGAAAGAAGCTATTAAACTTCATTTCAAATTAAGTGTGTCTTTAGATTTAGATTTTAAAGCCACTTTTACATTATACTGGCGCTGCTAAATCCCAATAAAGAGATCCTCTAAGCTGGTAGTAAGTAGACTATAAGTGTAATTTTAATACAATTAAATGGCATGCCTCTCCAGTGGTGCAATCGGTCAGCACGTGGTACTTATGTGACAGTATAGAGGCATGTGAAATGCCAAGGTTCTGAGTTCGAGCCTCACCTGGAGGGTGGCATGGTGGCTCAGTGGCTAGCTCTGCTGTCTCACAGTGCCAGGAACTGGGGTTCGATTCCACCCTCGGGCAACTGTCTGTCGGGAGTTTACACATTCTCCCTGTGTCCGCATGGGTTTTCTCCAGATGCTCTGGTTTCCTCTTACAATCCAAAGATATGCAGGCTAAGTGGATTGCCTATGCTAAATTGTCCATAGTGTTCTTGGATGTGCAGATTTGGTGGGTTATAGGGGGATGGGTCTGGGTGGGATACTCGGAGGGTCAGTGTAGACTTGTTGGGCTGAAGGGTCTGTTCCCAGACTGTAGGGATTCTATGATAAAAGCAAAATACTGCAGATGCTGGAAATCTGAAACAGGCACAGAAAATGCTGGAAGAACTCAACAGATCTGAGCCTTTTTCAAGAGTATTTTAAAAAATTTCAGTCCCTTTCAGTTATGAAGAAGGGTCATATGGGACTCAAAATTGTAACTCTGTTTCTCTCTCCACGGATTCTGCCAGACTTGCTGAGTTTCTCTAGCATTTTCTGTACTTCTTGCAGTCTTAACACACCAGCGTGGATAATGCCTTTAATTTCACTCTCTGGTCAATAGGGTTGTCAATTTAACCGGAAGATTTCATTCCATGCTCTCCCTCTGCTCTCTGGCCATAGTCATCCTATAATGGAACATACTTGCTTCCTGTATCAGTTGGAAGGCAAGAAGACTTGTTGACAATCGTAGGATGCTTGAAAGCCTTTATTTCTTATTTTCAATGGTTTCATATCTAGTAAAGTGAACTGTTCAAGAAAAAATTACAAATAAAAAATATCTCTGTGATTTTCTTCCAGGAGTTGCATATGGCAATGTTCAAGAGACTGATCTTCAATTTCTGGAGCATCCAATCCAATCCTGTAAGGATGTCAACCCTACTCATAAACCAAGCATTTTAGCATTATTGGCAGAATAAGGAAGAAGAGAGGAAGCTGTGATCTAATATTATTGAGGATAATGACCAAAGCCACATATAACTTACACAATAGTTGATAATTCAAACATCTGTTCAAATGGAGGTGCAATGCAGGTGCTCCCAAACACTGCAGGGTTGTTTCAACAGTGACTTGAGGGCCCACTCCAACAGTGAGGATCTGGTGGCCCTGTAAACCAGAACTTTCTCATTGTTGTTGACTGCAAGCCTGTTGCGCAACAGAGGCAAGGTTCCCAAGGAACTGGGTCTCAGGGTGCAACAGCGAAGTCCGTGCTTCAGCCTTCACCATTGGTGGCTTGGCAGTGGGAGAAGATATGCTGAAAGTCTGTTGGGATTTGTCAGAGATGTGATTGGAACAGCATCAAACATAGGAGACCCAGAGTTGCTCTTCCAATCGCAGATTCTGTCTCTCCCATTCTTGCTGTTACACCTCCTCCACTCACAGATCCCCTCTTTACTGCTTCTAGTGCTTCTCCAGATACTAAATTTTCAATTGGAGAAGACAGCAGTTTTTTGCCCCCTCAAAATTTTACCACTGTAGGCGATCACTTCATTTGCTTAATAGTTATAATGGCTGTGTATTAGTCCCTGATGCCTGTACTGTGGCTGCAGAGTTGGACACGACTCTGCTATTCTCTTCAATAATCTTTTAATATTGTTTGGCTTTCGAGCACACAAAACTAGCAGCAGAGACCCACAAAAGCTGCCAATTGAGAGAACCCCAGATCTGAGACAGCTATGCCCATGGTAGAAAATCATATATGAATGAACTTTGTAGTTATATCTAAAATAGGTTATCATTTATCCATTTCTATTTTGGGGCATTGCTATATGCAATATGTTGCTATATGCAAATTGCCTACTATGATTCTTACACTGCAGCATTAACCACACTTCACAAGTATACGGTTGGTTCTAAAGCTCTTTGAGATAACCTAATGTTATTAAAGGTGCTATTGAAATACATACCTTCTTCCATCCTCAAACTCACGTGATCTTGTTGGGTTACCTTCCAAACAGCCTTTTGGAATTCCTCTGATATTCAAAGATCCACAAATTCTTAGTGTAATAACCTATGTATTCACTCCAGCATGACATCTTTTCTGTACTAACTTCTCACAACTACGTAAATTATTTAATCTCTGATTGTGTTATTTAGCCTGAACTGTTAGTTTCTTCACATTACTTTTCATGAATAATCAACTCTGAATAAGAGGCATGAAATTTGGATTGGTTGTTTGGGTACTCCAGGATGCCATTTGTGGACTGAAACAGCATCTATGATGAATGCATATACTTTGGGATGAGCCACACTGAACACCATTTTGATGAGGTTATTAGCATGTGTGCAGTAAACTGGAAGATTGCAGATAGGAAGATAATGATGTCAATTAATGTGTAACATGTATGCTGCTGTATGTATATATATATGTATGTAGCAGCAGGAAAATACCATACCATCCACAACAACACGCACCCTAACTACTCAAGGAGATCATCAACTGCTTACAAACTATCTACTTTTGACTGCTTTTGACTGATGTTTCAATTTCACAAGTGATGGATACTTTGTATGGTAGTTTCAAATAGTCAAAGTCCACAGGGAATAGTGTGCAAGTACTGAGCAGTTTTCATTTCAAGGCTTCTATACATATCATTTGTTCTTTTACACGGATGCGCTTGTAGCTAATAACTCAGCTATTCATTATCACTTTGAGCATGAACAGCGGCTCTACAGTGCAGGATAAACTGCTGAAAGAAGAAGGAAGAGATTGTGGAGAAGGGTTCTAAGCAGGTATCATATCTGCCTACAAAAATAGAAATTGCTGGAGAAACTCAGCAGGTCTGACAGGGTTGTTAAGAAGGCATTTAGCATACTGGCCTTCATTGCTCAGACGTTTGAGTATAGCAGTTGGGACATCATGATGAGGTTATACAGGAAGCTCTTCTGGAGTACTGTGTGCAGTTCTGGTAGCCCTGTTATAGGAAGGATATTATTAAACCAGAGAGCATTCAGAAAAGATTTACCACAATATTCCTGAGAATGGAAGGTTTGAGAATTTATAAAATATAGACTGGAAAGACTGGGACTTCTTTCACTGGAGTGTAGGAGGTTAAGGAAATTGAGGTTTATAAAATCATGAGGGGCATAGATAAGTGTCTTTTCCCGAGGGTGGGGGAGTTCAAAACTATGGGACATGTTTTTAAGGTGAGAAGAGAAAGGTTTAAAAAGGATATGGGGATATGTTTTTGCATACAGCGTGGTTAGTTTGTGGAATGAACTGCCAGAGAAAGTGGTGGACGTGGGTACAGTTACAACATTTAAGAGACATTTGGATAACTTCTTGAATAGGAAAGGTCTGAAAGATATGGGCTAAGTTCAGGCAGATGGGACTAGTTTAATTTGGGGAAATGCTCGGCATGGACTGGTTGGACGAAGGGGCTTGTTCCATGCTGTATGACTCTACAACTGTAAAAGATGGGATATATGCTGAAGACAGGGGGTGGAACGGGATAAGGTGTGAATGGATAGGCTGAGATTGATCCAAGAGAAGAGCGACGGTTTCAATGGACAGGTGACTGCAGACACAAGGCCAGGAGAAGGGTCCAGGTGGAGGGACAATATTGGAGGTAGGTGAAGGAATCTGTGGGATGGGGAGAGGACTCTTGTCCAATGAAATTGGCAAACAGGCAAAGGCGACAGAAGTGTTCAACATCAATTTATGTCCAAAATGGATTGAGATGGGAGTGCAGAGGGATCAAACTAAGACCTTTGCTGAGGGCAGAATGTTCAGCATTAGAGTGCATAAGGTCAGAAACGGTAGTAAATACCTGACAAATTGGGATAGAAACAGAAGGAAGGGACCAGAAGCGGGGGTAGGAAGTTTCCAGAGGAGCGTGGATATCTCTTGAGTCATTGAAGCTTGCATTCCTTAATGCTGAAAGAAAGAAATTGTCCTACCTAAAACATGCGGATTAACATGTGCAATGTCTGAACTTAAGTAAGAATGATCTAACTGAAAACTACTATCTGCTGTAGAAGTAAGTGCAAGTACTAAGCGGGACAATTATTGCATTGCCTATGGTGCAAAAGCAACTGTGGCAATGAGCTTTGATATGTATAGCTTCTTCCAGGGTAGAGCTGGAGGCATTTGCATTTTATGGTTTGCACATCTTATGTTGCACAGGTGAGGTCACTGACTAACTGAGAGCTAACCACATTTCATTATTTCGTGCCAGAAAGAAACAGATGGAGTAAACGTGCAGCTTCACTAGGACTGCAGGCTTCTCCAAACTATAAACTGCACACATTTTTTTTCCAGGCACTGCTTGTAAATTCTGTGCTATGCTGGAACCCAAAGATTCCATTTCCTCAGCATCAACAGATGTGTAGCCAAGTGTAAAGAATCATGCAGGTCAGTGCCTGGTATCCTGGCAGCAGGCATGATGCTTTCATTCTGCAGCAGTCAGCTGTTCCAGCTATATATGGGTTACTAAAGCAAACAAATGTATTATTACTGGCAATAAAGGCAATCCTTTGATAACATGGCAAACTAATGCTGTGCCCAACTCATGAACAAGATACAATGAAACCATTACTACGACAGAGAAAGTAATCGATCAGAATACTGGTCTGTTGAAATAATAATCCTGCTGCCTGGACTGTTTTGGAGGACCAGTAGAAGTGCAGAGTGAATTACAAGGTTCATAATTATCTGCTGAATGCTGCACAACCTCATCTGCCAACAATTGTAACATCAAGCAACAAGGATGCTACCTAGACAATCTCTTTATTATCTGAATGTGATACCAATAACCACAACTCCAATGACCCATTTATCAATAGTGCTGCACCTCAATGACAACAACTTATAAAGCAAGTTTTTTTTAACTGAACATTACAAGATGCCTCAGAGGAGCAATATAAAACAGAGTATGAAAGTGAGCTACATCAGGAGAGATTAGGTCAGATGATTAAATGTTCCCTTAAAAAGGTATGTTTTAAGAAGTTTCTTAAAGAAAGTGGATAAAGAGAGGGATTTCTGCAATTTGGTGCCTGGGCAACTGAAGACGTAACTATCATTTCAGATGGTAGTTAAAGATAGTTAACTAAGTTCTAACTAAAGGTCAGCCAAACTATGCAGTAAAATGTAGGCCTGACCAAGTAAGGAGGCAGTTTCTGTTAGGGAACCAAATTTCTTTTTACAACAGTTGACAATACTTGTCATGTTTGCCACCACTGAATCTACCTTTCAATTCCAGATTTTATTAGTTGTATTTAAATTGCATTAATTTTTGTAGTGGGATTTGAATTCATCTCCCAGAAGCAATAGCCTGGCCCTCTGGATTACCAGTTCAGTGACATTAATACTGTCTCCAGATAAGCTTTTCATGGTAGCACTCTGAAGTGCTTTGAGCTGCTTGCGTGCTAGTAGCAGCTGAGACATCGTCCGTTAGAAACCATCATGATTACGTCTACAGAAAGGTCAATGAATTTGCCACCACTTCCATGCAGAAATGTATGGCCTCCATGCTGTTTATCAGATTGATGAAGGGTTCCTACTTAACATTGACTACATACTTCCTAGCAGTCTTCCTAACCCCGAGCATCAGCATTCTTCTGTAGGCTGTCCCAACAAAGTACCGTCTGAGCTCTGAGCAGAACATTTACATTGTTTTTCTTACACTGGTTGCTAGGTGCTTATTCCTGGTGTTTCACCATGTACTCATTCCACCTCTGTACTATCCTTTAAATTATATGTGATCTGGGCTACAAATGTGAAATTAAATCATAGTCAGTGTCTTCTTGGTGTTGGTCATTTGTCAGATCGGGTTGTGTTTCTTTATTCCTGAAAGAAGAAAGAGTAAGGTTGTTGTGTAGTTTTGCAATAATGAAGAGAATAAGTGTGAGATGCATTGTTGCATCATCTGTTGTAGGTAAATCAAAATAAAGCAGGAGATGAGAATGAAGTGGGATGTAAGGATATTGTCATTTTGATGTTTTTAGCTAGCCTGCTGACAATAGTCTATGCAATAGCCTTCTCATTAGCAGGTAGCATTTTCTGCACAATGGAGTGTGCTTGTCTCCCTCTGGTTAGTTCCTGTTGTTCACTCCAATTGTGCATTGTCTTACCCTAAAAGAAAGAGGGAAATGTGTCAATGAATGTCATTCAATCTGTTTGGGTGATATGGCTATCATAGTTGAACAGCTGGCAGTGTACACAAGCTGTGAGATGTGGGTGCAGGTAGAAGAGCGTGAGAGTGTTGTGGAGCATATGAATGTCAAGTATCGGTCCTGCTTGTTGGAGAATATCAGTCATTGAATGATGGCAATATAGTGATTTGAGCATTGTCTAAGGCTGGTAGTGCAGTGCAGGTGGTAGGACTTAGCATCTGAAGATGCATTATCGCCACCTGACCATTCCAATGAGGTCTTGTGAAACTGCATCCCAACTCTTGAAGGTTGACTCTAGGCATTGTCCAACATTCCTTTCTTTCTGAGCACTGCCTGAGGACCCCTTGTGGATACTGGATGTCTCTTGTACATTTTACTGGAAACCTTGGAGTAAGAGCTGAAGCATCTAAAGAGATTGAAACCCACTTTCCCTCATGTGTTGCAATTACTTAATGCTTTGCAGATCGAATTAACTTCCAATTACTAGCACTTTCTCCAGTCACAATATACCTCCTGTTTAAGAGGTGCAGGCTACCTTCAAGTACTTCAGGGTAGCATTTACTGGTATCAGCCACACACAATCATTCAAAATAGCAGTAGCACAAAAGTTGGCATAAACCAGCTTTGCTTCATCATAATCTGTACAGTTAATCACGTATCTCAATCCATATGCCCATTTTCAGATTCTGTTGAATTATAGCCCCCAAGAAATTTAACAATTTTTGTGACTATTCATAATATGAATACTAATATCCCTGATTTATCTTAGTGAATTATTTAAGATGAGTTATCTTCTTCCAGACATCCTTTTAACGTTTTTGTGACATAACATTGATTCACTGAATGATTTCTTTCTATGGGTGAAGAGTCATTGTGTTCCTATAGTAAGAGATCTCCATTTCTTCAACCATTACTTAACGCAGATAAGTGGACTGGGACTTCCTTGCCTTTTGTTCTTCATACCTGAGTGAAAATTGCTTAGAAAACAGTTGTGCTGTGCTTATATATGCTACATCAAAACCTCAGGAGGCTGTTTAATACTAAAGAGGTGCCCAACATAATTATTTCAGCTATGACTTGGTTATATAGTTATAGTGTTGGTCATTCTGTACTGAAATGAATAGCTAAATTGCGAATCAAAGAGTTTACACTGTGATCATTAAAATCACAAACGATACTTACGAAAGTAATAATTTCTTGGCTTATATGGCAGCAATTGACAGAATATGTTACATTTCATTAGGGTAGATGCTCCATTTACTGTAAGCCACAATCTACCAACTCAATAGATTTATTTAGGCTTAAAAAGTACCACACTACATGAGTATTTAACTATATACTGTATACTAGGATATATTTATTTTGCTGTTGTTAAGTTCAATTATAAACACAATGCCTGAAAAATTGCCAATTCCGCTGTAATAATGAATGTTCTGAAATGTTAGTTTTCTAAACAGTGTACTGTCATTGACATAACAAGGCGTGGGGCTGGACGAACACAGCAGGCCAAGCAGCATCATAGGAGTAGGAAAACTTGACGTTTCGGGCCGAGACCCTTCATCAGAAA
>JAHRHZ010000249.1:59557522-59573825 GCA_024137785.1 Ginglymostoma cirratum
AGATGCTGGAGAATCCAGCATCTGCAGTACCTTTTATCTACTGTCATTGACAGTGCTGTTAATGATTGTCTTCATTTCTCAGTAGATATTGGATGTTGATTGTCAGTATTATGTATTGTGTTCTATTATTCTGTAACAAATTGAAAGAGTTCAAAAATTGAGGAAATGCAATATTGTTTGAAATTCTCATTTTGTCTGATCTCCGCCTCCATGATTGTCTCTATGAGACTGATTTCTGTTCAAAGTATACTTTAGTTCAGATGCTAGGTAAATGAGCAAGAACATGGCAGATGGAATATAAGATGAACAAATATGAAGTTATCTACTATGATACGAAAGACAAATTATTTCACAAATGGTAAAACAGCGCTTCTCAAATGTTTTCCCATTAAGACTCCAATTTGAGGATTAGAAATTGTTGTGACTTCTCAGTGAGAGCTGTGAGATGGGTGGGGGTTGAGAGCATTCTGATAGAGGGGCTGTCAGTTAGAATGAATACACAGCTGGAATAATTCCCTCAGAACTCCATGACAGCCATAGATACTTAGAACACATTACATCAACATTTCCATTCATGTCTCCGGTTGGGGTCCCAGCTCCCACTTTGGGAAGCCTGTGTAAGGTGTTAGGAAGTGTTGGTAATCAGATGGACCTGACTTTCCTTGTAGATAAGTCACTGAAAGCTAGCATGCAAATGCCACATAATAACGGAGGCTGCTTAAATGCATAGAGTGTGAAGCAAGTTGGGTGAGTTAGGGGAGGAGGGCAACTACACAGTAATTAAAATAAATATGAAAGTTTAATTAACACAATAAAATGGCAGGACAGGTAATGTTTTAAGGAAACAGCATGGTGTATCTCTTGGATGCAATGCCAATCTATAGTGACTAAATCTGTGATAAGTTCCTTTAACTCGAGGAGCTTTAGCTTAGAGCGTATGAGCTGGAGGCTGAATTGTAGACATTGTGATACATCAGGGAGGAGTAAAGTTACCCAGATGTTTTGTTCCAGAAGGCAGTCTTATGTTAATGTCATCTTATTTAGTCAATGGACAGGAACATGAGGATGTGACTACAAGTCAGGCAGGTAATTGGATCGAGAAGGTGGGAGTGGAAGAGCTTCAGCCCTGGAAATTGTCCAGCAGGTTCAATCTCTTGCAGCTTGTATGATAAGAGTGAAGACTGTAGTGCGGCTGGGCTGACTAACCATGGCAGCACCATGGTAAAAGAATCCAATCAAGTAGACATGTTAAAGTGATGTCATGGTAGTAGAGGGAATTACAGTCATAGGGTAGACACTGCTCACAAGGGCTCTTGTTGGTGCTGTAGTTGTGTCCCAACCTGTTCGGAGATGTGAAATAATATCTCTAAACAGGTGGATTAGAAAATATCTAGACACTCCTCATTGTTGCCAAGAGTGTGAATCCAGAAAGCTGTCTTGCCTGCCCCATGTCCAGTGTTCAGGATATACTCAGGGCTAGAGAGGAATTTGCAATGGGTGGGGAGGCGGAATCTACTTGTCATGATACATGTTGGTACCAACTAAATACGTAAAACTAGAGGAGGTTCTGCATAGATAGTACGAAGAACTAGACACCAGGTTAAAAAGCAGAATCTCAAAGCTTTTTGTTTCTGAAGAAGGGTCTAGGCCCGAAACGTCAGCTTTCCTGCTCCTCTGATGCTGCTTGTCCTGCTGTGTTCATCCAGCTCTACACCTTGTTATCTCAAAGTTAATGATGTTTTCTGGATTCTTACCTAAACACTGTGCAAATTTGCACAGGGGATAGAAGATTAAAGTGATGAATGTATGACTGAAAGACTGGCGTTGGAGAAGTAAGTTCGGACTCGGGCACTGGCATCAACATTGGGGAAACTGGAGGCTTTCCTTTTGGGACGGACTTGACCTGAACTGTGCTGGGTCTGAAATTCCAACAAATCATATAACTAGGGAAAGTAGGGAGGATTTTAAACTAGATCAGGGTAGGAAGGCTCATGTAGAGCAAGGTTGAGTAAATTGAAGAAAAATGACAAAGAAATAGATCAAGGTAACAAAACATGTAATGATAATCAGAATTTGGCTGGAATGGAAAATAATTGTAACCTTAGGAGTGTGGTAGCAGAAAAGCCAGAGTTTACAAAAACAGAAAATACTGTATTAATGGTTCTGTATCTGAATATCTGCAGCATTAAAACCAAAACAGATGAATCTTCAACTCAAATAGAATTTCACATGGATGACCTGATAGCTATGAAGAGATGTGGCTACAGTGAAACCAAAACTGAGATCTTAGTATCTGAAAAGGCGGGATGTGGGAAATAGGTAGTGGGGTATCTCTGTTAACTAAAGAAACATTGGTGCTGGAGTCAGAGATTATCCTCTTTCTAAAATTCAAGAACTAGATTCAGTTTGGCTGCAACTAGGAAGCAGCAAAGGGCATAAAACTTTAGTAGGGTTTGTTTACAGGCCACGAAATAGAGCGATAATGTGAATAAAGTATAAATCAG
Organism: Ginglymostoma cirratum; assembly: GCA_024137785.1. Lineage (NCBI taxonomy): Eukaryota > Metazoa > Chordata > Chondrichthyes > Orectolobiformes > Ginglymostomatidae > Ginglymostoma > Ginglymostoma cirratum. Next base: position 59,560,027 of record JAHRHZ010000249.1, read on the forward strand.
GAAATTAGATATGTATGTTTTAGAGTAGTACTGTAAGCATGGGGTCTTCAATCTACATATGGGCTAGGCAAACCCAATTAGTACTAACGTTGTAGAGGGCAATTGGGTCCACTGTTATTCATCATTTATATAAACGATTTGGATAACAATTTAGATGGCATGGTTAGTAATTTTGTGGATGATGCTAAGCTTGGTGTTATAGTGGACAGTGAAGATTATCTGAGAATACAGTGATATCTTGAGCAACTGGGCCAGTGGGCTGACGAATGGCAGATGGAGTTTAATTTGGATAAATCCAAGGTGTTCCATTTTGGTAAAGCAAACCAGGGTAGGACTTACACAGTCAATAGTAGGGCTCTGTGGAGTGCTCTAACACAAAGAGATCTATGGCTACAAGTTCACAGCTCCTTGAAAATGGAGTCACAGGTACACATGGTGGTGAAGAAGGCTTTAGGCATGCTAGCTTTCATTAGTCAGAGCCTTGAGTATAGGAGGTGGGATGTCTTGTTGAAGCTGTACAAGACTTTTGTAAGGCCACATTTGGAGTACTGCGTGCAGTTTTGGTCGCCCTACTATAGAAAGGATATTATTAAACTAGAAAGAGTGCAGAAAAGATTTACTAGGATGCTACCTGGACTGAAAGGTTTGTGTTATGAGAGGTTGGATAGGTTGTGGCTCTTTTCACTGTAGCGTAGGAGACTGTGGGGTGACCTTATAGAGATATATAAAATCATGAGAGGCGTAGATAAGGTAGATAGGGACAGCTATGGTAGGGGAGTCTAAAACTAGAGATATGCTTAAGGTAAGACGGGAGAGATACAAAAGGGTCCGGAGGGTCATTTTTTCACAGAGAGTGGTGAGTGTCTGGAACGGGCTGCCAAAGGTATTGGTGGAATTTGTCATTCAAGAAACATTGAGACAAATGCATGGATGGGATATGTATTGGGGGATATGGCCCAAAGACAGACAAATGGGACTATTTTAAATTATGAAAACTGGACAGCATGAGCAAGTTGGACTGAAGGGGCTTTTTCCATGCTGTGACCTTTACGACTCTGTGACTCTATATACAAGATGGTTTACTACATGGTTATGGAGCAATACACGAGGAATCAAGCAGCAAATAAGTTATTTTAGATCTGTCATTTTGCAGTGATAAACAGCTAATTAGTAATCTTGATTTAAAGCAGCCATGGGAAAGAGAGATCACAATATGATAATAAGATACAGTAAGTTTGGAACTGAGCTATTACGATCAGAAGCTTGGTCCTAAATCTAAACAAAGGAAACTATGATGTTATGAGGGCCAAAATACCTATGGTAGATTGGGAAACTACATTTAAAGGGTATGATAGTAGACAGACAACTGCTAATGTTTTAAGAATTAATACATAGTGTACAACAAAAACATATTCCGGTAATGCAAAAAGCCCACCTTCCAGTTGTGACTAACAAAAGAAATCAAAGACTATATTAGATCAAATAAAAATATTGAAAAAGTAATCCAAAAAATGGTAAGCCCGAAGGTTGGGAGGATTTTAGAATTTGCAAAGGAAGGCAATGAGAAAGACTATGAAAGGGCTGGTGGAATGACAAAATGATAGAATGACAGTAAACTGGTGAGAAACATAAAAATAAACTGTGTAAACTACCATAGCTATGTAAGAAGGAAAAAGATTAGCAAAAACACATGGGTGAATTACAACTAGAGCCAAAAGAATTCATAATAAGGAATGAAGAAATGGTAGAGAAAATAAACAGGGAAGGGTCACCAGACCCAAAATGTTAACTCTGATTTTTTATTTCACAGATGCTGCCAGACCTGCTGAGCTTTCCCAGCAACTTCTGTTTTTGTTCCTGATTTACAGCATCCACAGTTCATTCAGTTTTTAAACAAAGATACTTAGTGTTTGTCCTCATGGAAGAAAATACTGAAGTGGTTAAGAAGGCATTATCAATCGTAGATTAGATTATAAGAGTTAAGGGGTTATGTTGGAGCTGTATAGGACTTTGATTAGGCCACAGCTGGAGTACTGTGTGCAGTTCTGGTCATCACATGATAGGAAGGATGTAATTGCACTGGAGGATGCAGAAGAGATTCATCAGGATGGAACATTTTAGCTATGAAAATAAGCTGAATAAGCTTGGGTTGTTTTCTTTGGAGCAGAGAAGTTTAAAGCGGCACCTGATAGAGGAATATAAGATTATGAGGAGCGTGAACAGAATGAATAGAAAGCAGCTGTTCCCCTTAGTTAAAGGGTCCAAAAACAGGTGGGAATAATTTTAAAGTGAAAGGCAGGAGATTTAGAGGCGATTTGAGGAAAAACCTTTTCACCCAGCGGGTGGTGGTGCTGGTCTGGTAGGCTTGTTGAAATGGGTAACCTCACAACCTTTAAAAAAGTATTTGGATCAGCACTGGGAATGTCATGAGGCAATGGACCCTGTTGTAGAAAGTGGGATTAGTGTTGATTTAGTGTCACTTTGATTGTTAGACTTGATGGGGCTGAAGACCCTCTTCTTTGCTATGATTCTATGAAAGATTAGAGAATCTAGGGTCAAGAAAATGAGGAACTTCAAGATACCAATCTTTGTAAAAAAAAAGTAGTACTAAAGAAAGTAACGCATCTTAAAGTGGACATGCTCCTGTGTTTAATGCTTTAGAACATAACATAGTACATAGAACTGTACAGCACAGTACAGGCCCTTTGGCTCCTGATGTTGTGCCGACCTGTTATCCTACTCTAAGATCAAACTACCCTGCATACCCTACATTTTACTATCATCCATGTGCCTATCCAAGAGTCGCTTAAATGTCCCTAATGTATCTGACTCCACTACCACTGCCGGCAGCGCATTCCACGCATCCACCACTCTCTGTGTAAAGAACCTACTTCTGATATCTCCCCTGTACCCTCCTCCAATCACCCTAAAATTATGCCTCCTCGTAATAGTCATTTCCGCCCTGGGAAAAAGTCTCTGCGTATCCACTCTCTCTATTCCCCTCATCATCTTGTACACCTCTATCAAGTCACCTTTCATCCTTCTTCGCTCCAATGAGAAAAGCACTAGCTCTCTCAACCTTTCCTCATATCCTGCCCTCAGTCCGGGCAGCATCCTGATAAATGTCCTCTGCACCCTCTCTAAAGCTTCTACTTCCTTCCTATAATGAGGCAAGGTAAGATAGTAGATGAAACAAACACAAAATGCTGGAGAAACTCAGCAGGTCTGCCAGCATATGGGAAGAGTAAAACAAAGTTAACACTTCGAATCTGATTTGACTTTTCCTTGAAGGAAGAGCCCTCTTCAAAGAATATACTCTCTGAAGAAGAGTCTTACTGGATTCCAAACAACTCAGTTTCTCTGTCCACAGATAGTGTCCAACCTGCTGAGTTTCTCTAGCATTTTCTATGTCTCGGATTTCTGGTATCCATAGTATTTTGCTTTTATTAAGATGGTAGATGTGTTAGTATTCATCTTTCAAAGTTCTATAATCTTTGGAATTATTCCAGGAGACTGGGTTTGGCAACTGTAGCCCCATTTTTAAGGTCTTATTGAAAATTTGTAGCTCGGGTTTTGGATGCAGTTGTTTGTTAGCTCACTGAGCCAGTTGTTCTGTGGTGTATAGATGTTTTGTTATCCTTCTGGGCAACGTCATCAGTGCGACCTCTAATTGAAGCATTGGTGTTCTGCTTCCGGATTTATATGATCCACAGGAGAATAGCACAATTAGTAAAACTGGAACACATTGGTTAACAGTAAGTAGAAGAAAAATGGGTAATTTTAAAGCAGGCTGTGATTATTGAGATACTATGAGGATACTTGTTTGAATTCCAGCTATTTACAATCTATATCAAAGATCTGGATGTGGGGATCAATGTAATATTTCCAAGTTTGCAGATGACACAAAACTATGTGAGAGTGGGAGTTGTGGATAGGATGCAAAGATGCTTCAAGAGGCTAAGTCAGTGGGCAAATATTTGGCAGATGGAATACATTGTGGAAAAATGTGAAGTTATCCACTTTGGTATAAGAAACAGAAATACAGATTGTTTCTTAAGTATTGAGAGGCTGGAAAGTGTTGAACTTCAAAGAGATTTATGTATCCTTGTTTATGAATCATTGTAAGTTGACATGCACTTAACAATTAAGCAACTAAGAAGGCAAATGATACGTAGGCTTATTAGGTTCCATTAGGGCCAGTCAACTCCTGACTTCATTACAGCCTTGATTATAACATGGACTTTTGCTGAATTCCAGAGGTGAGATGAGAGTGACAGCTGACATCAAGGCTGCATTTGACTGAGCATGGCATCATGGAGGTCTAGCAAAACTGGAATCAGTAGGAATTGGGGGGAACTCTTTGCTGGTTGGAGTCATAGTTGGCACGTAGGAAGATGGTTGTCATTGTTAGAGGTCAGTTATCTCAACTCTAGGACATCTCTGCAGGAGTTTCTTGGGGTGGTGTCCTAGGCCGAGCCATTTTCAGCTGCTTCATTAATGACCTTCCTCTATCGTAAGGTCATTCGAGGGGCTGTATGCCAATGATTACACAATGTTCAGCACTATTTGGAACTCCTCAGATATTGAAGCTGTCCATGTTCAAATGGAGGAGGACTGGGACAATATCTAGGATTGGACTGATAAGTGGCAAGTAACATTTGTGCCACCCAAATGCCAGACAATGACCATCACCAATACGAGACAATCTAACCATCACTTCTTGACATTCAATGGCATTACCATCACAGAATCCCCCACTACCAACATTCAGGAGATTACCATTGACCAAAAACTCAGCTGGACTAATCACATAAATACTGTAGTTACAACAGAGGGTCAGATGCTAGGAATACTGTGGTGAGTAACTCACCTCCTCAAAGTCTGTCCATCATCTACAAAGCACAAGTCAGGAGTATGATGGAATCCTCCCCACTTTCCTGGATGAGTGCAGCTCCGAAAACACTCAGGAAGCTTGACATCATCCAGGAGAAAGCAGCTTGCTTGATTGGCACCATATCCACAAGCAGTCACTGCCTGTACCAGTACAGCTGGTGTGTACTATCTGCAGGATCTGCTTGGCATATTCCACAATTGTAACTGATTTATTTCTTCTCATTGTTCATTACTTTATTCAATAAAACTTTCAATTCTACTTTCAAATTTGGACCCAATGTCTTTAGCTTTGTGAAAGCCTATACCTGTGCAAATCTTGACCTAGACCAATTTAGCAGTAAAACAGCAGTTCCACCACATCACACTTCTGGTTATTTCCTTTAAATTTGTCCTTGTACCTAACACATATAACTCACATAAGAAGGTGCACTCCTTCATGGGGACCACAAAGTTGACATGACAATACTCCTTATGAACATTTCTCCATTAGAATCTCTTCAGTGCCAAGAGCTTTCACCCTACCTACACTTGCAGTGCCTCTGCATCCACTTTGACAGCATTCAATGTACAATGGGCTATGAGTTATGCATCTGTTTTCTCAATAGTGTTGCTCAATGAAGGAAACTGAACATGTTAGGGCCTATTCCCATCTAAAAGCCTTAAATGTTAAAGTGAAAATATAAACAAAATACTGTGGATGCTGGAAATTTGAAATAAAAACAAAATGCTGAAGAAACGCAGCAGGTATCGCAGCATTTGCAGAGAAGAAAACAGTTAACATTTTGAGTCCAAGAGTGAAAAGTGGATGCGTCGGGAAGATCTTGGTAAGATGCTCATCATTATCGATGACATGTTGAAGGCTGCGAAGACCATAACGTAGTCTCTCCAGGGAAATACTGGCTGACGAAGGGTACTCTATCGGTCGTATACAGTGTCTGTCTTCTGAGGAGGTCGTTGCGTTTTTTCACTTTGGCACATCGGATCTGGCGATCAATGAGTTGAGCATCGTATCCTGTTCTTATGATGGCATCCTTCAAAATCTTTAGGTGTCCTCCATATCTTAGCAGATCCTCTGTTTGTGCAGGACTTGTCCGTAGGGGATAGCTTCTTTATTATGTTTAGGGTGGAAGCTAGAAAAGTGCAGCATCGTGAGGTTATCCGTGATCTTGTGGTAGAGTGAGGTACTGAGGTGTCCGTCCTTGATGGAGATGTGTGTATCCAAGAATTAGACCAATTCTGAAGAGTAGTCCGTGGTATGTCTGATGGTGGGATGAAACTTATTGATATTGCTATGTAGTCGTTTCAGTGATTCCTCGCCATAAGCCCAAAGGAAGAAAATATTGTCAATGTATCTGGTGTATAGCATTGTTCAGAGGTCCTGTGCAGCAAAGGAGTCTTGTTTGAACTTTCTCATGAAAATGTTGGTATACTGTGGAGCAAATCTGGTCCCTGTGGCTGTTCCGTGTGTCTGGATGAAGGAGTGGTTGTCGAAGGAGAAGACATTGTGGTCGAGGATGAAGCGGATGAGTTGTAGGATGGTGTCTGGAAATTGGCAGTTGTTAGTATTGAGTATTGAGTCTGTTGCAGTTGTGCCATCATGGAGGATACTGGTGTAGTGTGCTGAAATGCCTATTGTGTTGAGGAATGTTCCTGGTTTGAATATAGTAATCTACAGATCAAGAAGCCTGTAGTGTCACGACAGAAGCTGAAGGTTCCTTGCACAATGGGCTTCAAGATGCCCTTGATATAGCCAGAAACGTTCTCACACAAGGTCCTATAGCCTGATAGGATGGAACATACAGGTGTGTTGGTTTTGTGTATCTTTGGAAGGCAGTAGAAGTCTCCTATGCGAGAAGTACATGGGATGAGAGTGTGTAGGATACTCTGACGGTCTGGATCAAAGGTCTTGATCAGTTTGTTGAGATGATGGGTTTGTCCTTTGGTTAGATCGGCAGGTATTTGTCTGCAGTGTTTCTGGTGTCGGTATGCTCCTCTGCAGTAGTCCATTCAATTCAGTATGACGATGGCTCCTCCTTTGTCTGCTGGATTGATGACGAAGTTGTGATTATCTTGACAGCATGGATGGCATTGCATTGTGCTTGGGTGATATTCTGTGCTATCTTTTGTGTGTGAGTCTAAGACTTAGAGGATTTTGTGAGAGCCAGCGAGTCTCTCTTGAGAGCTGATGGCTGTTAACTATGGCAAGTGGCAGTTAAATCTCCTGTCTTTGTCCAACTGCCCTCTTCTTTTATACCCTTGATGACATATCAATTTCTTTCAAAAGGTTTGGTCCTATGTTGTCAAAACTATCAGATTTAAATTTAATTGGTTTTTGGTATCTATGCTGCGTGGTTCAAGTTGATTGGCTCAGTTCAAAACTTGTTGTCTTGGTAACAAAGCAAAACTGCTGCTTGGCCTGCTAAGTGTACTGCCTTTTGATACAAGGGTTTCAATTCGAGTGCTCTCAATGTACTTTCAGATTTTCAAGCTGCTCACAGACAATTTGTTTAAATCTCTATGCATTGAAAAAGCACAGTCTTTTAAAGGGACCACACAATGCTTTCCATCCTAGCATTTTACAAACACCAATGTTTTACAGATACCAAATTCTAACGTCCTGCCTCCCAATCCACAAATACTCTACCCAACTTCGCAACACTCCACAGTTTAGAGAAATACGATTGAGGGTCAATGGCTAACATTAGTGGCAGAATATAGATCAAATCTGCTGAAGGCATAACCAAGAAAACCAGACACTCAATGTAGTAGGGGGAGGGCAGTGGGAAGAGGGAAGTGAGGGAGGCGGGGAAATATGGGAAGAGAGAGTTCACGATCTGAAGCTGTTGCTGAACTCGATACTGAGTTCAGAGGACTTAAAAGTGCATAAATAAGAAATGAGATGGTATTATTCCAGCCTTGCATTGGAATTTTGTTTTATTCATTTGTGAGATGTGGGCTACTCTGGCTAGCCAGCATTTATTACCCAGTTGCCCATGAGAAGGTGGCAGTGAACTGTCTTCTTGAACCACAGCAGCCCACATTCTGTAGGTTGACCCACAATGCCCTTAGGGAGGGAATTCCAGTGACAGTGAAGGAACAGCGATATATTTCCAAGTCAGGATAGTAACTGGCTTGATAGGGAACTTGCAGGAGGTGGTGTCCTCATTTATCTGCTGTCCTTGTCCTTCTAGATGGAAGTAGCTATGGGTTTGGAAGGTGCAGTTTAAGGAATTTTTGGTGAATTTATGCAGTGCATCTCGTAGATAGTACACACTGCTACTACTGAGCGTCAATGGTGGAAGGAGTGGATGCTGTGGATGTGGTGCTAATGAAATGAACTGCATTCTCCTGGATGGTGTCAAACTTCCTGAGTGTTGTTGGAGCTGCACCCATCCAAGCAAGTCGGCAGTATTCTATCAACTCTTGACTTGTACCTTGTAGATGATGCATAGGCTTTTGGGAGTAGGAGGTGAGTTACTTGCTGCAGTATTCCTAGCCTCTGACCTGCTCTTGCAGCCACAGTATTTATATGCCAAGTCTAGTTGACTTTCTGGTCAATGGTTAACCCCAAGGATGTTGATAGTAGGAGATTCAGTGGATGGTAACACTATTGAATGTCAAGGAACAGTTGTTAGATTCTCTCTTATTGGTGATGATCATAGCCTGCATTTGTGTGGTGTGAATGTTACTTGCCACTTGTCAGCCCAAGCTTGGATATTGTTCAGGTCTTCTTGCATTTGAAGATGGACTGCTTCAGTATCTGAGGAGAGTGCTGAACTTTGTACAATCAACAGAGAACATTCCCACTTCTGACCTTATGATGGAGGGAAGGTCATTGATGAAGCAGTTGAAGATAGTTGGAGCTAGGACACTCACCTGAGGGATTCCTACAGAAATATTCTGGAGCTGAGATGACTGACCTCCAATAATCACGACCACCTTTCTATCTGCCAGGTATGACTTCAGAAGAGTTTGTCCCCTGATTCCTATTGATTCCAGTTTTGCTGGGGAGTTGGGACCAGGGGAAACCTTACCATGGTTCTTAGAGCGATGGGAACAGATGTGGAAAGAATTGTGGGAAATGGGTTAGACACAGTAGATGGCCCTATCCACCACAGTGCAGGGGTATCTTCAGTTAAGGAAAAAGGAAGTCATATCAAAAGTACCACTGTGGAAGGTAGCATCATTGGAGCAGATGCAGCAGTTGTGGAGAAACTGAGAGAATGGAATGAAGCTCTTACAAAAAGTAATATGTGAAGAAATGTAGTCAGTCACTGTGGGAGTTGGTGCACTTGTAATGGATATTGGGAGACAACCTATCCTAAGAAATTGAGATACAGAAAGCAAGGAAAAAAGGGAAACAGTCAAAGATGGAGTAGATGATAGTGAGAGAATGGTGAAAGTTGGAAACAAACTTGATTTTTCTTTTCCTTTATACTTTTATGGGATTTGGACATCACCAGTAAGGCCAGAATTTATTGCCCATACCTAATTGCCATTCAACTGAGTTGCCGGCTAGGCCATTTCAGACAGCACTTAAGAGTCAACCACATTGTTGTGGGTCTGGAGTCACATGTAGGCCAGAAGGGGTAAGGATGAAAGATTTCCTTCCCTAATGGACATTAATGAACTAAACAGGTTTTTATGAAAATTGACAATGGTTTCCTAATTATAAAATTCTGATTTATTACTTTAATTTCACCATCTGTTGTGGTAGCATTGGCCTGATCTCTTGATAACCAGTCCTGTGGTAATATCATGATGCAACTGCCTCTCCTAATGATCTGTCAGACTGCAGTCTGGGGACTATCCTGTAGAGCGAGCATTACCAGTTAGAGGAACCATGCCCTGTCAGCTGAGGAGCTGCAAAGACAGTGGTTATTGACGTCTAGGTGCTGCCATTGAAATTGCTCAGAGGTCTGGGACAAATACAATGGGTACATCTTCTGATCATAAGGGTGCTGCAAGAGGGCCTGTAATGACAATGGGGCACAGCAGCCTTTCAGAAATGGCCCATAAGCAAAGGATGCTGTACTTTAAGTCAATATTTGCTGAGTGGTGAGTTGATGTGAGAACGTCAAGTAGTACGATGGGGCTCAAATTAAATGTGAGAGACACCATAGAGGAAGGGCATGTAGTTAATGAAATGCATTTGATAAGATACAACAAGAAATCTCACTAGGCCTCATGATGAGAATCCCTCCAAAAACTTGCTACAACTTGCACTTAAGCCAGAAATATGTAAGATTCAGCCCACAAGCTATTTCCTCTTCTGACAGTTCAGTGAACTGCACCATGAAAAGCCAGCTAAGCAGGTGGTTTATCTACCCCATGTGCCACTAGAGTCATAGTGATGCACAGCATGGAAACAGACCCTTCGGTCCAACTCATGCATCCCGACCAGATATTCTAAATAAATCTAGTCCCATTTGCCAGCATTTGGATGGTATCCCTCTATACCCTTCCTATTCATATACCCATCCAGAGCCTTGTTGTAATTGTGGCAGCCTCCACCACTTCCTCTGGCAGCTCATTCCATTTATGTATCACCCTCTACATGAAAAAGTTGCCCCTTAGGTCCCTTTTAAATCTTTCCCCTCTCACCTTAAATCTCTGCCCTCTAGTTTTGGACTCAACCACCCTGGGGAGAAGACCTTGTCTATTTACACTATCTATGCCCCTTACGATTTTATAAACCTGTATAAGGTCACCCCACAGCCTCCGCACCTCTAGGGATAAATAGCCCCAGTCTATTCAGCCTCTCCCTATAGCTCCAGCTCTCCAACCCTGGCAACATCCTTGTAAATCTTTTCTAAGCCTTTTCAAATTTCACAACATCCTTCCTATAGGAGGGAGACCAGAATTGCATGCAGTATTCCAATAGTGGTCTAACTAATGTCCTGTACAGCCTCAACATGACCTCCCAACTCCTATACTCAATGCACTCACCAATAAAGACAAGCACACCAATTGCCTAGACATAAAAAAGAGAAAAGATAGCTTTCATGCTGTCTGAATCATTTTATTGACATGATTACAGGTATTTCTCCTATAACACGATGTTCTTGTGTAAACTTGTGCTATAGAATATCACCACAGAAAATTGAGTTATAGGGAAATCGCTGTCGAAAATCGCTATACTGTACAGTAGGAAGTTTGCGTTATCCAAACAGCGTCCACTATTCATCAATCACATTACAGTCAATTTGTATTAATGAAATATGCAATTTAGCAGAAATACCTGTACTGACATTACACTCACCCATGAAAGGTGGGAAAGGGAATTATTGAACCTAGAGCTCTATTCCTGCAGGTAGTAATTCATTTCTCGAGTTTTCCTTGCCAATGGAAGGAAAGATTATTAGTCAACCTTAGACCAAAGCTATTTATCTGTGCCTGTTACGGAACTGATTGCCACTCATGAATTGACCTTTACAGGCAAAATAAATAATGCTCGATCCCTAACTGACATACTCCTAAGGTAGAGTTCACTATCTTTCTAAGGTGGATGGATGCCTTCAACTCCAGAAGGTAATAGTTTGTTTCCAGAGTTTAAAAATTAATCTTAGATTTCTTTTATGTTTCGTTTTGTTCTCTCATAATCCAACTTTTCTGTCCCAGACTCATTGTATGCAACTTGGTCCAGATTCATCCTGTTTCTTTGCTAAGTCTGAAGATTTAATAGCTAAGGAGTTATACCATTGGACTCAACATTCATGAGCACGCAGCATCATCACTTCATATTTGCAGCCATTTGTATTCACAAAAGTAATACCAGCATAAAGCAAGTACATATATAACCCCATAAAATTCATCAATTTTTCTTCCAATTTCCATCCTGCTCTCACATTCAAGTGGTCCATCCTTGACTCCTCCTTGCTCTTCCTCAATATCTCTGTTTCCAATCCTGGGGATAGCCGGCCATCAATATCCACTACAAACCCACCAACTCCCACAGTTACTTTTACTATATATCCTCACACCCTGCTTTGTCTCGATTCCATTTTCCCAGTTCCTTCGACTTTGTTGCATCTGTTCTGATGATGCCAACTTCAATTAGGGGATCTCCGAAATGCCTACTTTCTTCCTTAACCGGGGATTCCCCAGCACTGTCGCTGATAGGGTCCTCAGCCGGGTCTGACCCATCTCATACTCTTTGGCCTTACCCTCTCTCTTCCCTCCCACAACAGCAATAGGATCCCCCTCATCTTCATCTCCCACCACCATCCACATCCAAAGGATCATTAGCCACCAATTCCGCCACAACCAGCAGGATTCTGCCACACAGACGCATATTCCCCTCCCTACCCTTGCCAACCGTCCACAGGTACTGTTCCTTCCAGAACACCATGGTTCACTCCATTCCCAATGCCTCCCCACGACTCTACGTTACCTTCCCTGCAATTGCAGTAGGTGTAATACCCGGTTACTTCCTCCCTCCCCACTATCCAAGGCCCCAGACACACCTCCCCGCTGAAGTAATGATTTATCTGCACTTTACTCAATTTAGTCTACTGTATTTTCTGCTCACAATGTGGTCTCCTCTACATTGTGGAAATGAAGCACGGACTGGCTGACAGCTTTGCAGAACACCTACATCTTCTCTGCAAAAATGACCCTGAGCTTCTGATTGCCTGCCATTTCAACATGCCACCATGTTCCTTGGCCAACATCTCTGTGTCACTCTTGCTACAGTGTTCCAATGATGCTCAGTGCAAGCTGGAAAAGCAACCCCTCATTTTCTGCTTGGGTACCCGGCAACCTTCTTGACTTATTATTTAGTTCAATAATTTTAGGGCTTGAACACCTTCTCTCATGTCCTTACCCCAATCCCCACATACCAGGCTTTGTCATCACAAGAGTTGCTACCACCAGCAACCCATAATCAGCTGATAACAGTTCCCATTGGCAGCTATTCATTTCTTCCGGTCTGAACTTTACCTCCTCCTTTGCTCAACCATTTTTCTCTCTCTCTGGGCTCTATCTTCACCTATTGTTTACTCTTTCCTACCCTATCCTCATCAACCTTTTTCCAGCTACCAACTGAAGAAGGGTCAATGGACCTGAAATGTTAACTTTGCCTTCTTTCCACAGATGCTGCGAGACCTGCTGTATTTGTCGAGCAATTTCTGATTTTCTTAGATATATAACTTTGTCCACCAGATGGTGCTCTTTCCTAATCAGTATTTTCTATTTCAAAGTCTGAAAATTTAGTATTAAAGAATGGAGGGCATTTAGAAATTGTGGTTCAAGTATATTCTATAGGCTTGAGTGCAAAATCTAAGCTGATACCCCGGCACAATACTGTCATAAACACATTCAGCCTAGACCTTGTCTGCTGCTTGATTTAGAGTTGCCAACTCTCCAGAATTGGTACACAGCAATTGAGCAATCTCTACAAAACTGCAGTATGCAACCCTTTGTAAAAACACATGAGAAATATCCAGTCACCTATTTTGTTTACAATTTGGTAAAGTGTGCGCACATGTTGTTTCTACTTGCAAAGAACATAGTACTGTGTGCTAACATATGTGACATCCAGTATACCCAATCCATCGCACTGCAAGGTCAACTGAGCTCAATCCTAAATCGGTGCAGTTGTGTACTCATTCAGGATTATTTAGCAAAAACTGTCCAATTAAGGATCAATATTGTGAGTTTTGCAAGCATTAAGCACCTTCCTTATTGTAACAGTACCTTCCTTATTGCCGAACAGTTGAAGGGATCTGCTGTTTGCTCCAATCTGCCAGTCCTTGGGATCTGGATACATCAAATTCTGGCCTCAGGTTAATAGAACATTGAACATAGAACAATACAGCGCAGAACAGGCCCTTCGGCCCTCGATGTTGCGCCGCCCTGTGAACTAATCTAAGCCCATCCCCCTACACTATCCCATCATCATCCAT
>JAHRHZ010000249.1:59594735-59618590 GCA_024137785.1 Ginglymostoma cirratum
ATCAATGTAACGGAGGAAGAGGTGGGGTTTAGGGCCAGTGTAGGTACGGAAGAGGGATTGTTCCACATAACCTACGAAGAGGCAGGCATAGCTTGGACCCATGCGGGTACCCATGGCCACACCCTTTGTTTGTAGGAAGTGGGAGGAATTGAAAGAAAAGTTGTTGAGGGTGAGGACGAGTTCGGCTAGGCGGATGAGGGTGTCGGTGGAGGGGGATTGGTCCGTTCTGCGGGACAGGAAGAAGCGGAGGGCCTTTAGGCCATCAGCATGGGGAATACAGGTATATAGGGACTGGACGTCCATAGTAAAAATGAGGTGCTGGGGACCTGGGAATTGGAAGTGCTGGAGGAGGTGGAGGGCATGGGTGGTGTCACGGACGTAGGTAGGGAGTTCCTGGACCAAGGGGGTGAAAATGGAGTCTAGGTAGGTGGAGATGAGTTCGGTGGGGCAGGAGCAGGCGGAGACAATGGGTCGACCAGGGCGTGTCTGGGACATTGTCTGTAAGGTATGATTCTGTGAATATGACCATGTCAGGCTGTTGCTTGACTAGTCTGTGAGACAGCTCTCCCAAATTTGGCACTAGCCCCCAAATGTTAGTGAGGACGACTGTGCAAGGTCAACAGGGTTGTGTTGCTGTTGTCAGTGCCTTAGTTGATGCCAGGTGGTCCATCTGGTTTCATTCTTATTTTGAGGCCTTCTAGCAATTGTTGTGACTGATGACTTGCTGGACCATTTCAGAGAGCAGTTAAGAATCAACCACATTGCTGCAGCTCTAGAGTCACTTGTAAACCAGATTAGGTAAGAACGCCATCTCTCTTTCCTAAAGGACATAAGTGAACCAGATCGGTTTTCCAACAATGGTCTCATGATCATCACCGTCTGCTCTAGTGGGATTTGAACACGGGACCCCAGAACACTTCCTGGACCTCTGGATTACTAGTCCAACGTAACACCACTACACCATCCCCTCCCCAAACTTAATTATGTGATCAAGCAAATTAGATAAAGATTCATTCACTAAGAACTCAACATTATCCACATTAATTTACTATTGTGGCTGATACAAGCCATTAATTAATCAACTGTGGTTTCAGGTTAAGTCTAACAAGTTCAGATCTCCACGAACTTGTTAAACTGCATTTTCTTGATCCTCCTTTCTCCACTAAGTGGTCTCTGCTTTTTAAAATTTATACCTGAGCTTATGTTTTATATTGCATTTTAATAATTTTCTTGGGGTTAGTTAAACAATAAGTTCCTTTCTTTCACTCACGAAATCTTGGAATTGGCTACTTGGTTTCTGAACTAGTGATCCGAGTTTTGATTATGTGTGATATCAATCAGTGCTGAGACAAATTCAGATTCTTTGTTGTGGCCAACTGAGGTATTTAGAAGAGGGAAAATGATTCACCCCTCCTCACTGGTTGTAACAAACACTGAGGTTTGACTGATACATTCTAAAAGACTAACGTAAGAATTGGAGTGGGGAAACAAGTTGTTCTTTTTTGCTCAAAAACTGTTTTACAAAGAAACTGCAACTAGGTTTTCTTGGGTTTGTTATATTATAGTACCTAAACGCCTATGTTCGACATTTATACATTCATAGAATAGGGCAAATTAACTTAAAAGATTTAAAGGTATTATCTTTGGGAAAGTTAAAAAGATATGGCTTGGCACATAAAGGGTGAAGTTTTGCGCAAAAACCAGGAAATCCGAAACTCCAAAATGGGTGGCGAGACATCTGGAGACAAAATTAAGGACAATGAAACATATAAATTAAAATTGGAACAGCTAAGATTGGAAATGGAATTCAAACAGAACAAAAAGGAAAGAGAATTCCAGGTTGAACTTGAAAAAGAAAGAGAGAGGGACAAGAAAGGGGAAAAGAGACAAGGTCAGAAGTTACATGGCACCAGGTTATAGTCCAACAGGTTCATTTGAAATCACAATGCTTTGGAGCACTGTCCCTTTGTCAGGTGATCAGTCCAACAATGGACATTGCAATTACAGAGAAAGCTGGCTGCTACAGAAAGCTTGTAAAGTTTACTTCATCATGCCTTAGTAGTGTGCAACTGAATACAAGGAAGCAAAAGGGCAATTTTAAGTGCCCACCAATTGGTGCTAGTACCCTAAAATTCTGTAGCCTCATGGAACAGCCTAAGCAGTTTGTTTTTGTCCACTGCGTACAGGCACATAAAATTCAGGCCACTTATAATGCTTCAGTGAGGTTAGTCTCCTCAAGGAATTCACAAGCTCAGTCCCCATTGCAATCTGGCTGTATGTTGGGGAAAGAAGGGTAGCAGAGCCTGGACCAGTAGTCCTCCTGGCTGATAATTATGAGTGAACCCTCAGACCAATAAACTCGGGTGGATCAGAAAGAAATAAGGATGAAGTAAGTACCTCTGAGGCAAACCAAAGAGAAAAGTGGACACATGCAGAGGAAGTAGAATTGTCGCAACCATTAAAAGAAGACACTAAAATAAAATGAAATAAATAAATTCCAGTTCTGAAGATGAGTCACTGGACTTGAAATGTTAAAGTTTTAACTCTAGCTGTCAGGTGACATGGTGGCTCAGTGGTTAGCAATGGTACCTCACAGCAACAAGGACCTGAGTTCATTTCCACCAACGGGTGACTGCTTGGGTGGCATTTACATGGATTTCCTCCTGGTGCTCCGGTTTCCTCCCACGTTGTTTGCTGATGACACCTCTGTAGTAAGATGGATATCAAACAGCAACGAGTCAGGATATAGAAAGGTGATAGAGGGCTTGTTGTCATGGTGCAATGATAAGAACCTCTCTCTTTATTCCTGCATACTAGGACAAAGTTGCTGGAAAAGCTCAGCAGGTCTGGCAGCATCTGTGAAACAAAAAACAGAGTTAATGTTTCATGTCCGGTGACCTTCCTCAGAACCCTCTGTTAACTCTGTTTTTTCCTTCACGGATGCTGCCAGACCTGCTGAGCTTTCCCAGCAACTTTGTTTTTGTTCCTGATTTACAGCATCCGCAGTTCTTTCAGTTTTTATTTAGGACCACTAGGAATAATGGTAGCACACGAACCCACAGCCACACTACAACAAACATTCACACGGACCAAAGACACCATACCCATGACATGCAGAACCAACATAGTTTACAAAATACCTTGCAATGACTGCAACAAACATTACATTGGCCAGACCAGAAGGAAACTAGCCATCAGGATACATGAATACCAGCTCGCAGCAAAACGACACGACCAACTTTCCTTCATCTCAGTGCATCCGGACAATGAAGGCCATCAATTTAACTAGCACAACATGATCATCCTAGCTCAAGCCAACCACAGACGCGCACAGGAATTCCTAGAGGCCTGGTTTTCAACCCATAATGCATCAACAAATATGTGGAATTAGACCCCATTTACAAACCCATGCAGAACAGAATCGGAAATGACACGACCCAACTTAACAGACCAGATCATATAAATTCCAAGCGGAGTAGAACAAGATCGCTTCATTGGAGACCGCACTGATGATGTTATCTAGCATGGTGACAAAATGTCTGTATGATAACCAGTCAGCTTGGCGAGCAAACCAACAACCTCATTCACAACCCGAGCTACAAATCTTCGCATGAACCTTAAATGTCTGCAAAGCAAAAAATTTAATCATTGACTTCAGAAAGAAAGGAGAAGAACACACCCCCATCTACATCAATGGAGCGGAGGTTGAGACGGTAGACAGCATTAAGTTCCTAGGAGTGATGATAACTGACAAACTGTCCTGGACGTCCCACATGGATGCGATGGTCAAGAAGGCACAATAATGCCACTTCTTTCTCAGGCGGCTTAGGAAACTTGGCATGTCCATAAGGACCCTCACCAACTTTTACAAATGCACCTTGGAAAGCATGCTGTGC
Organism: Ginglymostoma cirratum; assembly: GCA_024137785.1. NCBI lineage: Eukaryota > Metazoa > Chordata > Chondrichthyes > Orectolobiformes > Ginglymostomatidae > Ginglymostoma > Ginglymostoma cirratum. Next base: position 59,598,632 of record JAHRHZ010000249.1, read on the forward strand.
AGGTGCATTATGGCGTGGTACGGTAACTGCTCTGCCCAGGATTGTAAGAGATTACTCAAGCTTATATGCACAGTCCAGACCGTCTTGGAAGCCAACCTCCCATCCATGGACTGCATCTACACTTCTCATTGCCGTGGAAAGGCTGCCGGCACCAAAGATCCCTGCCACTCCGGTAATGCTCTCCTACAACCTCTTCCATCAGGCATAAGATGCAGGAGCTTGAACACATGCACCGACAGGTTCAAGAACAGCTTCTTCCCTGCTGTTAATTGACTGATGAATGGACTCTCTAACTTCAAAGAATGTTGATCTTGTTAATGTTGATCTTGCTTTGTGCACATTCTGTGCAGTGTAACCTGTATGCTTCACTCTGTCCAAATTCTTTTTGCCCCCATCAGCTGAGAGTTATCACAGTGAAATTCTGGGAGACATCGCAACAGTCATCATGATTGTACAGGAGACCTCTGCAGGACACCCTCCGTGAGATGGTGAAGAAGGGCAGCAAAATAGAGGGCGGCTGAGTGCCATCACAGTGGAATTCGGAACAGTGTGGAGCTGGAGGAACAACAGCAGGTCAGGCAGCACCAGAGGAACAGGAGAGTCGACATTTTGGGCCTAGACCCTTTATCAGGACTGGGGAGGGGGAAGGGACCTGGGAAATAAATACAGGGAGGACGGATAGGGCTGAGGGAAGGTAGGTGGGATGGCAATAGGTGGTTGGAGGTAGGGGTAGTGGGGATTAGTCGGTGGGAAGGATGGGGCAGATAGTTGGGAGAGAAGATGGACAGGTTGTGTCAGGTCAAGGAGGCAGGGATGAGAGGAAGCGTTGGAAGTGGGATGAGGCTAGGGAGTAGGTAGATTTTGAAACTGGCGAATTCCATGCTTTGGCCATCAGGCTGTAGGCTCCTAAGGTGGAATATGAGGTGTTGATCCTCCAGTTTGTGTGTGGTGTCATTGTGGCACTGGAGGAGGCCCAGGATGGACATGTCACCAAGGGAGTGGGAGGGAGGGAGTTAAACTAGTTGGCAACCAGAAGGTGTTGTTGATTATAGTGCACAGAGCACAGATGCTCTGCAAATCGGTCACTGAATCTATGTTTGGTCTCAGCGATGTCGAGGAAGCCACATCGGGAACAACGGATACAGTAGACCAGGTTGGTGGATGTACAGGTGACACCCCCCTGTTGGATATGGAAAGTTTGTCTGGTGCCTTGGATAGAGGTGAGAGGGGAGGTGCAGGGGCAGGTGTAGCACCTCCTGCAGTTGTAGGGAAAGGTGCTGGGGGTGATGGGGTTAGTGGGGAATGTGGAGCGGATGAGGTAGGCACGGATCCCTCTATTAATGAAAGCTAACACACTGTACGCCTTCTCAACAACTATATCCACCTGGGTGGCAGCTTTCAGGGAACTGTGGACATGAACACCAAGATCCCTCTGCTCCTCCATACTGCCAAGAATCTTTCCGTTAACCCTGTATTCTGCTTTCAAATTTGTCCTTCCGAAATGAATCACCTCACACTTTTCAGGGTTAAACTCCATCTGCCACTTCTCAGCCCAACTCTGCATCCTATCAATGTCCCTTTGTAACCTAGGACAGCCCTCCGCACCGTCCACAACTCAACCCACCTTTGTATCGCCTGCAAACTTAATAATCCACCCTTCTGCTCCTAAATCCAAATCATTTACAAAAATCACAAATAGAAGAGGACCCAGAACAGATCCTTGTGGCACACCACATATAACTGAGCACCATGTTGAATATTTTCTGTCCACTACCACCCTTTATCTTCTAAGGGTCAGCCAATTCTGAATCCAATCTGCCACATTTCTCCCTATCCCATGCCTCCTTACTTTCTGCATGAGCCTACCATAGGGAACCTTATCAAATGCCTTACGTAAATCCATGTATACCACATCCACTGCTCTACATTCATCCATGTGTTTGGTTACCACTTCAAAGAATTCAATAATGTTTGTGAGGCATGATCTACCCCTCACAAATCCATGCTGACTATCACGAATCAAACTGTGCCTATCCAAGTGATCATAAATCCTATCTCTCAGCGCCCTTTCCAATAATTTGCCCAACCATTGACATAAGACTAACTGGCCTGTAATTTCTGGGGTTATCCCTATTCCCTTTTTTGAACAAGGGAATGATGTTTGCAATGACATCTACGTCAAACCTACCAAATCCCACAGCTACATTGACTACACCTCCTCTAACCCCACTTTCCTGCAAGAATGCGATCCGCTACTCCAAATTCCTCCACCTCCACCACATATGCTCCCAAGATGGAATGTTCCATTCCCGCACATTCCAGATGTCCTCCTACTTTAATGACTGCAACATCCCCCCCGTTGATTGAAAATGCCCTCAACTGCATCTCTTGCATTTCCCGCACTTCTACCCTCAAACCCCCTCCCTCCAAGAAAAATAAAGACAGAATCCCACTTGTCCTCGATTAGTCAAACCAGGTCGGTCATGGCAGTCTTGAGGAGGGGTTCATAGAATGCATCCGTGATAATTTCCTTGAACACTGTGTAATGGAACCTACGAGGGAGCAAGCTATCCTAGATCTAGTCCTGTTTAATGAGTCAGGAATAATTAATGAACTCACAGTTAGGGATCCTCTCGGAAGGAGCGATCACAGTATGGTCGAATTTAAAATACAGATGGAGTGTGAGAAGGTTAAATCCAGTACCAATGTCCTGTGCTTAAACAAAGGAGACTATGATGGGATGAGAGAGGAGTTAGCTATGGTAGAATGGGAGCAAAAACTTTATGGTGTGTCAATTGAGGAACAGTGGAGGACTTTCAAAACGATTTTTCACAGTGCTCAGCAGAAGTATATTCCAGTGATAAGGAAGAACTGTAGGAAAAGAGATAGTCAGCCATGGATGTCTAAGGAAATAAAGGAAAGTATCAGATTGAAAAAAAACATACAAAAAAGCAAAGAGGAGTAAGAAACTAGTGGACTGGGAAATCTTTAAAGAGCAACAGAAGGCAACAAAAAAGTTATAAAGAAAAGTAAGATAGGTTTTGAGAGTACATTAGCTCAGAATATAAAAACAGGCAGAAAAAGTTTCTATAAATATGTAAATCGTAAAAGAGTGGCAAAGGTAAACATTGGTCTTTTAGAGGATGAGAAGGCCAATTTAATAACTGGGAATAAGGAAATAGCCGAGGCATTAAACAGTTATTTTGTGTCGGTCTTCACAGTGGAAGACACAAATAACATGCCGAAAACTGATGGCAAGAAGGTTATAGCAGGTGAGGACCTAGAAACTACCATTATCACTAAGGAGGCAGTGCTAGGCAAGCTAATGGGGCTAAAGGTAGACAAGTCTCCTGGCCCTGATGAGATGCGTCCCAGGGTAAGAAAAGAGGTGATGGGGGAAATAGAAAATGCACAAGTAATTATGTACCAAAATTCACTGGACTTTGGGGTGGTTCCCGCAGATTGGAAAACAGCCAATGTGATGCCACTGTTTAACAAAGGAAGTAGACAAAAAGCAGGTAACTTTAGGCCAGTTAGCTTAACTTCAGTTATGGGGAAAATGCTTGAATCTATCATTAAGGAAGAAATAGCAAGACATCGGGATATAAATTTTCCCATTGGAAACACCCAGTATGGGTTCATGAAGGGTGGGTCATGTTTAACTAATTTAGTGGAATTCTTTGAGGAGATTACTTGCATGGTGGACTTTGGGGAACCTGTGGATGTGGTGTATCTGGATTTCCAGAAGGCATTTGACAAGGTGCCGCACCAAAAGCTGCTACATAAGGTAAAGTTGTACAGTATTACAAGTAATGTATTGGCATGGATAGAGGATTGGTTGACCAGTCGAAAGCAAAGAGTAGGGGTAAATGGGTGTTTTTCTGGTTGGCAGTCAGTGGCTAGTGGTGTGTCTCAGGAATCAGTGTTGGGACTGCAATTGTTTACAATTTACATAGATGATTTGGAGTTGGGGACAAAGTGTGGTGTGTCAAAATTTGCAGATGACACTAAAGTGAGTGGTAGAGCAAAGTGTGCAGAAGACACTGAAAGTCTGCAGAGGGATATAGATAGTCTAAGTGAGTGGGCAAAGGTCTGGCAGAGGGAGTACAATGTCGGTAAGTGTGAGGTCATCCATTTTGGTAGGAATAACAGGAAAATGGACTATGTTTTAAATGGTAAAAAATTGCAGCACGCTGCTGTGCAGAGGGACTTGGGTGTCCTTGTGCATGAATCGCTAGAAGTAGGATTGCAGGTGCAGCAGGTAATTAAAAAGGCAAATGGAATTTTGTCTGTCAGTGCTCAAGGGATGGAGTTTAAAAACAGGGAGGCTATGCTGCAGCTGTATAGGGTCCTGGTGAGGTCACACCTGGAGTACTGTGTGTAGTTTTGTTCTCCTTCCTTGAGAAGAGATATACTAGCACTGGCAGGGGTACTGAGGAGATTCACTCGGTTGATTCCAGAGTTGAGAGGGTTGGATTATGAGGAGAGACTGAATAGGCTGGGATTATACTCATTGGAATTCAGAAGAATGAGGGGAGATCTTATAGAAACATATAAGATTATGAAGGGAATAGATAAGGTGGAGGCAGGGAGGTTGTTTCCATTAGCAGGTGAAACTAGGACTAGAGGGCATCGCCTCAAAATAAAGGGAAGCAGATGTAGGACTGAGGTCAGGGGGAACTTCTTCACCCAAAGGGTTGTGAATCTGTGGAATTCCCTGCCCAGTGAAGCGGTCGAAGCTACTCCTAAGGTGCAGGTAGCTTTGGATGCTTTAGATACTGTTGGGGGGATGACCTTTCAGGGGCTAGCAGCAGCAGTCAGGACAGTGGCACTGTGGCAAGTTCTGAGACTCAGGGGGAAAGGGTGTCGTCAGACAGACAGATACTGATAGGAGACTCAATTGTGAGGGGGACAGTCAGGAGATTCTGTGGGCCCAGAAGAGACACTAGGATGGTGTGTTGCCTCCTGGGTGCCAGGTCAAGGATGTCTCTGAGCAGTTGCATAACATTCTGAAGAGGGAGGGTGAATAGCCCGAGGTCATTGTGCACATCAGTACAAATGATGTAGGGAGACGAAGGGATGGGGTCCTGTGAAATGAGTATTGGGAGTTAGGTAAGAAGTTTAAAAAACAGGACCTCAAGGGTAGTGATCTCCAGATTACTCCCAGTGCCACGTGCCAGTGAGGATAGAAATAGAAAGATAGGCCAGATGAATGCATGACTGAGGAGCTGGTATAGGGGGCAGGGTTTTCAGTTCTTGGATCATTAGGATTTCTTCTGGGGTAGAGGTGACCTGTACAAGAGGGATGGGTTGCACTTGAACCGGAGAGGGTCCAAGATCCTCACAGGGAGATTTGCTAGTGTTACGCAGGAGGTTTTAAACCAGTTTGGCAGTAGGGGTGGGACTCTGAATAAGAGAGGCGCCATCAAGAAGTCGGAGAAAATACATTATCCATCAAGAGCAAGTTTACTATTCAGGATAGCCAGGGGCACAGTAAAGGGATGGAAAATAATTCTGGTTTAAAATGCATTTATTTCAACAAACGAGGCCTGACCGGTTAGGCAGATGAGCTCAGAGCATAGATTGGCTCTGGGGACTGGGATATTATAGCCCTAACAGAAACATGGCTGAGAGAAGGGCAAGACTGGCAGCTCAATGTTCCAGGATTCAGAAGCTACAGGCATGACAGAAGTACAAATAAGTGAGGAGGGGGAGTTGCCCTTTTGATAAGGGAGGACTTAACAACAATGCTTAGAGAGGATATTCTCAATGAGTCATCAAAAAACAAGAAGGGGATGGTCACTCTTTTGGGACCATATTATAGACCTTGCAAATAGCCAGCAGGTACCAGAGGAACAGATGTGTCGAGAGATTGCAGATACCTGTAGGAATATCAGAATAGTATTGGTTGGAGACTTTAATTTCTCCCTATTGTCTGGGCTGCCCAGAGTGTAAAAGGCCTGGACAGGGTGGGGTTTGTCAAATGTGTCCAAGAAAGTTTCCTAAATCAATATGTAAAGGGGCCTACTCAAGAGGGGGCAACACTGGACCTCCACTTAGGAAACAAGGCCGGGCCAGAAACTGAAGTGTCAGTCAGAGACCACTTTGGGTCCAGTGACCATAGATCTCTTAGTTTTAACATAGTTATGGAAAAAGATAGGACAGGTCCATAGGATAAGGTGCTGAACCGAACTAGTTAGGAATAGTCAGCATGGATTTGTGCATGGGAAGTCAAGTCTGACAAATCTTTTAGAGTTTTTCGAAGAGGTAACCAACATGATAGATGAGGGTAGGGCAGTGGATGTTATCTATATGGATTTTAATAAGGCCTTTGACAAGGTCTCGCACGGCAGGCTAGTCATGAAGGTTAGGTTGCATGGCATCCAGGGAGAGCTAGCCAATTGGATTCAAAATTGGCTCAATGGTAGGAAGCAGAGAGTGATGGGTGTAGGTTGTTTCTTGGACCGGAGTCCTGTAACTAGTAGTGTGTCACAGGGGTTGGTGCTGGGACCTTTGTTATTTGTTGCTCACATAAATGATCTGGATGTGAATGTACAAGGCATGATTAGTAAGTTTGCGGATGATACAAAATTAGGAGGTATAGCGAGGAAGGTTATCAAAAATTACAGAGGGACCTTGATCAGTTGGGGAAGTGGGCTGAGGATTGGTGAATGCAATTCAATACAGATAACTGTGAGGTGTTGCACTTTGGAAAGTCAAACCAAGGTAGGACTTGTACAGTAAATGGTAAGGTCCTGAGGAGTGGTGTGGAACAGAGGGAGCTAAGAGTACGAGTATATAGTTCGTTGAAAGCGACATCACAGGTAGACAGAGTGGTGAAAAAGGCATTTAGCATGCTGGTCTTCATCGGTTGAGGCATTGAGTATAGGAATTGGGACGTTATGTTACAGTTGTGTAAGTGTTTTGTGAGGCCGCACTTGGAGTATTGTGTATAGTTTTGGGCACTCTGTTATAGGAAAGACATAGTTTAACTGGAAAGTGTACAAAGAAGATTTACGAGGCTGTTGCCAAGACCAGTAAGCCTGAGTTATAGGGAACGGTTGGCCAGGATAGAACTTTATTCCTTCAAACATAGGAGAATGAGGGGTGACGTTATTGAGGTATATAAAATCATGAGTGGCATAAATAGGGCGAATGCATATAGTCATTTTCCCAGGGATGGGGAATTGAAAACTAGAGGGCATAGGTTTAAGAGGAACCTGAGGGGAAACTTCTTCACGCAAAGAATGGTGTGTACATGGAATGGGCTGCCAGAGAAAGTGGTTGAGGCAGGTACAATAACAACATTTAAAAAACATTTAGATAGGCACGTGGATGGGAAGGGATTAGAGGGATATGAATCAAATGCAGGCAATTGGAACTAGCTGAGAGGGCACCATGGTCAGCATAGACCAGTTTGGGCCGAAGGGCCTTTTTCCATGCTCTATGACTTTATGATCTGTATGTGCTCAAATAGTATGATCTGCCTGTACCGCTAGCAAACAGAGCTCTTCATTGTACTTAGGTACACATGATAATAAATCAAAACAATCAATCAGCCATTTGATTAGTCATGGGAAATGCAGAGATAGGGTTGGGGGATTGGTGTGGGTAGGATGCTCTTCACAGTGTTAGTGTTTACTCGATGGGCCAAATGGCCTGCTTCCACACTGTAGGGATTCTATGATTCCATGATTCCATGAACACTGCTTTCTCTCAGCAGATACTATCAGACCTGTTGTGTTCCTCCAGAGATTTCTGTTTTTTAATTAAAAGAAGACATATCATAAAGCCATAGAATCATACAGCACAAAAACAGACCCTTTGGTCCAACTCATCCATGCCAACCAAGTTTCGCAAACTCACCCCAAATGCTTCCATAGTTGGAAGCTTGGGCTTTTGAAGGAAAATTGTTGTGCTGGTATCTCAAAGAAAATCAAACTGCAAGATTTATGACTGTTGCATTAAAGGTGGTTACAGTCTGCTCATGCATGACTGTTGATCAGGATAGCTGTCAAGAGTTTGTATCCAAAGAAACAGTGACCACTGATTCTTTTGAACAACCAGAGACAGAAAGTCGTGTTCTCTGAGAAAACTAGTATCAATAGACCTTGATGGTGGGGATAATAGAAGATTTTACACATGAAAACAAGTTAAATTTCAGTGTGCTGATTAAAGGACTCATGGGAAAGAGTACAGAAGTGCAACTGATTAAGGTTATGTAACCTGTAAAGGGCCTAGTGACCTTTTATGAGAAAGACAGTGACTTAAGATAGCCATAGTAATCACCTGACCACAAGTGGAGCTAATTTGTGATTGTTAGCCAAGCTTGTCACGTGGCACACTGATTTCAGTTATTTTAATGACATATACCTATCTCTGTGGGTTTGTTTGATGTTGGCATTTTGTTACTTTGCTTGGGATAGAAAGCAAAAAAAAACCCTCTTTCTTTCAAAGCTGTGTTCATTTTGTATTGCTGAACAAAAAAATATTTTGTTGAAGCTTTTCATCCTGCATTCATCAGAACATTTCACGAGAATAAAATTCAAGCAGAAAACCAACATTTATACTGCATGAGAGGATGATGCTAATTAGTTGGCAAGTGGTACTTGGTAAAGGCATTGCCCTGGAGAATGCACCCACTAACATTGATTGACAGTTAACCACGAGGCTTTGTTACATTTTAAACTAGGCAGGTTGACTCTGATTAATTAGGACATTGCCCTGAGAAATAAACCAGTGAATGGCTGTCACCTGTTTTGTTGAGTTGAAACAGATGCAGTGTGTAAATATACTCTGGAACTGCATGGTCTGCTTGGAACTGGGTGCTATATTTTAACGTAAGTTGTTTCAGGCACATGCAAGTGTGCAATATAACAAGGTTGGCTAACATTCCTAAATTGGTTGTCAGTGTAATTCCTTGCACATTCAGAGTTATCCAGAAAATGTTGTCCATTTGCAAAATCACATCTAAAATTGGGTGCTTGGTTGCAAGTTCTGCAAGCACGGGTTGGTTGGATACAGTTGGTACCTTTCGTCCAGCCTGTGAACATGCTGTTTGATATGGTTCACCAGTATTTGAGACATAAATATCTGATACCACACTAGCACTGAATTTTATATACCACATTACTCATTTGTGTGATAGAATTTAGAATTAGGTTTGGTAGCAAATGTAAGGGAGATATCGAATCATGTTGGGCGCCAATGAATCTAATTCCGTACGTGTGTTGTTGACAGTAAAAACTATCAAAAGAGTATAGAGATGGGTATCATCTTACTTGTTGACTTTTATATTTGTCATCTCAGGAGAACAAACATTCGTTCTAACTCTCAAAACTACTTTAGTTAACATCAACTGAAAAATAATGTTGAATCTGAGCGACTAAGTTTTTTAAATGACATTTTGCTAAATTATTTTGGCTTAAATGTCACTGGAAATTGGTCCAGTTAAAGTAATTGACTCGTGAAACTTCAGGACTATTTTCCAAATTCATATAGAATATGCTTTGAACGACATAACACATTACTTGGGCTTAGTATTGTGTGCCAGCAGCATATATTTTCAATGTGACAAATTACATGTAATTATGCTTTGTGCTACTTGGCATATTACATTTCATCCTCTGGAGCCATCTATAAAATTAGATGGAAGCACATCATATGATATACCTCCACCTCACTACAAAGGTCAGCTACAATCTTAAATCTTGTATTCCCAAACTGCATGAAACCTTTCACCACAAAGTAGTTTCACAAACAAGTCATAAGTGTTAATTATCCATCAACCATCTCTGGAAAATTGGATTCATTTCAGAATTCCTACAGAAACAAAATAAGCCAGTCATAGTCATAGCAAAGATAATTAACAAAAGGCATCCATGATCAAATAATTGGCTTTGTTGAATGAACCCTTTCATCTGTGAAAAAAACATTCAATGAAAGAAGCCAGTGTTCCAGATATGCGCAGAATATTGTATTCTATGTTATAGGAAACCTCCTCTATAGTACAAATATTTTCAGCTTCTTCGAAGAGCCTTGTATGCAGAAGTGTTACCAAGAATTACAGTTGTCTAAACACACCTTCCTAGATTTAATTTTCATCATAACCTACCATGGCTTCTGTAACATCTTTGGTCGAAAGGACAACAGTTGAAGTTGCACGTTTTGCTGCAGGTTTTACATCATTTAATCTGCCATGCTGGCTAACTTCCAAAAGTGTGGGAATTGACTTTAGTTGACCTGTGTCACTGTTCAATATTTGATACAGAATAACCCAAATGTCTAAACATTACTTGATTATCATTATGACATGCCTCCTTTACCAAACTGAAAGCATGACATCTTTCTTTGTTTTGTGTATTTTTCTTCTTTTTTATTTGAATTTGTGTAATTATCCTGTATGACAACTTTCCAACAATGACATAGATTCTCAAAGTCTAACATTAATATTTAAATCAAATTCTCTTCACAACACTCCAAATTTGAAAATGACTATGCGGTATGATAACATTCATGTAAATCATAATGATATAACTTTATCACATGACAATTACATTGAAAGACAGAAGATACCAGTCTAGAATGAGCATGTGTTGAGATAGGTGTTTGAGCTGTATTTGAGAAACTATTGTGTGCATATATAAAGAAATAATCAAGCTACGTAAATACCAGGCAAAGACCATCGCCATCAAAAGTGAACCAAACCATCTCCCCTTGGTTTTCAATGGCATTATCACTGCTGAATCTCGTACAATCAACATGTTGGTTGTTGCTGTTGACCAGAAATTGAAGTGGACCAGCATTTAAATATAGTGACTACAACAGCAAGTCAGATGCCGTGAATTCTAAGGCAAGTAACTCACCTCCTGACACCCTAAAGCCTGTCTACTGTCTACAAGGCACAAGTCAGGAATGTGATGAATACTCTCCACTTGCCTGGATGGGTATAGCTCCAACAACACTCTAAAAGCTTGACACCATCCAGAACAAAACAATCAACTTTATTTACAGCCTCATGAATAATGCCTATGGAGATGTTTAGAGTCCACAGGAATTCCAGACCTGTATTTCAATAGGCAGGTGGTAATACTGGCTTGAAGCAAAAGATAAAACAAGTTACATAGCAGTCAAAGATAGTAGGAACTGCAGATGCTGGAGAACCTGAAATAACAAGGTGTAGAGCTGAATGAACACAGCAGGCCAAGCAGCATCAGAGGAGCAGGAAAATTTCTGAAGAAGGGTCTAGGTCCGAAACGTCAGCCTTCCTGCTCCTCTGATGCTGCTTGGCCTGCTGTGTTCATCCGCTCGACACCTTGTTATTCTCACATATCAGGCAAAGTTTTCTTTGTAATTTTCTGCATAGTGTATGTATCTTAGACATGACCCTTTGCCAACAACTTACCACATCATTATTTCCTAACTCATTGAGTTAATAAATTTCGTCAATTACAAATGTAGGGTAAGATTACCGCATCACAGATCAATGCAGTTCCAGTCTTTTGTTTTGTGTTCCACTATCTGGAACTGTTATTTCTTTCCTTCAACTATTATAATCCAAAGAACTGACTTCTCATTCACCATTCGACTGTGGTATCACTTGTTCTAATCATCAGTACAAAATTTAATTCCCTTCAATGATTAAATCTAATTGCTTTCTCATGTACATGGAAACATTGCAAACAGGAACTCAAAATCACCAGAGCAGCATTCAGCTTACACCCCTTTTTAACAGCATCAAACAGTATAATAATCCATAATGTTAAACTCCCAGGTGAGGAGAAATGAACTGGCTCCCTTTCTTTATTCACATGACCTCCCTCAGTTGGTGGCAACTACTATACTTTCTAAGTTGTGATGTTCTGCATTTGGCGATTGATGTCAATGTGCTGATTGAATTCTGGTTCTGAACATCTCTGTGGTTTGGGCTTCAGAAGCTCACACAGCCGGGGAAGAAAATTAAAGGAAACGCTGGTGGCAATATGAATAAGTTAAAAGATACAAACACAGAAATTGCTGGCAAAACTCAGCAGGTCAGGCAGCTGCTGTGAAGAGAAATCAGAGTTAATGTTTCGGGTCTGGTGACCCTTCCTCAGAATTGCGTTAACTCTGATTTCTCTTCACAGATGCTGCCAGACCTGCTGAGCTTTTCCAGCAATTTCTATGTTTCTGATTTACAGCCTCCGCAGTTCTTTCAGTTTTAATTTAAAAGATCCTTCCCTTTTGGATACGTTGCCCCCAGAACAAATGAATTTATGTTTTAAAAGGAGTTAATTTAACCAAGTTTTCTTGAGTTAATGAAAGTGGTGATTTATTTGATACAAAGAAAATGGGCCAAATGCAGGGAAATGGGGTTAGCATGGATGTACATTTTGGTCAGCATGGACCAGTTTGGGCCAAAAGGCCTGTCTCTGTGGACTGGAACTCTGACTCTGTAACATTACACATCACACACACAGGTTAGAAATGAGAAGTGAGTCAAAAAAGAAATTTAAAAATACACAAATCAGTCTTTGAAGAAGGGTAATACCCAAAACATTGACTTCTCCTTTCCTCCTGATGTTGCCTGTCTTGCTGTGTTCTTCCAGCCTCCTGTTTGTCTACCTTTTTTTGTCTCTCTGGGTTATTCATGTTGACCAGGTAGTGGAACATTGATAACAAGGTGTGGAGCTGGATGAACACAGCAGGCCAAGCAGCATCAGAGGAGCAGGAAAGCCAACGTTTCGGGCCTAGACCCTTCTTCAGAAAAATGGCCTGCTGTGTTCATCCAGCTCTACACCTTGTTATCTCAGATTCTCCAGCATCTGCAGTTCCTACTATCAGTGGAACACTGATAGCTGAGCAGTTGATTTCAAACTTCCTTGCTCTGCAGGTTCGCCAAAATTCTTTTGCCCAGTTTCCTTTTGAACTGGTTTGCTAATTGACTTTCAGTATTCAGTGCTGGAAGCGATGCAGAGGTGATCGGTAGGTTTTATTTTGACTGTGACGTTTGCAACACACTAGTGCTCAAACTTATGTTATTGCATATGTATACCTCAGTCCACTAGCACACACAGTCGAGGTTTGAAGCTTACCTTTGACCCCTGTTCGTTCTCTTGAAAGGAGAAATCGCAACCATCTCTTGTCTAAATTTCTGTATTCTCTCCTATCATAGTCACAGTCTGAGATGCTCACAGGAAATTACAGTTCAGTTTGTAGTACTTTTCTCCCTTTGAAACTTCCTTTAATGCCTTCAGTCATGACATTATCCTCTCAGATAGCCACAGAATTTGTATTTGCAATCATCTTTTGGCTGTATCTCCTTTTCTAAAACAAAAACATTGAAAATAAAAGTTCAGTATGTTCATAGGTGGTCCAGGGTAATGACCCATGATCACGCCATATGCAGAGGTCTGAGAACTGATTGTAGGCTATTGTCATGTGACTACAGAGTGACTAGTAAACCGTGTATTGCAAATAGTTCAGTCAATCAAGATATAATTTTCTTTGCTGTTGTAGAATTCATCACAACATACTTACAGGAATGACTACAATAGTCAAACATTCACTAGTATGGTTTTTTTTTATGTAGCTCGGCTTAAGAGGTCAGCTGCTATACCTTCCTATGGTGCAACTGATAACAGTGTGCTGCTTAATGGTTCTAGTGGATTAGGTGTGCTGACAAGTTGGCATCCGGGATATGTGACTGATCTTTGCCCTGGCATTTTCTCATACCTTTTCCTTGGCAAGGCAGTCGACATCTCTTCTATTGTGCTCCAAGTGGTCAAATAAGACTATGAGACAGTCCTCACATCTGCTTTAGAACACAGAACATAGGACAGAGAATTGCACAGCACAGAAACAGGCACTTTTGCCCACGATGTGGTGCCGAACATGACACCAAATTAAACTAACCCCTTCTGCCTACCCTTGGTCCAAATCCCTCCATTCCTTGCATATTTATGTGCTTATCTAAAAGTCCCTTAAATGCCCTTATCGTGCCTGCCTCCACCACCATTCCTGGCAGCACGTTCCAGACTCCTACCACTCTCTGTGTAAAATAACTTACCTCTCACAACTTCTTTGAACTTTCCCCCTCTCACCTTAAATGCATGCCCCCAGTATTAGATATTTAAACTCTGAGAAAAAGATTCCGACTGTCAACCCTATCTATGCATCTCATAATTTTGTAGACTTCTATCAAGTCTCTCCTCAGCTTCCATCGCTCCAGAGAAAATAACTTGAGTTTTTCTAGCCTCTCCTTATAGTTCATATCCTTTAATCCAGGCAACACCCTGGTAAACCTCTTCTGCACCCTGTCCAAAGCTTCTACATCCTTTCTGGAATGTAGTAACCAGAATTGAGCGCAATACTCTAAGAGTGGCCTAGCTGAAGTCTTATAAAGCTGCAATATGACATCCTGACTGTTGTACTCAATTCCTTGACCAATACAGGCAAGCATTCCATATGCTTTCTTTACCACCCTATCTATTTGCGCGGCCGCTTTCAGGGAGCTATGGGCTTGAGCCCCAAGATCTCTCTGTACATCAATGCTGTTCAGAGTCCTGCCATTAACTGTGTACTTTCCCTTCACATTTGATTTCCCAAAGTGCAACACCTCACACATACCTGGATTAAACTCCGTCTGCCATTTCTCTGTCCATATCTGCAGTTGATCAATATATGGCTGTATCTTTTGACAACCTTCTACACTGTCCACAACTCCACTGATCTTTGTATCATCTGTAAACTTACTAACCACCCATCTATATTTTCATCCAAGTCATTTATACATATCACAAACAGCAGAGGTCTCAGTACAGATCCCTGTGGAACACCATTAGTCATGGACCTTCAACCTGAAAAACATCCTTCCACCATTACCCTCTGCCTTCTATGAGCAAGCCAATTCTAATCCTCGTGGCCAAGTCACTGTGGATCCCATGCAACTTAATCTTCTGGATGAGCCTACCATGAGGGACCTTGTTGAAAACCTTACTATAATCCATGTAGACAACATCCAGTGCTCTACCCTCATTGATCATCTTTGTCACCTCCTGGAAAAACTAAATTAATTTGGTAAGACATGACCTGACCTGCACAAAGCCATGCTGACTGTCCCTAATTAGGCCATGCCTTTCCAAATGTGCATAACTCCTATCTCTAAGAATTCTCTCCAATAGCTTCCAGACCACTGATGCGAGACTCACCAGTCTGTAGTTTCCTGGATTATCCCTATTTCCCTTCTTGAACAAAAGAACAACATTAGCTACTCACAATGAACCTCTCCAGAGGCTAGTGAGGAAATGAAAGATCTTGGTCAAGCCCCAGCAATCTCCTCTCTTGCCTCTCTCAATAACCTGGGCTAGATACCATCAGGCTCTGGGGACTTATCTAACTTACTGCTCTTCAAGAGACTCAACATCACTTTTTTTTGATCTCAAATGCCCGAGCATATTAGCATGATCCACACAAATCTATTATTCTCCGTAACCTTCTCCTGGGTGAATTCCAATGCAAAATTCTCATGTAGGATCTCACCCACATCCTCTGCCTCCAAGCACAATTTACCTCCTTTATTCTTGAGTGGTTCTACCTTCTTCCTAGTTATCTTCTTGTTTTTAATGTATGTACAGAATGCCTTGAGATTCTCTTTACCCCTACTTGCCAAGATCATTTCATGGCCCCTTCTTGTTCTCCTAATTCCTTGCTTGAATTATTTCCTGCATTCTTTATATTCCTCACAGGCCCTGTCCAATTATAGATTCCTAAAACGTTCATATGCACCTTTATCCATTTTGACTAAATTCACAACCTTCCTCATTATCCAAGGATCTCTTACCTTGCAATCCTTGTCCTTCCTCCTTACTGGAACATGCTGTCCCTAAACTCTCATCAGCAGGTCTTTAAACAATTCCCATGTGTCAAATGTGGACTTGCCTGATAACAGCTCCTCTCAATTAACACTCCCTAGCTCCTGCCTAATATTGATGTAATTGGTCGTCCCCCAATTTATTACCCTCCTGCAAGGTCCTGAATTATCCTTATTCATAGCTATCTTAAAATTTAAGGAGTTGTGATCACTGTTTCCAAAATGCTCTCCCACTGAAAGGTCAGTCACCTGGCCAGATTCAGTATGGTCTCTCCTCTAGTTGGACTATCCACATACTGCCCTTTCCCTGTAACCCTTGATACCCCTACTCAGACAGTCATAGAGATGTATAGCATAGAAATAGTACCTTTGGTCTAACTTGTCCATGCCAACCAGATGTCCTAAACTAATCTACTCCTATTTGCTAATATTTGGCACATATCTCTGTAAATCCTTTCTATTCATGTTGCCATCCAGATGCCTTTTAAATGCCGTAATTATACCACCTTCTCTGGCAGCTCATTCCATACATGCACCACCTTCTGTATAAAAAGGTTGCCCCCTTAGGTCCCTTTCAAATCTTTCCCCTCTCATCTTAAACTTATGCCATCTATTTTTGGACTTGCCTACTCTGGAAAATAGGCCTTGGCTATTGACCCTAATCATGCCCCTCATGATTTTATAAACCTCTATAATGTCACCCCCTTGGTGTCCAACATTCTGTGGGCCTTTGACAAGGGAGAAAAGGCAGATTATGAATATGTAGAGAAAACTTTGATGGATCATTATGTACGGCAACAAGTACCACATTCCAATAGCATGTTTTCTGTCAGATGATACAGAAGTAAAGGGAAACATTTGCCAATTTATTATCATTTGAGATTGGCATTGGAAACATGCAGTAATGGAGCAATGAACCCGAATAACAAGAGAATGAATCAGGTGGTCCAAAGTTGCAAATTGAATATAGAATAGAATAGAATAGAATCCATACTGTGTGGAAACAGGCCATTTGGCCAAACAAGTCCACACCAACTCACCCCATACCCTGTGACCCTATATGTTGAGGCATAAGCTGCTGGAAAGAAGATGTGACTTAATATTGGAAGGAACTTTGAATATAGCAGTTGCTTTGGAAGTAGCAGGGGGACAATTTCCCAGCGTGAAAATGTGGCCTCGCCTCTGCCATTGGCATGCTGAAATCTGTGGTTAATTGCGTGGCACCACGGAATCCAGGGTATGTGTAATTGTGAACAGTAAAAGTCTAAGAGAGAGTATTTTAGACATGTTTTAGATAGGATGATTCCCCTCATTGGAAAGTCTAGAACCTGAGGGCATAGTCTCAGGATAATGGGACACCAATTTAAGAGGAGATGAGGAGGAATTTCTTCTCTCAGAGGTTTGGAATTCCTTGCCTCAGAGCTTTGGGATCAAAGTCCTTCTGTATCTTTACGGCTGGGATAGATAAATTCTTGATCAGAACTTGGAGAAATAAATATTGATATCTTGAAAAGTGCCCATATTACAGAGGAGGAGGTGCTGAATGTCTTAAGATGCATACAGGTGGATAAATCCCCAGGACCTGATCAGGTGTACCCCAGAGCTTTGTGGGAAGCTAGGAAATGATTATTGGGCCCCTTGCTGAGATATTTGTATCATTGATAGCCACAGGTGAAGTGCCAGAAGACTGAAGGTTGGCTAATGTGGTATCATTATTTAAGAAAGGTGGTATGGAAAAGCCAGGAGTATAGACCTGTGAGCATGACTTCAGTGGTGGGTAAATTTTTGGAGGAGTTTCTAAGGAATAGGATTTACAAATATTTGGAAAGGCAAGAAATGATTAGGGATAGTCAGCATGGCTTTGTGCTTGGGAAATTGTGCCTCACAAATTTAATTGAGTTTTTTGAAGAAGTGACTAAGAAGATTCATGAAGGAAGTTCATTTCACACGCTAACTACTCTGTGTAAAAACAACCCCCATGTCTTTTTTAAATCTTTCTCCACTCACCTTAAAGATATGCCCCCTCATCTTGAAATACCCCACCCTTTGGAAAAGACCTTTGCAATATCTCACATATCTCCAAATTGAACTCCATCTGTCATTCTTCAGGCCATTGACCAAATTAATCAAGATCTCTTTGTAATCTTAGATAACCTTATCTACTGTCCACTATACCACTAATTTTGGTGTCGTCCATAAATTATGCCATCTATATTTTCATCTAAATCAGTTATGTTCATGAAGATAAGAACATAAGAAGAAGATCAGGTTCTAAAGCCATTCTATTAGATTGTGGCTGATCTGATTTTGAAATTTCTAATCAACCGAACACTATTGTGCTTTCTGGGGGAACAGTTGCAGATTTCCATACCCTTTATACAAAAAAAGTGCTTCCTGACATCTCTCAAAATGCCCCAGTTCTAATTTTAAGCTTACGTCCCTGATTGTTCAGGAATTCTCTTTTGTCAGGCCAAATAATAGATGCTCTGACACTTCCTGACATTAAATTCTATCTGCTGCAGTTTTGTCCACTCAGTTAATCCATAAGTGCCTCTCTGCATCTTCATGTTCGCTTTCATTTTGTCACCTAATGTGGTGCTGTCAAAAAATTACATATATGCCTTTGCATTTCTTCACCCAAAATATAGTCATTTTATTGACTGAATATCCATAAGCTGTCTGTAGATCTTATGCCAAAGTTCCAGAAATAAGGATTGGGAGAATCTCTGAAAGAAATCAATCCTTAAGATTTAGTAACTCATCCAATGGGTACCATGACCAGGAAGACAAAGGAAGAATAATCATTTAGATGAATTACTAGGACAATATTCAGTCATGAAGTTGTACTCCAGCATGAGCCACTGAACTCAGCAGAAGGTTTTAAATTATTTCAATGTACGCTGTTGATGCAACAAGCCGTTATGGCAGCCAGCTGCGTTAGAAAATGGAAGAAAAAGATCTTTGCAATTTTCACAGAGTAATGTCCTGGTCTCAGCCAAAAGCCCTCTCAGAAAGAAGAATGGAAATACAGTCAGTGAATAAAACCTCACTTTTTTTAAAAAAAAAATTCACTTCTAAGTTGACAGCTCAAGAACAGCATGTGTACAGCCCTGGGAATAAATTGCAGGCTTGACCTCTAGTTGCAGAGCATTGTGTATGTCATGGGGTGGGGGGAATCCAAGGTCGTGGGAGAAAGTAGCTTATGTTTTTATAAACCAGTTTTAAAAACTGAGATTCCAACTGAACAGTTTTGTCATGAATATTTGATAGCCTTTATTAGTTGTTGTTTCTGTGATATAAGAGTAAAAACATGGCACCTTATACATTTAAATACACAAATGTAAACATTAGAAAATTCTGTTAAACTTCATCATTATAAAGATAATCATAAAAAGTTTACCAACTGTTTAAAACAACACTAAGCCAGTGGTGTTTTTAATCATACAGCCATCCGTCATGCAGCGTGTGAGATGAAAATGATCATGTTTACTTATATCAGTCACTGAGTTCTCCAGTTCTCTGCCAAAAATGCTGAACTTTGTTCGAGATATTGATTTTCCCCGAATTTGTCAAATTCTTTTAAATGTATTTGCATAATGATTAGCAAGAAATGTGTGATAAATCATATTTAATCTGCTGAAGATTTTTTTTAAAATAGAAGGGCAGAGAAAATATTTCACTTGGCAACTTACTAGGTTTGATCTTTTAAATATGGCCACGTTCAATACTCAACTCATATAACTACAAATAGATTATTAAAATTTATTTGACGTGACGTGTGCAGTGATCACAAGGGTAATATTTATTGCCCACATTTATTCGTAGAACCCCTACAGTGTGGTAACAGGCCCTTTGACCCAACAAGTCCACGTCGACCCTCAGGGCATCCCTTCCACATCAGGCAGAGGTTCATCTGCACATCTGCCAATGTGGTATACTGCATCCGCTGTACCCGTTGTGGCTTCCTCTACATCGGGGAAACCAAGCGGAGGCTTGGGGACCGCTTTGCAGAACACCTGCGCTCAGTTCGCAACAAACAACTGCACCTCCCAGTCGCGAACCATTTCAACTCCCCCTCCCATTCCTCAGATGACATGTCCATCCTTGGC
>JAHRHZ010000249.1:59633590-59665537 GCA_024137785.1 Ginglymostoma cirratum
GGGGGGAAGAGTGGGAAGAAGAGTGGAGAGATTCAGTCAGATATGAGAGAGTGAAAACAAGTAAGAAACAATTGCTTCACAAAGGAAGAGAATTAGAAAATCTGATAGGAGTTGAGAAAACAGCAGCTTGACTAAAATATCACATTTTCTATATTGAAAGATCACGTTGGAAGGACTGTTTGGTTTGAAAATGGAAATTCATCAAGTGAAAAGAGATTACAGGATTTGCTGGACAGCTGGGAATGCCATAATGGAATAAAACACTATAATAACCATAATAGAAATTTTAGGAGATTTTATTTAAGTTAGTTTCATCTCAACTGGCACTGGTAGAATAATACTGATGCACTGAAACATCATTGTTTTAGGTCTACTTTTTACTCCCCATACAAAGGAATGTAATACAACATTCTAGAGTTGTTGCTACCCTACAGTATTTTTCCAGTTCTGCCATATGAACTTGACTCCATAGGCAACATCCTCACTCCCATGTCAAAACCTGCTCAGCCTGCTGGGTTCATCCAGCCCCACACCTTGTTATCTCGGATTCTCCAGCATCTGCAGTACCTTTTATCTCTGTTTCTCATTTCCTAACTTACTTTAAGAAAAGCTTTTGAGTTTGAATAGATGATAACATTTTGTTTTGATTGGAAGAACATTATACTTTGTTAAGGTGATATACAATGAATTGTCAAAGGAAAACGTCCTGGAACTAATGCCTAGTCATGAACCTCAAGAAGTGGCCTGAATGGATAATGAAAAAAGTGACTTTTCAAAATTTTTTAAAAAATTATCTTTAATATATTGCAGTATTTGCAGTGATATACCAACAGGGAACGAGTGTGGTGTATGTAAGACATATATCAAGTGCCACAGTCATTCCTTGAAGAGCATTTTGCACAGTTTATTTAGTGATGTGTCGCCTGGTTTATTTCAGCTTACTTCTGGATAATATAAATGACGTGTACTTCATTAATGATCTATTTTTTGACCACCTACAAATTTCCCTCACGCAATATATATTAAAGCTATATGTTTGTTTTACAAATACAAAGTTTATAAGATAGTTATGTGTCGGGGCTGCTTCTTAAAGGTAAAATGTAGAAAAGAAAGAGTTTGTGTGACTTGTTCTAAATTCTAAGTGAAACAAGAGGCATGTGGGGCATTTTTCTAAACATTCTGTCTTATTGCCATTGCCTACCATTTTTGCTGAGTCAGAAAGAATAGTAAGTCATAACCCAAACACATACATACAGTGATAAAAGATAAAACAAGGAACTATGGACGCTGGAGATCTGAAACAAAAACAGAAATTGCTGGCAAAACTCAGCAGGTCTGGCAGTATCTGTGGTAAGAAAACAGAGTTAACATTTCAAGTCAGGTGATTCTTCATTAGTCTTGATGGACTTTGTCTCCACAAGGAGTATGTGGTGCTTGCTCCTTTTGATACTGTCATGGATAGGTGCATATGTTACAGGTCTGATTTGTGAGGTCAATGTCAGGTACTTTATTCCCCTTTTGTAACTTTCTTCACCATTTGCCACAAGCCAAATGCATCAATTATATCATTTATGTCTCAGTCAGCTCAGCTAATAGTGATGCTACTGAGCCACTCTTGCTGATGGACATTGAAGTCCTTCGCCCAGAGTACAATTTGTGCCTAGCCATCCTCAATTTATCCTCCATTGGTATTCACCTTGGAAAACAACTGATTCATCAGCTAAGTTGGAAGGGAGGGTAGACAGTGGTAACTGGCAGGGGGTTTCATCGTCTATGTTTACCTAATGCCATGAGATTTTACGGGATCTGTAGTCAATGTTTTGGACTCCCAGGACTAACAGCTTCATAAAGAATGCTTGTCTAAGCACCCATAACTGACTAAAGCATTCAGCTCTGTGGTGTGTTATTTGCACAGCTTAATAGGTCCTACTTTATTTGTTTGATTGATGGTTTTATAAGCTTCAGATTGGCTTCTCTTGCCTTCATATAGTTTTTCAAATATCTATTTGTTTATTTAGCCAAAGTTTGGAGGTGTCAGGTAAAATGCTTTTTCAACTGGTCTTTTATTGCACTATTTGATTAATAGTTCTAGGAATGTGTTGTAAGAGAGGCATTTTGTTTTCATAGGGAATGTTAAATGCTTGATTATTTTTCTTTTAATGCACATTTTGATGAATTGGCACTTTTGCTATGTGGCATACTAAGTCTGTATCTAGAAGATACTGAATCAGTTGACATAGGTGGATTCCTAGGAGCAAGAGAGGCATGACAAACATAAACATGGGGTCCATTGAGGTGGCATGGAAGAAATAATAAAACATAGAGTGGAAATGGGGAGGATGGAGAATCATGGAGGATATGTGTCATAAAAGTAGAGAGATAGAGGGCCTTGTAACCATGAGTACAACTGGGCTGCTATCTCAGTAAATGCAGGCAAGCCTTCAGGTCTGCTAACCCCTGTTAGCCATTCACCTATTTCCATTGCTGTCTCAAACCTGCCTCAGGAGGCAGCAGTCCTGACTCTAGCCTGCACCTGACTTGTAGAAACCAAACTACTATCTGAATATGAGTGATAAAAGGTACTGCAGATGCTGGAGAATCCGAGATAACAAGCATGGGGCTGGATGAACACAGCAGGTCAAGCAGCATCATAGGAGCAGGAAAACTTGACGTTTCGGGCCTAAACCCTTCATCAGAAATGGGGGAGGGGAAGAGGGTTCTGAAATAAATAGGGAGAGAGGGGGAGGTGGATAGAGGATGGATAGAGGAGAGGATAGGTGGAGAGGAGGCAGACAAGTCGAAGAGGCGGGGATGGAGCCAGTAAAGGTGAGTGTAGGTAGGGGGGTAGGGAGGACATAGGTCAGTCCAGGGAGGACAGACAGGTCAAGGGGGCGGGATGATGTTAGTAGATAGGAGATGGGGGTGTGGCATCCCAAAACCAGCCCAGCTCATCTCCACCTCCCTAACCTGTTTTTCCTCTCACCCCAAGCCACACCCCCATCTCCTATCTACTAACATCATCCCGCCCCCTTGACCTGTCCGTCCTCCCTGGACTGACCTATCTCCTCCCTACCCCCCTACCTACACTCACCTTTACTGGCTCCATCCCCGCCTCTTCGACTTGTCTGCCTCCTCTCCACCTATCCTCTCCTCTATCCATCCTCTATCCGCCTGCCCCTCTCTCCCTATTTATTTCAGAACCCTCTTCCCCTCCCCCATTTCTGATGAAGGGTTTAGGCCCGAAACGTCAAGTTTTCCTGCTCCTACTATCTGAATATGCTCTCTTTTAGAATTTGGGAACATAGTATCAGAAAATCACCAGACTCCAGATCGCTGAACCTAAGATAAAAATTCCATCCAAAATATTAGTAAAATCGATATTTGACGAGGCAGTATTATTAACCATCCTGGTCTACTGCCTCTCTGAGACCACCCTGACTGCCCTACCTGGGAATAACCTTCCTGAATCTATCTTCTTCTGGCACAGAGTCTGTGCAGATTGTTCAGTAGTGAGATGACCCTGAACTGACACGTTGCCTCAGTTGACTTTTTTCCCACTCATTTGGTTTAGCAAAGCAAGAGAAGGATGGATAAATTGTGGAAATGAGGCAGGCATAAAACATGGTGAAGTGCAGTGGGACTTTAGAAGGTAGAGCAGATGTAATGTTCAAGGACAGATGTACAATTAAACTTAAAATTTAATTCAGTGTTGTACATCCTTCAAAGCAATTTCATCATCTGAGGTTTTGGTGTGTACAGATACTATGGATTGGGAGTCAATGCAGACAACCAGGATGGAAGCCAGAGTATGTGAAAGAATAGTGACAGAGGAGTTTTAGACAAGTTAGAATTTATAGAAAGTGGGGACAACAGGAAACCAGTGAGCAGATCATTGAAGAAACTAAGTCTGGATACAGTATGGGCACAAACAATGATTTCAACAATGACCATCAGCTAATAAAGGGACAGAGAAACCATGTTTCAGCATGGAAACAGGCAGTGTTTAGAGAGGATATTTGTTTTGAAAAATGGGACGGAAAAGAATAAATGTGACAAATTCAACCAGGGATTGAGGGGATAATGAGCAAAGGAATGGGAGGCAATAAAACATTCTTGGACATTGTAAAGATAAAGCATTTGGTAGAAAGAAAGGACAAGTGAGTCAAACAATGAATTTTGAATAGGGGCTCCTAATACTTTTCGGTAAAAATCTAATTTTGTTTGTAGCAAGCATTGAACTGAATTCTACATTTTGAATATTGAAGTTTTCAACCTTAAGCAGGGTTTTGACAAGATCTCCACTGCATTGGTAATTGTGTTAGGTTGACTAAAGAAGCAGCTAAAGCTGGTTCCTCAGTCATTGTGTCAGCTAGGACTTTTATTTTTGTAACATATAAAACTAACCAATTTGAAGATAGAGGTTGGACAGGAAGGGAAAGAGATTCACTCTGCCTTTGCCTTTTTTCTGACAAATTCAACTTCTGGAAATTGTTTCTTATTCTGCTCCAGGTGAAGAAACTAGTTTTTCGGTGAGTATATGGTAAGTGACTTAGGTTTATTCTGTTCCCAAGGATTAAAATAATATAGTGACTGCTGGTAAGGTTAATAAAATTTTCCAAAACACAAATAAGAATGTAATTGAATAAAATAATTTACTTATGTAGTTAAATAGTAAATAAAGGATATTGAGGATTGAAGGATGGGTAATATGTCAATATGTCATAGCTGCAGCATATGGGAGCTTCAGGATGTCTGTTTGAACCAGGGTAAACCTGCCTGTAGTAATCTTTTGAAGTTCAATCAATTTCAGCTCAGTGTTTATAAGCTGAGGCTAAACTATTGCAATGAATCAGGAAAGGGGAATGATACTCGTATTCTTTGTAGCAGAAGCTGGATCTTAGATCTTCTGATTTGATCAACACTCAGATACAGGGGAGCATGACTCCTACTGAGACAGGTAAGGGGACATGGAGGGCAGATGTACAGGAACCTTGGCCTCTGCAATTGTCCAATAGGTTTGAGGTTCTTTCAGCTTGAAAAGTACTTGAAAGAGCATTTGAACAATTACAACATTCACGGCTATGGACCTGGTGCTGAAAAGTAGGACTTGTGTGGATTTAGAGAAATTTTTTTTATCACCGTAGGGAAAATGGGCCAAAGTACTTCTTCTGATTCTACAATATGAAAGCTCAGAAAGATATAGGTAGGTTAAGTGGGTCTGCAAAGATCTGGCAAAGAGAGTGTAAAATGGGAAATTGTGACATTATCCATTTTGTCGGACAGATTAAAAAAGAAGCATATTATTTAAATGGTGAAAGATTACAGAACTCTGTGATGCCAAGGGAATATGACTGTCCTCATGCATGAATCTGAAAAAGCTAGTGTTCAGGTACAACAAGTAATTTGGAAAGCTATAGAATATTATCATTTATCAGGCAAGTTGAGTACAAAAGTAGTGAAGTTATGGTTCATTTATGCAGAGCACTGGTGAGACAAAATCTAGATAACTGTATTTGACACCTTAAATGATGAAAGATGTAAATAGAGAAGGTTTAACAGACTGATATCTGGAATGAGCAGGTTGTCTTTGAGGAAAGGTTGGACAGGCTATGCATATATCTACTGGAGTTTGGAAGAATGAGAGGCGTGTTGAATGAAAGATCTTGAAGGCTTTTGATGGGATAGACAGGCAAAGGATGTGTCCTCTTATAGGAGAATCTAGAACTGGTGGTCTCAGTTTAAAAATAAGGGATTGTCCATTTAAAATTGAGATGAGATTAAAAAAAAACTCACAGAAAATTGTGAGTCTTTGAAACTCTATGCCTGTAAAGGCAGTGGAAGGAAAGTCTTTGAATATACATATAGGGCAGGGAAGATAGATTCTCAGTAAACAAGAAGGTGAAAGATTATTGTATGGTTGGGAAGGTGGATTTGAGATTAAAATCAGATCTTACTTTATTAAAAAGGGAGGTAGGTTAAAGGGGCCAAATTTCCTACTCCTTTTCTTTGTTCATGTGTTCATCAATGTGGTTATGACAGTTAGCTTGTAGGCTGACTGATTATGGTCATGATAATGCTGGCTTTAGAATTCCCCATCTTTGGTACTACCGACTGGAGCTAAGAGAAAATTGAATGACTGGAGTCATATTATCAGATTGAATGGTTGACCATTAATGACAGCTACAAATTAGAGAAGATCGACAATTACTGGGTCTTACCAGCTCTTTCTTGTATGAAATTCAGTTGCAATTGCATGGTAAGTTTTTTGAGAGGTAGTAGTAACTGCCGATGCTGGAGTCCGAGATAACAAGGTGTAGAGCTAGATGAACACAGCAGGCCAAGATTCATTTTCTGAAGAAGGGTCCAGACCCGAAACGTCAGCTTTCCTGCTCCGCTGATGCTGCCTAGCCTGCTGTGTTCATCCAGCTCTACACCTCATTATCTCTGGTAAGTTTGTTGCTTATATTGTATTTTGGAAAAATATGGAGATGGACTGCAGCAGTTCAAGAAGGCAGCTCACCACCACCTCAAGGGTCATGACGATGTGCAATAAGTGCTCATCAAGCCAGCAATGCTAAATCTCATGGAAGAATATTAACATAATAGTGGACCCATTACTAGCAATGACCTATTAGTTCCAGTATGATCTATGGACTCAATTGTCAGTTAGCAAACCGTCTGCTGAAATAGAGGAGAGATTTCATGAAAAAGACACACATGGCTAAATGCTCCACAGTTTTCCTGGATATAATCTGCTCTAGAATGCACACTCAAAATTCATTTATGCCCACCCACAAGTGAAATTCTTACAAAAGATCTCATCCGACAGCAACATAAATCAACAAGCATTTCCTTCGGTATTCAGACTTGTGAGAACTTAAAGCAAGCATATGCTTTTCTGGTCTTCTTTTTCTCTTTGCAATTTCCCACAACCTGATCTACACAAAATTTTGCTTTAGCACAGACTGCTTAATGTTTTCAAACATGACAATAACCAGCTGACAGCTTGCTGAATGAAATGAAAAGTTAGGAGTAATTAACGAAGGGAACAGATATGTCTTCTAAGTAGTACTAGCCACTCAAGCTTTCTGTTAATAATCTATCACTTCCAGGGTCATATTGCTTCAGTCTGTTGCAAATACTGACAATCTCCGACTGCTAGTTGAAGTGAATCACTAACAGGGAGTTCTCCATATCACCATTAGTCTTCTGCTCCGGGCTAATTTAGACAAGCTTTGGTTCCTTTAAAATGCTTTGTAAGACAGTAGGCAGATGTTTGAAGACATGCAACATGTGCCCAGCTGTTTCTCATATGCACTTACTCTCATTGTAGTACTTATCTTATTCACTGATTGTTTACATTTTGCTGTTTTGAAGTCAAGGCCAATGTTGGTACAGTGTTTCTTTATCGAGGATGTGCTTGAGGGTCAAGTTGTGAATGGACAACCACTATTCATTCTCAAACCAGACAGGAACTTTAATACCAACAATTTATTGTTATGATCACATGATGGTGATGTGGGACTTTCCAGATACCGGCATGAAACCTGACTTAGAGTTATAGAGATGTACAGTACGAAAACACACCCTTCAGTCCAACTCATCTGTGCCAACCAGATATCCTATATAAATGTAGTCTCATTTGTCAGCATTTGGCCATTATCCCTCTAAACCCTTCCTATTCATATACCATCCAGATGGTTTAAATGTTGTAATTATACCAACCTCCACCACTTCCTCTAGCAGCTCATTCCATACATGCACCACCCTCTTTGTGAGAAAGCTGCCACATAGGTCCCTTTTATATCTTTCCCCTGTCACCTTAAACCTATGCCCTCTAATTTTGAATTTCTCCACCCTGGGGAAAAGACCTTGTCTATTGACCCTATCCATGACCCCTCATGATTTTATAAACCTTTATAAGGTCACCCCTCAGCCCCTGATACTCCAGAGAAAATAGCCCCAGTCTATTCGGCCTCTCCATATAGCTCAAACCCTCCAACCCTGGCAACACCGTCATAAATCTTTTCTGAACCCTTTCAAATTTCACAACATCCCTCCTTGATCATAAGTTTTAATTTTTTTTTCATTTGCTATTGAGGTTGGTTCCAAACATATTAGCAAGTCACTGTCAATGTATTTCTAACAAAAGAACATAAGTTTATTACAAAAGAGATAAACTCAAAATATATTTGACTAGACACACTATTGAAATTATCTTTATTACAAACATCAGTACAAAAGATTCATCCCTTTTATCCTTATCTAATACCTTCACAGTCACTCAGCTCAGCGAACGGTAATCCCTCTCTCCAGGTCAAAGCTTCTGGTTCAGCAAACATTGCTGTAATTAGTTTTCTTTTCACAAATTTATGGATATTCTCGCAATGCTACTTTATTTTTGATTTATGCTCAAACTCCCAAATCCCCCTTGCTGTAGCATTCTGCAGTATCTCTCTATTTAAATAATATTGAGGTAGATGGGACTCGTTTAGTTTGGGATTATGGTCAGCATAATCTTGTTGGACTGAAGGGTCTGTTTCCATAAAGGATGAATCGATGACTCTATGACTCTATTCTTCCCGTCTAAGCCCATAACTTCACATCCTGCCACATTAGATTCCATCTGCCTAGTTTTTGACCACTCAGTTAACCTGTCTACAACCCACTGCAAACTCTTTGTGTCATTCCCATGTCTTGACCTCCCACTGATTTTTGTGTCATCTACAAAGTTGGCTATAATACATTCACTTTCGTCATCAAGTGATTAATATACATTGCAAATAATTGTGGTCCAAGCACCGAACCCTGCAGCACACTACTAGTAAGAGATTGCCATCCTGAAAACTCCCCCCTTATGCCAATTCTCTGTTTTCTATTAGTTATGCGAATATACTACCTCCAACAGCACACATTCTGATCTTATTAAGCAGCCTAAAGTGTGGTACTGTTATAAAAAGCCTTCTGGAAATTCACATATATTACATCCACATATATTGGTGGACAGCCTTTCCACCATGGAAATGGAAACAGTGATGTCAAGGAAAGGAATGGAAGAGTTCGAATGAGACCAAGTGAAGGTGAGAGCAGGATGGAAATTGAAAGCAAAACTAACAATTTTTTTTCCAATTCTGGAAGAGACCGGGAAGCAGTACTGAAGACATCATCGAGTATTGGAGAAAGAGTTTTAGGTTTGCTTCCAAGTAGGTCTGGAACAAGGAACGTACACATACCCCATGAAGGGCCAGGCATCACTGGGACCCATGCCAATACCTATGAACACACCTTTAACAGAAAATGCTGGAGAAACTCAACAGGTCTGACAGAGAAAAAGAGTAAATGTTTTTGTGACTCTTCTTCCGGGCAGTGCTGAACCTAATTTTAAGAAACAACGCCAGGCAAATGGTAAATGTGGCAATGGGGGACTATTTTGACAATCGTGACCATAACTCGTTAAGATTTAAGGAAATTATGGATAAGGCCAAAGATAGCCTGGAAATAAATGTTTTGATTTGGGAAAAGGCAGACTTTAATAAGATAAAACAGGATCTGGCCAAAGTGCTCTGAAAGCTACTTCTTGTAAGAAAATCCACATCAGAGCAGTGGGCAACATTTGAAAGAGTAATCGTGAGAGTGCAGGGCCAACATGTTCCTATCAAGGTGAACAGTGGGATCAACAAGTGCAGGGAACTGTGCAGGGATTGGATAAGAAAAACAAAGAAAGCTCATGGTAGATACTGAAGGCTCAACACAGTGGAGTCCTGGAGGAGCATAGAATGTTCAAGGGGTTGCTTAAAGAGTAGAGTTAGGACAGCAAAGACAGATATGAAAAGAACACTGATGAGTAATATTAGGGAAAATCCAAAGAGGTTTTATAAGTAGCCATCCTTACCTGGTCTGGCCTACATGTGACTCCAGGTCCATAGCAATGTGGTTGACTCTTAACTGTCCTGTGGGCAATTAGGGATGGGCAATAAATGCTGGTCTAGCCAGTGACACCCTCATTTCATGAATGAATGTTATAAAATTAGGAGCAAGAGAACAACCAGGGAAGGAGCAGGGCCCACTTGGACCAAAGTAACAACATGGTATGTGGGCATCACTGAATAGTTCCCGGTGGCTATCCCTAATTGCTGTGCAACTGAGTGGCTTGCTTGGCCATTTCAGAGGACACTTAAGAATCAATCACATTGTTGTGGGCCTGGAGTTACAAGTAGGCCAGACAAGGTAAGGATGGCAGTTTTGTTCCCTAAAGGGCATTAATGAATCAGATGGGTTTTTCTGGCAATTAGGCAATGGTTTCATGATCGTCACTGGACTCTTAATTCTAGATTTTGAGTTCAAGCTCGGCTAAATGCTATGGTGGGATTCAAACCGGATCTCCAGAACATTACCTGGGTGGCTGGATTGATATTCTAGCTTTTATACCACCAGATCATTACTTCCTCACAGAAAGAAACAGTTCAATTGAATTTTTCAAGGAGATGCCTAAGTGCGTAGATGAAGGTATTGCAATTGATGTAGTCTACCTGGCCTTTAGTGAGGCTTCCAACAAAATCTAATATGGTAGATTTGACAAGAGCTAAGTGCCGTGGAATCCAGGACAATTTAACAAGTTGAATCCAAAATTGATTTAGTGGCAGGAAGCAGAGGATAATAATTAAGAGGCATTTTTGTGACTGGAAGCTTGTGTCCAGTGGTGTACAGGGTTTGAAGATGGGTCTGTTGTTGTTTTTTTTATGTTCATTATTGATTTAGACATGAATGTAGAGGGTCTGATCAGTACGTTTGCAGATGACACAAAAATTGGTAGTGTGATAAATAGCAAGGAGGGTAGCCATAGAGAACTGGGCAATAGGGATGGGTGGATTAAATGGGCTGAGCAGTAGCAAATGGAATCTAATCCTGAAAAGTGAGGTGATGCATTTTGGGAGGTCTAACAAGGGAAGGAGGTACACTTTGAATGGTAGGACCGAAGGAAGAATGCATATGAGATACTTGTCTTTATTAATCAAAGTACTAAATGCAAGTGCAGGGAAGTTATGATGAAGCTAAATGTAACGTTAGTTATGACATGGACAGAGTACGATGTGCAGTTCTGATTACCACACTGTAGGAAAGATGTGTTTGCACTAGAGAAGGTACGTACAGATGTTGCCTTGGCTGGAGCGATTCAGGTTTGAAGAGAGACTAGACAGTCTAGGTTTCTTACTTAGAGCAGAGAAGGCTGAGCAGGGCACTGACTGAAGTGTACTAAGTTCTGAGAAGCATAGACAGGTTAGATAGGGAGAAACTTTTCCCCTTAGTTGAGAGGTCAATAACTAGGGACACAATTTTAAAGTAAGGAGCAAACAGTTTTGAGGAGATTTGAGGAAACTTTTTTTTTTATTTCCAGAAGGCTGAGTTTCTGGAACTCGCTGCCTAAAAATGTGTGGAGGTGGAAACTCTCAAGACAATAAAAATGTAATTAGACGGACATTTGAAATGCCAAAGCATGTAAAGGTACAGGCCAAGTGCTTTAATATGAGATTAGAACAGATGGATGTTTGATGACTAGCATAGACATGACGGTTGAAGGGCCTTTTTCCACTCTGTAAAAACTCTGAATCGCGAACTGGAGAACATGCAAGATAAAATGGTTCCCTCCATAAAAATAGAAAATGATTTCCTTTCCTGGGAAAAGCAGTAAATTAAACTTTTCTGCAGAAGCTATTATTGAAAGTTGCGCTTTTGGACAACCTCCATCAATAACTTTTATAAATATTTTGAGAAATCTATGGTTTTAACAAGCTTCTGAAAATGCTGATGTTTGGAGCAAACTGGAATATATATATAGTCTACATACACAAATTTACACAGAAAATAGAACTTTCATAGACATTATAAACAATCCAATTAATTTGCTATTAAAGCCAATCCTTTGAATAATTTAAAGCTAAGTAAATATACATATCATCCAGAATTGCTGCAGCTGTTATGAAATCATTTGAAAATCTAGAGTCTCAGGCCTGAAAGCAAACCTACAGTTTGATCTGTGTTATAAATTTTCTTGCCACATAAAAACAGATCCTTTTGATGGCCTAATGCATATGGACACTTCATTCACTGTATTTCTGTTCTTTTTCTCAATCTCCTCCAGATCACTACCATTCAGATCATACTGCAAAGAAGATTTCTCTCATTCAATCTTTCTCTTCTTGTTGAACCTCATTCATTCACTCCTACTTATCCTCATTTCTACTATAATGTGTATTGTATTCATGCTGTAGTGAGTGTGTAGTGCCAAGATGCAAGATTTTGTCTGTGGGATGAAGGGACAGGGAACTTAAAACAGAAACTGGGGGCTAGGTGGTGCTGTGTACTAGACAATAGTCATTCAAATTCAGCCCAAACCAACTGGATAGAGGTTTCCTTCGACTGGTCATTGTAGAATATTATTAGTGAATTTGGAAAGTTTCAATGCATTAAACATGGGCACAACAGAAAGACAATTTAGCATAACTGCAGTTTCAGCCAAAGAGGAATGATGTGTAGCATGTACCCTTGTGGACTGCAAGGTTAAGACAAGATTTATTTTGTACTTTAATTTTGTAACAAGTCTGTAAGTAAAGGTTAAGTCCACCATAGTCCTACAGGGCCAAGGGGCTGCTCTCTCATTACAGAGATGTGGTGGTAGTTTAATCTGAGGGACACCACACCCCAGGCAAGAATGAGATTAGGAAGGCAGGATCTCCAATATAACCTCAGCTGGTGTGGGAAGTGAACCTACAATGTTGGTATCACTCGTATGTTATGAAACAACCACCCAGCTAATTGGGTTAACAACTCCCTTAGGCTCTCCTTAGAATTCTAAATAGCCTTATTATATAGGATTATAAGAACAAGCCTAAATTATTTTAACAGAAATGTGGAAAACCTGTGCATATAGTAAATGTTGACATATCAGTTACTTTAACCTTTTACCCTTACTTTATTTAGCAATTTGTTATTTGCAAAATGCTGTGTATGTTAACACAGATGTCACAACTATATAATAAAATAAGATTATTTACACCAACTTGGTTATCATTGTCCATCTAAGCACCTACAAAGGACAA
The DNA here is from genome assembly GCA_024137785.1 of Ginglymostoma cirratum. Lineage (NCBI taxonomy): Eukaryota > Metazoa > Chordata > Chondrichthyes > Orectolobiformes > Ginglymostomatidae > Ginglymostoma > Ginglymostoma cirratum. Next base: position 59,646,688 of record JAHRHZ010000249.1, read on the forward strand.
AGGCCAGAGCGCACTTGGACTTTAGTGAATTTGGCAGTCTCTCTGATAGACTCCTGCCAGATTTCCTACAGGAATCAAATGAAACAAGCAATAAATTTTAATCCTCTAACTTTGAAAGGGCACAGCTGTATCTTGGGTTACAAATACCTTGTGCTTTTACAGTTTCCAGAATCCTGTACTTTGTACAGGAGATAATTAGCAATTAAAATATGAGCAATGAACACTTCCAAAGAATTTCTAAAGTTACATAAAGAATGTTGAAGTGATCTTTATGTGAGAATATTTTCAGATTGGAACAATCATTCTCTCAGCATGCCAAATGTTCAATCTCAACTTTGCCAGTATGCTCAGGTTGAAATGTTTCATTCAGTCACTGATGGCTGACTCAAAGTTAACTGAATTCAAATCCACTGAGTATTCCAAAAGAACCAGCTCCCACTCAATTAAAATAGCTCTTTTATAAGCAAGTTGAACATGATTTACAATTCAGATATATGCAAGACCAGGAGCCAAGTGTTTGCTCACCATTATTTCAGTAGAGAACCTGTGACACAGATTTAAGGGTTTAATGCTGAGAATGCGAGACAATGTTTTTTATTCAGTCATGGGGCAGGGTGTTGCTGACTGGCCAGCATTTATTGCCCGTTCCTAGTTGCCCTTGAGAAGGTGAGCTGCAGTCTATGTGCTGTAGGTAGACCCACAATGCTGTTAGGGAGGGAATTCCAGGATTCTAACCCAGCATGAATGAAGGAACATTGAAATATTTCCAAGTTAGGGAGATGAGTGGCTTGGAGGGGAAATTGGAAGTGGTGGTGTTCCCAAACATCTGCTGCCCTTGACTTTTAGATGGAAGTGATTGTTGGTTTGGAAGGAACTGTCAAATGATCTTTGGCAAATTTCTGCAGTGCATCTTGTACATAGCAGCAGTGTATATTACTGAGTCTCAGTGGCGGAGGGATTGAATACTTGGGGACGTGGCGCCAGACAAGTGGACTGCTTTGTCCTGGATGATGTCAAGCTTCTTGAGTGTTGTTGGAGCTGCATCCGTTCAGAAAGTGGGGATTATTCCATGACACTCCTGACTTATGCCTTTTAGATGGTGGATAGGATCTGGGGAGTAAGGAGGTGAGTGACTCACCACAATACTCCTAGCATCTGACCTGCTCTTGTAGCCACCATATTTAAATGGCAACTCCAGTCGAGTTTCTGGTTAATAGTAACCCCAAGGATATTGATAATGGGGGATTCAGTGATGGTACTGTCGATGTATGACAAGGACAGTGGTTAGATTGTCTCATATTGAAGCTGGTCATTGTCCAGCATTTCTGTGGTGGGAATGTTACTTGCCACTTGTTAGTCCAAGCCTGGATATTATCCAGGTTGTTCTGCATTTGAACATGGCCTGCTTCAGTATCTGATGAGTCATGAACGGTTCTGAACATTGTCCAGTCATTGAACATCCCCACTTCTGACCTTATGATGGAAGGAAGGTCATTGGTGAAGCAGCTGAGGATATTTGGGCCTAGGACACTAACCTGAGCAACTCCTGCAGAGATGTCCTGGATCAGAGATGACTAACCTTCAACAATCCACAACCAATTCAATAAAAGAGAACAAAAAGTTTAATCAAGAGGGGAAAAATAGATTGACAATAAAATTGTAGGTCCCTTAGAAACTGACTGTAAAAGGTTTTATAAATACATGACTATAAAGGGGTGGCATGGTGGCTCAGTGGTTAGCACTGCTGCCTCACAGCACCAGGGACCTGGGTTCAATTCCACCCTCAGGCAACTGCCTGTGTGGAGTTTGCACATTCTCCCCATGTCTGCATGGGTTTCCTTCAGGTGCTCTGGTTTCCTCCCACAGTCCAAAGATGTGCATGTTAGGTGGATTGGCCATGCTAAATTGCCCATAGTGTCCAGGGATGTTTAGGGTAGGTGGGTTAGGCATGGGTCAGGGTGGAATGCTCTTCAGAGGGTCAGTGTGGACTTGATGGGCTGAATGGCCTGTTTCCACACTGTAGGGATTCTATGATTAAAAAGATGAGTAAATATTAATAAAGGTCCCTTGCAGTTAGAAGTCAGGGAAATGATAATGGGGAGCAAAGAAATGGCAAGAATTGATCACATATTTTTGTTCCATCTTCACAACAGATGGCACAAATAACCTTCTAGAAATGTTAGGGAATCAATGGTCCAGTGAGAGGGAGAATTGAAGGAAGTCAGTATTAGAATGAAAATGGTGATGGGGACATTAAGTGGCTAAAGGGTCACAAATCACCAGGGTCTGACAATTAACACTCCACAGTTTTAAAAGAATTGCCCCTGGAAATATTGGATACATGGGTGGTGATCTTTTAAAATTCTATCAGCTCTGGAGCATTTCCTACAGTATGGGGGATGGTAATGTAGCCCCACTAATTAAAAACGTAGGGTAGATATAAAACAGGATTACAGACCAGTGAGGCTAACATCAGTAATGGAGAAAATGTTGGTGGTTACTATAAAAGATGTGATCATAGAACACTTGGAAAGCATTAATGGGATTAGTCAAGGCCAGCATTGATTTATTAAAGGCAAATCATGATTGATAGATCAACTGAGTTTTTTGGAAATATAGCTAGTAAAATTGATAAGGGAGAATAATGGGTATGGTACATTTGGATTTTCAGAAGGCTTTTCATGAAGTTCTTCATAACAGTTTTGTGGGCAAAATTAAAAGATTAGATTGAGGGTAATATATTAGCATGGATTGAGAATTGGTTGACAAGCAGTAGATATTATATATAAATGACCTCATGAGGGAACCAACTGCAATATTTCCATGTTTGCTGATGAATTCAAACTGGCAGGATTGTGAGTTGTGACGTGGCTACAAGTAGGATTCAATTTTGACAGCAAATGAGTTGGCAGAAATATAGCAGATACAGCACAATGTGGCAACTTGTGAAATTATACACCTCAGTGTGAAAAAACAAAAAGGAAGAGTATTGTTTAAATGGTGATAAATTGGAAATGTAAATGTACAAAGGAATCTGGCTGTCCTTGTACATCAGTCAATGAAAGCAAATAAATAAAAGGCAAATAGAAAAAGGCAAGAGGATTTGAGATCAGAGATAAAGATGTCTTACTACAGTTATACAGGCCTTGGTGAGATCACACTTAGAGAATTGCATGCAGTTTTCGTCTCCCATCTATCCTTAGACCATGTCCCCTCATTTTAGACTTCCCAACAGGGAAAAACATCCTCCCTGCATCTAGTCTGTCCAACTCTGTTTGAATTTTATATATTTCAATCAGATGCCCTCTCATTCTTCTAAACTCTCATGAGTACAGGCCCTGTCAAAGCAGTCTCTCCTTAGATGACAGCCTTGCCTTCCCCCAGATCAGCCTAGTGAATCTCCACGGCATTCCCTACCTAAGGAGAGGTAGGGAGACCAAAGGACATACTTGGAATAGAGGGAATGCCGTGGAGGTTCACTAAACTGATCTGGGGGATGGCAAGGCCATTGTTGAAGGAGAGATTGTTTGACTGGGCCTGTATTCACAAGAGTTTAGAAGGGTGAGAGAGGATCTGATTAAAATATATAAAATTCAAACAGAGCTGGGCAGACTAGACACAGGGAGGATGTCTTCTCTTGTGGGGAATCTAGAAACAGGGAACACAGTTTCAGGATCAGTAAATTGGTAGACCATTGAGGACTGAGGTTAGGAAAATGTTCTTCAATCAAAGGGTAGTGAACCTACGGAATTCTTTATCACAGAATGCTGTGGAGGCCATGTCACTGAATATATTCAAGCAAAAGATAGATACATTTTTAGATTTTTCAAGGCATCAAACAGTTTCGAGAGTAAATGGAAATATGGCATTGAGATAGAGCATCAGACATGATTAGATTGAATGGTGCAGTAGGCTCAAAGGCCGAAATGGCGTACTCCTAGTTTGTATGTTTCTATGTTACCAAAGTGTCTTGGTAGGCCATTTCAGAGGGCAGTAAAGGGTAAGATGGACCAGGTAAGGATGTTAGAGAACCATTATTGACTGATCATTTACTAATTAAACAATAGCAATTTAAGGCTTTTTGGGATGTGATTAAATTTGATACAAGTTTGATTATTTCTTTTTTTCCTAAATCATTGGCTTCTGCTCACTTCCGATTCTTACGTTTTCTTTAAGTGAGACTAATACTTTTGCTGCTAAATTAAAGGCAGCGTTGCCTTTTGATTGGAACTGCCCTTACTTATTTTATATAAATTTGCAGGAAGATATCAAACATGAGGAGAAGCACGAGAATTGAAAATTACTTATAAAAGTTCAGATGTATAAGCAAGAACATGCATTATGATAATCATTCACTCAAAAAAGACAGAATTGCCAAGGTAATTATTTGGATTTCGGAAGAAGAACTTGACATTTTGAGAAAGGTCACACTTAAGTTAAAAGCAACAGAAACACAGAACAAAGCAGTGTTCTGGACAATGAAGTTTATGGAGTGATGTATGTGAATTTCTTGATGGGGCCTCCAATCTTATCATATGCATCTAGTCTGCCTTGAAGCCTATTGCCAACTTTTGATTGGCTAAAAATGTTAACTTCTCCTTTCATCTTTGTTTCTACATGAACTTATCCATATGTTGGTCCTTCAGTGATTTTTTTGAAAGGATGCATGTTGTTTAACAAATATAGTTTCAAAGATCAAGAGAAGGCAAAGTTTGAAAGACTGCAAATCTTAGGTGTTCTACTGAGATAAAGCTGCAGGTTATCTAAAGCATAAATTGTGAAAGGTCAACAGATTGAGGAGGCAATCAAATGTGTAGCGCTTTGTCCTTGTTGAAGAACAACACTGAAGTATTATTGGTTGAAATGCTTTTCAGTTTTCTTTGAATCATAGGCAGGAACTCAAGGCCTACTGAGATTGGGAGAAGAGGATGTAGTTCAAAAATACAAGTGTGGCAAGCTGGGTTTATGATACACCCTTCCAGCTTCTGGACATTTTAGGGGAGGCAGGTTCAGGGCTCAGACACTCTATCACCCCAAGAGGTGGGCAGTCAATGACATCTATTAAGTGCCTTGTTAAAAGTGGCCAACTGGGATTTTTCAATTAATCTTTTCTTTTGTCATGACAGAGGACAGACAGCTGCTGAGAAACATCCAGTAACAAGCCAGTGTGTACCTGTACATGAAGGTTTATATGCTTGGCCTAGTTGGCTGTCTGAATGTTGGTGCAGCCAAAGTCCAAGAAGGATTACGCCTTCCACCCCACACCCCATTCCCACTCCAAAGGCCTGGCTGCTTATTCCATTCTCAAACACATTATTTAAAAAAAAAGCTAATGAGGGAACACCTCCATTTTGAAGCACCATCTCCAGTTACTTACCATCTACTGTAGCAAGTGTACACAGTTCTGAAGACCTTTGATTGGGCTTCCAGTTTCCAAGACCCTCCCAATTGCTTTTAATTATATAGGGTGTCTGTATACATGCTAGTTAAGAGTGTAGCCTGTCAAAATCCTTAATAAATGACTGTTTCCCCTTGAGGTGCGTTGAAGACTAGGAAACATTCCCATTCCTGAATCTTGCTGCTTGACTCAAACCTCTGAATTTGTTTGAGTCCGTTTATTTGGCTGGACAGTGGAAACGACTGTTATGCAGGATTTGGAAGTACCTGAGTTCATAGAGTCAGAGAGATGTACAGTATGGAAACAGACCCTTCGGTCCAACGTGTCCATGCCGACCAGATATCCTATATAAATCTAGTCCCATTTGCCAGCATTTGGCCATTATCCCTTTAAACCCTTTCTTTTCATGTACCCACCCAGATGCCTTTTAAATGTTGTAATTGTACCAGCGTCCACCACTTCCTCTGGCAGCTTATTCCATACATGCACCACCCCCTGCATGAAAAAGTTGTCCCTTAGGTCCCTTTTATATTTTTCCCTACTCACCTTAAACCTATGCCCTCCAGTTTTGGACTCTGCCATCCCAGGAAAAAGACCTTGACTATTTACCCTATCCATGCCCCTCATGGTTTTATAAACCTCTATAAGGTCACCCCTCAGCCTCCAATGCTGCACGGAAAATAGCCCCCGCCTATACAGCCTCTCCCTATAGCTCAAACCCTCCAACCCTGGCAACATCCTTGTAAATCTTTTCTGACACCTTTCAAGTTTCACAACATCCTTCCTATAGCAGGGAGATGAGAATTGCATGCAATATTCCAAATGTGGCTTAACCAAAGTCCTGTACAGCTGCAACATGACTTCCCAATCCCTATACTCAATGCACTAACCAATAAAAGCAAGCAGACCAAACACCTTCCTCACTATCCTTTCTACCCTGGACTCCACTTTTGAACATTCACAGTCTGTTTTTCAGCAACACTGCCCAGGACCTAACCATTATCTGTATAAGTCCTGCCCTGATTTGCCTTTCCAAAATGCAGCACCTCACATTTATCTAAATTAAAATTCATCTGCCACTCCTCAGCCCATTGGCCCATCTGACTAAGATTCTGTTGTACTCTGAGGTAACCTTCTTCTCTGTCCACTAAGCCTCCGATTTTGGTGTCAAATGCAAACTTACTAACCATATCCCCTATGTTCACCTCCAAATCATTTATATAAATGACAAAAAGCAGTGGGCCCATCACTGATATAACAAGGCGTGGGGCTGGATGAACACAGCAGGCCAAGCAGCATTATAGGAGCAGGAAAACTCGACGTTTCGGGCCTAGACCCTTCATCACTGATCTCTGTGGCACACCACTGGTCACAGACCTCCAGTCTGAAAAGCAACCCTCCACCATTACCCTCTGTCTTTTACCTCCGAGACAGTTCTGTATCCAAATGGCTAGTTCTGCTGAAAACTTCATTTGCAGAACAATCACAAATGCAAGAAATGCCACTTGGTGTGATCACTTCAGTTTGAAATATGAGTACAAAATGAGTACTGAGGGAGATCAGAAGCCCCCTTTCAGAAAAAAACATTAAACCAGGGTCCCATTTGCCCGGTCAAGTGGATGTAAAAGATCCAATGTCACGATTTTAGAAAAGATTCAGGGAGTTAATACCAACGCCCAGACTCATATTTATCCTTCAACTAGCATCTCTGAAATCAAATTAGCCGGAGGTTATCATATTACTGTTTGTGTGGGTCTTGTAGAAAACGTTTACAAAGGTAAATCCAGCAGTCAATGCATCCATCAGCTTAACTTCAGAGCAGCAAATCCCTGCAGGTGCTGGAATCTGTGCTATAAACAACAAATGTTGGAGATCACAGCGGGTCAGGCAGCATTCATGGAGAGATACCAAACTAATGTTTCAAGTCTAGATGACTTCATCAGAGCTGACGTGAAGTGTGAAGGGGACAGCATTTATGCAACAGTGGGGGTGTGTTTGCGTGTACAGTGCTAGGGAAGGAAAGATGTTGATAGTTCTTCACTCCCCCCACCTCACTGGTACTGTCTGTTTTTTCCAGTCAGGCAGTTAGACATGCCACTGTTCTGCCATTCTCACATTCCCATCATTTAATCTGAACTATCAACACCCTTTCTCCCCCAGCACTCTACACTCCAATCTCCCCAACTATAGCATAAATGCTGTCCCCTCAACACTTCATGTCAGCTCTGGTGAAGAGTAATCTAGACTTGAAACGTTAGCTTACTTTCACTCCATGGATGCTGCCTGGCCCGCTGTGATCTCCAGCATTTGTTGTTTTCAGTTTATCTTCAGTGGTGAGTAAACTTCTATTATCAAATATAGAACATAGAACTGTACAGCACAGGAACAGTCCCTTTGACCCATGATGTTGTGCCAAACCCGACAACAAATTAAACTAAACCCTCTACCTGCCCTTGGTCCATATCCTTACATCCCTTGCATATTCATGTGCTAGCTAAAAGTCTTTAAATGCCCCTATTGTATCTGCCTCCATCACCACCCCTGGCAGTGTGTTCCAGACTCCTACCACTCTCAATCGAAAAAATTACCACTCACATCTCCTTTGAACTTACCCCCTCACCTTAAATGCATGCCCTCTAGTATTAGACATTTACACTCTGAGAAAGAGATTCAGACTGTCAACCCTATCCATGCATCTCATAATTTTATGCATTTCTATCAAGTCTCCCCTCAGCCTCCACCACTCCAGGGAAAACAACCGGAGCTTTTCTAGCCTCTTCTTACGGCTCATACCCTCTAATCCAGGTAGCACACTGGTAAACCTCTCCTGCACCTCTCCAAAGCCTCCACATCCTTCCTGTAATGCGGTGATCAGAATTGAGTGCAATATTCTAAGTGCAACCTAACCAAATGCACATACATCCTATCCCTAAGAATTCTCTCCAATAGCTTCCCAAGCACCAATGTGAGACTCACCGGTCTGTAGTTTCCCGGATTATCCCTATTTCCTTTCTTGAACAGAGGAACAACATTAGCTATTCACCAGTCCTCCAGGGCCTCTCCAGTGGCTAGGGAGGATACAAAGATCTTGTTCGAGGCTCCAGCAATCTCCTCTCTTAAAGCTCTTCAGGAGGTCCAACACCACTTCTTTCTTGATCTCAAAATGCCTGAGCATATTAGCATGCTCCACACAAATCTCATTATTGTTCATATCTTTTTGCTGGGTGAATATTGATGCAAAATATTCATTTAGGATCTCGCCCACATCCTCTGCCTCCAAGCACAAGTTGCGTCCTTTATTCTTGAGTGGTCCTACCTTCTAGTTATCCTCTTGTTTTTAATGTACGTGCAGAATGCCTTGGGATTCTCTTTAACCCGACTTGCCAAAATCATTTCATGGCCCCCTTCTTGCTCACCTAATTCCCTGCTTAAGTTCTTTCCAGCTTTCCTTATATTCCTCGTGGGCCCTGTCCAATTTTAGCTTCCTAAACTTTACACATGCTTCTTTTTCCCCTTTGACTAAATTCACAACCTGCCTCATTATCCAAGTGTCTCTTACCTTGCAATCCTTGTCCTTCCTCCTTACTGGAACATGTCGGGTCTGAACTCTCATCAGTAGGTCTTTAAACAATTCCCACGTGTCAAATATGGACCTGCCTGATAACAGCTCCTCTCAATTAACACTCCTTAGCTCCTGCCTAATACTGATGTAATTGGTCCTCCCCCAATTTAGTACCCTCCTGCAAGGTCCTGACTTATCCTCATTCATAGCTATCTTAAAACTTAAGGAGCAAAAACAAAGTTGTTGGAAAAACTCAGCAGGTCTGTCAGCATCTGTGAAGGAGAAAATAGAGTTAATGTTTAGGGTCTGGTGACCCTCCCTCAGAACTTAAAACTTAAGGAGTTGTGATCACTGTTTGAGGTGGAATTAATCATCACATGGAAAAACATGGGCTCATTGTTTAAAGCCAGCATAGATTTGTTAGAGAAAGATCTTGTTTAACTAGCTTTCTGGAGTTTTTTTGAAGACATATCAGAGGATATTTGTGAAGGCAATGCTATAAGTTGGTTTACATGGACTTCCAAAAGACATTCCATACATTGCCACACAATAGACTTGTGAAAACGTCATGGAATAAAAATGACAGTAGTAACATAGATCCAAAATTGGCCGTAGGTAGGAAACAGAATAATGTTAGTTGGTACTTTTTGGATTGAAAGAAGGTTTGCAGTAGAGGTCATAGAGGAGATGATGGTCTAGTGGTATTATCAATGAAAAGCTAATCTGGAGACTCAGATAATGTTCTGGGAATCTGTGTTCAAATCCTGCTGTAGCAGATGGCAGAATTTGAATTTGATTTAAAAATCTGCAATTAAGAGTCTAACAATGACCATGAATCTATTGTCAATTGTTGGGAAAAACCCATCTGGTTCAATAATGTTGTTAGGGAAAGAAATCTGACATCCTTACTTGATCTGGCCTACATGTCACTCCAGACACACGGTGGTTGACTCTCAACTGCTGTCTCGAAAAATAGGGATAAGCAATATGTGCTGGCCTAGCCAGTGATGCCTTTATCCTGTGAATGAATAAAAGAAAGTTCTCCAGGATTAGATATTAGTACCCTTGCTATTCCAAATATTGCTACGTCGGGGACAATTTCAAATTTAATGATGCAAAACTCAAGAGCATTGTAAACTATAAAGTGTATAAAACTTCAAAGGGGCATTGAAAAATTGGTGGAGTGGATAGATAGTTGGCATATAAAGCTCAACCTGGAGAAGTGTGAGATTTTGTGTTTAGGAAGCTAAAATTGGACAGGGCCCACGAGGAATATAAGGAAAGCTGGAAAGAACTCAAGCAGGGAATTAGGTGACCAAGAAGGGGGCCATGAAATGATTTTGGCAAGTCAGGTTAAAGAGAATCCCAAGGCATTCTGTACATACATTAAAATATGTGTAACACAAAGGGCATTATTCTAAATCATGTGTAAAAGCACAGAAAAGTGGATGTACATGTTCATAAGTCATTAAAGTTGGGTAGGATGAATAGAGAACAATTAATAAAGCAGACAGTATTCTAGACTTCTTTAATTGGGGAATAGAGTACAACAGCAGGTAGGTAATGCTGAACTTATATGTGATTCAGCTGGAATGTTGTGTACAGTTTTGAGTGCCACATTTTAGAAAAGATGTGAACACTTTGGAGTGCAGTAGAAGTTTACAAGAATGATTCCAAGTTACGAAGTTTGGGTTTTGAGGATAGGTTGGAGAAATTGGGACTGTTTTCCTCGATAGAAGGCCACAGAATATCTGATAGAAGTTTCCAAAGCCATGAAGGGTCTGGATAGAGTAAACAGGGAGAAACTGTTTCCACTTGTGTGAGAGTCAAGAACCAGAATGTTTTCCAAAATAATCCAACAGGTTTATTTGAAATCACAAGCTTTCGTAGCACGGCTCCTTTGTCGAATGAAGCCACTTCACCTGACGAAGGACCAGCACTCTGAAAGCTTGTGATTTCAAATAAACTTGGTGGTCTGTAACCTGGTGTCAAGTGACTTGTGATTTTGTCTACCCCAGTCCAACACTGGCACCTCCACATTCAAGAAGAGGTTAGTGTCTGGAATGCACTGCCTGGAAGTGGGATGGAGGTTAGTTCAGTTGAGGTATTCGAGTAGAAACAAATGCAGAGTATGAGGCAAAGGCAGGAAATTGCACTAAGTCAAAATGTTTAGGAGACTAGAACAGACATAATGGACCAAATGATCCCCGCACACCATCCCCCCCACCCCCACCGTCACTGTAACAATTCAGTGATTCTGTAATTCTCAGTGTAAATTGACTACCACATTTTGTATATTATGTCATGAACAATTAACATTTGAATATGATGAAACATCATAAGACATTTCACAGGATCATTGCAAAACCGACACTAAACCACGAGGGATATTAATTCAGATAATATCCCACATCTCAGAGTGCTAAAACAAATAGTGTATGCATTGGCAATTATCTTCCAAAGCTTTATATATCTGGAATGGTTCCTGCTGATTCGAAGGTAACAAATGCCACTCCACTATTTCAGAAGGCAGCGGGAGAATAATAGGAGCTATAGTTCTGTTACAGCCTTACATCAGTAGTGGGCCAAATGCTAGAATCTATTATAAAGAGTTGTGTTAAGTAGACGATTGATTAGTAATGATCTGATTGGGTCTAGCCAATATGGATTTGTGCATGCAAAACCTGACAAACTTGTTGCAATTTATTTTAGGATATTACTAACAACTGATCAAGGGAGAATGATAGACATAGCATCATTGAATTTTCAGAAGGCTTTTGGCAATATCCCCCGTTGGATGTTGGTTAGCAAAGTTAGTGTGCATGGATCATGTGATAATGGACTGGCATGGATTTAGAATAGCTAACGGACAGAAAGAAACAGGTAAGAAGAAATGATCATTCTCACTTTGGCAGACTGTGATAGTGGGTACTGCAAGGATCAGTCCTTGGACCCAAATTGTCCACAATGTATGCAAGTGATTTGGATGTGTGGACCAAATATAATACTCCCAAGTTTACAACTACAAAGCTAGATGGGAATGTGTGATGTTAAGAATATGTGAAGCAGCTATAAGAGCATTAAATGGACTGCATGGGAAGAACATGGCAGATGATAAATAATCCAGAAAATTTGAAGCTTTCCATTTTGGTAGGAAGAACAGACATGCAGCAAATTTCTTGAATTATAGAGGTTTATAAAATCATGAGGGGCATAGATAGGGTGAATAGACAAGCTCTTTATTCCCAGGGCAGGGGAGTGCAAAGCATGAGAACTATAGGTGTAAGATGAGAAGTGAAAGATTTGAAAGCGACCTAAAGGGCAACTTTTTCAGGCAGAGGGAGGTGCATGTGTCGAATGATCTACCAGAGGAAGTGGTGAAGGCTGGTACAATTACAACATTTAAAAGGCATCTGGAAGGCTATATGAACAGTAGGGGTTTAGAAGCATATGGGCCGACTGCTGCCAAATGGGATTAGATTAATTTAGGATATCTGGTCAGCACGGACGAGTTGGACTGAAGGGTCTGTTTCTGTGCTGTACAACTCTGACTCTATGTTTCTAATAATTAGAAAGTGTAGATGCACAAAGGAACCTGGGTGTTCTCAACAATAAAACACTGAAGACTAACATGCTGTTCCATTAGGCAATTCAGAAGTTGAATCTTAGCCTTTATGGAAGAAGATCTGAGCACAGGACTATTGATTTCTTGCTTCAATTGTTTACAACTTTGCTTAAACTGAACTTGGAGTACTGTTTGCAGTCTTAATTCCATGATCATATGAAGGATATTATTGCCATACAGGAAGTACAACTAAGGTTCACATGACTGGCCTATGAAGAGAGATTTGCAAAACTGGGCTTGTATTCTCTCAAGTTTCAAACAACGAAAGGTGATCTCATTGAAATTTACAAACTACTTAAAGGTAGATACAGGTAAGATGCTGTGGAGTCTGGAGCAGGGGAAACAGTTTCAAAATAATGAAAAAGACCTAGGTCAGGAGTGTGTTTTTTGGTCAGAGGGTTGTGAATCTTTGGCATACTGTATGCCAGAGTGTTATGGAAGTTCAGTCTCTGAGTATGTTTAAGGCAGAAATTGACAGATTTGAAGGGATTTGGAGACTGTGTGGGGAAAAAGACATTAAAGTGAGTGATCAGCAATGATTTATATTCAATAGTGTAAGTTCCCTGCCTCAAACAGGGTTTTAACAAGCCTCAAAAAGCTCAAACTAGTTGCCCCGCAACTGTTTCAGAGATAGTAGGAACTGCAGATGCTGGAGAATCTGAGATAACAAGGTGTTAGCAGAGCTAATTTGAGTTCTGTGACTCTTCATCAGAATTGATGAGTCACCAGACTCTAAACACTCACTTTGCTTTCTTCCCACAGATGCTGCCAGACCTGCTGAGTTTTGCCAGAAATTTCTGCTTTTGTTTCAGATTTCCAACATTTGGAGTTCATTGTTTTATTTTAATTTTGCTTGTAGTTTGTTGTTAGAGCTTAACTCATGTCTACAGTTCAAGTTCTGAAGTTCCCTGCCTATGAAAGATTTTAACAATGCATCCAGTGGGAGCAGTTGGACTTAATGAATCAAAGAAGCAGTTCAAACCAGTGCCACTGTAACCGAGTCAGATAAGCTTATACTAGTTAACTTATCATAGAATCTCTAAGTGTGAAAGCAGGCTATTCCACAAATGAGTCCACACCAACCCTATCCCTGTAACCCTGCATTTCCCATTGCTAATCCACCTGGCTGGCACAACCCTGGACACTACAGGGAATTTCTCATGGTCAATCCACCTAACCTGCACATCTTTGGACTGTGGGAGGAAACCTGAGCACCCAGAGGAAACCCATGCAGACACGGGGAGAATGTGAAAACTCCACACAGACAGTCACCTAAGGTTGGAACTGAACCAGGGTCCCTGGTCAACAGTGCTAACCACTGAGCCATTGTGCTGCAACTTAGCATTTGAGCAGGATAAATAAGAGAGGAAAAGGATGAAAGGGAAGAGGTGCTCCATTGCTCTTTCTTTTTCCAACATTTTTAGCCTCGAGGAATTGATTCTTACTCTACTAGAGGAGAAGAAGTTGTGTATTTGAGTATTAAGAATATTGAACATAGAACTTTGCAGCACAGAAACAGGCTCTTCGGCCCACAATGTTGTACCGAATATGACGCCAATTTAAACTAATCCTTTCTGCCTGTCCTTGGTCCATATCCCTCAATTTGATAAATACAAAGGCCAATTCTATTCTTAAATTTCAACATAGTATATCAACCGGTTGTAAGGTGAATAAAATATATGTAAAAACATAATTAAATGAAATAGTTAGTTACTTAGAATAAATGAAGACTGGCAGGACTAGTGCTGTTTCATGTACAACAGTTAACATGCATATAAAATTGCTGCTAGCCTCACACACTGATATATGTATTCATCACATGTACAACACAATTATTCGGTGCCGCTGAGCTTCAGCTGTGAAAGCTAGGCAACTATATTAAATCTTTTGTGCTAATTTTAACTTAATATCTTCTTCAACTGAAAGCATCTGCTCCAATTCATTTCCTCTCAGAGGTTTAGGCTAAAGGGGGCCCTTTCAATCAATACAAGTTACGTGTTTGAGCCTGAATTAAAGTACCAACAATGAATTTACATAAAACAGATGTCACCACCAAAAATTTGTACAACATAATTTCCCACTTGTAAATCAATATAATTTGTTAATTATGTTTATCCTGATTGAGGAAGCTTGAATTGTGAATATGTGATCATAAGTCCCTAAGACATTGGAGCACAAGTAGAATGGTAATGTCACAGGATTAGTAATCCAGAGGTTCAGGCTCTGAAGATGTGAATTTAAATTCCAGCCAAGTGAATGCAAGAATTTAAATTTAATTAATGAATGGCCTTCTGTGGAGCAGTAGTAGTATTCCCACCTCTGAGCCAGGAGGCCAGCGTTCAAGTCCCATCTGTCCCAGTGGTGTGTAATAACATCTCTCAACAGGTTGATCTTTAAAAAGCGCACAATTAGACTATTCAGCCCATCAAGTCCACTCCACAATTCAGTAAGAGCAATGCTGATCTGATAACCATGAACTCCATTTGCCTGCCTTTTCCCTATAACCCTGGATTCCCTTAGCTTACTTTTACTTAATGCTACATTCTAGCAATGACTTGAAATTGGTTATGATGTTCTTTGGAATGGACATTTAAATGTGAGTTCTTTATCTGTTATTCATAAGATCAAGCTTTGTTGGATAATTCACAGGTTGAGGACACTTTAATTTTACCTTTATAAATCATAATTAGATTAATTACTTTCCATTCCTTAAAGCAAAATTTCAATGAATTTCAACTGATAGTCCCTTTTTATTATCTTATACTATTCACAAATTGTTAAGATTATAAGACAATGGAGCATCACCAATTTAGCAATTTACTAACAAAGCATTAAACCATTGGTATGCAATTATAATTTAAATCTCAGCTGCACCTTGATTTTCTTTCTTTGTTTTACTCAGGATTTTCTGTTCTCGAATCCTCTGTTGCTATGAAGATAATCTAAAACACTTTCGAGTCGCATCAGTTGAAGGACGTGCATTGTTCAACTCCTTTGTTTTTCTTTGCTCCCATATGTGTCCTACAAGCTCAAAATCTTATTAAATTAGGTATGAAATTGAGTCCAACAAATCTGGTAACTTGTGATTATTACAACGAAGAAAATGATCAGGAAAGCTATTAGGCTAGTGTAAAAGCTAACGTCTCATTGTCATTAAAGGGAACCTCAGATGGGCCTGTATATTACTAAATAAGGATGACTGTTAATGTTCTCAGGCCTTCTGCCAGATCTCATCCAGATTTTGATTGTCTAATAATACATGATGGATATTTTTAAATCAACCTTTTTGGACCTGTTATGAGCAGATGGAGCTTGAACTAAAGAGGCCTCTTGTTCTAGCAGTAGTGACACCTCCACTGCCCCTTTAGAACCTTTTGAAGATCTAATATCAAAGAAAATTGCACTGAATTTGTGAACATTCTTATCTGGATGAAAATGAGATATGATGCCGTGATTTTTTTTCCTCTCAAGACAGAAAACGCTTTCATCTTTATTCCTATCTGCAATCTTATTGCTTATTTTTGTCTGTAGCACATTCTTTTCCCATATTTATTAGGGTACAAAAACACTGAAATATTTCATTTCTATATTTACAACAGTATCTAATTTCTTGCCCCAAGCTCTTGTTCTTTTATTTGCTGTTACTGTTCCCCAGTGACTTCAGTGGGGACTTAATTACTATGCAGTTTGCATGCTACCCTAATACTGCCAATCACCCATGACACTGGTATCAGTGAATCAAAAGCTTCCAACACTCCCAAATGTCCCACATAAACAAGCTAATTTTTGAATTATATAAATATTTTTTAAGGTTAATTAACTTAAAAACGATTATTTCTCCAGACTGAATAAGTCAGATCTTTTCTCACAATTAGCCTTTATTTGACATCTGAAAATGTAAAAATTCTTTCAGTGATTTGACCCTTGACTTGATCGTGGATCTGGGAAGGAAAAAAGTATATTTTTCAAATGCTTACCCCCTATTTACATTTATGGTTGTTCTGGCAATTAATTGGATGTGTGGGAAAAGATTTTCAAACTGCGATGTGCCAGATGAGAAAATAAAAATCAGTAATATCGCACACCCCTCTCTGAGGTGGACTACCTGTCATCCAGCCTTTTGGTCATTCAGGAACATTTGCTGCAGTTGGCCACTTGATTCACCCCAGGGACTCTCTTCCATTGCCCAGTTGTGTGGTTGTACTTTCACACAGTTCTTCGCTTTCCAGAGGCTTCTCTTCCCAGCTCACACTCTTACTCTTGAATTTCTGCAGTATCCATTTGGTGCGAAGATGGATTTTCTTTCAGCTTTGTCTTTTTATTCTTGAAGTGTTCGCATGGCGCCAGATTGTGGCGACAGTTGAAGCTTTTCGCTGTCTTTTACTGTGTTGTTCACGATTGAGTACAAGTGACAATAAATCATCACTCATTCATTATTCATTCGTTTTCATTCCTATTTTTTATTCACATGCTGGCCCTTGACAACATCACTTGAGGACACTGTATTGGCTTCTACTTGTACACTGACAGCAATCATCTCTTCCTCATCAAACTCCTCTCTCCATCCATCTAGTAGTTCTATGTTAGCAGATTGGATAAGCCAAAACTTTCTGCAATTAAATAGTGGAAAGATCAGAGGCTTTGTACTCAGTTCTTGCCGTGAATATTGTTCCCTTGTCACTGATTCAGCTGGTGAGTCAGTTAGCTCAGTTGCCTGAACAGCTGGCTTTTCAATGTAGAGTGACACCAATGGCACAGGTTCAATTCTGATACTAGCTGAAGTCACCATGAAGGTCCCACCTTCACAATCTCTCCAATCACCTGACTATAGTGACCCCCAGACTAAACTCACCACCAGTCATCTCTGTCTAGTGAGAGAATGGGACTACTGCAACTTTATCAAATGCCCCTGTTTACTACAATAAAGGTGTTGTTGATATTATACTCTAAGTTCAGAGTAATAGTCGTTCAGATTCAAGCCTTTTTAGTTTTGAACCAAACTAATTTGGCTGGAAATATGAAACAACAAAATGCTAATTGGGACTGAGAAAATGTTAAAAGTGGCCAGCAATACAGAAGAAGCCAAATACTATTCAGTTTCACATTGTGAAAAACTCCACAAGTACATCCTTGTATTTTACTTTTTGGTTTTATTGTTCACCATGAGTAATTTATACGAACACTGACAAAAATATATGCTGGTGTTGTAACCCTACTATCCCCTTGTTCAATCTGATCTCTGCTCTTTAGTTATTGTTGAAATCAAACTGACCTCCCAATCTCATCCTTATCCTCAAACGAAATCTGGATTCAGATCATCAAGAAGGGAAGATAGCCTTCATTTCGATAAGTGTTAGGGAGCATTACACTTGTGTTACAACTAGACCCCAGGCAAGGTTACCTGTTTATTTACAATTCCAGATGGGATACTTCAAACTGTCAAATTCCCAGGGGAGGAGAGCTCACCTTGGATCATCTGTATTCATGACAATTAGCGCTGGAGTAATAGTGAAATAGTGAGCAGAAAAGAAAGAATTTTTCTCTGCCACATAGATAATATCTTGTTTGTCTCCATACCCCCTTTGTCAATTTCTAAATTTCTTCCTTTACCAAGGAATCATCTTTTGTTGCACTTTAGACTAAAAAAGGCCTTCTCTCATTTAACTCAGTGTGCTTAGTCATTTCACCTCTTTTCACCACCTGAACCACTCTGCTTTGCTTTCCCTTGGCTGTGCAGTGCTGGTGCAGCTGGAACTGAGCTCAAACAAGTTGTCCTTTCACTTAACACACTGATGTAATGAGCAGCAGCTGCTCGATTGCCCGAGCTGAAATCTCACAGTTTGAATGAAGTCTCACTAGAGAAAAAACCTTGTTTTTTGGATTGCATTGAAACTGATTTTTGTAAACTTGAATGTTACATGAATGAAAACTACTCACAGACAACAAAGACTCTTAACACATAAGACTAAAGACAGAAAAGGAAATCAATGAAGGAAAGTCACTGCAGAGCATTTAATTGAAGATTCAGGACCTGACCAAAATATAGATTATCCACAATGCAAATTATTTGATTAAAAAGCTTAAGTTCACAATTATTAAGTAAGTACACAAGGGTGTATGAAAGTTCATTAGGTCACGTTAAATTTCTAACGGTGTCGCTTCGCTTACAATGTGAATACCCGTGGCAGGATGGCTTAGTGCTATTATTGCTAGACTATTAATCCACAATGTAATCCACAATGTAATCCACAATGTAATCCACAAT
>JAHRHZ010000249.1:59679580-59721275 GCA_024137785.1 Ginglymostoma cirratum
CCGCATCCCAAAACCAGCCCAGCTCATCTCCACCTCCCTAACCTGTTTTACCTCTCACCTCAAGCCCCACCCCCATCTCCTATCTACTAACATCATCCCGCCCCCTTGACCTGTCCATCCTCCCTGGACTGACCTATCTCCTCCCTAACCCCCTACCTACACTCACCTTTACTGGCTCCATCCCCGCCTCTTCGACTTGTCTGCCTCCTCTCCACCTATCCTGTCCTCTATCCATCCTCTATCCGCCTCCCCCTCTCTCCCTATTTATTTCAGAACCCTCTACCCCTCCCCCCTTCTGATGAAGGGTTTAGGCCCGAAACGTTAAGTTTTCCTGCTCCTATGATGCTGCTTGACCTGCTGTGTTCATCCAGCCCCATGCTTGTTATCTCGGATTCTCCAGCATCTGCAGTACCTTTTATCTTGGATGGGATGGAGATGGAGAGAGTGATAAGAAATTGAGGACCCATCGGAGAAAGGGAAAGGCTGGGAGCTGTCCTCAGTACAGAAAATGTGGCCCTGAGATGAAAGGTGAAGCTAAGAAGCCTCTGGGCTGAATTGTAATGACTTTTGGCTCAGTACGAGTTCTGCCGATCTTGTTGGAGGGATTCTTATTGCAACGTAGAATGAGTTTTCTCGCCGAATCTTACCAAGCCCATCATGGTAATCGTCATTCCTGCCTGTATGGCATGTACCATTTCCAATTTCTGTCCCATCTAACCACACGCTATTATTGGAACAACTCGCCACTCACCAGATATCTCAGAATTGACCAGCATTCCTGGCGGAGGCATCTTTAAAAGGGTGCACCCAGACAAACACTGTCAGTGTGGAGCTTTCCTGCACAGTTCCTGAAGAAGCTCAGTATCTTTCTGCACTCTACCACATCTCTGCTACTGTACCTCCCGCCCACCAAGACTCATGCTGTACCACTGTCACTGCAACATCTTATAGCATCACTGGCCCTGCATGCGCTGTCTTATTGCCTCACTCAGGAAACCTCACCACTTGCACCAACAGCAATAGCTGTGTCACCTGTTTTCATCTCCTGTGATACCTTGACCTGTCTCTCATTCCATGAAGAAAAAAGAATCAAGACAGTTGAAGAAGAGATCCTGACCTGCCCCACTGGGGCCTGGGCTGGTAACAACTTGCTGTGCCAGGAACCCTGAGAGAAGGCTGTCCTGCTAGACTTCACTGGGGCCTGCTGACAACTATGGAAAGGTTTCTGATTTTATTTCTGCACTAAAAGGCACAGCAAGATGTAGTAATTAGAACCTGGTATCTCTGCCTGAGGATGCAAAGTGCAAAACGGACAAGCTAATGCCAGGTGGAGTTGCTGTGAGCACCCAGGTAGGCTAAGATTGACTGAGAGCTATGATAGTGAGTGAAGAGCCCAGAGATGCTACTTTGTGCTGTCCATGAATGCCCCTGAGTGCACAGTATCGTTGTTGCATCATTACAATGATGGTTGCTGGTGCATCCCACTGTGCAGCATTGAAGTTCAGAAGCATACTGTAAGTGGATTAGAAATGTTCTTTGAGGATTCTTAGATGCTGACCTGTTGGTGGTCAATTTGCATTAATGTAGGGTATGTATGGAATGTGTCCTGAGATGTTGGTGCATGGTGCTTAATCTGGAGGTCATTTGGAACAAGCAATGAGCTCAACCTGCCACATACTCTCTCTGGGTTGCATGTCGGGTTTTCCTGACATCAAGCTTGTTGGGCGAGTTTGGTAAGATTGCAACTAGAATATTGATGAGGTGAGTTGAGCCATCTTTTGTTCCTGAAGGAAGGGTGGCCACATTTTCCAAGGGTAAGGCAAGCCTGGAGTGATACTGGGGAACATTGGGGTCACCCATACCCTATCACTTCCCACCGGAACGTGCAGTCAGTGTCAAGGTGCTGGTAAAAGAAATGAAGCTGGTTCTCAGCCCCCTTCAACAGGTTCATCTGGAGTGCGACCCTGTGTTGTAACCAGTGATGGTATGAGCCTTACTTAGTTTGCCT
The DNA here is from genome assembly GCA_024137785.1 of Ginglymostoma cirratum. NCBI lineage: Eukaryota > Metazoa > Chordata > Chondrichthyes > Orectolobiformes > Ginglymostomatidae > Ginglymostoma > Ginglymostoma cirratum. Next base: position 59,681,589 of record JAHRHZ010000249.1, read on the forward strand.
ATGGCCAGGATTGACCTGCTCCTTCAAACAATGACAACAGAGTCGAAGGTAACAGCATCTGACATGGTCTCCAAGATGTCCATTGAGATCGGAGAGAGTGAAAAACTGCAGGAGAAGTTGCCTGGAATTTTCTTTGATTATGTGGTCACAGGATCTATGGTCAGACAAGGTCAGACAGTGGAGATTCAGGTGGCACAGTCCCTGCAGGTTAGCTTGTCGAAACTTCTTCCTGACTCTAGAAGACCCCAAGAGGGTAATAAATAGAAAATCCTTGGTAGTGGTCCTGCAAGCTGACCCACCAGCAAAACACTAGCTCGGGGTGCTCCCACTGAAACCAAGGCAGATGCAGTCACAGTCACAGAATACTGCGATATTAAAAATGGCATTTCCAGATAAGTAAAGGGAAGACCTTTTAGAATGGAGATGAGGAGAAACTTCTTCAGCCAGAGATTGGTGAATCTATGGAATTCACTGCCACAGAAGGCTGTGGAGGCCAGGTCATTGAGTATATTTAAGACTGAGATAGATAGGTTCTGGATTAGCAAGGGGATCAAGGGTTACGGGGAGAAAGCAGGAGAATGGGTTTGAGGAACTTATCAGACATGATTGAATGGTGAAGCAGACTCGATGGGCCAAATGGCTTAATTTCTGCTCCTATGTCTTATGTCTTACGGTAATTCAACACCATCTGAAAACTCTGACTCTAACTTTTAATTCTCATTTTTCTGGAAGGCTTCTGACACTGGGTGTTTTCTCAATGGATGTTAAAACTTCCCAGGAAATCCCCACATGATCACTGCATCAGCACTTCAAACAGCTGTCAGTCTTCAGGTTTTGGTGTTTGTCTGGTTTCGAACAATCCGAAGACCGAAGATTGAAGATCTGGGTTGTTGTTTGCTGGTGTTGAATTAGAGGCAACTTTGTGCTTTTGATCCACTGAATTACATTGAAGGAGGAAGACACTTCTATCCAGCTGACAGATTACAGGTATATTCCTATAACCAGGGCTGGAATTGAATCCAGAATTTAAAAGCCAATTAATACATCTAAATAATTGGATAACTACTCATATATTTGCTGATATGATTCTAACCAATTACTGAGTTAATGTTCCATCAAAATGGGATATTGAAAATTGTCGCATAGATATGTATTAATATGGGGCTGCTGGCTTCCAGATCATCAAAGAACAGTTATAGAATCAAAGATGTCCACTGGGACCCTGCGGAAGTTCTGAGATGTAGACCTGCATGGGAACTGCTTGGGATATTCCATCTTCTGATGACCAATTCATTTGCTCATCAAACTACCCATATCATCCACCCTGTCCCCTACCCACTTAGCTATCTACTCACCAACACATCTCACCAACTTCCCCATTCATCTCTTTAAACCTTGACCCTGATCCACCTCATCCAACTCACCCAGGTTAGCTACTTACTCACTTCTACATATATATACTCAGCCACTCACCCACTCTCCCACTCATTCACTAACATTCAAACTGGACATGCCCATAAAAAGGGGGCATGATTTGTCTTCTCTTTACTTGCCTCATTAGATCTAGCCAATACATTTCATATAGTTTGCCGCACTGATATCATGAGCCAGCATACATGCCAAAGCAACTTTTATTTCAGAATACCAAAGGCGTGGCCATGGGCACCCACATGGGCCCGAGCTATGCCTGCCTCTTTGTAGGAATTGTGGAACATTCCCTCTTCTGCAACTACACTGGCACGATCCCTCAGCTCTTTCTCCGTTATATTGATGACTGCATTGGTGATGCTATACATACCACCCCGCCTTCAAATTCATCTGGACTATTTCTGACACCTCCCTCCCCTTTCTAGACCTCTCCGTCTCCATCTCCAGAAACCAACTCACCACCAACATCCATTTCAAACTAACTGACTCCTACAATTACCTCAACTACACCTCCTCTCACCCACCCTCCTACAAAAATTCTATCCTATACTTCCAATTCCTCTGCCTCCACTGCATCTGCTTCCAGGATGAGGCGTTCTCCTCCAAGACATCCCAGACATCCTCCAATTTTAGGGAGTGGAATTCCTCCTCTTCATCTCCTCCATTTCCTGCACTCCTGCCTTCAAAACCTCTCCCCCCCCACAACAGCAATACGAATAGACTCCCCTTAGTCCTCACGTACTGCTCCACCAAGCTCCGAGTGCAACGCATCATCCTCTGGCATTTCCAACACCTATAATCAGACCCCACCACAAAAAGATATTTCCTTCTCCACTCCTGTCTGCTTTCCACAAGGACCCTTTATTCCGGGACTCCCTCATAGGCTCTACACTCCCCAGCAATTTCTCCACCACACCCGGTACCTTCCCCTGCTACTGCAAAAGCTGCAACACCTGCCCCCACACCTCCCCTCTCGCCTCCGTCCGAGGCCCCGAACAATCCTTCCAGGTTTGATAGAAGTTCACCTGCATGTCATCCAACCTTATCTATTGCATCCATTGCTCCTGATGTGGTCTCCCCCATATTAGGGAGACCAAAAGCAGACTTGGGGAACGGTTCGCAGAGCACCTGCACTCTGCACACATCAAACAACAGGATCTTCTGATTGCCATCCTTTTTAATTCCCCCTTCCACTTCCCTGACGACATGTCCATCCTTGGCCTCCTCCACTGTCAGAGTGAGGCCAAATGTAAACTGGAGTAACAACACCTGATTTTTTGCTTTGGGAGCTCATAGCCCAAAGGCCTCAATATTGACTTCACCAGCTTCAAAATCCCTCCACCCCCACAAGATTAGGTTTCGACAATCATGAAGAGAATGAGACCATAAATTTCAAGAAGAGATTATGGGTAGTGTGTTGTAAGAAGTCTAATATTTGCACGTTGCACTGATCATAAAATAGAGTAATTAAATCTCTAGAAATATGAACATCAATGAGTATTTGCGGAGATGAGTCAAGCCAACCTCAGAAACAGATGGGATCATAAATGGTTACATATATAGAACATAGATTGAGTAACTAGAACATCAAGCAGCTCTCAACTATCACTGCTCTGCTTGGAGGTTCCACACTTACTAAACTGCAAAAGCATGTAGCCCTCTGACAGATTTCAGGATTGATTAGATATTGGACCTATATTTACTATGAGGGCATTGGCCAAGCAGTTGCACAAAATTCACTTGAAGCTATAACTTACAGTAACAGGTGATGCAAGCAGCTGCAATAAATAACAAACAATTTGATCAAGCTTAGAGCTGTTCAAATGAAATAAAAATATTTTTAAAAGGTTGCTTCTTTTGGAGACATTGCAAGTTGGAAAAGACAGAGTATAGGCTAAATTGGGGTGGAAAAATCCTGACTTTAAATTTCAAAGTAATTAAAACCAGGACAGAGATCATGAGAAAGGAGTTACTGAGCAAGAAGATTAGTCTTACTGATCTTTATTCTAGTTGTCTAGAGTTAATATAAACCAAATCCTGATACCATATAAATTTGTTACTGTTATGCAGGTACTTATTAAAATTAATAAATGCTTGTTAATAATTACTTATTAAAATTTCAAAACAGCTTAGTTGTGGGAAATGCAAATGTATGAATGTTAGTAGCTTAAGGGGCTATTAAGTATTAATTGGAGTAATTAAGTCCAGTGATATGACATGTAAGTAATACCTGTATTAAATGATGTTGCATAGCTTTTGACTTTAATATGCACAGAAAATCACCAAGCTACAATTATATCTCTTGAGTTTTTGCAGGAAAAATAACAGAGCAAAAAGAGGTAATTGGAGAACTTGAGCAATTGTTAACTTTACATTAATTTTATTTAATTATTGGTAAAGCTAAGTAGAAATTTAGAGATACTTAGGCAACAAAGGAAAACTTTCCTAATCATCTGCTAAATCTTCTGGGGTCAGTGTAACATCTGCAGAAATAGCATAAACAAATTTCAGACAAATGCAACTGAGCATCAAAGATATCGTCAGTGTGGTAGTATTATGGGTAGATGATTCTTGACTAGCTTGATCAGAATTTTTGAGTATATAAGTCTAATTTCTTTGGGTTAAGGTGGTCAAAGGAACAGGGTACTGATCTGGATGATCAACCATGATCATGTTGAATGGCAAAGCAAGCTTGAAGGGCCATTCCTGCTTCTAATTGTTTCTGTTATTGTGGATATTGTTGAAATGGGCTCGGAAAGCACTTGAAGAAGAGCTGCTTCAGAAATTAGTTGAGAAAATTAAGGCTAAACAAAGTGGGAGGGACAGCACAGATAGATAAATGCTGAGAAGCAGGCAGCAAAACTTTGACAGAACCAGATGTTTCTCAAACTGGCAAATACTGTCTCAGTACTGTCCTGGAATCAATGTTGGCACTATTTAGATCCCCATCAAAATTAATAACTGAGACATAGATATAAACAAGTAGATAGCAATTTAAATGGCATTCACCACTTAAATGTTATACATTTTTTCAATTCTGCGGCTAAAATGGACATGTTTGCATTTACTCAGAAATAATAGGTACTGCAAATGCTGGAGAATCCGAGATAACAAGGTGTGGAGCTGGATGAACACAGCAGGTCAAGCAGCATCATAGGAGCAGGAAAGCTTGACGTTTTGGGTCTAGACCCTTCATCAGAAATGGGGGAGGGGAAGAGGGTTCTGAAATAAATAGGGAGAGAGGGGGAGGCGGGTAGAAGATGGATAGAGGAGAGGATAGGTGGAGAGGAGGCAGACAAGTCAAAGAGGCGGGGATGGAGCCAGTAAAGGTGAGTGTAGGTGGGGAGGTAGGAAGGAGATAGGTCAGTCCATGGAGGACGGACAGGTCAAGGGGGCGGGATGAGGTTAGTAGATAGGAGATGGGGGTGCAGCTTGAGGTGGGAGGAGGGGATAGGTGAGAGGAAGAACAGGTTAGGGAGGCGGGGATGAGCTGGGCTGGTTTTGGGATGCGGTTGAGGGAGGGGAGATTTTGAAGCTTGTGAAGTCCACATTGATACCATTGGGCTGCAGGGTTCCCAAGCGGAATATGAGTTGCTGTTCCTGCAACCTTCGGGTAGCATCGTTGTGACACTGCAGGAGGCCCAGGATGGACATGTCGTCTGAGGAATGGGAGGGGGAGTTGAAATGGTTCGCCACCGGGAAGTGCAGTTGTTTGTTGCGAACTGAGCGCAGGTGTTCTGCAAAGCGGTCCCCAAGCCTCCGCATGGTTTCCCCGATGTTGAGGCACAACAGGAACAGCGGATGCAGTATACCACATTGGCAGATGTGCAGGTGAACATCTGCTTGATGTGGAACGTCTTCTTGGGGCCTGGGATGGGAGTGAGGGAGGAGGTGTGGGGGCAGGTGTAGCACTTCCTGCGGTTGCAGGGAAAAGTGCCGGATGTGGTGGGGCTGAAGGGGAGCGTGGAGCGGACAAGGGAGTCACGGAGAGAGTGGTCCCTCTGGAAAGCAGACAAGGGTGGGGAGGGAAAAATGTCTTTGGTGGTGGGGTCGGATTGCAGATAGCAGAAGTGTCGGAGGATGAGGTGTTGGCTCCGGAGGTTGGTGGGGTGGTACGTGAGGACGAGGGGGATTCTTTTTTGGTTGTTATTGCGGGGAGGAGGTATGAGGGATGAGTTGCAGGAAATGCGGGAGACACGGTCGAGGGTGTTCTCGACCACTGCGGGGGGGGAAGTTGCAGTCCTTGAAGAATGCGGGCATCTGAGATGTACGGGAGTGGAATGTCTCATCCTGGGAGCAGATGCGGCGGAGGCGAAGGAATTGGGAATAGGGGATGGCATTTTTGCAGGAAGGTGGGTGGGAGGAGGTGTATTCTAGGTAGCTGTGGGAGTCAGTGGGCTTGAAATGGATATCGGTTTCTAGGTGGTTACTCGAGATGGAGACAGAGAGGTCCAGGAAGGAGAGAGCGGTGTTAGAGATGATCCAGGTGAACTTAAGGTTGGGGTGGAAGGTGTTGGTGAAGTGGATGAACTGTTCGAGCTCCTTGTGGGAGCATGAGGCTTCAAAATCTCCCCTCCCTCAACCGCATCCCAAAACCAGCCCAGCTCATCCCCGCCTCCCTAACCTGTTCTTCCTCTCACCTATCCCCTCCTCCCACCTCAAGCTGCACCCCCATCTCCTATCTATTAACCTCATCCCGCCCACTTGACCTGTCCGTCCTCCCTGGACTGACCTATCTCCTCCCTATCTCCTCACCTACACTCGCCTTTACTGGCTCCATCCCCGCCTCTTTGACTTGTCTGCCTCCTCTCCACCTATCCTCTGCTCTATCCATCTTCTACCTGCCTCCCCCTCTCTCCCTATTTATTTCAGAACCCTCTTCCTCTCCCCCATTTCTGATGAAAGGTCTAGACCCGAAATGTCAAGCTTTCCTGCTCCTATGATGCTGCTTGACCTGCTGTGTTCATCCAGCTCCACACCTTGTTATCTTGCATTTACTCACATTCTACTCCATGTGCCAAACTTTTGCCCACTCACTTAACTGATCTATATCTCTTTGCAGCATCTCTACCTCCTCCTGACAACTTACTTTTCTACTTATCTTCTTGATATCAGCAACTTTAGCTACTATACAATTAGTATTTTCATCCAAGTAAAGAATGTAGATTATAAATAGTTGAGGTTCCAGCACTGATTTCTACGGCACTTCACTTGTTACATCTTGCTAACCTGAAAATCACCCATTCTTTCTTACTCTCTGCTTCCTTGCAGCTAATCAATGATCTATCCATGTTACTACGCTACCCTTACTTCATGAACTCTAGGTTGGAGCAGTGTTTCTAAGATGTACTGATTGTACCCTTGCCTCATATACAGACCGTTTCCACTTTGAAACTGGGCAGAAACATTACAAAACTTCACAAAGGAGGGGTTGTGGCATTGGTAGAATGGGGGTGACCGAGAAGGACACCTTGGTGAATCTCCTATCTCTGGCACCTTCTTTGTGTGTGTATGCATGTAGGCGTGCGCATGTGCATGCAGAACTCCTGGATATTCTACAAATTCTGCTGCAGCATTATCTTACGAAGAACTGTTCTGAGTTCCATTGACAGCCCTACTGAGTTTTATTTCGACACTCTACCGACCTCAAGGGCTATGGGATGAGAGTGAAAGAATGGCTTTTAGCCATGATCATATTGCATGGTAGAGCAGGCTTGATGGGTGAATAGACTAATACTGATAATGTCATTGACGGTGGTACCTGGTAGCAATGGTCATCATATAACTGAATTTTACATTTGGTTTGAGAGTAAAGACAATGGCTCCAAGACAGATATTTTAAACTTAAATGAGAACAGTTATGAGGGCATAAAAGTAGAGGTATATAAATTGTACATACAAATAACGTTAAAGAAATCTGTGCTCAATGTACTTTAGAAGGATGAGGAGGGATCTCATTAAAGCTTACAGAATACTGAGAGGCCTGGATAGAATGGACGTGGAGAAGGTGTTCCCACTGGTGGGATAGAGTAGGACCCGAGGGCATAGCCCCTCAGCGTGAAAGGACGATCTTTTAGAACTGAGATAAGATGGAATTTCTTCAGCCAAAGGATGGTTAATCTGTGGAACTCATTGCCACAGAGCACTGTGGAGGCCCAATCATTGAATGTATTTAAGACAGAGATAGATAAGTTCTTGATTGGGAAGGGGATCAAAGGTTACGGGGAGAAAGCAGGAGAATGTGGTTAAGAAACATATCAGCCATGATCAAATGGTAGAGCACTTAATGGGCTTAGTAGCTTAATTCTGTTCCTATATATTTTGGTCTTATGATTGGCCAATGGTGATGCATCAGCAACCGACTCTAGAACTGAATAAATTGTTGGAGCTGCAGGTGGGAAAGTACACAAATTCTGTTGTACATTATCGCAAGGGCTTAAATGAAGTGATTAATGAGATAGCCGGTTCGTAGTTTCTAATTTTCTAAAATTCCCTTGAATTGGGGAAGTTTCCTTAGATTGGAGCATAACAATGTAAACTACAGGCCAGTTAACTTAACATTTTCTGATGGCAGATGTTAGAAACTGTAATTGAAGAAGTTATAGCAGAAGACAAATAAGTCCCAGGTATTCAGGTAGAGTTAACATGATTTTGTGGAAGGAAAATCATGTTTAACCAATTTTTTGGATTTCTTTGAGGAAGTAACATGTGTTGTGGATAAAGAGGAACATTTGAGAAGAGAAGACATCTGATTGAAGTGCCACAATAAAGATTATTGCAGAAAATAACGGCTTGTGGTCTTTGGAGTAACAAATTGGCATGGATAGAGGATTGGATGGCAAACAGGAAGCATATTTGAATAAATGTGTCTTTCTGTTTGGCAAGATGTAATGAGAGAAGTGCCAAAGGGATTGGTGCTGGAGCTCGACTTCTTACAATTTATATAAATGACTTGAGTGAAGGTTTCAAAGGTATGGTTGCTAAATTAGCTGATAGCGCAACAATACGTATAAAAGTAAGTAGTGAAGAGAATATAAAAACATTGCAAAGGGGTATATTTAGGTTAGATGGGTCGGCAATAGGAGTATGAAGTAGGAAAATGTGAAATTGTTCATTTTGACAGGAAAAATAAAAAAGAATCTCATTATTTAAATAGTGAGAGATTGCAGATCTCTGGGTTGTAGGGGGATCTGGATGTTCTAGTTCATCAATCACAAAGTGTTTGTTCACAGATACAATAAATACTTATAAAAGCTGATAGAATGTTATTATTTATTGTAAGGTAAATTGAGTACAGAAGCAGAGAGACTATGCTTCAGACAGATATACAGCGCATTAGTGAGACCACATCTGTAGTACTGTGCAAAGTATCGGTCTCCTTAATCAAGGTAAGATGTTAATGTGGAGGAAGCAGTTCAAAAAGTGCTCACTAGACTAATGTCTGGAATGAGTGGGTTTTCTTTGAGGAAATATTGGACAGGCTAGGCTTGTACCTGTTGGAGTTCTGAAGAGTAACAGAAGACTGGATTGAACCAAATAAGATCCTGAGGGGGCATAACAGGATAAGTGTAGAGAAGATGTTTCCTCTTGTGGCTAAACCTACAACCATGGATCATTATTTAATAACCAGTGTTGTCCATTTAAGACAGATGACGGAAATCCTTTTCTCCCAGTTGGTTATAAGTCTTTGTACCTCTCTTCCTCCAACAACATAGAAACAGAGTGTTGGATTTTTTTTATGGCAAAGGTGAATAGATTCTTGGTAAGGAAGGGGGTGACAGATTGTTAAAGTAGGCAGGAATGTGGAGCTGAGGTTACCATCAGATCTGCTGTGATCTTTCTAAATCACAGAATAGCTCAAGGGGTCAAATAGCCTCCTTCTGCTTCTTGTTCATATTTTTGTTGATGTGATCCAACACCGAACCAGAGGATTAAGCTCAGCCGTGATTAATTACTTTTGACAAGAGGTGCGTTGGCGCCATTGGAATCTGAAGATATAAAATATTATTTTGCTTAGTGTCCCCCTCAGAGCAACAGGGCATTATTTGGATATTGCTGTAAGTGGTTCAGTGGTGCTATCATGCACCAATGAACACGGACTTTTTGTTCCGAGCATGAAAGGGATTTCATTCCTGTATTTTGGGGCACAAGCTTGCCTTTTCCACTCATTGCAATAGCTTTCCCAATCTTTTGCTAGGAGGGTACTTGAACCTCTCATTGGGAATTGCCTTGTGACCTTTTCTGGTTGGTTGTTGTAATTTTGGGCAAAGATCAGCGAAATGACTATTTAACTTGTATCTAAGGAAATTCCCAGTGTAAATTTCTCACAAAATAAGTTACTTTGAACTTTTAGTCACTCATTTGTAGGAGTTACTATTTTCAATAGAGATCCAGTAAGTGACCGAAGTTGAACATTTAGACATTTACAATGAAATTGGTTGAAGCATTCTTTACATTGTTTGAGTGGCTGATTAGTTTACGCACACAAAATATTCCATCTGCATTCTGTCTAATCACCCTCCGTACATCATACTACTCTGTCCACAAGGCCCAGTGTAGACACACAGCTTGACATTGTTCAGCCGGGGGACACTGCAAACAGGCCAGAATTAGACAAATCCAAACATTAGCTTTTACTTGTAGTCACCAAAGGCAAACATAAACTAAAATATTAGAGGTTCAGTTTGTCCTCTTGATACAAACCAAATGTTGATATGATTACCAAAGACTACATTCCAAAATGTACCCAGCTCCCATCTATGGAACTGGGTGTCATTCAGGTCCTGTCTGCTTTGTAGTACCCAATACAGCTGAGTTTTGTCACGGACACGGAGACCTTCCTCATTTCCAGTGACCTTGTACTCCTTGGAAAACTAGTCCCATTCCCCTGTTCCTCAGTATTTATTATATCCCGTCATTATCTGCTCCGTCTGTGTAGAGAAGAGCACACAAGGATTTTGTTGCACACTGTACAAACTATACCGGAGGACCCTCCTCTACTTCAGACTCATCTAAGCAGCAGTAGCACATTTTCAGCAACACTATCGTCTGCTCTACCATGACCCCAGTTGAAGATTGGATAGCATTGTATCAGCCCTGTTCTGAGGAAGGATCACTGAACCCAAAACATTAACTTTGATTTCTCTGACAGCACAGATGCTGCCAGATTGGCTGAGCATTTCCAGCAATTTCTGTTTTTTTTTTGTTACTGATTTCCAGCATCCGCAGTTCTTTCAGTTTTTATATTGTATCTGCCCTCCCTATCAGTTGGTGGGTTGTGCAAAGCTGATACGAGCCATGGTCACAGTATGTAACTCTTACCAACATTGTAAGGTATTTGGACCTTCAAATACAGTAGCTACATGGCAGTGGTCCAGGATGTAGGAGTCATAGCAACAGTCAGGATAGTGGGCACGCTCCTCTAAGAAGTGATAACAGTGATCACAGATCACCCGAACATTAATGGAATGGAAGCCCCTTCCTGTTGATGAATTTGGCAGCATTGTGATACCACCCTCTCAGTGCCATACGTGTGTACAGTTAATGGCAACCATCCTCTGGGGCAGTCAGTTATGTTTCCAAATCCTACTGCCAGGGGTACAGTGCTGGCATTACCATTGGGAATGAGATTATCCAGTGTTACCTTGCACAGACGTCATTACTCAATGTTCTGATATATTTGAGAATACATGACTATTGGATCCTACCCAGGTTGCACATTGCTCCCTGGAAGGGGCCAGTCACACGCAGGTTCAGAGTGCAATCACCTTCTCAGCTACCAGGAGAGGATGGCCTCCCACTTCTATAGCCCTCTGGTCCCGGCCCAGCATCCAGCATAGTGTCCCCGGCCATATGGAGTCTGGGTCGGCACTGCATCTACTCAACCTCAGGAAATGGAGTCAGGACTGAAGAATTCTCATCCACCTGAGGACCCCACACATCCTGAGAGGCCGATGGCTGCAACTTTCCCTGATCTGGATGCTCCTCATGTTCCATTGCTACTCCTGGCTTGAGTGTCTACCTTGGTTGTCCTGCATCCATCTTCACCTTCTTAGGAAGGCAGACACAGCAACCAGCATCCCACCAGCTCAGGGAACTGGGATCTCATTGAAAATGGAGAACATTGGAAACACCTGAAGCGAAAGTTCTACTTAGGTCTCAGATCAGTCAGTAATGGCGGGCCTTGCAGATGAGGGCTGCACACAACCCTCCAGACAGTAAGACTGTGCTGCACACCTTAATGAGGATCATGTCTCCATCATTCATTCAGCTTCAGCCTCAGCTCATGCACCAACTTGGTGAAGATGCTACACTGCCTGAGTGAACAACAGTTAACATCAAATAGGAAGTCCTGCTGCACTTCCAGAACCTCCTCATCCCAGACACACATCAATCATTCAACTCATTCCTACTGACAGACATGAGCAGCAGCCTCTCTTTGACTTTGCTATGAAGGAGCCACAATACAGCAATACTGGTAGCCGTTGGCTCTGGCTGCACTCTGCTCATGGCATGGTAAGCCAAAACAAGACATGATTTCTGTGAATATTCATTTAGACATTGACTGAATATTAAGAGAAGATGTGAGAAACCTTGAAATACAGCTTGGTCCATATTGAGAGCTGCATCCCTGCAGCAGCCTTTCAGTGCTAGTTTCTGCTGTGCCCTGCAATGTAGACCTGTGCTCTCTGAATGACCCACAAATAGACCAGAGGGGTAGCATGATGGATTGGCAAGCGTGAGATACCAGCATCTGTTGATGAGGGTTGCGTGCAGCTAGTGACTGTGGATCATGAGATGCAGTTCGGTGGTGAGCAAGATAAACCTTCTTCACAGCCAATGGCGAGTGAAAGTTACCAGGTACCAGTATATAGGGTGTCATGTTGAAATTTCTCAATATCTACCTTATTTGGAGCATTTGTTAAGATAGAAGTCTGAACATTAATGAGACAAGTTGCAGCATTAGCAAGATGTTTAACAAGCTATAACCTTCCTTAAATGGCAGCTCAATTTTGCCAAGCAAGAAACTGACCTTGCTGCTTGGTAAAAACATGAAAGGTGAAGCAAGGTGCTCCCAATATTGAAGTAGACCATGCCACAAATTTCACCATAGCCCCTGTCACTCAATTCTGTTTAAGGTTTTGCCAATTGTTTTAGTTTCAACTTAGATTTAGAGTTCTGTAAGTGGTTCCAGTTGTTTGGAGTTTATTTACATGCAATTGAATGAGGCTTAAAAGAGAAATCTTGAGATGAATAGTTCAGTGCTTTAGAAAACAAAGCTTGGGCTGTCAAAACAAGAGAAAAAAAAATAAAGTAATGGAATTAAACAAAACTTGCACTCCAACAAGAGAGGGAAACCAGACAACATAACTTGGCTGAAGAAAACCTTAGAGTAATGGAAGAAAGAAGGCATGTTAGCTCTGAGATCAATTCCAATTTCAAGAAGGGATTTGCTTTGACTAGATATCCGGGTTTAATGCTTAAATATATAGAGCTTGGAGTTGGAGATATTACATTTGAAAAGATAGCTGTGAAGTTGAAGTGGCCAAAAGATCCCTTACCAACTTCTATGGATGCACAATTGAAAGCATACTGTCCGGGTGCATAACGGTCTGGTATAGCAACTGCTTTGCCCAGGAACATAAGAAACTACAGAACGTGGTGTGCACAGCCCAGACCATCACGGAAGCCAACCTTCCATCCATGGCTTTTTCTTATGAAGGGTCCAGGCCCGAAACGTCAGCTTTCCTGCACCTCTGATGCTGCTTGGCCTGCTGTGTTCATCCAGCTCTACACCTTGTTATCTCTTCCATCCATGGACTCTATTTACACGGCCCGCTGTCACAGAAAGGCTGCCAACATCATCAAAGACCCATCGTACTCCAGTAATGATCTCCTACAACCTCTTCCATCAGGCAGAAGATACAGAAGCCTGAACACACACAAATGAATCAAGTTCTTTGGACCTTAATATTACTAGATGCTGATATGGAAGATATCCATCTACTAGATGGAAGTAGATGCCAATTTTTCAGAAAAGCAATCCACAGACTGTTCAGTTGTTGAAAGAGCGAGGACAGAGTCAGATGATGTTATGGAGGTGGAAATAAATGGTTTTATTGGCAGTGAGAATATGGGACCAGAAGTTGAATGTGAAATCAATATAGCATCTATATTAGGTGTCATGATCTGAACAAACATCATAAAGCAAATCAGTAGAGGGATTCATTTGGCCATACTTAGAAGAATGTAATTGAAGGAATGTTGATAGATGAATGATGATGCAAAGTGTATCAATGGGAATTCTGATGAGTTATGAATTCATTTGAACGCTGTTTGAGGGCAAAGCAATTAAAAGTGTTCAGTGCGATAGACACTTAGTGCAACTCTACAGTACTGAAAAATAATAAGCTGGCTTGATCAGATTTATTAAAGTTTTCCATGCCTTCAGGAACAGCAAAATGCTATGGCATGGTTAATCTTGCCATTCTCGTTGATCAGCTCAATAGAAAGATGCAGCAACACTACAAAAGAAGGTCTCTTTTTCTGGCTCACCTCTTCTTGCTCCGTGAAGCAAGACATTTGGTTAGCAAAATGCCAATAAAGAGATCTGCTCCTTTACACCACTGTGGACCTCAAATCTTACTTTAAAATGAGTTTTCCTGCTGATGTACGTGGGGTTTCCTAAACTCAGCCATTTTCCATGTTATTATTGACCAACTCTACAAGGCTAACATTGCAAACAGTAATGTTATTGTCACCTGTAATGCACTGCCTGAAAGAATAGTAGGAGTGGAATTGACAGTAGTTTTCAGAAGGGAAATGGATATATACTAAGAAAAGAATATGTTTGCAGGGCTTTGGATAGGAAACAGGGAAGGGTGTCTAATGGAAGAACTCACTCAAAGAGCCAGTATAGACATGATGAGTCTAATAGTCTACCTTCACACAACCTCACTTGGAAATTGCACATCTGACCAGAAATTCTACATTTCTAACGCATGTACTTTAACTACTCTCATTTGAATACTCATAACCCATGAAAGCAAAAGGTATAAATAATTAATTCTTCACTCATGATAATTGTAAAGAACATTATCATGATAGCGCAGGCTGAACTGCCAAGTATTGTGTTTAGTGTTTACTCAGTTTGAGCAGTAGAGGGCACAAACATTCAATATTGAGATCTTCTGAATAAATATCAATGACTGACTTACCAATGATTCCCCAAGAATCTGAAACTCCAGGTTACTTCTACTCAATCTCATGACACCAATCAGAATGAACAATAACAGAAATCAGGATAAATGTGTAAATGCTGAATCTCTGTCAGCATTAATACCTAGTCAGTTTTCTATTGTTTTTCTAATACTCAGAGAAAGCACATAACCATTTGGGGTAGGTGTTAGTAATGATTTTTCAGGAATGGGTCCCCTCCTGCCTTTTTCTGTGTCTTTGTGAAATTTGCTATAAATTATTTTTATACAAGAAAGGGGCTTATGGAGAGAACATTAGAGAGGGCTGCATGTACAGTGTAATTTCTGGCTGCCATGCAACGTTAGCCAAACATCTGTGCACAGACACATCAAAATGTCACAACAGCATTGTCCTCCAGAGATCAGCTTCCTCAGTACACCTGGTTGCCATGTGACAGGACAATGATATTGTACAAATTGGAAGGATTCCCCATGTTTCAAGAGATTAGAGTTCATGCTCACCAGGTCACATGTGTTTCCCTGCGCAATGACCATCTCTTTGATGGAAAGATTCGACTTCTCAAATGCAACCAGTAGCAGATTAACAGAAGTAGCAGTAAATTCTGTAGGGTTTCAAGGAGGTGGCATCCGAAATGAAGGAAGGGGTTTTCCTTTGTATCAATGCATGTCTCTTCTGGGATTGCTCCACGTTTGAACATGGGAAGGATACTGGATTGCCTTTAAAATGAATACATCATGGCAACTCTTTATACAATGGACAAATATATGCATCAACCTCTCATGGTGAATTCATACAAGCTGCACATTTGTTTATTGGAAACCCCTGTGGTTGACAACATTTTCCTGATTGGTTGGAAGTTGCCCTGACCATGTGAATTGTCAATCACATCCTGTAGTTGCAGAATGCTAACTGGTGCTTTAAGGCTCTCAGTCGCATGTTGTAAATTCGATATATCAGCCAGCCTGGCAAATAAAGGAACTGTGAGCAGTTGCTGCACCTTTGTGTGACCAACTTAGAGAACCTTGATTTGTTTCACCTTGGCAACCTGGGATAAGGAATAATAGAGGAATAATTACACAATATGTGCATTAGTTCCTTTCTTTGATAACATGTACGACATGACCACACAGGCTAGCAGGCAGAAGGTCATCTTCCTGGAGACTGCAGAAGACCACAACAATGTGCCTCGACAATCTCAGCTTCTCAAACACAGATTATGCCAGGTTGGTGATACCCACAATATGGGTGAGAAAGCTGGGGTCAATACAACTTTGGCCACTTGAGGGTGCCACAGCCATATTCCATGTCCACCAGGCCGCTAATGGAGCTGCCACCAGTGGTCCTGTTCCTTTAAGGGATGAGATCGTAGCTTAAAGAGTTGGCAGCCAGAAGTAGAGCTGACCCCTCTTTGGTTCCACCGGTGGTACTGGGAGCAGGTGACCACCGCCAGCACTGCAGCCAATCAGCTGAGAGACTCATTGCTGGGATAAGGAATCACCAGGGCTAGCCAGTCAAATCCTGTTGAGGGGTAGTGGGTAGTGGAATTGGTAAGGGCATGTTGACACGAAATATCCTCTTTTTGGACCATTATTTCCCCTATCAGCAGGATATAGTCCCCACCCTAAATCCACAGGGAGGCTGCCAGATTTAAAACAGTCTCTCTGCAGAACAGAGAGGCCACCTACCACTGGTCTGTTCTAGAGGTGGCGGGAAGAGATCCATAATTAACCACACAAGTGACACATTTAACAGGAGGACTATGCCACTGGCAAAATGCCTTGCAGTATAAAGGCAATGGGCATAACCACCCACTCTCCGTCCTGAACTTCAAGTTCGTCCAACCTCTTACTGAACTCCTGCAAGCAGTTTGGATGAATACCTTTGTTCACTGTGGCTTTCCAAAACCATGTGACCTCAAATGACTTTCAGATTTATGGAAAATAGCCAATTACAAAGCACATAGAATCTGGTGTTAGAAGTGAAGTAGCAGGAATTGAATGAATTTTATAGCTAAAAGACAGCTAATAGATGTAAACAAAATTCTACAGAATTATTTAGACTTTGCAGGAAAGTGATAGCTCGATGTGTCATTATGATTTTGAATAATTGTGGGGACGTGAAAGGAGATTTCAGGAGGAATTTGCAATTCTTCTAGTCTCAATGACAGATAGGAGATCCCCACAGCATTAAACAGGAAGCTTGCACAAGTAAGACTATTAATTCTTATCAGTGATGGGGAAGGGGTGCTACAGACTGTTTTGGACCCTAGGCCTTTCTGAGGGCCAGAAAAACAAAATTTGTGAAATTTTGGATCCTTGGAGACTAACTTTCAATCCTGTAATAGTTTTATTTGCTAACACTAAAGAATGAGATGACAGGATGAATATTGATTGATATGTGATTGCATTGAGACATCCAGCTGAATCTTGAGTGCTTGCACAACTGAAGTATAACCTCATCGGATATACAATTGTCTTGGGAACAAGAGGTCCTACTATGAAAACAGATCTGCTGAAAGTCAAGAAATGTACTCTCAAGGAAGATCTTGACATGTGTAGATGCTCTTGGGTGGCTAACAACCAGGTGAAGAGTATCTATAGGAGAAGTGATGATGCTATGGATTGTGTGGAAAGGCAGACCAAGCTTTCTAAGTCAATGAAGAGAAAAGGACCAATTAAAGAAGGACCAGGAAAAAGATCAAGACCAGAGTACAGAATGTAAATACTGTGGCTAACAGGACAAGAAGCTGAACATCTTTTCACATATGTTATGCCATAGAGGAGAAAATCAAACCTATAAAGATGATTGCTGAATAGCTGGTTAATGATAGTTCGGAGAAATTATTATACAATAGGGAACATATTGACAAGTCTCAAAGTAAAAATTGACACATTTTTGTTGGAACAATAATTGTGGGCAGAGATCTCAAGTGAATGTGAAGTGTCAGGTGAACACTGGTTTTACATGCAACATCATGAGCTTTACGGACTTGTGGGAAATTGCTTGAGATAGTGACCCAAATATAACTCTAAAGGTAAGTTTAAGGTCACATGATAGAAAGATGCTCTCTTTGTGGAAAAACTATGCCCACAGTCTAATGCTATGGGAAGAAAGAAAGTGTACAGTTTTGGACATTGAACACCAAACAAAACAAAATCCCCTCATCCCAGTTAAAACACTCTACAGATACTAAAAGAGATTTGAGGTGTTTTCCAAGTTCACAAGCGACTGATTGTTGGACAAATCTTGATAGGCTACAAAGATTGCTTTCACAAGCCTTTGATCTCTCCTTGGTGAATATTATCTTAATGTAGGTGAGGGTGTGAAGTCAATTAAACATTGTTTGAAGAGAGTTCTACTTGCCCTCAAGTCCAACCTGTAAGACTAGATGAAGAACTTGAAAATCTAGGCGTAACCAAGTAGGTTGGACCTCCTATAGGCTGGATTAGCAGCACTGTACCAATGAAAAGTCCTGAAGATGTTTGCTATATCTTTACATTTGATTTTCTGGTCTGTCCCAAGCCAATCTCATCCAGGATCCCTCAATAATGTTGCTAATCATTGTGAATAGCATGCAGCAATGTCCAAATCACTTTGGGGTCTTATTTATACCCTACAGTTCCTCTAATTTCTCCAGCCTTTGTGCAGTATGTGGGCTAGAAACTCAGTGTCTTAGAGGTAGTGTTGTGATCATCAAATATTTATTTCTTGCCCAAAGAGGGTAGGTGATAATTGAACATGATATCTCAGTCAAACAAGTGCAGAGCCAATCCAGATCTGATGGGTCAGCATTTCCTTCTGTGAAGTACAGAAAGATTTTACAAAAATGGCCACCATTTTCAGCTCATTTCCTTTTGGTGTTCAATCTTCAATTACTAAAATCACTTGGAGGGACAACATTAGCAATGAGGAAGTGCTACAAATGACTGATAAGAGGTCCATATGTGAAATTGTGACAGAACGTCACCCCAGCCGGCAGAACACATATTACACCTCCCAGATGTATTTCCTGCCAGAGAGACAGTAGAGTAAAGGCAAACAGATACAAATAGAAGACGAAGGTGGCCAAAGGAGACCTGGTGAAGTTTATTTAAGGAGGTCTTCTACAGTAGAATACCACTCATGTGCTTTGTGGTTTTCTATATGTTGATCCATGTGACATACACAACAGACAGGTTCATTTCGAGACATATCCCTAAGTTTATCAACAATTACATATGCAAATATGGCATCTCATAATTACATTAACATGTCTGTGGTTATGTACTTACTTAGATTATTATTACATTTCATGGATAGTTAGTCACAGAATCATAGAGTCATAGAGGTCTATAGCATGAAAACAGTCCCTTTGGCCCAACTTGCCTAAGCTGCCCAGTTTTCACAACTGAAACTAGTTGACTGAATAACTAACACACTAGTCTGTTACTTGCTAACAGACTGACTAATGAATAGAGAGTAAGATGGAGACCATCTATACTACAGCATTACCTTAAAAGTGTCTAAGATTTGTGCGATAATACAACATTCCCTTTTCTCTTTTTGAGGAAGAAGAAATTGGTTCTGATAATTCTATGCAAGAACGCAAATTCATCTGTTATCTTAAAGATTATGTTTTGCTGTTCATATGACATGACTCAATCTAGTACTTGTATAATTATCAGGATGTGTTCTGTAACTTTAGCCTGATGTGCTGTCATTGTGGATGGATCTGTATCACATGTTACAGATGTATGGTCGCTGTAAGGTATGAAATTTTCACGACAGGAGTCATCATTTTGTAAGACAGGTCTTGTTCAACTTTTGTCATCAGTTTCACCAAAGGATTTGGCCATTATTTGTGACGATACCGTATGACCTTGGCTGGACTCAACAGTTTAATATCTTCCCATGAACCCATGTATTCATAAAAAGATCTGGATCTCTGATGCTTTGTCCTGGTTGAAGTTGGTATAACCATCTGCGTGTTCATTCATCATGCTCTTGTACCATCTTTTCCCTGGTCTCCAACTGTGTATCGTGTACATATGGTTGGATGGTAAGAGTGTGTGAGAGAAGAACTGAGTAGATCTGTCTCCAAACATAGGAGCTTTTGGTGAGGGTAGACCGTTTGTCTGGGAACACAGAGTGTATCCAAGCGGTTCTTTTCAGATTTGGTTAAATGTAGTTAAGAGAAGGCTCGACAACAGCAATTTGCTTAAATATGAACATTTATTGAGTAATAGTAAAAGACGAGAAAGAAAATAACATTTATTAAGTAAATAAAAAGGATGGAAAGTGAAGAAAGAAACAATAAGCCTCGCTCCCTTTTGGCTGTCAGGGACCCTTTGATCGACAGTTGGTCTGGAGGCTGAGGTTTTTCCTGGCACCGTTCCCGATCCCAGTCTGAGGGTGAAGTCCAGCGACTTGGAATGAAACTCTTCCTCTTATACAGTGTAACAAACAGCAAGGCACAGAAAAACAACTACAGAAAAACACATTGACGGTGCCGGCTTCGGCATGTACAGGAATGTTCACAGGACTCATTCAAGATCGTGCAGCTGTTGAATATCATCAACAATTTTAGCCATTCAGCCCATCCCATACCATCTATCTTCTCATGCAACTGTTGAATATCATAATTAACTTATGGCCTTCCAGCCCATCCTATACACCATTGCCTTACGGAATAGTTTGTAGATTTAACATGGCTATCCAAAGCTCTTGGCAAGTAGCTTGGCATTTGATGATCAGTGCATTCACTGCATGAACAGTGCACTCTGCAAGACAGTTAGTTTGAGGATCAGGAGGAGAGAAGATCGTGTACAATAACCTTCCTGCACATGTTTTGGAAAGGTGCACTCTTGTACTATGGACCATCATTAGACACAATTCATTAAGAACTGAATATAGTGATTAATGTGTCAAAAATGTCGCACTGGGTTATATCTTTGATTTGTCTCACAAAAGGGAATTTGGTGAAATAGCCAGCAAGCAGGATGTAATCGTATCCTTGGACATGTAAAATACTGGCTGTGAACCACAGCTTACAGGGAGGTTTGCGTGGAATGAAAGGTTCTCTTCATTGTTGAGGTTGATAGATTTGACATGTTTCTTACAATTGATAGCTTGATTGATGCTGGACCAATAGATAGGACAGAAAGTTGCAGTACAGAGGGATTTAAGAGTCTTTAGGCTTGAATCACAAAATGTTTTCAGGTGTGATGGGCTTGCACCAGTGTCAGTCTTGGCAATATAGAGTATGTTAATCATTTAGTTTGGGGTATATCACATGGATGGTGGTAAATACTTTACCTTTTCCAATGACCTCCATATGTTGTGTCAAATCAATCACATTATTTTTTTCATTCACAGAAAGTAGGCACTGTTGGCCAGGCCAGTATTTATTGCCCAGATGGCAGTTAAGAATCAATCACATTGCTGTGGGCCTGGAGTCATATGTAGGACAGACCAGGTGAGGATGGCTGTTTCCTTCACTAAGGGCATTAGGGAATCAGATTGGTTTTTATGACAATTGGCAATTAGACTCTTAATTATAGACTTCATATTGAATTCAAATTCCACCATCTGCCATGACAGGATTCGAAACTCAGTCCTCCAGATCATTATCAGGGTGCCTGATGGGTGATGATACCATTAGGCCGTTGCCTCCCCTCACTGGAGTCTGAAAGCTGGAACATTGCAGTTACCTCTAGGATTTTGTTGGCATGTTTGTGTGCCATGGATGGGAGTTTGAAATCATTTTGGCTTTACCCTAAGTTGACTCTTCTTAAAATAGTGCTGTCAAACACTGTTGCTCTTTGGGTTTCTCTGGGTACATGACTTTCTTGCACATTTTAACCCAGTACCTTCTGGTAGAACATAATTTGACTATGTTACAAACTGCTGGCCACTGTTTTGGTAGATGAGACAATCCACATCATATACAAGATTTGGTTGTTTCATGTCCCCAGTGATTGCAGTAGTGTGGTATCAAGATTTGCAGATGTTGCTCAATGCCAAAATTGCTTCCATCCTCCAGCAGTGCGTCACTAACATCATCTTGTCCAGAAGAGTCTTTGTGAGATCGGTGCAATAAAGCAACTATTGGCTGGAGTGAAAATGATTGTGCTGGATCGGAGTTGGTGGCAGAATCTGTCCATTTTTTCTCATACGGGAGCTGATGAACTAAGTATAAATAAACAAGTTTTAATTTGAACGATTTCAATGCACAGATTTTTCAGTGAGTTTTACAGCATCTACTTGCTGATTTACTAATACCATTTCTGCTGCACTATGTAATGCTAGCGATACTCTGAAACTATTCACTTTTGATG
The DNA here is from genome assembly GCA_024137785.1 of Ginglymostoma cirratum. Taxonomy (NCBI): domain Eukaryota; kingdom Metazoa; phylum Chordata; class Chondrichthyes; order Orectolobiformes; family Ginglymostomatidae; genus Ginglymostoma; species Ginglymostoma cirratum. The sequence continues at coordinate 59,703,551 of JAHRHZ010000249.1, forward strand.
GTTTGCCTCTGAGCTATTGATATTAAGGTCAGATCCAGTGAAAATTTACAGCCACACCTCAAGACTGATTTAAGGCAAGAGACAGAATGTATTAAAGACTGGAAATCTGAAAGAAGCTGAAAATACTGGGAAAGCAAAATAGCTCAGTCAATGTTTGAAAGAAGGAAAAATAACTGGTTCACATTTCATCAATTGAAATGTTTGCATATTGTTTCCTTTCAGACGCTGATTCGACCCCATTTGCAGTCCTGGGAGAAGTATTGCAAAGTGTGAGTGATTAACTGGCCTGGATATTGCCTACTAAATACAGATAATGTTACATATCATTTAATGTAGCTTACTATCCACTTACATGCCTATGCTGCAGCTAGTGGTAAGACTTTGAAATTTATAACATCATAGTTTGGAGGGATTGGGTCAAATGCAATCAATAACAAATCTAACTTGCTGTGTTGCAACTTGTCTAATATCTTTGGGATTACTAATTATGGATCCACAAATTATTTTGTGATAACAAGCTTTTAAGCATCTTCAGTGGCCACTGAGAGAGAGAATTTGAAATCTAAGGTCTTGTGCGCACAGAAAACAGAAACATTTTGTAAAGTAAGATGCCAAGTGGTATTTGAACCAAAATGGAAATAAATCTGTCCCTGATTCATTGCTGGAACATTGAGAAGGCAAAGTAGACTTTACCAGAGACAAGATGGCAACAATGCAAAAAAAAGATATAATACAGGAGTCTGAATGACAGCCAAAGAACAGTAATTTAGATGGGGTTGGTAGATTATACAAACTGTGGCAATTACCTTATTCATTCCATATTCTTGTTAATTGCTCAAAGTTAGTTCTGCATAAATGAACATAAGGAATACAAACTTAAATTCTATAGTAGTGCCAAGTCAACATGCTACTGAGAGATGTTGCACACCTGCTATACTGAAGTTTTAAGTTACATCCATATCAATTACTATTAGAATGCAGCACTGCCCCTACTGCGCTATAATATCTCTACCCTGTCCCCAGTCCAACACAAAGTAAGCAGCAGTCCTCAACACGCATGTTATTCTTACCTTTTATAGAACTTCTATAGTTTTATAAAAATAAGGGAGTCACAAAATGAGAAGTTTTATACAGACCTGTTCTTCAGTTCTTCTCAAAAGAGATTGATTTATCTTCCAAACCTATTTCATGATGTTTGGAAAACAGTGTCCATAAAATATGGCAGGAAGATAAGGAAGTGCCTGAAGATACTACAAAGAATTATTTATCTTTCAGATCAGATTACTTCATAAAATAATATATTACAGAGGTTTTATGTGCCATTCCTGCTGTCAAAGTGGATTTAGAGATATAGTAATGCCAGGATCGGCAGCTAGCCCTGAGTTTAAATAGTTTGTAGGCGTCAGTGAAGCATATGTAAACAATTGCACCAATGAATATTGAAAACAGTGTATTGAGATTTTCAAGCAATTGATGATCAGTTAGTTTGATTCAATCAGCAGCAAATAAAGAAAGTTGTTTTATGAAATTTTGCTGTCAGGGTGCCATTTTTTATAGGATTGAAGTTCTCAATTAATCAGTGCCAGTGGGATCTATTGCTAGAAGCTTTAAGAGGAGAGAAATCCTTTTCCTGGAGGGTGGCTGGAGGTGGCCATTTTACTCTACGGCATAGATGTTTCAATTCAGCGTCAACTCTTACCTCCCTTTCTCTTTCCTTTTACCTCTTGCTCCTTCCAATGAGTAGTCTCCTGCTGGGACATCATTGTCACACATCTGTGGAGGGCTATGTCATGACTAGTAAAGTGGACCACCAAAATGGCTGAGACTATTGCAGGAGGGCACTGAAGAGCACCAGCCAATGTCAAGGTACTTGAATTGCACCTTCAGAAGCCTGATGACCTGCTGAATGGTTGTTCTGCTGAGCAGATTGTCTTGGTTCAATTGGCTTTGTCCACAGATGGATGTTTAGCTATTTCAGGGGTCTTCACTTTCTCACCCGGGAACTATCCACATAGTTTCAGGTTTGAATGAAGATCTGAGACATGCAGACAAAAAGAGGATAATGGAGGAGTCAAGCAGCTAATAGGAAAGTGGGTGTACACGTAGAGAGAACAGTAGTTGTGGTCACAGACCAGCTGAACAAGTGAAAGCACTTCCTTCAGAATCTGACTGGCCAATTACGGGGTGTCTTTACTGCAACAGCTGGGGATTCCCTGCACCTTGGAGAAACAGTGGTGGGGAAGCCCAGTGCTCTGTTCCGTGAGCATGTTGTTACATGAATGTGATGCCCAGCATTGTTCTAAAGGGACAGCAGAGAACTCCAACATGATATGGTGTGAATCTGAATTGTGATGACAGAAAGGTCCACAGTTGATCCTTGGAAGGAACTGGGAGCATAGAGGTTCATGGTCACAGTGGCTTCGATGACTACTGGAAAGATATGGCAATCAGTGCAGTAAGGATTAAGATCTTTGGCCTTCAACATTCATATGTCTGCAACTATCTGCTTGGAGAAGGGGAATCTTCTGTGGCACTAGTTTTTGATCATCTCCAAGGAGCCCCTTCTTTGTACATCGATCGTATGTTAGAGGCATTGTGAGATGTGAGGAGGCTTCAGGGTGATCTAGACAAGTTGAGTAAACGCATGGCAGATGCAGTATAACATGGATAAATATGAAGTTAAATACTTTGGTATGAAAAGACAGAATATTATTTAAATGATTATACATGGGGATGTACACAGAGATCTAGATGTTCTTGCGCACCAGTCATTGAAAGTAAATAGACAGATGCAGTAAGCAATTTGCAAGTCAAATGGTACGTTGGTCTTCATCGCAAGAAGATTCAAGAAGTGAAGATGTCTTATTGGAGTTATATAGGGCCTTGGTGTGACCACACCTGAAGTATTACGTGTATTTTTGATTTTCTTACCTCAGTGAGAATGTACTTGCCATAGAGGGAGTTCAATGGAGGTTTACTAGGTGATACTGGGGTTGGCAGGGCTGTCCTATGAAAAGTGGTTCATTCAACTGGGCCTGTATACACTACAGTACAGAAGAATGAAATGGTTTCTGATTGAAACACATCAAATTCTAAAAAGGTGGGACAGACTAGATGCAGGGAAGATAATTACTGTGGTCAGGGAAGTCTAGAATGGGAGTCACAGTCTCAGGATATGGGGTAGACCATTTAGGACTGAGATAAGGAAACATTCCTTCACTCAAGAATGGTTAACCTGAGGAATTCACTACTAGAGAAGGCTGTGGAGGACACGCCATTGAGTATATTCAAGAAGATTGATAACTATTTGGATATTAAAGGCAGCAAGTGGTATGGGGAGAAAGCAGGATATGGGGTTGAGGTGAAGGATCAGCCATGATAATATTGAATGGCAGAGCAGGCTCAAAGACCTGAATGGCCAACTCCTGCTCCTGGACTTTATGCTTCTATACATTCTATTTCAATTTCGAGATCCAATGTAATGGTAAAACAATTAGGGAAGGTGAGAGAAAAGCAGAATAAGAAGGACTAGACACAACACATTACAACTGGGGATACCAGTGATCAATTGATAAAACAGTGCTTTAAGTGACCTGCCATTCTCCTCAGTGAAAAGTGACACAGAACCCTCTACTTTAATATTTCTCATTACCCTTTTCAAAATTCCCATAATCCTCAATTAAAGGCAGTTAAAATCATTCAGATAACATTTATATGCATAACTCAGTGACAATGTAAACTGCAAAGATTTTGTGATAAATCACCTTGAAAGAAAGTAACAGATGTGATAAAGATAGAACCAGACATTATCTAACTCAATACCCTGATTTCACATTTGACCTAATTGATCAACATTACATAGCACTCAATAAATGTCCTCAGCAAGTTTGATGTAAATTTTCTAGAATACATAGAAATGGAAGGGCTTAAATGAAAACATTTTCCAAATGTTCTATAAAGAATCCATCAACTTGAATATCTTTGGTAGACAGCAGACCAGCTATCTCAAGCTTGCATTGTCAAATATCAGTGAAGCACCTTCATTTTAATTCTGAATTAAAATACTCCAAGGATGCAATTCAGCAACTAACATAAAAGAAGGGACTATTGAAATATAAGTGAAGATATTGGGAATGGATACATTCATAAATAATCTGTTAACTGCTATTACTACTTTCACTTTGGCTCAGTGGATAACATTGCTACCTCACAGCACCAGGGACTTGGGTTCAATTCCACTATCAGGCAGTTGTCTGTGTGGCGATTGCATGTTCTCTCTGTTTCTGCGTGGGTTTCCTTTGGGTGCTCTGATTTCCTCCCACAGTCCAAAGGTATGCAGGGTAGGTGGATTGGCCATGCTAAATTGCCCGTAGTGCCCAGGGATGTTTAGATTAGGTGTGTTAGACATGGGAAATGTAGGATTAGGGGAATGGGTCTGGGTGGGATGCTTTTCAGAGGGGCAGTGTGGACCTGTTGGGTCAAATGGCCTGTTTCCATACTGTCAGGATTCTACGATTTATAGATAATTTCTTTAAAATTTAATTTTGATAATCTTTAAAATCCGAACAGTCTAAACAAAACTTTTTACTTATATGTTGATTTAATATTTTGACAACTCAACTTTGTAGGCAAGTTACCTTATCAAATGTGGAACAGACTCCCGACTTTACTGAAAAGATGAAAGAACACTCATTCTTTTGAATTGTTTATTTATGATAAGTTCATGTATTGAAAGCATATATCTTTCAGTAGATGGCTTGGTTGGGGGAAGGTTCCCCTGACACAGATTCTCTTTATTCCAATGAAATTCAATTACAGACCATCAATTTAATATTTCAATGCAAGGTTGATGTGAGCTACAGTGTAGTGGCAATGTTAGAGATTACCACTACACTGGGTTAGAGTCTGGGTTAGAGATCCAGACTTATGCTCTGTGGATAAGGGGTTCAGTCCCACCATGACACAGACTGGGTTGACCCAGTAGAGATGCCAGAACAGTGATTATGGGAGGGTAGGCGTTAACGGGGGAGTCCTCATCCTTGATCCTTGAGGTGTCATGCCAAAGTGAACAAAGAAACCTGCTGCTTACCATCTACTGCATCTCTATACCAACCCCAAACCCCCACAACCCTTCTTGATAAGCTATTTCACCTTAGAGGAAGCACTGAGATTGGCAAGCAATGTTCCCTCTGAGGTGCATGATCACTTCGTAAGTGTGTGCAACATTTTCAGGCTGGGGGACTTCCAATGCTTAGTCTCATCTATGCTGGTCAAGTCTTAAAGTCCTGCTAGATTGGGCCCATGGCAGGGTGAAGGAATTAACAAGAGAGAAAAATGTACTTGACCTCATCCTCATCAATCTACCTGTTACAGATGCAATTATGAAGGACTGCATTGGTAGGGCTGACTACTTCATTGAGTTAGGTGGCACTACTACCATGCTAAAAGGAGTAGGTTTCAACATAACTGGTAACTTAAGACTGGACATCAATGAGGTGCAGTGGGTCCTCAGCAGCAATAGAATCATATGTCATCAGCACTGTAACCTCATGATCTGGCACGTTACCCCACTCTCCAAAGCCACCAAGCTATCCAGAGAAAAAAGTTTTAAAAAAAAGTAACTCTTGGAAATGAATTGTAGCCTCCACTCGGAGTACGTGAGATGAATCAGACCAGTATATCTCATTTAATAGGTATAACACAGTCTGAAGAAGGGTCCCGACCTGAAACTTCAACTTTCCTGCTCCTCTGATGCTGCCTGGCCTGCTGTGTTCTTCAACCTCCATACTGTGTTATCTCTGACTCCAGCATCTGCAGTTCTTGCTATCTCTATCTCATTAATTGTTTGGCTGCTTTTTCCTTCTGGGTAGGAGATTAATCTTGGTTTAATAAAGATGTCATGCAAGGTGCATCATTTCTACATATTTGAAAATCATTTGTTTTGGATCTTTGAATTTTGAAGAGATACTGGATCGGTTAGGATTATATTCACTACAGTTTAGAAGAATGAGGGGAAATCCTGTTAGAAACTGATGAAATTCTAACAGGGCTAGACAAGTAATTTCAAAAGGGTGTTCCCATTAACTGGGAGGTTCAGAACAAAGGGTCACAATGTAAGGATTCCCTGAAGGGATTATTTGAAGCTGGAGAAAGTCTAAGCTCAGTGGTTTGAAAGCTCCAGGATGCAGCTATCAGATTCTGAGACGGGGAATCAAAGCCATTGTTAAAGTCCTATAGATGTGAAAATAGGCAAGCTGCAGTGTTAATAAGGTCTGAGCCCTTCTGTGAGAAGTCCTAACCTGGAAGGAAAGAGGCAGTTGATGCATGAGAATGCCATTGCCTGTCAGTCCCCCGCCAAGGCACTCAACCATCCATTCTTGGAACTATAACTTCAGCATGGCTGGGTCAAAATCCTGGCACTACCTCCATAACATACCAACAGATGGCGATAGACCCAACATCACAGTTAGAGAACCAGATCACAACAACCCTGAAGAAATTACACAACTCAGGAGATATCAGGGAGACAAATGACCAGTAAATGAAGCCAGAAGGATCCAACACACCCAGCCTCTATGGACTCCCTAAAGTACACAAGCCACGGGTCCCCCTCAGGCTTATTGTCTCACTACCAGGTATGCCTACGTATAGACTAGCCAAGGAAGTACAACAGAAACTGAAATACTTAATAGACAACACTATCCACTCCATTGACTCCTCCCAGGAATTCCTCAACATCATTAAGGACACCAGAATAGAAGAGGATGAGATAATAATATCCTTCAACGCAACAGCATTGTTTACATCCATAAACATCGACCTAGCTAAAGAGATAACTGCCACACTGCTGGACGAATCAGGAAGGCGGGCACCCCTTGACACCAACAGCATCAACAAGTACAGCAGCCCCTGAAACCACTAGATCTGTGCCTCACAACTCACTTCACCTTCAACGACCGTATATATTCCAACAAATCAACGGGACACCGATGGGATCCCCAATATCAGGACTGATGCAGAAGTGGTAATGCAAAGATTAGAACGAACAGCGCACCCCCCCCACCACCACTATACAACCCAAAATCTGGGTCTGCTATGTAGATGACACCTTTGTGATTACTATAGGCACAACGCTGGAAGAAACCCCCCGACAATTAAACAACATCATCACTGGAATAAAATTCACAAAAGAAGAAGAGAACAATAACTGACCACCCTTCTTAAACGTAATGGTAGAACATAAGAACAATGGGGAACTCCAGAAAAGACCACACATATGTACCAGATACATGCTTCCACCAGCAACCACCCCAACACCCATAAACGGAGCTGCATCAGGACATAATTCAAACGAGCTACACTACTGCAGCAATCCGGAATTGTACAAAGCAGAACAGGAGCACGTGTACGGAGTTTTTAAAAGGAATGGATACCCAAAAAGCACCATCCGCCTTTACCTCCACAGACCACAACAAGACAACACAACATGGCCAGACACATTATTCACCCTATTGTACATCAGAGACATATCAGAGATGACCACAAGACTACTCAGGTCCCTAGTATCAGAGTAGCCCCGAAACCAACAACCACCCTGTAACATGTTTTGGTGGTCAAAGATGTGGATGAAGGTAGAACAGTGGATGTGGTCTACATGTATTTAAGTAAGGTGTTTGATAAGGTTCCCCATGGTAGGCTCATGCAGAAAGTAAGGAGGCGTGGGATAGGGGGAAATGTGGCAGATTGGATTCAGAATTGGTTGACCCTTAGAAGACAAAGGGTGGTAGAGGATGGGAAACATTCAACATGGTGCTCAGTTACGAGTGGTGTACCACAAGGATCTGTTCTGGGTCCTCTTCTATTTGTGATTTTTGTAAATGATTTGGATTTAGGAGAAGGGTGGATTAGTAAGTTCACGGATGATACGCAGGTGGGTTGAGTTGTGGATAGTATGGAGGGCTGTTCTAGGTTACAAAGGGACATTGATAGGATGCAGAGCTGGGCTGAGAGGTGGCAGATGGAGTTTAACCCTGAAAAGTGTGAGTTGATTCATTTTGGAAGGACAAATTTGAAAGCAGAATACAGGGTTAACAGAAAGATTCTTGGCAGTGTGGAGGAGCAGAGGGATCTCGGGGTTCATGTCCACAGTTCCCTGAAAGCTGCCACCCCGGTGGATAGAGTTGTTAAGAAGGCGTATGGTGTGTTAGCTTTCATCAAACAAGGGATTGAGTTCAAAAGCCGTGAAGTTATGCTCCAGCTATACAAAACCTTGGTTCGGCCACATCTGGAGTATTGTGTCCAGTTCTGGTCGCCTCATTACAGGAAAGATGTGGAAGTGTTGGAAAAGATGAAGATAGATTTACCAGGATGTTGCCTGGAATGGAGGGAAGGTCTTACGAGGAGAGATTGAGAGGGCTAGGGCTTTTCTCTTTAGAACGACGAAGGATGAGAGGTGACTTGATGGAGGTGTACAAAATGATCAGAGGTATAGATAGAGTGGACAGCCAGAGGCTGTCCCCTAATGTAGAGGTGGCTATTACAAGAGGGCATAGTTTTAAAGTGAGTGGAGGTAGATATAGGGGAGACGTCAGAGGTAGGTTCTTTACTCGGAGAGTGGTCGGGGCGTGGAATGCATTGCTGGAGAGGGTAGTGGAGTCGGCCTCATTAGGGGCATTTAAGCGGCTATTAGATAAGCATATGGATGATAGTATAAGGTAGGGGTGGAGGTTAGATAGACCTTAGGTTTAGGGTAAAAGTTCGGCACAACATCGTGGGCCGAAGGGCCTGTACTGTTCTGTACTGTTCTATGTTTTATGTTCTAACAGCTACTGACAAATGTAAAAGATCCCTTACCCACAATTAATAAAACTAATGTAATATACAAAATACAATGCAAGGACAGTGAGAAATATTACATTGGCCAAACTGGAAGAAAACTGACAATAAGGATACGTGAACACCAACTAGCCATCAAGAGACAAGACCAATTCTTACTGGTCTCAATGCACATGGACAAAGAAGGACACGAATTCGGCTGGGACAACACAACCATGATAGCACAAGCGAAACAGAGACATGCCAAGGAATTCCTGGACGCCTGGCATTCCAATTGGAACTCCATCAACAAACACATTGAACTGGACCAGATATACAAACCACTGAAAAACAGAACCGGAAGTGGTGCCAACCAACCCAGCAAACCGAGGCGTATAAATACCAAGTGGGACAGAACAACAATGCTTCACCGGAGGCGCACTGATGATGTTCCCTAGTAGTGTGCAATTAAACCCACTGGCTCAGCAAGCAAGTCTACAACCTCATCCACAACCCGAGCTACAAATCTTCTCAACAACTTTGTACCTCCATAACAGCATTATGATTGTACCCTCAGAACAGGAGCAGTTCAAGAGGCAGCTTTACACTACTTTCGGAAGAGTAAATACGAATAAATAAAGAATAAATGCTGGCCCAGCTAGCAAAGCTTTCGTCCTGCAAATATTTTTTAAAAAGTTAGTAGAATTTATATTTGATAAAAATGTGGAAAATATAGCTAGTTTCAGTAACAGTGATTGGATTTTTTTTCAGAAGAAGGTATCATTGATTATCATAAAAAAGTCTAGTTCACTAAAGAAGGAATCTGCCATCTTCCCCAGGTCTGGTTTACATGAGACTCCAAATCCAAAACAGTATGATTGACTCTTAACTGCCCTTTTACATGGCTTAGCAAGTCACTCAGTTCAAGGACAATTAGAGATGGTAAAAAAATGCTGATGTGCCCGCAAGCCCCACACCCCATGGAAGAATAAAGAAACATTATATTGTATGTCCCTTTCTTTTGGTCATTATGAGACTTCACTCTAAAATGAACAGGTACAGCACGTTATCGATATGTCTGAAAATGTGAAGTAGTTCTCTTCCATCTCTCAGGGCATCAAGCCTCCGCAGATAATCCTGGAGAATGTGCGGATCTCATAAGTGAATCTGTTTGACCAGCCTTTGCAAATTTGTGGGAAACTAAATTGATACCATGCAGGTTATGCGGTCAAGTCATGTGCTCTCTCTTTGAGAGACAGTCATACACCAGATTGGAAAGGAAATGGAAAGAAGCTTTTCAGAATTTACTTAATTCTGCAGTCTGCCTTTATGCAGTACAATTCAAGTGATCTCCAGCTTCAAGAGCCACTTCTGAATGACATATTCAATGTCAGTTATGTTTCTGGGAAGGTTCGGTAATGGAAGGATAATAAATTGCAGACGAATACAACACAGCAACAATTAGGGTATTTTGTACTGATCTGCATAATTTTTCTGTGACTTGCTGCAAACTCTACATTAAGGGGATGATAGCTTTTTCTATTGATGAAAGTTTGCTGATTAATGTGCAAGTGGAGAGGAATCATAACTCTCAAACATTCACCATTTTTGATGGTGTCCTTCTACTTTTCCTTGCACAGTTCAAATTATGGATTTCTCCATTACCAGTCATTGGCAGGTATTTACTGGATTTCAATTGTGTTTTCCTTTGAAACTGTACTATATTTACATAAAAGCTTGGGGAATTTTGATTCATTTAGACTGAAGGCTGGCTTCTGTGTTGGAAATGTTTAGTTTCTTAATTCACTGCTTTTACAGGTATAACTTCTGGTTTTAAGAACTGAATTTTTAATGTAGATAAATAGAAATATCTGATCAAGAAACTTAGAAAAAAAGATTCTGAAGTAAATACATTTCAGACAAACCTCGGGCAATTGGATTTCAAAGGGAAAGCTTTGTTGCGTTTGCTGGGATGCTGGTAAAAAAAGTATTCGCAGCTAGGATTATAATGACTACTTTGGATCTATATGGAAGGACCAGTTTGCCTAAAGACATTTTGAAAAAGCTTTGAAGTTAGAGAGTAAACTGGAGACATTTCAGTTATTCCCACAGGTCCTCCACATCAAAGAAGATAAATGCAACTTGTAAACAGTAGGTTTGTTGTGTCTAATAAAAGGACTTTGATCCCTATTAGAGATAATAAATTATTCATGTAAGTCCCAGGATCAAAGGAAGATTTTGAAGGTAAAAGATAATTAATTTACATTTCAGTTGGGAACATCTCTAGTATGCCACATTGCAGTGAAGGTAGGTTATACACGGAAGTAATTTTTTGTGTTTTGGCTTTTTCTGTGAATTATAGTCACAGCTGACAGAGAAAGCTGCCATGAGTCAGAAAAGAATGTGTGTAGGCATTGATGTATTTGCTAACAACCAGAACATTTGCTATAGACCATGATGAAAGATGTCAGTGAAGGCATTGTTTGAAGAAGTTCTGAAGAAGAGTCATGTTGGATTCAAAACAGATTTTCTTTCAGGTTTCCCTCATCCTACATATTTTGCATTTATTATAAACCCAAGGTTGAGCTGGGCTGAGGGGTTTAAGAGGAGTGGAACCACCTGGTGGAATGCTCGTGGAATAATCACAGGAAATCTCATATCTTGGAAAACAGAGAAATAGTGAACTGAGAGGAATTGACGTTAAATCCTGAGGGCTGTGTCACTCCTTGTTTCATTCCAAGGGAAATGAAAAGACCATCAAGAGCCTAAAAAGTGTCAAAGAATCTTGGTGGCATTAAAAACAGCACAGGAAGTCGTCTGGTAAAATGTTGGTATTTAAATAATAAGGATTGTAAAATATACTATTAAATTAGTGTTAATTGATTGGCTTGTACAAAAATGGTTTTATTTACAATGTTCAACTTTGTGGTGTGATTCCTTTCAGTTTTAAATATAATAGTCTCCCTCAAGATCATAACATTTTCTTTGTAGACAAATCAGAAAACAGCAACATTAAAAGAACTTGAGACTATTTAATGTGGTTAATGCATTAAAAAATTCCTCAATGCACCTTACAGGAGGGGCATACAGTGGTAGTGAGATCAGTTCAGTCCTTAGCCATAAGACAGGTCTTCTTTTACAGAGATAACAAGCATGGGGCTCGATGAACACAGCAGGTCAAGCAGCATCATAGGAGCAGGAAAACTTGATGTTTCGGGCCTAAACCCTTCATCAGAAAATGAAGCGTTTAGGCTTTCTTTAGGTTTTCTGATGAAGGGTTTAGGCCCGAAACGTCAAGTTTTCCTGCTCCTATGATGCTGCTTGACCTGCTGTGTTCATCCAGCCCCATGCTTGTTATCTCGGATTCTCCAGCATCTGTAGTACCTTTTATCTCTTCTTTTACAGATCCTCCTCCAGGCCACCCATTTCAGTAAACAATGGGGGAAATATCCAATAGGTAAACCATTAAAACTCTCTCACCTTTAGAATAGATAGACCTAGCCGGGGAGTCCTAAGAGCAATTCTCCTAGCTAAATAACTTCATTCTACATTGCAAAACTGGCAAGAAAAGATTAATAAAAGTAACAGAATATGAAAAACAAAATTCTGAAAACAATTTCTAGGTCTCTGGCGTGAGCTCTCATAGCTGTGCTCCTTTATTGGCCTCCCTGACTAGTAGTTGTGTGTAGGTCATGAATTATGCTGATGTCAGGTCACCGACATCGTTATTTTTCAGTTTTAGTGGTTATGGTAAAAACGATAGTCAATATCCTACAAATTGGGGATTGAGCTTCCTGCCGTGTAGTGGATTGGAAACTAGTAGTCACTTTTTTTTCTCTAACGTAGCCACAATGAGTCACAGATGCTGCCAGACCTGTCGAGTTTCTCAAGCAATTTCTGCTTTTGTTTCGGATTTCTAGCATCCATAGTTCTTCATAGTTCACAGTTTCAGATTTCACAGCAGATTAAGGAGCAACATCAGTAATGCAAAATATTTCCTCCATTATCTTTAGGAAATTGTAAATATTAATGATGTCACACAGCAATGATTACAGCATTGAAAGTTTAGTGCAAATTCAGACCTAATGTTACAGTGCTGTATTGTTGCCTAGAGACTGAACTCTTTGCTTTTTTTAGTTTCCTTAGTAAATTATTTCATTTAATGAGCTCCAGACTTCACCTTCATCGAAGAATACCTTTCAAATCAGAGTCAGAGCCCTTTATGTGTGTTTTTTTTAAATAGAGAGTTTAGAGTTTCAATACAGGTCTGTTGCTTTCTGTTTTGATTGCATTTGTAACTTCATCCTCTTTGTTTTAAGTAAAACACTCTTAGATTTAGAAAGAAATTTACTCTGTCTTCTTTTTGGTCAATACAGCTGTTTGTATTTGTAGAAACTGATCTTGACTATTGTCGATTTCTCTGATGTCCAAAGCTATTGTCTGGTTGGTTTTCAAGTAGTTTTCCAAATATTTGCCACAAAGATCTTTTTAATGGATAACCACTGCTAACTATGTTGTGATTTTGTTTCCAACAGGGTATTATTAACTCACGCAATAATGCTTATTTTCTTTACATATGACTGCCACTTACTGGGCAAGAAACTATCGTCCAGCCTCATATGCTCAAATGGCATGTAAGAGTCAATCATATTGCCGTGGGTTTCGAGTCACAAATAGGCTACACCAGATAAGGATGGCAGATTTCCTTCCCTAAAAGGCATCAATGTTTATGATTATTGACAGTGATCATCATTTTGCTCGCTTTTAATTCCAGATTTGTATTGAATTAAAATTTCATTAATAGAGGGATTGAGTACAAGAGCCGTGAAGTTATGCTCCAGCTATCCAAAACCTTGGTTCGGCCACATCTGGAGTATTGTGTCCAGTTCTGGTCGCCTCATTACAGAAAAGATGTGGAAGCGTTGGAAAAGTTGCAGAGGAGATTTGCCAGGATGTTGCCTGGAATGGAGGGAAGATCTTACGAGGAAAGGTTGAGAGAGCTCGGGCTTTTCTCTTTAGAATGATGAAGGATGAGAGGTGACTTGATGGAGGTGTACAAAATGATCAGAGGTATAGATAGAGTGGACAGCCAGAGACATTTTCCGAGGGTGGAGGTAGCTATTACAAGGGGGCATAGTTTTAAAGTGAGTGGAGGTAGATATAGGGGAGACATCAGAGGTAGGTTCTTTACTCAGAGAGTGGTCAGGGCGTGGAATGCATTGCCAGAGAGGGTAGCGGCATCGGCCTTATTAGGGGCATTTAAGGGGCTATTAGATAGGCACATGGATGATAGTATAAGGTAGGGGTGGAGGTTAAATAGACATTAGGTTTAGGGTAGAAGTTTGGTACAACATCGTGGGCCGAAGGGCCTGTACTGTGCTGTACTGTGCTATGTTCTATGTTCAATGTTCTATGTTCAAACACGTATCCCCAGATCATTAGCCTCTGCTTCTGGGTTAATAGTCAAGTTAAATTGGTTCAATTAAGTTAAGTATGTTCAGGAATACTTTCTCAATCAATATGAAGATGGCCCAACTGGAAAAGGGGCAAAAGTCGATCTTCTCTTGGGAAATAAGGCAGGGCAAATGACTGAGATGTTTGAGGGGGGGCACTTTGTGACCAATTACCATAATTCTATTAGTTTTAAAATTGTTATGGAAAATGATAGATCTGGCCCACAAGTTAAAATTCTAAATTGGAACAAGGGCAATTTTGATGACATTAGACAGGAATTTTCAAAAGTTGTTGAGATAGGCTGTTTCCAGGTAAAGGGATGTCTGGCAAGTTGGGAGGCTTTCAAAAGTGTGATAACAAGAATTCAGCACACTGTGTCCCTAGTAGTGTGCAGGGCAAGGCTGCCAGGAGTAGGATGACTAGAGTGACTAAGGATATTGAGGCTCTGGTCAAGAAAAGAACGAGGCATCTATCAGGTGTAGACCACTGGGATCAAGGGAATCCCTTGAGGAGTTTAGGGGCTGAATGAGTGTGCTGAAGAGAGAAATCAGAAGGCAGAAAGGGGATATGAGATAGCTTTGGCAGATAGAGTAATGGGCAATCCAAAGAGATTCTACAAGTATATTAAGGGCAAAGGACTAACTAGGGAGTGAATAAGGCCCCTTAAAGATCGATGAGGCTGTCTATCTGTGGAAACACAGAATATGGCTGAGATCCTGAACCAAATTTCAAATCAGCATTAGGAGGAGCTAGAGTCTAGGCCCGAAACGTCAGCTTTCCTGCTCCTCCGATGCTGCTTGGCCTGCTGAGTTCATCCAGCTCCACACTTTGTTATCTCTCTTCTAATCAGCATTTACTGTGGAAAAAGACATCAAAGATAGGGAACTCAGGGGAGTAAACAGTGATATCTTAAAAGAGTCCACATAATAAACGAGAGGATGCTGGAGGTCTTAAAATGCATAAAGGTAGACAAATCCCCAGGACATTTTGGGAAGCTAGGGAAGAAATTATGGGGCCCCTAGCAGAGATATCTATTATTGACAGCCAAGGGTGAGGTGCCAGAAGACTGGAGGCTGGCTGATGTGCCATTATTTAAGAAAGGCTGCAAGGAAAAGCCAGGGAATTACAGGCCAGTGAACCAGTGGTGAATAAGTTATTGGAGGAAATTCTCAGAGACAGGATCTACATGCAGTTGGAAAGGCAAGGACTAATTAGGGATAGTCAGTATGGCTTTGTGTGTGGAAAATCATGTCTCACCAAATTTGACTGCGTTTATTTGAAGAGGTGACCAAGAAGATAGATGAAGGCAGAGGAGTAGATTTTGTCTATATGGACTTTAGCATGGCCTTTGACTAAGTTCCATATGGTAGACTGATTAATAGGGTTACATCACATGGGATCCAGGGAGAGCTAGCCAATTGGATACAAAACTGGCTTGATGGTAGGAGACTGAAAGTGATGGTAGAGGGTTGTTTTTCAGACTCAAGGCCTGTGAGCAGTGGTGTGCCGCGAGGATCGGTGCTGAATCCAACATTGTTGTTATTTATATAAATGATTTTGATGAGAATATAAGAGGCATGGTTAGTAAATTTGCAGATACCACCAAGTAAGTTTGCAGTTTGCGTCATCTGCAAACTTACTTAGTGGTATGGTGGACAGCGAAGAGGGTTCTCTAGAGTATAATGGTTCTTGATCAACTCGGCTGAGGAATGACAGACAAGCAATAAATGTTGGCCAGACAATGACATCCACAGCCACGTCCACAAATGAATTTTAAAAAAAAGGGTGTTTGAGGGTTCTGAGGGGATGGGAATGAATAAACAACAGGTGGTGATACAGCACAAAAAGAGAGGAAAACTGTTGGATAGTCAAAGGAGTGATTAAAATGGGGGCTATTAGTAGCTGACAATGGGTTGTGTATGGAAACAGCCCGTGTGAATGACAAGGCCTAGTATGGGGGTGGGGAAACGCATGGGAAAATGTGCTCAAGCCCTAAAATTGTTGAATTCAATATTGAGTCCAGAAGGCTGAACAGCTTTCAAGCAGAACATGAGGTGCTGTTTTTCCAGGTTGGGAAGAGCTTCACTGGAGCACTGCAGCAAGTTTCAGATAGAGGTGTTGGACAGGGAACATGGCTGTGTGTTGAAGTGGCAGGCAGCTGGAAGCTCAAGGTCATTTTTGTGGACAGAACATAAGTGTTCTGGAAAACAATCACCCACTCTGTGATTTGTTTCCTCAATGTAGATGAGATCTGCTGAGATTTTAGAGCATTTTCTGCTTTTGTTTCTGATTTACCACATTCTCAGTGTTTTTTTTTGTTAAAGATTTAGAAGGGACCTCAGTGACAACTTTTTCAAAAAGGGGGTGGTGCACATATGCAATGAGCTGCCAGAGAGTTGGTAGAGGTGGGTACAATTACAACATTTGGACATGAATAGGGAAGCTTTAGAAGGATAGCAGCCAAACACAGGTTAATGGGACTATTTCAGTTTAGGAAATCCCTTTGGCTTGGAAGAGTTGAGCCAAAGGTCCTGTTTCCATGATGTATGACTATTTTTTTTAATTTAACCTATTTTCCCTAATGGGCCTGTTCAGAGATGTTGTTATACGCCTCTGAAGCTGGTTGGACTTGAACCTGGGCCTCCTGGTCCAGAGATAGGGACACAACATCTGCACCACAAGAGGGCTGCATGATTCTAAAACACCAATATGCCAACCTCCAATGACATGCGAAACTGACTGCGGATATCATGGCATTACAGAATTCAACCAATGTTTCTTATAACTAAGTATAATACACAAAATTAGATTGCAACATGGTAGGGTAGCATGCTTCCAATAGCATGCCATGTTTCAAGTATTTCCAGGGAGGAAGATCGAATATGAGGATTTAATACCTTTAATTGACATGATGCAATACAGTGATGACATCACAAGCATGTCTCTTAAAGGCATACAGACAGTATCACATAATTCAGCACAGAGTAACGACTATGCTTCCTACATTAAAACAGAGACTACACCTGCAAAGTACTCTATTGGCTTTAAAGTACTTTACGGTATCTGTGGTCATGAAAAGCGTAATATAAATTCAAGTTGTTCTTTCTTTTTAGGTGGAGCATTGCAGACCATATTTCTCTGGGTAAAAATATTTCTCTTCATTTACCCGCTGATTCATTTGCCAATGTTTTGAAATCTGTGTCCTTTGGTCACTATCCCATCCATCAATAGAGATAATTTCACCTAATGTACCCTATTGAAAGTTTCATAACCTCTACTGAAATTCCCTTGAACCCTTCTGATCTAAGAACAATCACAGCTTCCCGAATCTTTTCACGTAACCAAAGTGTATAATTTCTCAGATAACAAGGTGTAGAGCTGGATGAACACAGCAGGCCAAGAGGCATCAGAGGAGCAAGAAGGCTGACGTTTCGGGCCTAGACCCTTCTGAAGAAGG
>JAHRHZ010000249.1:59721675-59748137 GCA_024137785.1 Ginglymostoma cirratum
CCTTCTTCAGAAGGGTCTAGGCCCGAAACGTCAGCCTTCTTGCTCCTCTGATGCCTCTTGGCCTGCTGTGTTCATCCAGCTCTACACCTTGTTATCTCAGATTCTCCAGCATCTGCAGTTCCTACGATCTCTGTATAATTTCTCATTTATTTCACTCCAAAAAACAATTTGACAGGAATTAAAATTTCCCAGAACAACTTTATTTTCTCTCGCAATTTGTCGTGATTACAAAAATGCTTGTTTCACGGATGACCGATACTAACATATTTCACTTGTGCTCTTTTGCAAACAAGCAGGGCATTTTTATGTTAAAAATTAATTTCTTGTGGTTTATTATTATTTTACTTATCTTTGTCAAGTCTCCATATAAAATAATCTTTGTGATTCCAAATTGCAGGTTTGCCCTTCACGGTATTATGACTTTTAGCAGGTGAGGGTTGAGCTGTGTTTAGGAATTTTGACTGTTTTCTCCACCCAGTCACTGTTTGAAAGACTGTTGTTTCGTTGTTGGACAAAGACCTTTGAGCTGAGTGAGATGTGTTTATGCTGTTGCTATCAAAGGGTCTTTCATCTCCACAAAGCAAATTATTAACACATTCCATTGGAGAGGTGGGGGTGGATGCTGGTCGGAGTGAAAAAAATAGTTGGCTAAAATGGAACAATTTCTTTCACAAACACTTTTATGATAGTGAATGGCTCCCTGCCAAGGACCTTATGCCCAGTGAAGCACTGCTAACCGATTGTTAGTCTGCAGAAGCCCTGTAGGCAGAGCCTTTTGTATGTAGGAATTTCCAATTATAAAGCCAATGGTGTGGGAGGGGGCTTCTCCAGACTCAGTCAGATAGGGTGTGTGCACTCAGCTTAGCCTGAACCTGCACAAGAGCAAATTTTTTCTCCTGAATGAATGAATAACCATGCCTGTTCCAAAGTAGCTTCAAGGTTAGGAATTTATTTCTGGATTGTCTTTTATTTTCAAGGTAGAGTACGTGGTTTTAAAAATGAGAAGGCTTGTGTTTTTGCCTTTTTGATAAACCATAATAGTTCTATGGGAAATCACAAAATATTTACATGCGAAAGACAGTAATAAATGTTGGTGGCTACGGCAATGACTTTGGCTACATATACACACTACATCCTACATCCAAAGACCTTTCAAGAACTTTAAAAAATATTTTTGGTTCTCAAGTGATAAGGTGTGCTTGGATCCATCATAAGTTGATGGAAATTAGATCAAAACAAGGAAAAACATGTTGATACTCAAAAACGATAAATACCTGTCTTCTCCATGATTGGCAGATTTGTGTAACGATGTCATCTGTAAGTACAGGAATTAGATCAGGTATTTGACCATGTAAACAAAAGGAAAAACAGCAAAGAAACACGGACGTATGCGCTGTCAGAATGACAGGAAGTGCAGCCAGACAGTTATTTACTATTGCCTTAAGGTAATCTTACTTTTGAAGCTGTGAATTTTACCACAGCAAACGTGTACCAGTAACTTATACCAGTGATTACATTTCTTTTTCAGATACCACAATGTAAATAAGCCATTCTGTTGTTAATGTTAAACTAATTACAAACAAGGGGCATAGTTTCCACTGAATGTCATCAGTTCCTTATTGAAGAGCCATGCACAATAAGCATCAGTACTCTCTTTGAATTACAAGAATTTGGCATACGCAGACCAGCATTACTTGCCAAGTGATGCAGGTGTTGCGAGACTGTTTACTAAAAGTAGCACTGCCATCATTACATTACATTTCTTTAGCTGTTTTCATGGACAACAGCTATTGCTAGTGAAAGCATTCTCATGGCTTTAATGAAAACTTTATCTGTTACTGCTATAAATAGAACCATTCCTGGGCATGGTGAGATTGAGACCAAAAGGAAGGAGAATTTATGGAAATGACAGGAAGTCAAACTAGCCAGCAATTTAATTCTGCCTTTGGGCATTTTTTTCTCTGAATGCACATTTTTGTAGTCAACAGCAGCAATTATAAAGGAAAAGAGTCTGAGGCTCATTTACTTGTAATGTCAAAATCTAGAACAGTGCCCAATTGATAGAAGTTTGAATGCATACACTTCTCATTTAAAAAAGCGGGATAATGCCTTACCTGAACAAGTAAAAACTGGTGGAAAAAAAGTTTCTTCAATCTAAGGATTACACTGCTTGCTTGGTTCACAAAGCCGGTGTGATATTTTATCAGTAAATTAGCTCAAGAATTGAAAACAGTGCAAGGTATTAGTGACAAAAGGGCACAGCCAGTCTTTACCTAATACAGTTCACATTACACTTTGAATGGGTCCCATACACTGAACTAATGATTATACTGCTCTCAGATTTCAGGGGTAAATTAATTGGAAGGAATGGCATGCATCTCCTGTTATTGTAATGAGGCCATAACACTTTATGAACTTTATACTGCTACCCAGCATTACTGTAATGCAGCTTAAAGCAGCACCTATTTATTACTGGATTTCAAGTACTTTGGAATATCCTGAAAGTGTAAAATACATTATATAAACGCAAGTCTTTCTTGCTAGAAATTTTCATGTATTCCTTGTGTGATCCAAAGACCTTAGTTATACCATCAGATCATCAAACGCACTGCGAATATAGTTAAAGTTTTAAATTACAAACTTCATAAGATAATGAGAGAAATATTCTCTGCTGGTGTTATTTATTTATCAGTTTTCTTTAAGTGTGCATTCTGACTCCACTGGAGAGAATAACCTCATCATGGAGATTTTCATAAACCCCACAAAATTCAGGCAGCCTGCTGTTGAGATAATCTTGCCTTAAGCAGAGGTCATGTTTCTAAGTGATAACACAGTGTGGAGCTGGAGGGACACAGCAGGCCAGGCAGCATCAGAGGAGCGGGAAAGTTGATGTTTTGGGTCGGGACCCTTCTTCAGAAATTCTATGTTCCTCCAGCTCCACACTGTGTTATCTCTGACTCCAGCATCTGTAGTTCTTACTATCTCCTGTTTCTAAGTGTTGTTAGCCAGTCCGAGGATCTTTGACAGGGTCGCACATGGCAGACTGATAAAGAAGATAATAGCTCATGGGGTCCAGGGTAACTTGGCAAGTTAGATCCAAAATTGGCTTAGTGGTAGGACACAGAATGTGGTGGTAAGACACTATTTGTGTGACTGGAGCCTGGTATGTGGTGGTGTACCACAGCAATCAGTGCTGTGTCTCTTAATATTTGTGATATTTATAAATGATGCAGATGAGAATGTGGGGGAGGTGGAGTGGGTACTTGCAGGGAAGGTGGGAGAAGATGATAAGTAAATTTGCGGATTACACAAAGATTGGCCGGTTGGTTGATAATGAGGAAGAATGTCTTAGCTTACAGGATTGATCAGTGGCAGATAGAATGTAACCCTAATAAATGTGAGGTGATGCACTTTGGAAGAAGTGACAAGAGAGTATTCAATGAATGGCAGAACACTTGGAAGCTCAGAGGAACAGAGGCATTTTAGGGCTGCTTGTCCATTGATCACTGAAGGTGGTAGGATTGATTAATAGGGTAGTTAAGAAGGCATATGGGATGCCTGCCTTTATCAGTTGTGGCATGGACTACAAGAGCGGGGAGGTTATGTTAGAACTGTACGGAACTTTGGTTAGGCCACAGCTGGAGTACTGTGTGCGGTGCTGGTTGCCACACTGTGGGAAGGATGTGATTGCAGTGGCATGTGTGCAGAAAAGGTTCACCAGGATGAAGAAAGGTTGGATAAGCTGGGTCTAGGCCCCAATACATCAAGCTTTCCTGCTCCTATGATGCTGCTTGGCCTGCTGTGTTCATCCAGCTCCACACCTTGTTATCTTGGATAAACTCAGGTTGTTTTCTTTGGAGCAGGGAATTGATAGAGGTGTATAAGTTTGTGAGGGACATGAACAAGGTGGACAGAAAGCAGCCTTTCCCCTTAATTACTCAAAGGGTCAATAACAAGGGGCCACATGTTTAAAGTAAAAGGCTAAAGGTTTAGAGGGATCTGAGGAAAGCTTTTCAAGCTGAGGGTGTTGGGGGTTTGGAATGCCTGGCAGGGTAGTTGAGATGAGTAGCTTCACAAACTTTTAAAGAAGTATACAGGTGAACACTTAAAGTATCATAACATTCAAGGTTATGGGCCTAGGGATGTGAAAGTGGGACTAACATAGGTAGTGGTATACTTTTGGTAGTACAGACCTAATGGGCTGAACAGCTTCATCTGTACTGTATGATTTTATGACTATAGCTCAACGCACCAGTATTACTGAGAGCGAGGGCCACCGCCGTGGCTGCACCATCCACCATGGTGAATGCCTCTTTTAAATCTAAGTTTCCTGAGACCATTGAAGTAGGCTCCTGCAATGTGTGGGTTGTTGTGGAGGAGGGAGGAGTACACTCACTGAGAGCAGTTCTTGTCGCTGGAGGCCCTTCATAGGCCACAGTGTGCATGATGAGAAGGGTAGTCTCTCACAGGAATGGGGAGCTACCAGCTTTTAATGAGTCACATCTCCACGTGGCACATTGGCCTCAGTATTAGCAGGATGCAGTCCTTAAATGGCCTTTAATTGGCCATATAAGAGTTTTATTAGGCCTTTGGGTGGAAGGGCCTCACCTATTCCTGACTAGTCAGCATACAGCAGGTAGAGAAGAATGCAAACTACATGTTGTTCTTCATGGTGAGAGGATTTGAGTGCAGGAACAAGGATATCCTGCTGCAATTATACAGGGCCTTGGTGAGGTCACACCTGTAATATTGTGTGCAGTTTTGGTCTCCTTATCTGGGGAAGGATGTTCTTGCTATAGAGGGAATGCAGCAAACGTTTAACATATTGATTTCGAGGATAGCAGAACTGACATATGAGGAGAGATTGAGGCAATTATGGCTGTATTCACTGGATTTTAGAAGAGCCGGGGTTGGGGTTGGAGGGTGTGGAATCTCATTGAAAACTGTAAAATTCTACCAGGATGAAATAACTGCACAGCAGCCAGCATCCTGTCACCAAGTCACCCTTTAGTTACATGTACACAGTACCCTGGCTGTGGCTGGCCAGCCAGCTCGGAGTCAGTCCCTGAAGTGAAGAGACTCTGAATCTCCTGTTTATATCTGTCAGCCAGGTCTCCCTAATTGGCCTAGGTTAACAACCCCAATCAAGGATCTCGTTAGCAAGATCCACCTATTCCAATCACTAAATCCCTCCCCCCCACCCCCGTAAGTCCGGGGATCTAGGCCTGGTCTTTCTCAGGTAGCTTCTCCTGCGTAGTTTTCACCCCAGGTCCTGTTTCTCTGACTCAGACTCTGAGACAGGTGTCGTCTACCAGATCATAGACCATCTCTTGTATCTGGAGTGCCTTGGAAGAGTTTCCTCTTCTTCTTATGGCGGTAACAGTATTGAGGCTGCACCCATCTAAGACTCTAAGGTTTTCTTGACACGAGACGGAGGGGGAGAACCCCCAGTTTCCAGCAGGCTTTCTGGCTGTTCTGAGGGCCCAGGTATGTTTTGCTCCTGCCCTGTTTGTGAGGTAGCAGCTTTCAGGTGATCCACGTGTTTGTTCAGGACCATCTCACCTACTTGAACTTTGTATGTCACAGGACCTAACCTCACGTCGACTTCACCTCATACCCATGCAGGGCCTTTTCCGAAGTTCTGGCACCAAATTTTGTCCCCTGAAGTAAACTACCTCTCTCACTTTCAGGAAGTATGTGGCCAGCGTTGGTGTTCCCTCCCCGCAGGGTCCAGGAATATCAGGTTTAACCTGGTGCAGAGACTTCTCCCCATCTGCAACTGTGCTGAAGCTAGCCCTGTTGTGGCGTGAAGGGTCGTCCCACAATCGAACCAGGAACCGGGACAGTTTGATATCAGGTGAAACTGTAGGCTGTTTCTTTAAGCCTGCCTTCAACATGTGGGCAACTCTTTCCACCAGACCATTGGATGATGGGTGGAACAGAGCTGCCCTTATGTGCCAAATTGCATTCAACTTCAGGAAACACTCGAATTCCCTGCTGGTAAATAACATCCCTTTGTCCGTGACCACTACTTCCAGGGGTCCATGTACCACAAATGATGCTCACAGTTTTTCAATTGTCATCCCCAAGTTTGCTGAATGAACTTTATGCACATCCAACCACTTTGATTGGGCATCCACATTGACCAGGAACATTGAGCCAATGAAAGGACTGGCATAGACAACATGTAACCAAGCCTAGGGCTTACCCAGCTATTTCCATGAATGTGGGGGTCCTGCCAGTAGTACGTTCTGTCCTTGATGGCATTCTGGGCACTGCCCCACCAATGTAGCTATGTTGACATCCAACCCTGGCCACCAGGCATAACTTCTAACCAACATCTTCACTTTGGAAACCCCTGGAAGACCATGGCAGGGTTCAGCCAGTATCTGGTGGTGACCTTTACTCGTGACAATCACTCTTGCTCCCAATAGTAATATCCCATCCTCATCACCATTTAAATAACTGAACTGCCCAGGTTAACAACTCCAATCAAGGGTCTCATAGTCAGTAAGATCCACCTGGTTGCAACACCACACAAATTAGGATCTAAATTAGGATCAGATGGCCACTGACCTCACTTGTGCACCTCCTAGTGGCTATTTATACATCGGCATTGGCTACAGCTTACATAAACGTCACCTCCCTGCCCTTTGAGACAAGAATGCAATTTGAGGAGGGGAAATCTAAATTAGCTTCAAAATTGTGAAGAAAAATAGGAATGTAAAGGAAATCACTTTCTCCAGACATTAATTTTCATCCTAATGGTGGGGATTCCAGGACTAGGGGTTATAGTTTAGGTGTAATAGTTAAACCTTTTAGAGTTGAGATGAGGAGAAATTTCTTGACCCACAAAGTGGTGAACCTGTGGAATTCACTTCAACAGAAAGTGGTTGAGGTCAAACATTATGTTTTCAAGAAGGAGACAGATATTGCTTTGTAGCTAAAGGAATCAAGGGATGTAGGGAAGGGCAAGATTAGGGAATTGAGCACAGGTTCAAGAGGTCGAATGGCCTACTCCTGCTCCTTATCTTTATATAAATTAGGTGACATTGGGAAGGTGACAGCCACTCCACCTTCCCTAAATTCTCTGCTTTTCCTCCCGATTCTAAGACACAGCAACTTGTAGCCCATTCTAAAGAGTCACCAGTTCACGCAATACAGACCAAATCACTGTCCTATATACTCCCTGAGGTATGTGTCATTAACCAATATAGTCTTTTAAGACTGGGCACTACTAAAACAATTGTTATAAATTATGTGACATTTGGCATTTGAACTACAGAGTCCCACATCTCTAGTGAAATCCTAATTAAATGTGGGCATTCTCAGACATCCAAGAAATTCATACATCTCTTTGTTTAAAAATAGACCAATGCAGAAGACTTTCCAGATATTGTGATTCCCTCATTCCAATCAAATAGGTTATCACCCAATTGAATGGATTATTTGAAACAAAGTTATTAGCTGTTTCAAACTGTTAGCAGCATTAACCCACAACATAGGATGTGAAATCAACAGGACAGCCCACCTCATTTGGAAAATCTCTTTGAACTTGTAAAAGTCATTCTGAGGGATCCATGCTGTTTAAGGCTTTGCAAAATCTGGGATAGAAACATTTTGTTAAGCAAAAGGGACTAAGGGATATGGGCCAAAGGCAGGTATATTTGGCCAATCAGCCATGACCTCATTGAATGGCAGAACACGTTCAAGGGCTGAATAGCCACATCTTTATTTCTTTTTTTACAGAATCCCTACAGTCTGGAAACAGGCCCTTCAGCCCAAAAAGTCCACACCAACCCTTTGTGCAACCCACCCAGATGCATCCCCCTACAACCTACTGAATCTATACATCCCTAAACACTAGGGGCAATTTAGTATGGCCAATCCACCTAGCCTGTACATCTTTGGACTGTGGGAGGAAACCAGAGCAAACCCATGCAGACACAGGAAGAATGTGCAAACTCTACACAGACGGTTGCCCAAGGGTGGACTCAAACCTGGTGCTGTGAGGCAGCAGTGCTAACCACTAAGCCACTGTGCCACCCTTATCCCTATGTCCCCAGTAGTTCTTCCAAAGACATAAAACTAGCTGCAAGAGACTTTGCATTTGAATTTCAGGATATACAAGTGGAAAGCAATAACCTTCTTAAGTTTAAAACTCACAAAAACATGGTGTTAGATTCATTTAATTGAAATATATATGCTGAGGGTAGGAAAGCTCACACCTCTTACATACAAAAACATGCTGAACAAAGGAACATAGAAATTCAATTCTTGACTCCAATCAAGGGCAAATCATTCAGTATTTGTTCTCCCTTTCTTCTTGATATCAACCATCAATGTTTGCAGGGAAATATGATATACTGGTTTTCAGAATTAAATGTCTCAAGTAGTTCAGCAATCCTTGACAGTGGGGATCTGTTGTTAAAATCTGTTAGAAACAAGCTGGGAAGGGCTCCAGATCTTCAAAGCATGTAGTTTGTAATCATCAGCCTTTCTTAAAAAATACACAACCATTATTTGTTAATGACAGAAGCGTTTTAGGTCAGAGAGAGTAAATAGAAAACTTTCCATGCAATATTTTTACACACTATCCTAATGGACTGCCCAGCAGTTGTCATCATTTCATAAACAAATTGAGATATGCTTAGCTTTCTTATCTTCTTCCCTCCCTTACTTAGGTAGGAGTTGCACCTTTTCAACTATGTTGGAATTGCCTTCACTCCAGTTTGTAGCTTCCCATATTATGGAGCTGAATCTTGGAACCTTCCATTCCATTGCATTGTTACTGTCCTTGCAGTTACACATCTTCAGCTTAGTGCTGCTTTTGGGACAGACACTAGGCAGATGCTACATGCTTTCATGTAGGTTGGGAAATAATGTTAGGATCAGATGGCCACTGACCTCACTTGTGCACCTCCTAGTGGCTATTTATACATCGGCATTGGCTACAGCCTACATAAACGTCACCTCCCTGCTCTTTGAGACAAGAATGCAATTTGAGGAGGGGAAATCTAAATTAGCTTCAAAATTGTGAAGAAAAATAGAAATGTAAAGGAAATCACTTTCTCCACACATTAATTTTCTTCCCAGAGTCTTGACTTACTTTGCACTCCTTTTTAGGTTTGCAACACTCCTTTGTATATCCATCGACTCCTCCTTTGAAGCTTTGTTAGATGATTCACATTGATATGATCCTATCTTTAGTTAGAGAGCTAGACAAATTTGTCCTCAAACTGACCCTGTTTATTTCCCGTTCCTTAATCTTGCAGCAGTTATCTGACTTCTAACAGTAACTAATCTACATTATGTTTCTTTCAAGGATTAAAGTAAGTATACGTTATTTGGATAGTCATCCTTCTTTATCAAACATGTGGCATTAATTTACTTCAAGTTACTGACTACAAATATTAACTTTTATGAGGAGAATGTTATGTAGGATCTCCAGCACGTGCCACAATGTCCACTGTGTTGATATGCCAGACAAGTTCACAAAGTTGTACATTTATTTTCTTACTGACATTTTTAATAAATGTAATGCTTTGAAGTAATGTTGTCTTGCTACAGACAAATTATATTGTGTTTGTACCATCTTTAATATAAGGGTGACTGGCTTGAACAAAACTTGACCATTCTGATTTAGATTTTCTGTGATATGATTGTAATAAATGCTTCAGTATGTTTATGCTGGAATAAGGAACTGATGAAAATATGAACTGCAACAGGGTATTTTATTTAACTCTAAATTTGACGTCAGAGATAGTCACTGAATTTGTAAATGTAAACCAATAGAAAACTTACAATACAGAAAGACACTTTTAAACCTTTACATCTGTGGTGGACCAACAAGATTTAGTTCTCTTAAATTCACTCTACATTTTTTTAAGAGCCCCTACAGTGTGGAAACAGGCCCTTCAGCCCAACAAATCCACACCAACCCTCAGAGCATCCCACCCAGACCCATTCCCCTATATCTCACCTCATCGACACATCCCTTAACACTATGGGCAATTTAGCATAGCCAATCTATCTAGCCTGCATGTAACTTTAGACTGTGGGAGGAAACCAGAGCACCCAGAGAAAACCCACACAGTCACCCAAGGGTAGAATTGAACCTGCATCCCTGGCACTATGAGGCAGCAGTGCTAACCACTGAACCACTGTGCCACCCAAAATTTCTTGGTTAACTTCTCTGTAAGTTACTTTACTTCATGTGCATAGTTGAATATTGTGGACCTTTTCCTCTGCCACCTTTTCAGGCAGTGAGTTCTATATCTTCATCATCTTCAGAGAGAAAAAAATACTCTTTAACTCCCCTATAATCTCTTTGTCCATTACCGGGATCACAGTTTATCTGAATTTTGCAGGGCTCAGCTGAAGAGCTCTGCTGACTCTCACAATCAGAAGCATGTAGATGCACCAAAACAATCACAGATGTCCCCTTTGTTAGGATAGGAGAGCACAATAACTTCCTGTCAAATGTAGCATCACAGACACAGAGGACCAATGGATTTGCCAAATTAGCAGATTTCCCTCAAAACCTAGGGGCCCGTTTATTGCATCCATATCATCATAAGTGTGCCAAGTCATCAGCTTGACGCCTTCATTAGCAGGAAATGCTTCCAGTCTGAATGTTCTATGGTATGAGACTGTGCACACCAAGGCTTTCCTGCACAATTGTGTAGTCTGGAAGTTCTTGTGCCTCACTTAACCTGAAGAATTTGCAACTCCCTCTCATTTTCCAGACAGGAACACAAGTCTGAAATTGGATTCTGGAGGACAGGGAGTGCCACTAAGGAGACGGCTGATAACTCCATTGAGGCAGTTGCTAACAGAGTCTAAAGGGTATTACTAAATAACGGGCTACCTGCATCTGGAATATCCACTTTAGGTGCCTTGCCTGTACTGGATGATTTTTACAGTATTCTCCTTCGAGCAACTGCAGTATGACCATAGTGCTGCATGGTACCTAACATAAGTCCACAAGACATAGTAACAGAAGCAGGCCATTCAGCCAATTGAGTCTGCTCCACCATTCAATGATATGATAATTCTCATCTCCACTTCCTGCCTTATTCCCGCAACCCTTGATCCCCTTACTGATTTAAAATCTGTCCATCTCATCCTTGAATATACTTATCAAACCAGCCTCAATAGCCCTCTGAGGTAAATATTCCACAGCGTCACTAGCCCCTGAGAGTGGAAATTCCTCCTCCTTATTCTGAGATTATACCTTCCGGCTCTAGATTTGCTCACAAAGGGAATCAACATATGTGCACCTCCTGAGTCAAGTCCTCTAAGAATCCTGCATGTTTCAATAAGTTAACTCACTCATTCTTCTAAATTCCTTTGAGTACAGGCCCAATCTACTCAACCTCCCACTATGAGACTGTCCCTCCATATCTGATATCAGCCTAGTGAACCTTCCCTGGACTGTCTGTAATGCCAGCATATCTTTCCTTCAATAGGGACCCAAAACCAATGACAGTATTCCAGATGTGGTCTGACTGGTGCTTTGTATAGTTCTAGCAAAATCTACCTACTTTTATACTCCATTCCTTTTGAAATAAAAGCAAACATTCCATTTGATTTCCCTATTATCTGCTGAATGTGAATGCTAGCTTTTTGTGATTTAAGCACAAGGACTCCAAAATCCCTCTGCTCTGTAGCTTTCTGCACTCTTTCTTCATTTCAATAATATTCAACTCCTCTAGTCTTGTGACATGGTGCATATCCTCATTTTCCCACATTGTATTCCAACCCCCAAGTTTTTTGTCCATTAGATTAACTGGTCTGTATCTCTGCAGACTCTTTGTATCATCCTCACACTGGCTCTCCTAATGAATTTGTGTGTCATTAATTGGTGCAGTGGAAGGACCTACACCAAGATGGGGCAGAAGCCATCCATATGGAGCATTAGAAGAGCAGAAACATGAAGTGCAGGAGGACAAGGCCCCTATCCAATCTCATGGATCAGACATAGAGGAGAGCAAGTCAGCATTGGGGGACCAGCTGTGAGGCAGCAGTGCTAACCACTGAGCCGCCGTGCTGCCCAATTAAAACTTTTGAACTGATTAAAGACTTAACAGCATCTTAGGTTTGTTTAGTACATCCTCATAAGTGGTGTGACCCTTTGATTCGTTTACTTATAAATACTGTGTCTGATACTATTTCTCTCACTAACACCTAAAGAAGGAGTAAGACTCCAAAAGCTTGTGTTTTCAAATAAACCTGTTGGACTATAACCTGGTGTGATGTGATTTCTGGCCTGGACCTTTAGGAGAGTAGTTCATGGCTCACAACAAAGACATATTCCAATAAGAAAGCTGGAGGAATTGTAAGAAAGGAATAAGCCAACCACAGATAACCAGGAAAATTAAGGATAGCATCAAATTGAAATAAAAAGCGTACAATCTGCCAAAGGTCAGTGATAAGCCAGAGGATTGAGAAAGTTTTAAAAACAAACAAAGGATGACCAAGAGAGTAATGAGAGAGAAAATAAATTTTGAGGATAAATTTGCAAGTAATTGCGAGGGTGATAGCAAGTGAATCAGGATTGAGTGAGAATTTTAAACCCAAATGCAATGGAGAACCCAGAATCAATGTAGGTGATGTTGGCAGGAAATGGATTATTGGGACTTGGTGTGAGAGTAGGAACAGGCAGTCGAGCAGCTGAAAACAAGCCAGCAAGACAAAGAAAAACCCAACTTGGATAGAAATATGGACATGTTCAGAGACACAACCTGCAAGAGTATTTACATCAACATAGTTATGTACAACCGAGGAATGCAAAATGCATGAATCCGAAGGAGAGATGCTTGTTTCTTTTCAGTGCCTGGTTCTAAAAAGTGAAATGTAGCACAGTAATCTTCTTCTGCTGCTTATTTGCATAATTGTAACTAACATACTTTCTTCCATTTTCTTTAAAATTCATACACTTCTAATGCTGATAAGATTTCTTTTTTGAAGATGATGCTTGGATAACAAATTCAGAGACAATACAGTATGGAGCTGGAAGAACACAGCAGGTCAGGCAGCATCAGAGGAGCAGGAAAGTCAACGTTTCAGATTGAAACCCTTCCTCAGGACTGAAGGGTCCTGACCCAAAATTTGACTTTCCCACTCCTTTGATACTGCCTGACCTGCTGTGTTCTTCTAGCTCTGCACCATGTTGACTCTGACTCCAGCATCTACAGTTCTTGCTAACTCCTTGGATAACAAATAATTGTCATCCTAAATTGATAACCTTATTCTAATAACCCCTATCACGGATCTCCAAAATCAGTCAGTGAAATTGGATGTGGCCTCACAGTACTATGTGTCTTTGGAAAGGCAATGAAAACAACCAGTACATTGAGAATTAAAGATGTTATGATTCACCGGAGTTTACAGCCAAAACAGACCATAACAGCCGAGTGGCAAACACAGTATCAAACCTAATTATAGACACAGGCACAATCAGCTGTCATTCGAGCTTGTCTAAAACCACACAAGCTCACACTGCTGTGGCCTATGTGTATGACTGAGGCTCAATGTTTCCTTACGATGCCTGGTTTCTCATAAGTTCTGGCAGCAAACCACACTACATTCTATTTGTTCTTTCATGCAGTGAATAAAGAAACAGCTGAATAATTATTGCTGAAAATACACAGGGTCACCTGAGGGTAGTTTAAAAACAAGGCAAGGGTAAGTTATTCTCAAACAATCTTTTGCTTTGTCTAGGATAATGCATCTTTAAGGCATGAGCAATAATCAAGTCAAAATTGCTGTGTCAATTAATACTTTACATTGTTCAGTCAGTGGATCTGCTGCTCTGAAGCCAACAGCTTCAACTGGAATTCTTGTTTTTGGAAATATCCTGTCAGTCCGCATACATTCTCTATCAGTAAACATTTGCTTTCCTTGAATTATAAAGCATAGAAAACTGTTTTAAATTAATATGAATTTTGGACATTATTAACTGCAATAGTGTTTGAACAGAAGTACAGCTTCAAAATTTCAGATCCAATAAAATCAGCCTGGGGATATATCAGCTTTTGCCCCATTGCACAAACTCAATTTCCACTAGATTTCTGAGGTCTGAGTACTCATGTTACTGGAGCAGAGCATCACAGTTTATGTACTCACCCACATTACAAGTCAGTCACTCTCCCAAAATCCTCAAGAATGTTCAGAACAAACTCTTGTGGAACACATTCAACTGCTAAATATTGCTGACAATATTTCTGAATCATTGATTTTTAGATAATTATTTCATTTTCAAAGAGCATGCAAGGAGAAAGCAACCAAGAATATTTGTGCACTGATCTTTGAAGGTGGCAGTAATAAAGCATTTGGAATCCTGGGCTTTATAATGAGAGGGACAGAGTACAAAAGACAAGAGCCAAATACTATGTTTTTTGGCTAAGTGCAAGTCCCATTGAGATTTTGGGAAGATTTTCCACTGTAAGGGCATGACAGGTTTCCTCACCAAATCTTACAAAACCTGTTGCATTAATTACCTCCCTCTCCAAACATCACCCCCCCCACACACACACACACCCCACAGCAGCCTTGATGCCTAAATATCCCAGAATTGGCCAGCATCCCTGGCGCCATATTTAAAAGGACATTGTGCATCCGGACAAGCATTATCAATCCGGAGCTGCCCTGCAAGGTTCCTGACATTTCCCCAGCTACGGCAGACAGAAGGAAATCATCCCACTAGCATACAGGCAGGGTCCTGGAGGTCCTGCTGGATGAGGTGGAGCCCAGGCAAGACATCGTCTTCCTCCAGGACCAGTAGTGGAAGCCATGAATCCATATTCCAGCCTCTGTTTCAACTAAGGAGAAAAGCAGCCTCTAATAGGACAGAAAGTGTCAGAGGGTGGGGCTGTCTGACAATCTATGGACAATATCTTGATTCTGAAAGATTAGAGTGGCTAACTAACTGTATCCAAGCCCTTGGGCTGATACTGGAAGCTGCACTTAACATACTGTGTTGGGACCCCTAACTGAAAGCTACAAGAAACAAAGAGTCCAGAGGTACAGTCTTACCTGGGTATGTGTCCCTGATCGTATGGAGTCCTTGCTGCAGCATTACAATGTTAATTGTCAATGTGGCCTGAGCTACAACATTGAAATGCAGAAGCATCCTGCAAGAGGAATGGAGATGTACTATGAGGGTTTCAAGAGGCTGGTACATGTTGGATGCCAATATCCCTGGATGTGAGGTTGCATGTGGCTGGTGCTGATGGAGCGTGCCCTGAGATGCTGGTGTTCAGTGTCCAACATGGAGATCCTTCAGAGAAAGTGGTAATTTGAATTCACCAGGGACCTGATTTTCATTTCAAGATTTCTCAAACTTTAGCTTATTTGGTGATATTGGTAAGATAGGAACCTGAATATTAATGGGGTGAGTTGGTCCATTAACAAGGCATTTAACAAGCAATAATCCCCTTATTTGGCAACTTGTAGCCACATAGTGGGAACTGCATGGCACCACATGTCAAAAGCATAAAAAATGACGCAAAATTTTCCCAATGTCGCGATGCGGCTCACTGATTTTGTCTGATTGTCTGATTCTGCCGTAAACTATGCCATAGCCCGTGTTACTCAGACCCCTACAATATTCCAACCAGGAAATTATATTAAACATCTATCTGAGAACCAGCTGGAGCACTGTGTTGAACACTAGACACACAATTTAGGGAGAGCATGAGGCTTTGGAATGTGTACAAGAGAGATTTGTGAGAATGGCTTATTCAAGGAATGCTTAGGATTTTGAATACATGATAAGGTAGTAAAAATAAATTTTAATGGTAGCTTCCAAAAGGAAATAGATAAATATTTGAAGGAGAAAGAAAAATCTGCAGGGGAGCAGAACTAATTTGTTTGCTTTTCAAATGAGCTAGGCAGGACCTGCAGTGATTGTGAGGTCAGCCAGGTAGAACTCATAGAATATGAGTTCTTTGATTGGGGCTGTTAACCTCGTCATATCAGGGAGTCCTGGCTGACAGATATTAACAGGAGTGTCAAAAGTCCTGTTCATTTTTAGAGCTGGCTCTGAGGAAGTTGGACCAGTGTCAATTACTATCCACATGTAAATAAAGAGTGATTTGGTAACAGGATACCGGCCTCTGTGGAGTTTTTTTAAGACCCTTTGGGGTGGATGGCTTCCTTTATTGCTATACTGTTCTATGATTGTAGAGCTCTAATAACATTTCTCTGAGAAAGCAGTGGTTCTTTTGAACCATCGCATCCTTTGTGATAATACCGCTCCCTCTGTGATAGGCCTTTTTCCTAATTCACTGCCATTGTGTCTCAAATGTGCTCCATGTCTATTTGGTATAAAAAATGACAGGATTTTGAGTCATAAGGAATGGTGGTGTATGTCTAAATCAGGCTGGTGTCTGATTGGACGGGACTTTGCATGGCCTAATTGTTTTTGCTCTCCTTGTTGGTAAAGACCACAGTGGAAGGAGGTGTTTTTTAAGTAAATTTGGTTAGTTGCTGCACTGCAGCCTGTAGATAGTGCAGCACATAACAAGGGAAGGGTGGTCGGAGTATAAGGAAAGCAGAATCTATCAGAATGAACTATTCTTTCTCCAGAACGCCAGAAGTGAATTCTCTGGCTCCCAGGCAGCAGGAAGCTAGTTGTTTGCAGGTAACATCTGCTGCAAGGAAACCAGAGCTGAGTACTATAGAGTTGATAACGTTTAGAGTTTTAGAGCAGTCAAGTTTATCCCCAGTCGTGGAAAATTAGAAATTTATACTTGAAACACAAATTACTGTTTAGTTTTATACAAGGTATTACTTGGAACATTTACAATTGCAGTAATTTCCAAGCCATGATAGTTGAAAGCTGATTCCTTGGAATAGCTGGGAAAGTTGCTGATATGTGTTCAGTCGGAAAGACACAGTACAGGATGTCCAGGTTAAGCGACGGTAGCAATGCTTCTTGTACTACAGCCCCAGTACTGGCACTGCTGCTTTCCCAATGTGTTTGACCAGTTGAACTGATTTCGCACAGTGATATCGGAAACCTGCCGGTTAATCTGAACAGTATCAGCAGATTCAGTTACAGCAGTTGTCTTTGCTCGCATCCTGCATCAATTCGTATAGAAAAAAGGATAAATGCTCTGTAAAAAGTACAGATTTTGTACTCAAGCAAACAATAAAAGGATTATCCATCAACAAGTTACCTAGTTATTAGCATTTAATGGATCCACTTGCCTAAAGTCAGAGAATAAAACTTGGCTCTGAACAATTCTACTAAAATGACTTTTGTGCCCTTGAACAAGATAGTGAAGGGCAGCTAAACTAAATAGATTGAATGACCAAATATTCGTTCTGATGTTTCTCTTCATAAAACAAGCGATGGAAGTATTTTATGGTGAAAATAGCAGAACTGAAATGGAAGCTAATAAAATTCCAAATGATGCCATCAATTCTTTGCTGACGAGTAAATGAGGAGCATGAAAAAAACAAAAGTTAAAAATGAAAATGGAAGTAAAAGATCATGTCTGATTATTTAGCAGTAATATAAGTGATTCTGAACAAGTGTCAACATCATCGGGAAAATCTATTTAATTGGTGGCAGAACTCAGTTCTTTCATTTGCTGTCTAACTTGAACATGTTAATTAGGCATACTCAGTGTAACTGCCAAGTGTTTAAGGATGAAAGACTGGAGTTGATCATATTGCAGTTTTGAAAAATGAGAAGATCTGTGGTTTTCACTGTTCGGAGCTGGAGTCCAACATCTAACCATCTAAACTGTCAGATACAAGGCAGCTAGACTTACATAATCCTCTGATTATGCTATCCTTTTTCAAACTATAAAATGAAGTCAGTGCAATATCTACTCAGACTGCTCACGAAAAACAACTTTTAAATGTACACTACAACTGAAGCCTGTGTTAAAATAATGCAGCATGAAATAAAAAGAATTATGATGCTTTCCACCTGCTGAGGACTATAATAAAGTCATAAGGTCATACAGCATGGAAATAGACCTTTCGGTCCAACCAGTCCATGCTGAACATAATTCCAAGTTAAACTAATCCCACCTGCCTGCTCCTGGCCCATATCCCTCCAAACCTTTCCTATTCAGGTAATTATCTAAATGTCTTTTAAACTTTGTAATTGTATCCGCATCCACCATCTCCTCAGAAAGTTCATTCTACACACAAACCACCTTCTGTGTAAAGAAATTGCCTCTCATGTCTTTTTTAAATCTCTGTCCTCTCACCTTAAAATCGTGCTCCCTAGACTTGAAATCCCCAATCCTAGGGACAAGACAACTACCAATAACTTTATCTATACCACTCATTATTTTATAAACTTCTATCAGGTCGCCTCTCAACTTTCTACCCTCCAGTGAAAAAAGTCCCACCCTATCCAGCCCTTCTTTATAACTCAAACTTTCCATACCTAACAACATCCTGGTAAATCTTTTCTGAGCCCTCTCCAGCTTGGTAATATCCTTCCTATAAAAGGCCGACCACAACTAGACACAGTATTCCAGAAGAGATCTCACCAATGTCCTGTACAACCTCAGCATGACTTCCCAAATCTTATATTCAATGGACTGAGCAATGAAGGAAGCGTGCCAAAAACCTTTTTAACCATCAGGGATAGAAAGAACTGCAGATGCTGGAGTCAGAGGTAACAATGTGGAACTGGAGGAACACACAGGCCAGGCAGCATCAGGAAAGTTGAGTTTCGGGTCGAGACTCTTCTTCAGAAATTTCTGAAGAAGGGTCCTGACCCGAAACGTCAACTTTCCTGCTCCTCTGATGCTGCCTGGTCTGCTGTGTTCCTCCAGTTCCACATTGTGTTATCTCCCTCTTTTTAACTATCCTGTCTATATACGACTCAAACTTCACAGAATTATGTACCTACACCCCTAGGTCCCTCTGTTCTACAACACTACCCAAGGCCCTACCATTAATTGTATAAGCCCTACCCTTGTTTTTTGTACCAAAATGTAAAACCTCGCATTTATCCAGATTGAATTCCATCTGCCATTTTTCAGCCCATTGACCCTTTTGATCAAGATCCTTTGCAATCTTAAAAAACCTTCTTCACTGTCTACTATGTCACCAATTTTGGTGTTGTCCGCAAACTTACTAACCATGCCTTCTATATTCTCATCCAAAACACTTATATAAATGACAATCACAAGAGGACCGTGAACCAATCCCTGTGGAATTTTGCTGTTTATAGCCCTCCAGTCTGAAAAGCAACCCTCTACCACCTATCTCCTGCCATTAGGCCAATAATTTATTAACTGGCAAGCTCACCCTGAAACCCATGTGACCTAACTTTACTAATTAGTCTACCATGTGGAACCTTGTCAAATACTTTGCTAAAATCCAAATAAACAACGTCTACTACTCTGCCGTCATCAATCTTTGTGGTAACTTCCTCAAAATATTGAGAGACAAGGTGTATTTGAAGTGTTAGCTCAGGGGCCTGAATATTCCGCACACAATTCAATTAGTGTTATGGCCACAAGACCCAAATTGGCGTACATTTCTTTACTCATTCATGGGACGAGGGCATCACTGGCCAGGCAGTATTTATTGCCCATCCTTAATTGCCCAGAGGGCAGTTGAGACTTAACCACATTGCTGTGGGGCTGTGGGTCTGTGAGTCACATGTAGGCCAGACCAGGTAAGGATGGCAGTTTCCTTCCCTAAAGGACATTAGGGAACCAGATGGGTTTTTCTAACAATCGACAATAGATTCATAGTCATCATTAGATTCTTAATTCCAGATATTTTATTGAATTCAAATTCCACTGCTGTGGTGGATTTGAACCCGGGTCCGCAGAACACCATCTGGGTCTCTGGATTAATAGTCCAGCAATAATACCACTGCTTTGTCCTGTAACTTATAATAATGCATAAACATGTCCAGCTTTAGACCTGGAGTTCAGTGTTAAAATAGTTCTGCATCTCAAGAATTGTTTTCTCAATGATGTCCAGTCCATCTTTTTTTTTAATCTTTGATATTAGATCTTTTTGAATTATTATTTCTTGCCATTTCTTCTTATCCCTTTAAAGTTGTTTTAAATCTAAAGCACACCAACATTGTAATCTGCTGTCCTCAGATGTGTTTTCTTGCATTAAATCAATATCTTAAATCTTAAAGTTTCCTTAAACTTCATACTCTGTCCTGCAGCAATAGTATGATAAGTCTTTTGCTAAAGCTTTAAATTCTGTTGGCTAGGAAAACTGCACTATATTATCCAAGCCTGAGAAAATATTAAATGACAATCTCAGTGCTACTTACTGGGGGTTTCACCATCTATTTGACAGACAAAATGTGTTTTTCTAGTTTCTGCAAAATTCTCACACCCTCTGCATCCACGGTTCAGATTGGCCGCTCCTTCATGGACAAAATGAATGTTTTCCCATCTTCCCATGATCCAAAACACAATGCACATCTCCTTGCACAGTTCCTATTCTTAAAATAGATTTCTTTACCTATGGCTTTAATAAATCTTCTCAGTGAAATTATGATTTAAATCCTCAGTGCCATGCTCCGCTAAAAGTCTTCCAGAAATTGAAACTTTTTTTTCTGTTGGGCTGTTCCTTTTATATCTGCCTTTTTGTCCCCTCACATGAACTGTGCCACTTTTGTGATACTGTGACCTCAATATAAACTCATTTTCTGACTCTTGCTGCGTAAACCGTAGCTTTGTCTCATGATCACCAAGTCATACTGGGCTCTGGGTTCAACCATGACGGCTTGTGACAGGAATCGTTTTCTGCCACTCTCTTTAAACAATTCTCCTTTATATGCTGAGTCTGAATATCAGTGGTAAAGAATAAATCATTGGACAATTTTAACAGGAAGAGGTACTGGCCTTGCATAACAAGGTGCAGGGCGGCTCCGTGGTTATCACTGCTGCCTCACAGCACTAGGGATCTAGGTTCAATTCCACCCGCAGGCAACTGTCTGTGGAGTTTGCACATTCTCTCTGTGTCTGTGTGGGTTTCCCCCAGGTGCTCTGGTTTCCTCCCACAGTCTAAAGATGTGCAGGTTAGGTGGATTGGTCAAGCTAAATTGCCTGCAGTATTCAGAGATGTGTAGATTATAGGGGGATGGGTCTGGATGGGACGGTCTGAAGGTCGGTGTGGACTTGTTGGTCCAAAGGGCCTGTTTCCGCACTGTAGGGATTCTATGAAGATGCACTTTATTGTGTGCTAACAATAGGCACAATTAACATTAACTAGTTATACATAATTGCAGCTAGAGTCTATCTCCATGGGAACCTTTGTGCAAGACTGGCTGATTCTCTGCCTAAAATCTGTGTTACATCATTAGGTTGAGTGGAGCTAATACATCTTCCACATTAACTCTTTCAAAACAATATTATACATTTTATCCTGCTCAAAATTTATTCTTCAATCAACAGCACTTTAATAAATAGAATTAATTATCTTTATTAAAGTGCTGTTGTGGGAGGCTGTTGTGCACACATTGTCTCCACATTTCCTACATTACAACAGAAATTACACTTCAAAAGGTACTTAATTGACTGTAAAGTGGTTTGAGAGATAATGAAGTCATAAAAGGCTCAATTTAAGTGTTTCTTTAAAGAATTATGCTAGTTATCTAGTCATGTAGCATGCTCCTCCTCCTCTGTTGTTCACACACTGTATTCTGTACCAATTCATTGTGACACATTTCCACACCTCTTCTGTGCACAAGAATACCTGAAGGAGAGATCAATTCCTCCCACTTCCTACAAACAAAGAGGATGGCCATGGGTACCTGTATGGGCCCAAGCTATGCCTGCCTCTTTGGAGGTTACATGGAACAATCCCTCTTCCGTACCTACACTGGCCCTAAACCCCACCTCTTCCTCCATTACACTGATGACTGTATCGGCGTTGCCTCGTGCTCCCATGAGGAGCTCGAACAGTTCATCCACTTCACCAACACCTTCCACCCCAACCTTAAGTTCACCTGGACCACCTCTAACACCTCTCTCACCTTCCTGGACCTCTCTGTCTCCATCTTGGGTAACCATCTAGAAACCGATATCCATTTCAAGCCCACCGGGTGGGAGTCGGTGGGCTACCTAGAATACACCTCCTCCCACCCACCTTCCTGCAAAAATGCCATCCCTTATTCCCAATTCCTTCGCCTCCGCCGCATCTGCTCCCAGGATGAGGCATTCCACTCCCGTACATCTCAGATGTCCTCATTCTTCAAGGACCGCAACTTCCCCCCCGCAGTGGTCGAGAATGCCCTCAACCGTGTCTCCTGCATTTCCCGCAACTCATCCCTCACACCCCGTCCCCGCAATAACAACCAAAAAAGAATCCCCCTTGTCCTCACGTACCACCCCACCAACCTCCGGATCCAACGCATCATCCTCCGACACTTCCGCCATCTGCAATCTGACCCCACCACCAAAGACATTTTTCCCTCCCCACCCTTGTCTGCTTTCCGGAGAGACCATTCTCTCCGTGACTCCCTTGTCCGCTCCACACTCCCCTCCAGCCCCACCACACCCGGCACTTTTCCCTGCAATCGCAGGAAGTCCTACGTCTGCCCCCACACCTCCTCCCTCACTCCCATCCCAGGCCCCAAGAAGACTTTCCACATCAAGCAGATGTTCACCTGCACATCTGCTAATGTGGTATACTGCATCCGCTGTTCCCGTTGTGGCCTCCTCTACATCGGGGAAACCAAGCGGAGGCTTGGGGACCGCTTTGCAGAACACCTGAGCTTGGTTCGCAACAAACAATTGCACCTCCCAGTCACGAAGCATTTCAACTCCCCCTCCCATTCCTCAGACAACATGTCCATCCTGGGACTCCTGCAGTGCCACAATGATGCCACCCGAAGGCTGCAGGAACAGCAACTCATAT
The DNA here is from genome assembly GCA_024137785.1 of Ginglymostoma cirratum. Classification (NCBI taxonomy): domain Eukaryota; kingdom Metazoa; phylum Chordata; class Chondrichthyes; order Orectolobiformes; family Ginglymostomatidae; genus Ginglymostoma; species Ginglymostoma cirratum. Next base: position 59,744,551 of record JAHRHZ010000249.1, read on the forward strand.
TCAGCCTGGGAACCCTGCAGCCCAATGGTATCAATGTGGATTTCACAAGCTTCACAATCTCCCTTCCCCCAACTGCATCCCAAAACCAGCCCAGCTTGTCCCCGCCTCCCTAACCTGTTCTTCCTCTCACCTATCCCCTCCTCCCACCTCAAACCGCACCCCCATCTCCTACCTACTAACCTCATCCAGCCCCCTTGACCTGTCCGTCCTCCCTGGACTGACCTATCTCCTCCCTACCTCCCCACCTACACTCACCTTTACTGGCTCCATTCCTGCCACTTTGAGTTGTCTGTCTCCTCTCCACCTATCCTCTCCTCTATCCATCTTCTATCCGCCTCCCCCTCTCTCCCTATTTATTTCAGAACCCTCTGCCCCTCCCCCATTTCTGATGAAGGGTCTAGGCCCGAAACGTCAAGCTGTCCTGCTCCTATGGTGCTGCCTGTCCTGCTGTGTTCATCCAGCTCCACACCTTGTTATCTCTAATACCTGTAGGAATTTTTTTTTTCTCCTCCATTCACATACACTCATCTCTCTTAGAAAATGCTTTTGCTGTGTGATTCTTCTGATTAATGACTCGTGTTCTGTGACATTTTCTTAGCTATCGTGCTGTTGTGTCAAAACAGGGAACCATGACTATCATGAAATTTTCATATACAACAGCTGTGTTCCTTTAAACAGTTCAGGTGAGAAACAAGGACAGCAGTGAGCAACAAGGCTGCCAAAATACTGACCAGCTCAATCAGGTATTGCCAGTCAGAAAATCAGTAGTTATGGAATAAAATATGGGGTTGGTTAGCTCAGTTGGCTAGATGGCTGGTTTGCGATGCAGAGTGATGCCAGCAGCATGAGTTTAGTTCCTGCAACCAGCTGAGATTACTATGAGGGACTGTCTTTCTCAGCCTCTCCCCTCACCTGAGGTGTGGTGACCTTCAGGGTAAATCGCCACCAGTCCTATCAAACACACTCTCTCTCTCTCTCTCTCTCTCTCTCTGTAACTAGAGAGCAACCCTACGGTCTTGTAGGATTATGGCTACTTTAGTTTAAATATGAAATTTAAATGAGCAGGGTATTTGATGCAGAGCAAGTTAACAGCATCATTTGAGAAGGTAAACTGTTACTTCTATTTCATTGGCTACTCCATGATGTTGAGGTGCCGGTGTTAGACTGGGTTGGACAAGGTCAGAAGTCACATGACACCAGATTATTGTCCAAAACGGTTATTTGAAATTGCAAGCTTTCGGAGCGCTGATCATTCACGTGATGAAGAAGCAGTGCTCTGAAAGCTTGTGATTTCAAATAAACTTGTTGGACTATAACCTGGTGTCATGTGACTTCTGACTTTGGCTAAACCAGGCTATGAACAGTACATGAGGACCTTACAGCCAATGAAATAGCTTTTGAAATGTATTCACAGTTGTAATGTATTAAACACGACGGCCAACATTTGAACAGCAAGATCCCAACAACAGCAGTTAAATCAGGACCAGACAATGAGTTTCTTATGATGTTGGTTGACTGTGCTTGACATTGACAGTAATTAACCAAAGAAAAGTGGCAGAACAGAGGATATTTCACTTAAGTTGTTTGTTCTGATGATATGTATTTGAAAAGGAAAGAAACAATCCAGAAGCAACTAAACAGTGCTCACAACTGGGGAATATTGAAAACACCAGTGGGTTTATCTACTATGTTTTCAAAGTCTTCCACAGTGAAAGGACATCAGAAAACAAATCAATCATATTAAACATGTTGAAACTGTGTCATAGCAACCCAGAAAAAGGAAGAAAGTGGCCACAGTCCTTTTGGACCATAGGAATAAGAAACAGCTGTCTGAAACATTTCTTGTAATTACGAGTAAGTAACCAGAGAATTGGGATGTAAGGGTTTTAGATTCCTTTGAACAATGCATGCATTATGTAATAATAACTGTGTTATCAACTATGAATCTACTGCGGATTACCACTCAACCGCTTCATAATAATCATTAATCTGTCAGTGTGGATGCAGTCAGACAGCAGCTGCATGAGTCATTATGTCCATTGTGGTTTGCAAATTGCATTTAAGCATTTGGACCAATGCAACAACATAAGGTGCTTATAGATGTAGGTCATGCCAAAGAAGTCACATTTATTGCCCATTCCCAGTTGGCCTGTAAACATGGTGAGTACTTCATTGAACCAATGATAGCACTCCCAAAACATGTTTAGCATCTTTGATTTTTGCAGAAATTTTTTTACAATTGTCACTTGTTAGACTGCTTCAGAAGCCATTAAAAGACACGGATGCAGATTGGGACTACAGCCATAATTCAGTTAGTCTACTGTCTTGCTTCCCCCACTCCCACTTTCTCCTTTGGATCACACATTAGAAAACTTGTTGGGCTTTACAGAAAATACATTGACCAATGGGGTCTTATTAAAGCCAGAGCAAATAGGTCAGTCTTTTGGGAACAACAATATTGTGAAGTGAAAAAAACCAACCTTTCATTGGCTTGTGAAATATCACCCTTTTTTCTCAACTGAGGAATTCCCCTCACTGTGGTTAACAAGACCATCAACCGAGTCCAACACATTTTGTATACTTTCCTCTCACCTCATTCTACCCTCACACAAAATAATGATAGGGTTTCACTTGTCCTCCCTTTCCACCCCACTTGCTTCCTTTGTTTTAATTTATTAATGGGATGTGGGCATCACTGGCTGGGTAACAGCCCATCCTTAGTTGCCTTTTAGAAGGTAGTGGTGAGCTGCTATCTCAAACAGCTACAGTCCATGTGCTGTAGACAGACCCAAAATGCCATTATGGAGGGTCTTCCAGGATTTTGATGCAAAAATACTGAAGGAATGGCAATATATTTCCAAGTCAGGATGGTTCGTGGCTTGGTGGGGAGCTTGCAGTGGTGATTTTCCACATATCTGCTACCCTTGTACTTCACGATGGTGAATTTCTGCAGTGCATCTTGTAGATAGTACACACTGCTGCTACTAAGTCCCAGTGGTAGAGGGAGTGAATTTTTATGAATGTGGTGACAATCAAGTGGGCTGCTTTGTCCTGGATAGTGTAAAGCTTCTTGAGTGTTGTTGGGGCTGCACCCATCTAGGCAAGTGAGGAGTATTCTATCACACACACATGAATTGTGCCCTGTAGATGGTAGACAGCCTTTGGGAAGTCAGGAGGTGAGTTTGTCACAGCAGAATTCCTCACCTCTAACCTGATTTTGTGGCCATAGTATTTACATGCTAGTTCAGATCAGTTTCTGGTCAATGGCAATAATCAGGATGTTGGTAATGAGGGAGTCAGTACCTGGGCCTCCTGGTCCATGGGTAGGGATAATACCATTGTGCCACAGGAGGGTCCCAGGCAGGTCTGTATATTTTTCCTTAACATATGATAAACCTGTTGATGTTTGAACAAATTCAAATGACTCATCAATTGTTCAAAAGCTAGTTTTACCAATATGAAACAACATCTACTCCATTAAGAGATAGTGGGAACTGCCAATGCTGGAGAATCTGAGATAACAAGGTGTACAGCTGGATGAACACAGTAGGCCAAGCAGCATCAGAGGAGCAGGAAAGCTGACGTTT
>JAHRHZ010000249.1:59748537-59774133 GCA_024137785.1 Ginglymostoma cirratum
GGAGCAAGGACAGCAACTTACTGACATGATTCCCACACTGATATTCCTTTAAAGGCTGCCCTTAGTCATTATTATATCCTTTAAACCACAGAAAATGTCATTTGTTCATTGCTGGTTCAACAGGGACCAAGGACAGCAGTGTACTGACAAGGGTATGACAGTGATTCGTCCCTGAAAACTGACGGTATCGATCAAAGGTGATTCATGTCGATATATCACCGTTGTTTCCACATGCATAAGCAATTTTGATTGTCCCACTAACATAGAGAAAGAAAAATAAGTTTATGCAATCAATAATCAGACGTGTTGGACTTTTCCCAAGTTTTCAATTCAAAATCAGCAAAATGCCCAACAGCGTAAGTTTTTAAATAATAAATGCTGTTCCTTGACAGGTTCCTGCTGAAGCTATAGTGATATGATTATGGAGACCAGGAGACTCTCATGGAAACTCATGATCAGATTCTCATGAAAAAAATTACTATCTCACATTAGATAAGACATTGATCTTGAGCTCCATAAAATTGGTTTTGGTGAACAGTGCAAATAATTGCATGTTATTCTATTTTTGTTTTCCTGCAATTTTTTTTGTTCTCCTATGTTTACAGAATGCAAGCTAAAATCCTTTTTTTACTGGTTTTCTGCAAATTTATCTGCAGCTTTTGAGTCATAACTTTTCATCACTGATTTTCTTCTTGTTTTTACATTCAGAAAGAGTTCAGAATTTTTAAATTGGCAATAGAACTGACTTGAAATGAATAAATCTAACCCTCTTAAAAGACTTAGTTCAGATGGAAGGTTAAAAAGCTAGATAGAAGGCTGACACTGAAAGACCATCAAACTCGAATGTGGCCACTTGTGGTTTTGATGGAGACCATAGAAGCCGGGGGCAGCTTGGCCAGTGAGAGAAATCATGACCCCAGTTCTTCTATTTCTGAGTTCCTTCCTCCATCCCTTCTCTACACAAATCCTTCACTGGGAACTGGGAACCACAATCAGCTGCAGTCAAACAGTTTGATGCAGGTTTAGCAAAAGCTCTTGGCTTTTGTACACTATTCTTTATTTTACACAGCTCATCAAAAGCCCAGATTTCAGTATGATAGACTTTAAAACCATGACTTCGCAGACAATTACACACAACTTGGAGATTCATATTATCTAATTAGCTCCATTTCTTTGAACTTAGCCCTCTGCAATTTCTGGGCAATAATATCAAAAAAAAATTAAGTTTCCTAACCAAAAATTCCACTTTACGTATATATTTAAATATGTAGATAAATATATATTCATAAAATTGCAACTAACCAGACATAAATAAAGCGAGGTGGCAGTGGTAATGTCACTGGCCTAGAATCCCAGGCTGATTTGATTGGCTTGGTTGAGGTGTGCAGTCTCTGGAGCGGGGCAGGTGGGAGAAATGGTCATGATCAAGGGGTAAGGCTCCGGCCAGAGAGTTTGGCGTTTGGAGCTGTGCTTTGGGAAAATGTCTAAGTTAGATCAAGAAAGAACACTGGACTCGAAACATTCTCTCCATAGATGTTGCCAGACCTGCGGGTTTTCTCCAGCAAATTCTGTTTCAGGAAGGAACCTCCAAGAGGCTGCTGCAGCGGAGAATACGGAGTGGATCCAGCCGTTCCTCGTGGCTTCGACTGGGCTGCTCCGGCAGCGGGATTGAAGACGAGGTGCATCTGGGGCCAGGGTTCCAATGACCGGCCTGGGACTCCTTTGGCAGCTTCAGTAGCAGTTTCATTGGCGACAGTCTGGGTCTCCTTGTGACTCTATGCAGCTTTCTCTTTGTTTTCGTGGAGGGTTCTGGTCCTTGAGCTCACAGCCGTGAAATGGACTAAGACGGACTTTGTCTTAAATTCACTTTTTAAGTTGTTTTTATTATGCTATTGCTGAAGGTCTGTTATTCTGAACTTTCTATTTCTTTATTTTTCTAATCTATTACTATGATTTTGTACTTTTGAAGGTCCGCAATGCAGACTTTTTTTTATTTTTGTATATTTTTTCCTAAGAATTTGTACTCAAATTAAGTACCTTTGTACCTAAGATGGTGTTGTAAGTGGTGACTTGTGAACTTTTCACTGTACACATGTGAGTGCACATGGCAATAAAGCTAATTGTAGTTCTACTAATAATGTCCCAGGGATATGATATGAAATCCCACTATATGATAGATGGTAATGTTTAAATTCAATAAAATCCAGAATTAGAAGTTGATCTAATTGTTCATGTTCAGGGAAGACATATTCACATACATACGCGCGCGCGCGCACACACACACGCATGCACAGACACACACATACATGCACACATACGCACACACATACATACACACACGCACACAATCACACGCGCACACATATACACCCGCGCACAACACGCACACACACACATACACAAACACTCACATACACACGCACACACACACATTCTCTGAAATGGACCTGGAGGTCCTGTAGTGGGTGGGAAGTGCAGAGAAGAGCTGTTCTCTTCCCAGAGGATTGACAGAAATGACATGACACCAGACCTTGATAGCCTGGCCCAAACTGTAAGCTGGGTGCCCTTCCCTGTGTTCAAAGTACCCTTGAGTAGCCTTTCAGTACTGTTGCCAGTGTATCCAGCAATGCAACTATGCATCCTGCAAGTGGGTCCAAGAATTGAGGGTCATGAGGTTTTGGCATATATCAGATGCTAATGTCCATGGATGAGTGGTGCATGCAGTTGATGCCTATGGTTCATGCTCTGAGATGCTGTTTCATGGTGATCAACATGGAGATTCTTCAGTAGCTAGTGGCAACCTAAAGTTGCCAGGTGCCTGCTCTGACTTCCATGTCAAGAATTCTAAACATCTAGTTTGCTTGTGGTAGTGGTAGATTAGGAAGCTGCATATTATTGGGTGTAGTTAATAAGCTTGTTACAAATATCCTCTTAATAGACAACCCGCCACTGCCCGGCAGGAATCTGGCCATGATACCTGAAACTTAGATAAAATATGCAATTGGGTGCTCCCAACATTGAGGTAGACCTTGCTGGAATGCTGCCACATTTCTCACCATAGCCCACATTGCTCAGGTCTCTATAAGGTTTGATACTTCACCTTGCATTCCACCAGACTCCAGCAAGATCCAACTGAACAGTTCATGATTCATCACACAACACAAGAAAGAGAGGAAGTATTAAGGAATCTGGGACTTTTACTCAGCAAACAGACACAGTTGTGCAGATCAGCAGCAATTATTGGCTGATTAGCCTGTCCATCAGGATGGTCTCTGTGTCAGAGATAGTAAGAACTGCAGATGCTGGAGTCAGAGATAACACAATGTGGAGCTGGAGGAACACAGAACTTTCCTGCTCCTCTGATGCTGCCTGGCCTGCTTGTCCCTCCAGCTCCACACTGTGTTTTCACTTAGAAACATTACCTCTTCTTAAGGCAAGATTATCTCAACAGCAGGCTGCCTGAATTTTGTGGGGTTTATGAAAATCTCCATGGTAGGGTTGCCCCAGATTATTCTCTCCAGTGGAGTCAGAATGCACACTTAAAGAAAACTGATAAATAAATAACACGAGCAGACAATATTTCTCTCGATATCTTATGAAGTTTGTAATTTAAAATTTTAACTGTATTCACAGTGCGTTTGATGATCTGATGGTATAACTTAAGTCCTTGGAGCACACAAGGAACACAAGAAAATTTCTAAGAAGAAAGACTTGCATTTATATAATGTATTTTACACTTTCAGGATATTCCAAAGTACTTGAAACCCAATAACAAATAAGAGCCGCTCTAAGCTGTATTACAGTATAAAGTTCATAAAGTGTTATGGCCTCATTACAATAACAGGGGATGCACGCCATTCCTTCCAACTAAATTACCCCTGAAATCTGAGAGCAGTATAATCATTATTTCAGTGTATGGGACCCATTCAAAGTGTAATGTGAACTGAATTAGGTGAAGACAGACTGTGCCTTTTTGTCACTAATACCTTGAACTGTTTTCAATCTTTGAGCTAATTTACGGATAAAATTTCTGAAGAAGGGTCCCGATCCGAAACGTCAGCTTTCCTGCTCTTCTGATGCTGCCTGGCCTGCTGTGTTCCTCCAGATCCACACCAGTCTATGTGTCAGATTGGTTTCTTTGAATACTGGCTAACTTGAGTACAGGCTCCTTAGTGAATGAGCCCGGGTCCCCGCAGAGGCACAGGCTCTGCTGATTAAGACTGCCTGCAGCCCCCTTTCCCAGGCCCTGAGTGGCTGACTACTTTCCAAGAGGAAATGGGGTTGGTCATTGAAATATCTTAATAAAGATGAAACCTTCATTTTAACAGTAATTCTAAATTTTACCCCAAAGGAGGTAAAGGACTAGTGGTATTATCTAGTGTTAATCCAGAGACCAAACAACGTTCTGGGGACCCGGGTTTGAATCCTGCCAGGCAGATTGTGGAATTTGAATTCAACAATAACCTGAAATTAAGAATCTAATGATGACTGTGAATCCATTGTTGATTTTTGGAAAAAATCTATCTAGTTCACTAATGTCCTTTAGGGAAGGAAATGGCCATCCTTACCTGGACTGGTCTGACTCCAGACCCACAGCAATGTGGTTGACTCTTAGCTGGGCAATAAGGGATGGGCAATAAATGCTGCGTCTCCAGTGACACCCCCATCCCATGAATAAATAAATAAAAGAATAAAGAGTTCAATTGTAGAACCAAGATTAGATTGCAACAAAGGAAACCATGTGCCTGTCTGGATAACGCCACAGTAAGGTTCACATCATTTTAGTGGCCTACTATTGATCACCAATGCAAAGAGATTGGAATGAAGGCAGAAAGTGATTTTCCTGCTTTAAGATCGGCAACAGGAAACTGCTGCTAGGAATAAACCATTGCACAAGTCAAGTGTCACAGAAAGGAATGCTAACAGTTTCCAGATTCAAAGTCCTAGAACCCAGGGCTATGTATATGTGGAGGTCTCATGGTGAGAAGGTGGTGATGCTGGGATGTTGGGAGGGGATTGAATGGAGATCGAGGTAGGAGGAAGCTTTTTCTCAGAGGGCAGACTTTGGAGGAAAGCATAAAAGTGGAAAGGGGACACTCGAATTAGGAGCTGCAAAATGAATTTTCACCACATTGTGTTGTATGACGTATCTGGTAACATCTTCTTTCCAGGTATAGACCTACAAAGGCTATTTGGTCCAGTGTCATAGAGAAAAGCCACTTGGTCTCGTCTTAAACAATAAGTAGTTTTTTGTCTGATAGCAACTTTGTGCAAGTTACATAAGTGCAAATGACATTATCACAGTATATTAAGAGTAATCAGATGGTAGGTATTAGTCCATCAAGATCCTAAGTTGTTCTTCATCCTGTATCCCCACCTCTTCCTGCCAACCCCCAATCCCCAGTCTGAGGATGGGTCACCGGACCTGAAACATTAACTCTGTTTTTCCCTTCACAGATGCTGCCAGACCTGCTGAGCTTTTCCGGTAACTTTGTTTTTGTCCCTTTCCCCAGTCCATATGTCATCAACATATCAACTAGTGCTTAAGGCATGCTTCAACATTAGTGCTTCCAGATCCTTAATACCTTATAGAACTGTTGCTGTCTCTCCTCCTACCCAAGGCCCGGGTAAGGTGAACTGGTAGGCTTGCCCCTGCCCCTGAATCCTCCTGCTAGTCTCTAAGTTGAAGCTTTTTACATCATGAATAATTACAATGCGCTGCCTGAAAAGTTGTTGGAGGCAGATTTAACACAATCTTTACTTCATTAATACTGCTTTAAATTTGCTGAGATTGGTTGTGACCAATCACAACTTTCAGAAATTATTTACAAATAAGTTACCAATTCATAAATTTTAAATAGGTTTTCATGCCAACACAACTGATACAAAAATAAAAGATTGTAATCTAGATTTTTCAAAACCAGTATTCATTTCTCAACCAAATATGCAACTAGAAATAGCTTGGAACATTTTTGTTCATTACATGGTTACTGGTGTATTTTTCCATCTATTATCTGACATTCCTGGAATATATAACTCATAAGTTCATCTTGAGGTCATATAGTAATAGTCCGGTTTTGTAAAACAAGATGCATAACTTATATTTCCATGTTTATTACAGGCAACAATGACGGTGCTGGGAATTAAACGTCTGCTTTGACATTGAATATCAGCATCAACCACTTCCAGGTTTGATAAATTCCAGGTGACTTATAAACCTTGGCAATGCCCTATCAAAGCTCTTCAATCTCAAAATCAGAAACTCAGCATTCATTGCAATATTTGAAAGTTTATGTATCCCTCATGAAGCAGCATTATACAATTTCTGGGGTAAGATTGTCAGTTTATGTGCTGAAAAGTGAAAAGCTGAGCAAGTTGTAGGGAACGTGTAGAATTATTCTGATTAATTATTGGAGACTGACAGCTGAGGATACCCGAAAACATATGGGATGAGTATTGGAATTAGAATCAACAGAACCAGGGATACCTAAAATGAGGTGTCAACCTGGTGAAGCTACAACACTGGACTACTTGCATACCAAACAGTGGAGGCAGCAATCTTTAGAGGAAACTAAGTGACCCCACAACCAGCAGATCAGATCTAAGCTCTGCAGCCCATATTCAATTGGAAATGGTGGTCGACAAGGAAACAAATAGGAGGAGATGGGGACTCCACGAATATCCCCGAGCTTAGAAAATTAGTGCAAAAGAGAAAATTGAAATATTTGCATCCATTTTCACCCAGAAGTGCTGAAAAGTTCTATCTAGGCTTCATCCTGATGTTCCCCAAAAACACAGGTGCCTGACTTTAAATAATTTAATCCCACGTGATATCAAGAAAACACTGAAGACGCTGGATACTGAAAAGGCTAAAGGTCCTGGCAACATTTCTGCAATGCTAATGATGGCTTGTGCTCCAAAACTAGCTGTGCCCCTAGCCAAGCTCTTTCAGTAAAGTAATAGAAGATGTCATCAACAGTGCTATCAAGCAGCACTTACTCAACAATGATCTGCTCACTGATGTTAAGTGTGCGTTCCACCAGTGTGTATGCTACTTACCACTTATCAAGCCACTCCTGGATATTGTCCTGATCTTGCTTCATTTAAACATGGACTGTTTTGGTATCTGAGGAGATGCGAATGGTGCTGAACATTGTGCAATCATCAGCGAACATCCCCACTTCTGACCTTATGACGGAGGGAAGGTCATTGATGAAGCAACTGAAAATGGTTGGGCCTAGGACATTATCCTGAGGATCTCCTGCAGAGATGTCCTGGACCTATGATGACTGATCTCCAACAACCATGATTCATCTTTCCATGTGCCAGGTATGACTCCAACCACCAGAGAGTTTGCCCCCGATACCCATTAATTCCAGTTTTGATAGGACTCCTTGATGCCACACTCAGTCAAGTACAGCTTTGATGTCAAGGGCTGTCACTTCACTTCTGGAATTCAGCTCTTTTGTCCATGTTTCAGTCAAGACTGTAATGAGGTCAGGAGCTGAGTAACCCTGGTAGAACCCAAACCAGGCATCACTGAGCAGCTTATTACTGAGTAGTTGCTGCTTGATGGCACTGTTGATGACACCTTCCATCACTTTCCTGATGCTTGCCGACATATCATTGTAATGCTGCTGCCAGCCTGCCTGGCACACACAGCAAATGACCCACCTTGTGGCTTAGACCAGGCTGCATCTCAGAGCTGTTTGCTTGTTGTCTTAGTGCTCACTCACTGTGTACTTACGTGGATACTCACAGCATCTCTGCCTTGTCTTTTTGTGCTTTGTTTACTCAAAACTTGCAGAGTCACACACTTCTGTGTTGTCGTGCCATTAAGTGTAGACACACAGCTTACCATGGTTGTTGGCAGTCATAGTCAAATGGGCGAACATGTTGGTGTAGCACTGTGCTACATCAATGTCACGCCTACAGTATGTGGCAGCAGCTTTAAGCTGCAAACGTTCTGCATGTGCTGCAACCAAATGGCCATCTCTCAATATCTAAAGACAGAAAACCTCATTCAAACAGAGGGACACTGTTCCTCAGACAGGAGCTCCCATTACAGCCTCTCAAGGCCAGCACCTAATCTCAACCTGAGGGTTTATGCACAGTCAGTCGGCCCCTTGGGGTGATCGTGGTCAGCTCCATATCTTTACAGACCGACAGTGGGCCACAGACTTTCTTACAGGTACAGCACAGCCAGTCTGGAGATCCAAGGAGGGCTGGTCAGATAGCAGACAGGGTTCTGGTTACTCACTGATTGGGGCTGCCTGTCCAGGTTGGCCAAGGGGGTGGTCCACAATCAAACCTGGGTATCTGCTCAATGAAAGTCAAGAAGAAGTTATCAGGGCCACTATTGCGTTAGGGAAACTTGGGATATCAATTATGGGCATTAGAGGCAGCATGCTGCACTGCAGAGGGGTCTCTAATTGTAAAAGGGACACAACCTAAAAGTCTAGGAAATGAAAGTCATGGGTTAGTGTGGGAGGAGCATCATCGACACGAACAACCACCAAGGCTTTGATGAGGGGACAGTGTTTGACATGACTAAACTGTAGGGACAGGGCTGAGATGGTAATGTTGAAAGATAAAGACTTCAGTGTAAGAGATGAGTGGAAACATGTGGAAGATGGTGGCACAGAGGCTCAGTGGTTAGCACTGCTGCCTCACAATGCCAGCAACCTGGGTTCGATCCCACCCTTGGGTGACTATCTGTGTGGAGTTTGCATATTCTTCCCGTATCTGCATGGGTTTCCTCCGAGTGCTCCAGTTTCCTCCCACAGTCCAAAGATGCAGGTTAGGTGGATTGGCCATGTTAAATTGCCTGTGGTGTTCAGGGATGTGTAGATTCGGTGGGTAACAGGCGACTGGGTCTGGGAGGGATGTTCTGAGGTTCAGTGTGGACTTGTTGGGCCAAAGGGCCTGTTTCCACACTGTAGGGATTCGATGATCTGTACTGATGGGGACAAACAGGGCTGGCCAGGAAGAAAGGAACATGAAGGCTTGGAGGGTGTTTTATTATCAGGCTGAGCCTGCAGCTCACTGAACCACTGAATCAGTATTGCCTTCCGTTCACATCTCAATTGGAAATGTCAAATAGAAATAGAAAATGGCTGCCACCACAGCCAGAGTGGACAGAGTATGTGGCTTTTTCCTTGTCTGAGTACAAGCTCTACTTGTGACCAATGTGAGGCCCTTCAGGGCAACTGCACTTCTGAGGCACTTAAACAGTACAGGCTGAAGTCACCTGTACTTTAAATGTGAAATGCATGCAGTATTCCGTTGTGTGGGATACAAATCCTGCTCACACACAATCTTTACCATGCCATTGCAGATTGAAGATAGTGACTGCTGGGAAGCAGAAGCAATCACAAACAACCTTAAATGTCTCACCTGCGAGCCACATTCACAGTTCAGTGGATCACAAGCTGAATAAGGGCATGGAGCTGATTTTCTTTCACTTTGAAGTGTAATTATTCACATATATGTCTAAAATGCAATGCTGCTTTTCTTGGGTAATGTGGGGAACATATTGGGGGAGATCAAATCATAGAATAGAACCATAGAATTCCTACAGTGTGGAAGCTGGCCATTTGACCAATTGAGTCAACACCGACCAGCCGAACAGCATCCCACCCAGAAATGGTGCCAAAAATCCTGCTGCACTTCCAATCTCCTATCGTATTTACAGGACGTATCTTGTGCTACATATATTCGAAATGGGTCCCTATGTCAAAGGTTAATGCACAATCCGTGGCCCCTCCTATCAGACTCCTTCGTATCCCATTGTGTGGAGGACTATGCTAAACCGTCATTTGTGTGGGATTCAAATGCTGACTGCTCCCATTACTATTCTATTGCAATATTCTATAACAGGTTAATTGAAACCATGAGTAATGGATCTGGCTAGAACAGGGGTCACTGTGGCTGTGGTGAATTGAAGGTGCAGGGAAATGGAGGAGGAACAGAAGAACCAGCAAACCCAGGGCCAGCAATCTCCTCGAGCGGCTGCCAAACAGCCTTCACATGAAGAACTAAAATCTGAAGGTCCCCTCAGGATGCTCAGAGATGATCATGCTTGCCACCAATTCCTCCAGATGAGTGAGGTACAGTGTCCTGCAGTCTCCAGATGAATGAGGTACAGTGTCCTGCAGTCTCCAGATGTCCTTACAGACTGTCACAGAACAATGTTATCTGAGGCATGACTTGCAACCTGAATTGGTGGGTAGTTATCAGATTTCAATTGCTGTTAAGGTCATAACTGCACTAATTTTTCATGCAATTGGCTGCTTCCGAGGGATACCTGTGCGGGATCTCTCAAGCCTCCATGCACAAATGTATTGAGGCTGCTACAGTTGCAGTTTGTGTCAAATCACATGGCTTCATCTCGTTTTTCCATGTTAAGGTCAGTGCTACAGCCTGGCCAAAGGTCTTTGCCAACGTAGCATTCGACCAAATTGTCAAGCTTCATCGCTTTATACGGTCAGAAATCACACGACACCAGGTTAGAGTCCAACAGGTTTATTTGAAAACACAAGCTTTCGGAGCCTCGGTCATTCTTCAGGTGTTAGTGAGAGAGGAAGTATCAGACACAGAATTTGTAAGTAAAAGTTAAAAGGTTCACACCATTGATGAGGATGTACTAAACAAACCTAAGATGCTATTAAATCTTTAATAATTTAGAAGGGTTTAATTGATTAATATGTACATGTAAATGCCCAAATTCCTCTCAAGTCACAGTCCTGAGAGAACTAAAGGTTTTATCAGCGTAAAGAAGAGGTGACATTTTAGGTCAGACAACGTATGTTAGGTGTGAGGCCTTGTTTAGAATCTGTTTGTGTTTTAGTTTGGAGGCAGACTGGTTTTATTTCTAAAGTAGGAATTTATAAAATGCCATTTGATTGTCTATAAATTGTGGGCTCCTTGAACAAAATAAAATGTATCTGCAAATATAAATACACCCTGTAGATTCGTGTGTGTGTGTGTGTATGTGCGTGTGTGTGTGTGTGTGTGTGTGTGTGTGAGAAGTGGGGGTAGAGAGAGAGTGATTGTCTGTGTGGGTGGGAAAGAGAGTGTGTGTGTGTTGTGAGGGGCAAGAGAGAGTGCGTATGTATGAAGGGGGAAAGAGAGAGAGAATGTGTGTGTGTGTGTGTGTGTGTGTGTGTGGGGGTGGGGTGGGGGGTGTATAGTGTGGTGGGATCACCAAAAGTGTGACATGAACCCAAGATCCCAGTTGAGGCCGTCCTCATAGGTACTAAACTTAGCCATCAGCCTCTGCTCAGTGACTCTATGTCATTGTGTATCCCGAAGTCCACCTTAGAGGATGTTTACCCAAGGCCGAATGTCCTTGACCACTGAAAGCATTCCCCAAAGGGAGGGAACATACCTGTTTGGCAATTGTTGCACGGTGGCCATTCATCGGTTTTCGTAGCATCTGCACGGTTTCATCAATATACCATGCCTCGGGGCATCTTTGCCTACAGTCTATGAACATCTCTATACCAGGGAATGCAGAAAATGAATCATTGCAACCATAGGCATTCAGAAGAAAGCAACATTTTGAAACAAGCTTGGCAAAACATTGATGAAACTGTCTTATCTGGTCTCACCTAGATAGGCAATAATGCGATCATAGTGTATAATCAATTTGCTGAGCCACAATTGACAGAGCTGGTTGGCTTTACAATTAATTTCCATGCCAAAGAGCTCAAGAACCAATCATCCCTTACATTCTAAAATGTTGGTATTCAGAACTCCCTTGAGCCTCTGAAGGCCATTGTGTGGGCGGTTTGGAGGCAAAATCCAGCTGCACCACGGCTGATAAATTATTTCATTCAGACAGTGATTCTGTGAAAGAATATTTCTATGATCTACCCTCCCAAACATTGTCAAACGGATCTTTGCAAATTCTGTAGATAGGAGAAAAGAAACGATCATTTTGTACAAACTGTTATAGTATTCCCATGTCAAAAATACTCCTATATTTTTATAATTTAAAATATTATTGTCCATATGCCTAATGTTCATAACAATCTGTCTGCCTTTTCTTTCAAAACTCATTTTTAACTTTAAGTGATTGTGGTTTATTTTGTGTCACTAATTTCTTCTCCGTGTTTTTCGCTTGCCACGTTTACATATAAATATATCTAAATGCAGCAAGATGATTCTTCTCTTTTGAACTCTTACAGTTTCACAAAAGTTCAAACACAGTCCTTCGACTACCTCACCCCATGCATCTTTCTGGTTTCTGCTTTCATTAACGGAAGTGTGGAGAAGTTAACTTTGCTTTTGAATGTTTGTTCAAATACTGCAATAAAAAATTGCTTCAGCAGATTTTGAATGTTTTTAAAAATGAGACAAATTAAAAGAAAAACTAAATTGAAAATTGGATCTAGCAATAGAGCTAAGAATTATCAAAAGTACCAATGAGGTGAGGAGTTGAGCAGAATTATTTATTATGGAGTCAGTTATTAAATGTTACTAAATTTGCAATAGCAACTATCTTTGCAAATCTGTAGCATGCATACCGTCTACTCAGAGACACACATCCAGCTCATGGACTGACCAGGCTGTACCTCCAGACTAAATTAAAATAATAAAATGAAACAAAGAACTGTGGATGCTGGAAATCTGAAATAAAGCAGAAATTGGTGAAACTCAGCAGGTCTGGCAGCATCTGGGAGGCGACAGCCTAGTGGTATTATTGCTGGACTGTTAATCCAGAAACCCAGATAACTTTCTGGGGACCCAGGTTTGAATCCCACCACGACAGATGGTGGAATTTGAATTCAATAAATATCCAGAATTAAGAATCTAAAGATGACCATGAATGCATTGCTGATTGTTGGGAAAAACTCTCTCATTCACTAATGTCCTCTGGGAAGGAAATGGCCACCCTTACCTAGTCTGGCCTACATGTGACTCCAGACCCAAAGCAATGTGCTTGACCCTTACCTGCAATTGGGGATTGGCAATAAATTCTGCCTAGCCAGTGACGCCTTCACCCCGTGTATGAATAAAGGGGGAAAAAAATCTATGGAGAGAAAACAGGGTTAACATTTCAAGTCTAATTCTGAAGGAGGGTCACTGAACTTGAAATATTAACTCTGCTTTCTCACAACAAATGCTAGCAGACCTGCTGGGTTTCTCCAGCAATTTCTGCTTTTGTATCTCCAGGCTGTTCACTTGCTCCCTTAGTGCTCACTGACTTTGGGCAGACCTGATGCTCACCTGGGCTCTGCCTTGTCTTGCCTTCTTAGCTCTTGCCTGTCACCCAGAGATACCAAGCTCCATTTCTGATACCATTTCTGCTGTCTTGCCATGTTGTTTAGCCAGGAAGCTTGTCATGGTTGTCAGCAGTAATCAGTCAAGTTAAGGGCAATACACATGGATGAGGGTTCTGTCATAATAAGTCAAGCGTTCTGGTAGCAGTCCAGGGGCTTGGATATGATCAGATAGCCACCCTGAGTTGTCACAGTCAGGATCCTCTGCACATCAGGGATAAAGAATCAAATGATGGATAGCCATCACCTGTTTTGATTCTTTCTCCCCTACTGTGGGATGTTTTACTCTTGGATTCATAGAATCATAGAATGCCTACAGTGCGGAAGCCAGCCATTCAGCCCATATAGTCCACACTGAACCTCTGAAGGGCATCCCACACAAACCTACCCCTCTACCCTATCCCTGTAACTCCACATTTACCATGACTAATCCAGCTAGCCTACACATCCTTAGACACTATGAGCAATTCAGCATGGCCAATCCACCTGACCTGCACATGTTTGGGCTGTGGGAGGAAACCAGAGCACCTGGAAGAAACCTATGCAGACACAGGGAGAATATGCAAACTCTACACAGACAGTCACTCAAATTTAGAACTGAATCTGGGTCCCTGGTTCTGTGAGGCAGCAGTGGTAACCACTGAGTCATCACGCTGCTCAAGATTGAGAGAAAAGCAGGAATTAATGAAATTAAAGTGGGCGACATAACTTACTTTTGTGAGGTGGGGTGGGGAGGTCCCGTGTGGATGTCCCGGAGTGTACACAGAATGCAGGGTTAGTGGTGTCGGGGCTTGGGGTAAGCTATAGTGAGTGAGGGAAGATGTTGCACGCAACAGTGAGAATGGTAAAGCATGAGCTTTGGTAGAAGGTGTGCATGGTAGTAGTGATAGAGTGAGTGTGAAGTCTCAGAGAGGAGATGGTAACACATATGCTGATGGAATGAAGAAGGTAATTGACCTTTTTCCTGCATTGCTAAACATTCCACCAGCTGGCTGAGACTGCACTGACCTGGGTGACAAACTCTGACCAGGCTGGCATGGCTTGATGTTGTGACCTCCACTGTTGGACCTGGGGAAGAGGGCATCTTGCAACTGCATCATCCTATCCGGCAGGACCTCCAGGTCACCAGGGTACCAATTTTGTCCACTGTGTCTGGGTCAAATATCAGGAACTGTGCAGGGCAGCTCCAGACTGACAGTATCTGCGAAGAGAAATCAGAGTTAACACTACAGATCTGGTCGCACTTCCTCAGTTCTAACTGACAGTGTTTGTCTGAGTGCACAACAAACTTTTCAACGTAGTGCCATTGCCAGAATTGCTGATCAATCCCAGGATATCCAAAAAGCAGGGGGTGGGGGGGGGGGTGCGGCTTGGAAGGTGTTGTTCCAGTAATGGCAAATGGTGTGAGAATTGCATGAGAGAGGCAACAATGGGGCTTATGGGTAGTTAATGAACAGAGTTTGGTAAGATTAGATGAGAAAACCCATTGGATCTCATGAAGAGAAACTCTCCATGAAATTCAACAAAAAACTGACACTGGCAAAGAGAATGTAAGATTCAGCATATAGTTACAGAATACAGAGGATTTGTATGTTCTTATGTACCATGGTGTGAGGTTGCCTCTGACAAGAAATTTTACCTCTCCTGTCAATGCTTAAATTATCTCCTGTAACGTAAGATACTGGGAGTGATTACCATGGTATTGAATTTGTTGAAACTAGCTATTATATACAAACATTACATTGCTCAGCCACCGAAGTGTCTGGGCTAAATTAGTTTACAACAGTCTATTAAAAATATACCAAGATGTAACACAACACGGAAGAGCATATATCTTCTTCTCAAACCCTCTACCAATTCTTCTGCAGAACTGCATCTCAGCTCTAAGCAAATCACCTTTTATTTACGCAGGATTGCTCATGATGCTATTAATACAAACCATTTCAGAAAAAAAAAAACACTTTTCAAGCTTTCCGTATATTTTTGGCAAAGAGAAAAGCAAACTGAAGCATGTGACTATTTACCGCTGCTGTTAAACTAGAATCTGTTTTGTAATTTTTGAAAAATTGCATAGAATGCAGTTGCAGATGTAGAAATAGCAGATATAGAACTGAAGAAGGGTCACTGGATTCAAAACATGAACTCTGATTTCTCTCTACAGTTGCTGCCAGACCTGCTGAGAACTTCCAGCAATTTCTATTTTTGTTGTATTGTAGCTAGAATTTGTTGTGTTACCTGGATATGTAACATTATAATGACTGTAACTGAATATCTGTATTACACCATATATTCTCCGACATTGGGTTGTGCATTTAGGATTGCAACCTTTCAATGCTTTTTTGTGACTTATGCAGTTGATAGATCAAACAAGTTGTTCTTGTTCAATTGGGAAACCTCTTTGAACAAATTAGTGGAGAACTGAACCTGTAGAAATAAGACATTTGGGCATTATCTTAGAGAGAATCATTCCTCTGTTCACTGGTTGGGAAAATCTTAAAGATAGTGGGAAGATGTTTAAACCTTTAATTTAGTTTAGAAGAACAAAAGTGGAGCAAGTCTATCTGTTCAGAAGGAATTAGGAATTACTTATGTGAGTGGATGCGAAGAAACTCACATATGTTTGCATCATCTCCCGTCTGTATTGATTAAAGAAATTTCATTTCATTCAGCTTGTAATTCATTCAGTCCTATGATTGATTAGATTTTCCTCTCAGTACCTAATAGCCAATACCACTTGAGTCAGAGAGGTCTACAGTATAGAAAGGGCTCTTCATCCCATCGAGTTTGTGCCAGTCAAAAACTACCACTTAACCATTCTAGTCTCACTTTCCAGCACTTGGCCCATAGCCTTGTATGCCTTAACATTGCAAGAGCACATCTAAATACTTCTTACATGTTATGAGGGTTTCTGCCTCTACCACAATTACAGACAGTGAGTTCCAGGTTCCTTTCACCCTCCGAGTGAAAAGGTTTTTCCTCACATCCCCTCTAACAAACTCCTGCACCTTACCTTTAATCTATGCCGCCTGCTCATTGATCCCTCCATCAAGGAGAAAAGTCCTTTCTCTCTACCCTATCTATGTCCCTCATTATTTTATACATCTAATTATGTCCTCTCTCAGTTTCCTCTGCTCCAAGGAAAACAATCCCAGTCTATCCAATCTCTTGTCATAACAGAAGCTATCAAGCCCAGGTAACATCCTTGGAACTCTCCTTTGCAACCCTTCCAGTGCAGTCATATTCCTCCTATCATGTGGATTTCAGAACTGCACACAATACTCCATCTGTGGCCTCACTAACATTTTACACAGTTTCAGCATAACCTCCAAGTTTTTAAACAGTATGCATTGACAAACAAAGGTAGTGTCCCAGAGATAAAAGGTACTGCAGGTGCTAGAGAATCCGAGATAACAAGGTGTGGGGCTGGATGAACACAGCAGGCCAAGCAGCATCATAGGAGCAGGAAAGCTTGACGTTTCGGACCTAGACCCTTCATCAGAAATAGTGTCCCATTTGATTTCTTAACCATTTTATTTACTTGTCCAGCTACAGTAGGGACTGATGGATATACACACCAAGGTCTTTCTGCTCAATGCTTCCCAGGGTCCTGTCATTTATCATGTATTCCCTTGCCTTGTTTGTCCTGCCTAAGTGCATCACCTCACATTTATTCAGATTGAATTCCATTTGCCACTTATCAGCCCATCTGACCAATGTATCTACATCTTCTGTAATCTACGGTTGTCTTCATCACAATTTACCACCGTATTAATTGTTACATCATTCGCGAACATACTGATCGACCATCCTACATTCAAGCCTAAATCATTTATACAAAGCACAAAGAGTAAGGGCCCCAACACTGATCCTTGTGGGAGCCCACTGGTCACAAAAACACCCCTCGACCGTCACCCTCTGTTTCCTGCCACTCAGCCAATTCTGGATCCAGTTAGCCAAATTTCTTTGGACCCAGTAGGCTGTTACCTTTGCTTTCAGCCTTCTATGTGTGACCTTATCAAAAGCCTTGCTGAAGTCCAAGTAGATTATGTCAAATGCATTGCCCTCATCTACATACTTGCTCACCTCTTGAAAAAATTCAGTCAAGCTGGACAGACATTATCTCTCCTCAAAAAAACCATGCTGGCTGTTCTTGATTAATCCCTGCCTCCCCAAGTGCAGATTAATTCTATCCCTCAGAATTGCTTCCAATAGTTTCCCACCATTGAGGTTACACTGGCTGGCCTGTAGTTTCCTTGTTTACTCTTTGCTCCTTTCTTGGACATCAGTACCACATTGGCTGACCTCCAATTCTGTGAACCTCTCCTGTGGCCAGACAGGAGTTGCTAATTATTGCCAGTATCCCTGTTATTTCCTCCCTGGCCTCATTCAACAACCTGGGATATATTTCATCTTTCCCTGGAAATTTGTCTACATTTAAGAATGGTAGACCACTCAGAAGCTTCTCTCTTTCTATACTAATTTCTTCAATTAAATTACAGTCTTTTTCCCTGATTTTTGTACCAACATCATCCCATCTCACTAGTGAACACCATCATAAAATATTCATTTAGGACCCTACCGACATCCTCTAACTCCCGGCACAAATCGCCATTGTGGTCCATAATGAGCACTACTCTTTCCCTCGTTAACAAGGTGTGGAGCTGGATGAACACATGGATGTGGTATATTGTATCCGCTATTCCCGATGTGGCCGCCTCTACATCGGGGAAACCAAACAGAGGCTTGTAGACCGCTTTGTGGAACACCTACGTTTGGTTCGTGACAAACGACACACCTCCCAGTCATGAACCACTTCAACTCCCCCTCCCACTCCTT
Source organism: Ginglymostoma cirratum (assembly GCA_024137785.1). Lineage (NCBI taxonomy): Eukaryota > Metazoa > Chordata > Chondrichthyes > Orectolobiformes > Ginglymostomatidae > Ginglymostoma > Ginglymostoma cirratum. The sequence goes on from JAHRHZ010000249.1 coordinate 59,766,660, forward strand.
GGATGACATGTCCATTCTGGGCCTTCTCCAGTGCCACAACGATGCCACCTGAAGGCTGGAGGAACAGCACCTCATATTTCGCTAGGGAACCCTGCAGCCCAATGGTCTCAATGTGGACTTTACAAGCTTCAAAATCTCCACACCCCCGACCTCATCCCAAGACAAGCCGCCCCTCTCGTCCCCGCCTCCTTGACCTGTCAGTCTTTTCTCCCACCTATCTGCTCCTCCTACCTTACTAACCAACCCCCCCCACTTCCTACCAACTAGCCTCATCCCCGCCTCCTTGACCTGTCCGTCTTTCCTCCCACCTACCCGCCCCTCCCTCCTCACTGACCAACCCCCATCCCAACTCCCTACCTACACTCACCTTTACTGGCTTCATCCCTGCTGTCTTGACCTGTCCCTCCTCTCTCCATCTATCTGCTCCACTATCCACCTTCTATCATTGCCTCCCCCCCTCTCTATTTATTTCAGTGCCCCCTTCCCCTCCCCCATTTCTGAAGAATGGCCCAGACCCGAAATGTCAGCTTTCCTGCTCCCCTGATGCTGTCTGGCCTGCTGTGTTCATCCAGCTCCTTACCTTCTTATCTCAGACTCCAGCATCGGCAGTTCCTACTATCTCTTTCCCTAGTTATTCTTTTACCCTTAACGTGCTTGTAAAAGAACTTAGGATTTTCCTTTATTTCACCTGCCATTATTCTTTCATTCCTTTCCTTTTTAGGTCCATCCTTGGACACAGCACACCCAGATGAACTGGATGAAGATCACATATCATAAGCCTACCCAACAACGACAAAGAGGCATGAGAAACTTTGTGTTTGTATTTTAGATGGATGGAAGTCTGACGGACTCATTAATGGCTGTTGTGAAACTTCTTCCTCAATTTTCGTAGAGTCATAGAGCCATACAACATAGAAACAGACTCTTCGGCCCATCATGTGTTTGCCAACCAACAAACACCAAATACACTAATCCTATATGCCTGCATTTGGTCCATAGCTTACTATGCCCTGGCATTTTAGGTGCTCATCCAGTTGCTTCTTAAATGTTGTGAGAGTACCTGCATGCACCATCCTCGCAGGCAGAACATTTGTACCACTGTCCGGGTGAAAACATCTTTCCTCCGATCCCCTGCTTCCTTCTTAAATTTTGCAAAGACCCAAGGGCAAAAATAAAAAGTCAGCTCCCATGTATTGCAGGAAAAGGCTGAAACCATTGAATTGTACAGCACAGGAGAGCGTTGGGCCCATTGTGCTGATTCTGAAACAGTGATCCAGATGGGGATGAAGAAAAGGAAAGCCTGCTTTGACTAAGATGGCATCCAAGAGATTACAGTTTCTTACTGTGTCTTAGAGGTTTGCACGTGGAGGTTGATATGATGTCTATATCTTTGATAACTCTAAGGTTCTTACTTATTTCAAGAATGCAGGTCTAACAAGGATGGATACTGGGAGACAAGGGCTGCCTACTGAAACCATGGCTGGTGACTCTGTTAGGTAACAGGGTTGGAAGCCAGCTGCAGGTACAAAGCAGCTCATATCCCAACAGGGCCATTCTTTTACGTGAAGCAAATGATAGCCCTCCTGAAGACGAGATTGCACTTCATGGATCTGGGAAGCTTTGTGGTACACACCAGACAGTAAGCCATAATAACCTTACATACTGTGTTCTGCAAAACTGCAGCAGCAGGTTTTGACAAACTCGACAGATGTGGGACAGTGGCAGCAGATGGCCGAGAGAGAAGATGAGAACACTGAGCAGGAAGAACACCACTTTCAGCATTTTAGAGCAAAGCAATGTGAGGTGCAACAAGTCAGACATAATAGAAACAAAAACAAAAATTGCAGCATCTGTGGAGAGAAATCAGAGTTAATGTTTCAGGTCCAGTGACTCTTCCTCGGTTCTGACAGAGAAAGACCTGCTGAGCTTTTCCAGCAATTTCTATTTTTGTTTCTGACTTCCAGCATCTGCAGTTATTTGGACTTTTATTCAGACAATCATATATGGGAGCTGGACGAGGTCATCATTCATTGACGGTAAATTTGTTATTGTTTGAAAGGCAGGCAGCCCCTGGCTATTTCCAGAAGTAAATAAGCTTTTCTGTTCGTTTCTTTTGCCTTAGTTTTTCCTGTTGTTCAATAAAAGTTAATGTTATCAACTGTTTGAAAGCTTTCCAACATGTGATTCTCCTACATTGAACAATGACAAAATATTGTGCTGTACTGGGCATTAGGAAAGAGTAGCATTCCTTTATACACATCCTAACCTGACATCTTGCTGAGGGCAAGTAACCTGTTTAGCTTCATTTTTGTCACCGACACTTGATCAGACGGGTGACAATGTAAAGCGGGAATACGTTTCCGATAATGAAATTCAATTTCCAGTGAAGTGTCACCTCTGCATCCTATGTGTCCTTCAGAAGACCATAAGGCATAGGAGCTGAAGTAGCGCATTGAGTCTGCTCCGTCGTTCAACAAAATCATGGCTGATCTGTCAATTCTAAACTCCACAAATCTGCCTTTTCCCTATGACCCTAATTCCTTGCCTGATTAAAAACCTATCTATTTCAGCCTTGAAAACACTCAATGACGACGCTCCATGCTTGCATCCCACTTCCCACATCCCCCAAATGAATAAACAAAAAGCTGTATGACTGTGCAGTATCTAAAAAAACACCCTGCCCACTCCAACATCCTCCGTCGTATGACTTCTGCTCCAGTTTAAACATACTCAGAAATCTGCACAGGCACAACAAAAAATAGAAGGAACATTGCTTATTGACACAGTATCTACAGCTCTTTGTGGTAAAGAATTCCACAGAATCGATTTCCTCTGGGAGAAGAAATTCCTCCTCATTTCTTTCCAACTGAACCATAATTACTCAAAGACAATGCCTTTCTAGTCCTAAAATCTCCCACAAGGGATAACAAGTTCTCTGCATCTACCTGATCAAGCCCCATAAGAATCTTAGAAGCTTTTCGGAAGCTTTTCTTTTTCATTTCCTCCCACTACATGCACTGTGCAAGGCCTGTTGTTGTTTGGCCTGGCACACAGCCGGGCTCTAAGTATGGCACCAGAGGAAGTAGTGCGTACTCCTGTTGCTGGTGATCACACAATAGCATAAGCATGATGCTGTAGGGATGTGCTGCATATATAATGAAGTGAGGGGCAGAGAATTGAATGAGAAAACCCATTAGAGATTGCAGAGAGATACCCTCAAGTAATTCCCTGAAACTGGCACAGTTGACCTTTGGTAAAATGTAACCCTACTCTGTTTAAGAAAGGAGGGAGACAGGAAGCAGGAAACTATAGGACAGTTAGCCTTACATCTGTTATAGTGCAATTCTAGTATTCACGGTGGAGGAGGATAGAGCAGATGACTTAGAAAATGTGATCAAGCAGTCAACATGACTTTGTGAAAGGGACATTGCGTTTAACTAATTTATTAGATGTTTCAAGGAAGTTACAAGCAAGAAAGTTGAAGGGGAACTTTAGACAGGTACTCAGGTTGGCACATCAAAGGTCACTATACAAAATATGAGCACGTGATGTAGGAAATAACATACTAGCACTGATATTGGATTGGTTGGCTAATGGGAAGTAATGATTGGGATAAATCGGTTTTTGGGTTGGCAAGCTGCCAGTGCCACATGATTGGACCCTCAACTATTTATAATCTATATCATTGACTTGGATGAAATGATTGCTAAATGGAATGGTCACCAAATTTGCCACTGGCACCAAAATAAGTGGAGAGTAAGTTCCCAAGAGGAGGTGGAGAATCTGCAAGAGGGAGGTGGATTGATTAATAAAGTGGCGTAGGAATTTGGCAGACAGTTTACAATGTAGGAAAATATGAATTTGACCACTTTGGTGTGGTGAAAATGCCATTTTAAAAGAGAGAGATTACACAATTCAATGGTTCAGAGGGATCTGAGTGGCAAAAGAAGTTATTATCTAGGTAGAGCACATGTTAAGAATGAGAAAAGAATGGTAGGATTTATTACAAGCGGAAAGGAATACAAAAGTAAGAAAATATTACAGCAGCTGTACAGTGCACATGTGAAATCACATCTGGAGTAGAATATACAATTTTGGTCTCCTTATTTCCAAAAATATGCAACTGTATAAGAAGCAGTTTAGAGCTCAACTCATTCCTGGAATGAAGGCCTTATCTCCCGAGGAAAGGTTGAACAGGTTGTGCCTGTACCCGACTGGGCTTTCAATGATTGAGAAATGTGCTCATATTGAAACATTAAATATCCTGATAGAGGGGAGATGTTTTGTCTCGCAGGGGAGACTAGAGTTACAATTTACGAATCAGAGGTTAATAAGATAATGAGATAACGAGAGTTCAGTGACAGGAAGCTCCTGTTAGTGTGAGGGGCAAGACTAGTAGGTGTAGGGGATGCTGGATGACTAGAGAAATTGAGGGTCTGATCAAGAAAATGAATGAGGCATATATCGGACATAGACAGCTGGGATCAAGTGATCCCTAAGGGAGTATAAGGGCAGTGCAAGTATACTTATGAGGGAAATCAGGAGGGCAAAAAGGGGACATGAGACAGGTTTGGCACATAGAGCTAAAGAGAATCCAGAGGGATTCTATAAGTACACTAAGATAAAAGGAGTAACTAGGGAAAGAATAGGGCCCTTAAAGATCAACGTGACCATCTACATGTGAAACTACAAGAGATGGGTGAGACACTAAATAAATATTTCACATCAGTGTTTACTCAGGAGAAAGACATGGAAGCATTGTTCCTTGAAAATGGAGTCATGGGTAGACAGGATGGTGAAGAAGGCCTTTAGGACTCTTGCCTTCATTGGTCAGAACATTGTGTATGGGAGTTGGGATGTCATACTGTATCTGTACAGGACATTGGTTAGGCCAATTTTAGCATACTGCATACAATTCTGGTAATCTTCTACAGGAAGGATTTTGTTAAGTATGAGAGGGTGCAGAAAACATTTACATGGATGTTGCCAGGACTGGAGGGCCAGAGTTATGGGGAGAGGCTGCAGAGGCTGGGGCTATATTCCCTAGACGGTTGGAGGCTGAGGGGTGACCTAGTAGAGGTTTATAAAATCATGACAAGCATGGATAGGGTGAACAGCCAAGGTCTTTTTCCCGGGAAGTCCAAAGATGGAAGGCATAGGTTTAAGGTGAGAGGAGAAAGATTTAAAAACGACCTGAGGGGTAACATTTGCACGCAGAGGGTGATGCGCACATGGAACAAGCTGCCAGAGGAAATGATGGAGGCTGGTACAATTACAACATTTAAAAGGCATCTGTATGGGTATATGAGTAGGAAGGGTTTAAAGGGATATGGGCCAAATGCTGGAAAATGGGATTAGGTCAGATTGGGATGCCTGGTCAATGTGACGAATTGGACAAAGGGTTTGTTTCCATGCTGAACAGATCTATGATGCTATGAATCTACATTGCCTATTTAAAATGGAAATGAGGATTATTTTTCTCTTGGAGAGAGTTGTTAATTTGTAGAATTCCCTTATCTAGAAAACAGTGGAGGTTGTGGCATTGAATTTATTCTAATCAGAGTTAGCTAAGTATTTGATAGACAAGGGAGTCTCGATTTATGGGAGGCAGCCAGGAAAACTGGATCTGCGACCACAACTAGATGAGCCATGATCTTATTGAATGGTGGAATAGATTTCAAGAGTCAACTATTCCTTTTCCTCAGTCCTACTCTGTTAAGATTCCTGCAGATTCCAAGAATACAGCATATGTCACTTCTTTAGGATTTCTGCGGATCCTCTGCTAAAGTTACAAAGCACGAGTAACTCTGCAGGAATTCAACCTCAGTGTCCTTTGATCGACTGCTAAATAATCAGCTTTTAACAGATGAGACCAATCTCTTACTACAAAATTTCCCTGGGTTTGGAAAACCACAGGACTAACTAGTTTTCAAATAAAGAAAGAAAACACAACTTTTAAATCACATTTATCTGGCTGATACAGCTGTCCCTTTTTCCTTCCACGCTCACTGCCAAAACAAAGAAAAAAAACTGGTGTCTTTGCTCGTTTTACATGACCTGACCTCAGGCTGCCATTTTTGTGAGTTTTTGTGTCAGGAAAGAGTGAAGAAAAGAAAGAAAGGAAGGGCAAAAACATTCTGAATGGGAAAATTCCTTTCTGCGCTGCTCTTGGACAGAAAGCAGCTAGCTGAGCCATGATTTTCAGCCTTCAAGTAGTTTCAGCACAAAAGCTACAGAAAGAACCAGCACAAAAGCCACTGGTACGAGATTGGCAGATCATTAGGGTCCATTTAGAGGGAGGTCAACATAGATGACAGGGTCAATCACGGGACTATGCCAAGGTTAGCATCACATACACGTAGCTTGTGGCAGCATTGCAACAAAGGAAAATAGATTTTCTGAGTATTGTTTTTGTTATTCGAGTGTGGTGTTAGTTCCTAAAAGAATGCCTAAACATATAAGTACATAATGGCAAATGTATTTTATGCTGTTCATAATCTGATATAATATGGGCAAATAAGTCATAAGCTTTTGGTGGACTGATAATCTCCCATGGTCAGACACACATTGTTCTCTTGTCAACAACAGCCATCTAGAATTGGCTTCACTGTCTGGAACACATCCAGGATAAACAAGTCCCCTCCCTGATGGAGTCTCTGTAGTCGCCTAATATCGGGAGACTATCTAACCCCTGATATGCCAAACTGCAAAATAAGAATTGTTTGATAACTATTTTAGATATCATTAATACCTTTGATATATTTTCAAGAAATTCTGAAGGTTTTTTTGCAAAGGACATCTTTAATTTTTCATACAACTACATGTTTTTTATAAGAAATATCCTTCAGCTCCCAAAAAAGTTCTTTTTGCCTGACATGTGGCAAAAAAGTCTTGTATGATTCTGTAAAACTCGAATAGTAGAAATGATTGTACATGAATCATTATTTCTGTATCTTCAGAGAATCACATCCAGAACAATATATCCATCTGGGTTTAGGTCAGACTTCCTAACCAAGCCTTAAAGAGCAATGTAAGAAATGTTGGCACAACTGCTCACAGAAACATGCACAAATAAAAGGGTCAAAGTTATGACACTATCATTTTATTGCAAGCATGGTCAGTAATAATGCAGTCCTTAACACTGAGCTATAAAAGGGAGGGATTACCATTTATAGAAAACAATTCTGAATTGTATATTTGGTATTCAAAGGATTTAAACATATCTGTAAGTATACTCCGATTGTGTGTGACATGTATTGAGCTTCCAGCCTCCCGCTTGAGTACAATTTACTCATTGGTATCTGGTTAACCTGATTAACAGGTTATTGTAATTTAATACATTCATTATATTTCTGATTTAATGTTAATCATCTTAGTACACAACACATTGCTTTGGAATGGAGATAACAAGCATGGGGCTGGATGAACACAGCAGGTCAAGCAGCATCATAGGAGCAGGAAAACTTGACGTTTC
>JAHRHZ010000249.1:59774533-59790513 GCA_024137785.1 Ginglymostoma cirratum
CAGCATCTGCAGTACCTTTTATCTCTGCTGACTCCATGTTGTTCTAAGAAGGAACTGGTGTCAAGTTGGTACCTCTAATAACAACCGAAGAGTACAGGATATCTAGAACAGATACTGTATAACTTACTGTTGGGAAAGTAATGCATCATTTCACTCCTAAATTAGTAAACAATGGTTTCCCTTTTGAAGTTTTCTATTAGTGCTTAAAATAGAATAAAGCCCATTAAATTGGACTTTCTCAGCCAACTGATAGCAAAGCTATTAACTTGGGCATTTCAAAATAACCTTAATTAAGTAATTTTCAGAGACCATTATTGTATTAAATGGAAACAAGCATGAATGCAAAACTAGCTGACTTTTTTATAGTACATGCCTTTCATTAACAGCATGCAATACCGCAGTTTCATTATTAAAGTTAAAGAAAGAACCATCTTTTTATCTTCTAGGTTGAAAACCAAAGAAGGTGGAAACTGCTGTTACATGGATCTAGCAATGTACTAATTATTTACAGTGAATGGGAGATAGCCTTTAAGTGTAGAGGTTTATATAAACGTACCTTGATAGGTCTGACAAAACAAATTATTCTGTTGTTATTACAGCTACCTATTGAGACTAGGTATTGTGCATAAACATGCGAATAAAAATAATTGCTCGATTAATACATTAACACAAGTGGTATGGTATAAGTCACTAACGAAAGCAGAAAATGCTGCAGGTATTCAGAAGGTCTGGCAACATCCGTGGACATTAAACGTTTCAAGTCCAATATTACATCTCTTCAGTTCTGTTCTCTCGCGAAAGATGCTGCCAGACCAGCTGAGGTTCTCCAGCATGTTTTGTTCTTATCACAGGTTTTCAGCAACTGCAATATTCTGCTTTTATCTTTCTTGCTGCACATGGTTTTAGGGGCAATTTGCACAACGAATATCAAATTTATGGAAGCAGATCTGAACAAGTACAGCAGCTCTGAGGAACATTCATCTCCCAACTTAATGTCTGTTCATATTTGTTCACTTATAACCACATTTTATGCAAAATTAAATCTAAACTAATATCAACATGCTCTTAAGAAAATATAATCTGTTGTAATCATTCTTTCTTAAATAATTTACTCAAAGTTTATCTGTTTATTCATTAATTTTACAGGGTTTACAGTTTTGGACCTATACTTCAGCTCGGGGCATCTAGAAGAGTAGAAACTAGCACAGTATTTGTAATGGCTGAAGCAGAAAACAGAAGTACAATTTTAAAATCATATCCTAATGTAAATTTAATTTCCCTAGAAGGGATTGCATGGTACCAGTAGATGCCATTCTGCTCAACCAGCATTCAGAAATGCTTTCTGGCATTTTTCCCTACTTAAGTTGGTATTTTGGATTAGCGTAATGACTACCAAAAGGCTTTTGTAAAAATCTATTGTGAATCAAAACCTTTCACTCTAAACTTTAGTCAGTATTTTTAGGGCACTTTATGTTGGATTGATACTAAAGTAGCAATAGTATACCCTTACAGGGAGACTGAAAGAAAATGTCACGTTGATTGTACAGTTTGAAAAAGAATTCAACATGTTCATGATATCTTTATTGGAAGTGTTACTCACAGTGTTTGTGCTAATTTAGTTTCGATATGACGTAGATGTCAATTTGTGATTGAATTATTCTTTTGTCTCTCTGGCATGGGAAGGCTGAGTTCTCTGTACATCAGAACAGACCATTGACAACATCTAAGCTGGCCCAATGGTTACTGGTGCCAGTGAGAATCTGGCACAGAGTAAAACTACATCCTTGAGATGGGTTGAATTTGACTTTGGTGACTTTGCATCTAAATTATGGTACACAATGTCTGCATTGATTCAAGGCCAAACTTACATCCTTGCAAGCTGCAAAGTCTGACTAACCTACTAGTTGTCACTAATAAATCCAGAAAGGAAATAAGGAGAAAGTACTTTAATCAGAAAGCAATTAGAATGTGAAACTCCTTAGCCCATGCAGTACATGATTTGAATGTCATGGACAGGCTTAAAGAGGAGATGGTTAAGGACATGAAGGAGAAAAGAACAGTAAGCTACGCTGGTCAGGTTAGATGGAGAAAGGTGAGAGGAGTATTAACACCAGTAGATCACTTGATATACATAGTGTGTAAAACTACGCAAACTATTTGGTTGTGCTTAAGCTACATTCTTATAGTTAGTACAGGAGCACCTTACAGTTCTGCAATGACTGAAATTAAAATATATTGTTGGCATTTAATTGATTTGGTTTTCTAAATCCCCACACTTGTAATTCACGTGGTGTAATACAGGAGCTTAAGCAAACAGTAAGAGTGGGAGTGAATGTGTTTTATAGATATGACTCATTTATTTTGATTTCACATTGCATTTGAAATTATTCAATTGTCCTTTCATGTCTGAATGGTCATAAATCCTATAACTCTACTGGTGCTAGCTTCCACAGCTCAAGTCTTACCTGATCCTATCAGTTCTCTCATGGGAATCTGTAATGAAAAAGAGATTTAATTATTAATAATCTTTATAAAAAGAAGAAGGGAGAGACTATAGCCCAAGCCTGCCCTTTACAATATTAGCAGATTTAAATTATAAGATTGAATGTAGTTGGATATTTATGAAATAACTGGATTACTTCCATCCCAAGATGTAATTGAGAAAAGCTTAACTTCAGCCCTCTGAGTTTCATTATCAATTGCCAAAACACTTATCGTCCAACATATATAGAACAGGAAAAGGTTATGTAAGAAAGTGAGCGGTGAATGATAGAAATTGAAAGGGACACTCTGAAAATGCGAGATGTAATCCTGTTCTTTCTCCCTTTACAAATATCATCTACCGTGGATATCAGACGTAGTCTCATAGCCCATCAACTCTGCTATGAATATTGTATTGACTAAAATTAATATTGTTCCATGGATTACATTAGATCTGGATTAACAATATTATCTGAATAGATGATGTAAAAAATTTGGACTTTTTTAAATACCTGAATATTATCACTGATAGTGAATTGTAACTTAGCAAATGACAGCTTTCTACAAGAAATGGGTTAGACATTCAAGACAACATAAATACTTTGCTGATTTTTGAAACATGTTGAAAGGAAAGTTATTTGATGTAGGTATAAAAGCATTTCCTGGAAGTGATAACTACGGAATATCAAAGAATCCAGAAGCTTTACTTTTTGTTGGAGGCTGTGGCACAGAAATGGAGAGGGCAATCTGATTACTTGTTCTCCACCAAACACATCCGCAATCCATTGTCCTAATATAAAGAAATGACGCTGTAACTGAAAATAGTTATGAACCTAAAATAATTATTATCAGTATTCGGATTAACACGTGTGCAATGCCCCATTATCCTGATTGGGAATGAAATGTAAGTTGGTTTCATGATTATAAATTGGGCCTGTGCAACGACTGAACGGCAAACTTTATGGTAAATCTATGCTTTAGAGTCAATACATGTGGCATCCCAAGTCAGGTCAATTTGTTAGGTTTTAGAAGACTGGTCAGAAAATGAAAAACCCACAGAATCTAGGGGTAAGTGAAGAATTGGATCCATGGCTGGAATCAAAAGTTCATGGCTGATGGGGATTTTGGGGGTGGAAGGTGGTCTCCAGTCCATAGATCTCAGGACTGGGTGGTATGCTTTTCTTGGTATGAAATAATTCAGATTTATGTGAAAGGGACATAATAAAGAAATTGCTAAAAATGTGAAAATTAACCACATGATTGATAGGGAGGAAAAGAACTGTACACTGCAATAAAATACTAATTTTCTGGTAAGCAGAAAAGTATCAGTTAATCAAAGAAAGCTATTTTCTAATCAACCCACTCAGAGATGGTACTACATATTGCTGGAAAAGGTGGGACTTGAGCCCAAGTCCCTGCCTCAGAGGTATTATTGTCATTGTACCACAACGCCGGTTGGGCAGTGGTGTGAAATTATGCATTTGGGGAGTGCGAACAAGTCATGGTCATACAAAATTAATTGTGGGAATCTGAAAAATGTACACAAATAGAGGGGCCAAAGAACCATAGAAATGATACGGCATGGAAGGGAGCCATTTAGCCCATCTTGTCCATGTCAATCCAAAAAGACACCCAGATGCCTTTCCTAATCCCATGTTCCTGCACACAGCCCATGGCCCTGCAGCATACAGTACTTAAGATGCAGGTCCAGGTACCTTTTAAAAGACTTTAGGGTCTCTGCCTCCACCACTAACTCAGGCTGTGCATTCCAGACACCCACCACCCATAAAAACGTTTTTCCTCATGTATCCTCTAATCCTTCTGCCACTAAGCTTGAATTTATGACCTCTGGCTTTTGGAACTCTATGCCAAGGGAAACAGGTTCCTCCTGTCTACTCTATCTCTACCTCTCACAATTTTGTTCTCATTCATGTCACCCTCTCAGCCTTTTCTGTTCCAAGGAAGACAACCCTAACCTCTCCAATCTTTCCTCACAGCTGCAATTCTCCAGCCACGGCAACATTCGAGTAAAACTTCTCTGCACTCTGTCCAGAGTAATTATGTCCTTCCTGTAATAAGGTGACTAGAACTACATACAATACACCAGTTGTGGCGTCATCAATGTCTTATACAGTTGCATTATTCTATGTATCCCTACTTTTGTATTCTATACCTCTGCAAATGAAGGAGAGCATTCTGTATGTCTTCTTTAAACCATATCTACCTGTACTGCTACCTTTAGGGATCTGTGCACTTGCATGCCAAGATCTCTCACTTCATCTACCCCTCCAGTATATTCTGTTTATTGTGTTTTCCCTTTTGTTGTTTCACCTCCCCAAAAGCATTACCTCATATCTATCAGAGTTGAACTACATCTGCCATTTTCCTGCCCACTCCAACATCCTATCTATATCATTTTGGAGCTTACAGCTATACTCTATACTATCCACTACACGACCAATTTTTGTGCCGTCTGCAAATTTCCCAATTGTGCCCCCCATGTTCCAGTCCAAATTGTTAATGTATAAAACAAATAGCAGGGACTCCAATACTGAGCCCTGCGGAACACCACTTGAAACAGCTTTCTATTTGCAAGGGCAGCCATTTGTTTCCTGTTACTAAGCTAACTTTGGATCCAATTCAACATATTACCCTGTATCGCATTGGCTTTTACCTTTTTGACCAGTCTGCCATGTGGAACCGTGTCAAATACCTTGCTAAAATCTATGTAGAAAACATTCACTGTACCATCCTCATTTATCCTCCTTGTCACTTCCTCAAAGAATTCATTCAAATTTGTAAGGCATGACCTTCCCTTAAACAAGCCAGGTTGACTATTCCCGACTAGTCCATGCTTTCTTAATTGACTGTTCATCTGATCTCTCAGGATTGATTCTAACAATTTGCCCACTACTAAAATAAGACTAACTAACTTATATTTGTTTTGCATTTCCTTTATGCCCTTTTTAAACAACAGAACCACATTTACATTCTCCAGACCTCCAGCAATCTACCTGTACCTCATGAAAATTGGAAGATAATCCTCAGAGCATCTATTATTTCCTCCCTGACCTCCTTCAATATTTGAGGGAACAATCCATCTGGCACTGGTGTCTTACCCATTTTCAAGGATTCCAACTCCCCTAAAACCTTCTCTTTTGTTATGATTATTTTGTCCAATATTTCACACTACTCCTCTTGGATTGCTACATCCATATCATCCCTTTCCTTTGTGAATACACAGACAAGACTTTCATTTAAAATTCTTCCCATATCCTCTGCATTTTACTCAAGATCCCTTCTTCATCTCTGATAGGTCTCACTTTTCCCTTAACTATCCTTTTGCTCTTCATATACTGTCAAAACATTTTTGGGTTTTCCTTTATCTTGCTTGCTAATAATTTTTCATGCCCTGCCTGATATCCTCGTATTTTTTTGACTTGATTCCTGTACTTCCTGCATTCCTCAAAGCTATCTGCAGTGGTGAGTTTTTCATGCTATCATATGCTTTCCTTTTCTGTCCAATCTTCTCCTATACTTTGCTAGACAACTGTGGGGGACTAGATTAGTCAGTACCATTCTTATTTTTGGAGGGTCATGTTTGCTTTGTGTCCTAAGGATATCACTTTTTGTGCCTCCCACCGGGGTACTGGTTTTAAACTGGGGGAAGGAAAATTTTACAAAACTGAGAAATGAGTTGAATGAGGTGGGCTGGCCAGTGTTGCTAAAGGATAAAACTCTTACTCCTGATTTATTTCCATCCTTTTCCATAATAATGCTAAACTTAACCAAATTGTTGTCACTATCCCTGATATTGTCACCCACTGTCACTTCACCAGCTTGCCCATCCTCATTTCCCAAAATTAAATCCAGAACTGTATCTCCTGAACACAGGACATGCATGTTTCACCCTCAATACCCTTATATTGTTTGAAGCCCAGTTGATATTGGGATAGTTAAAGTCTCCTATTGTCATTGTCCTCTTATTCCTACAGGCAGAAATTTGTCGATATATATGTTCTTCTATCTTCCTCCCACTTTTTGAGGGTCCTGAAGTATACTCTTAGTAGAGTGACTGCCCCTTTTTTATTCCTAAATTCAATCTATAAGGGCACATCTGTTAACCTGTTTGCGATATCATCCTTCTCATAACTGTGATTGATTCTTTAACCAATATTGCTATCCCCTCCTCCTTTTTGTCATCCACTCTATCCTGCCAGAAAACTCTATATCCAGGGATATTGAGCTGCCAATTTTGCCCCTCCTTTAGCCAGGTTTCCATTATAGCAATGACATTGTACTGTCATGTGTCTGTCTGTACCCTTAATTCAACTGAAGAAGGGACCAGACCTGAAACATCAGCTTTCCTGCTCTTCTGATGCTGCCTGGCCTGCTGTGTTCATCCAGCTCCACACCTTGTTATCTCAGACTCCAGCATCGGCAGTGCCTACTATCCTTTAATTCATCTGCTTTGTTTATAATACTCCTTGCATTGAAGTACGAACAGCTCAGTCCTGTCAATCTCCTTTGCTGGATGCTTTTGAATCCTTGTTTCTTTTGTCTTTCTGAGTCACTGTCTACATCACTAACTAATTTTTCACCTCCCAATTTCCTGCTCTGAATCTGACCCATCTAAGCGTACATTTTGGTTCCCATTCCCTTGCCATACTAGTTTACTACTAGACCTTGATGTTTCATGACTAGTTTCCAGAATTTAGTCATGGTGGTTAAGAGGCATATGGCAAATTTTCCTTTATTGGCCGAGATTTCAAGAGCAGGGAGGATATAAAAACATTCAAGAAGACAGGATCAGGAAGAGGTCCTTTGAGCCTGCTCCGCCATTCATCACAGTCATGGATGATCACCCAACTCAATAGGCTAATCCTGCTTTCTCCCAATAACCTTTGATCCCAAGTGCTATATCTCATCGTCTCTTGAATACATGCAACGTTTTGGCATTAACTGCTTCCTGTGGTAATGAATTTCACAGGCTGACCACACTTTGGGTGAAGAAATGTGTCCTCATCTCTGTCCTAAATGGTCTACTCCAAATCTTCATACTGTGATCCCTGGTTCTGGACACACCCACCATCGTGAACATCCTCCCTGCATCTACCCTGTCCAATCCTGTTAGAATTTTATAAGTCTCTATGAGATCTCCCTTATGCGTCTGAACTCCAGCAAAAACAATCCCAACCCAGTCAATCTCTCCTTATATGTCAGTCCTGCCATCCTCAGAATCAACCTGGTAAACTTTTGCTGCACCCCCTCAAGAGCAAGAGGATCCTTCCTCAGAGAAGGAGACCAAAACTGACCTCGCCAAGGCACTCCTCAACTGCAACAACACATCCCTGCTCATGTACTCAAACCCTTTTGCAATGAAGGCCAACATACCATTTGCCTTCTTTACCGCCTGCTGCACCAGCATGTTTACTTCAGCAACTGGTGCACAAGGACACCCAGATCACACAGCACACTCCCCTCTCCTAATTTACAGCCATTCAGATCTGCTTTCTTGTTTTTGCTTCCTACATGAATAACCTCACATTTATCCAAATTATACTGCATCTGCCATTGATTTGCCCACTCACCCAAACTGTCCAGATCACGCTGAAGGATCTCTGCTTCCTTGTCACCGTTCACCCTCCCACCCAACTTGGTATCATCTGCAAACTTTGAGATGTTACATTTTGTTGCCTCATCCAAATCATTAATATATATTGTTAATAGCTGGCGTCCCAACATCGATCTCTGTGGCATCTTCTTAGTTGTTGTCTGCCAAATTGAAAAGGGCCCATTAATTCCTATTCTTTTTTCCCTCTCTGCCAACCATTTTTCTACCCATTTCGATACACTTTCCCCAATCCCATGCACTTTAAGCTTGCAAAATAATCTCTTATGCGGGACGTTGTCAAATGCTTTCTGAAAGTCCAAATATACCACATTGACTGGCCCCCTCTTGTCAACTCTACCAGTTACATCTTCATAGAAATCCAACAGATTTGTCAAGCATGGATTCCCCTTCACAAATCTATGCTGACTCTACCTGATCCTGACACTGCTCTCTAAATGCTTGGCTATAAAATCCTTGGCAATTCTTCACTATCACTAAATCTTGCATTCTCCAACATTTCTAGAACATAGAACATAGAACATTACAGCACAGTACAGGCCCTTCGGCCCTCGATGTTGCGCCGACCTGTGAAAGCCCATCTAACCTACACTATTCCCTTATCATCCATATGTTTATCCAATGACCATTTAAATGCCCTTAAAGTTGGCGAGTCTACTACCGTTGCAGGTAGGGCATTCCACGCCTTTACTACTCTCTGAGTAAAGAAATCCATATACACCACATCAACCGCTTTACCCTCATCCACCAGTTTGGTCACTTTCTCAAAGAACTCAATAAGGTTTGTGAGGCACGACCTACCCTTCACA
Source organism: Ginglymostoma cirratum (assembly GCA_024137785.1). NCBI lineage: Eukaryota > Metazoa > Chordata > Chondrichthyes > Orectolobiformes > Ginglymostomatidae > Ginglymostoma > Ginglymostoma cirratum. Next base: position 59,783,456 of record JAHRHZ010000249.1, read on the forward strand.
AAACCGTGTTGACTATCCCTAATCAAATTATTCCTTTCTAGATGATTATAAATCCTATCTTTTATAATCCTTTCCAACACTTTACCCACAACCGAAGTAAGGCTCACTGGTCTATAATTACCAGGGTTGTCTCTACTCCCCTTCTTGAACAAGGGGGCAACATTTGCTATCCTCCAGTCTTCTGACACTATTCCTGTAGACAATGGCGACATAAAGATCAAAGCCAAAGGCTCTGCAATTTCCTCCCTAGCTTCCCAGAGAATCCTAGGATAAATCCCAGCAGGCCCAGGGGACTTATCTATTTTCACACTTTCCAGAATTGCTAACACCTCCTCCTTGTGAACCTCAATCCTGTCTAGTCTAATAGCCTGTATCTCAGCATTCTCCTCGACAACATTGTCTTTTTCCTTTGTGAATACTGATGAAAAATATTCATTTAGCTCCTCTCCTATCTCTCCGGACTCCACGCACAACTTCCCACAACTGTCCTTGACTGGCCCTAATCTTAATCTAGTCATTCTTTTGTTCCTGTCATACCTATAGAAAGCTTTAGGGTTTTCCTTGATCCTACCTGCCAAAGACTTCTCATGTCCCCTCCTGGCTATTCTTAGCTCTCTCTTTAGGTCCTTCCTGGCTAACTTGTAACTCTCAAGTGCCCGAACCGAGCCTTCACGCCTCATCTTCACAAAAGCCTCCTTCTTCCTCTTGACAAGAGATTCAACTTCTTTAGTAAACCACGGTTCTCTCACTCGACCACTTCCTCCCTGCCTGATAGGTACATATTTATCAAGGACACGCAGTAGCTGTTCCTTGAACAAGCTCCACATTTCAATTGTGCCCAGTCCTTGCAGTTTCCTTCCTCATCCTATGCATCCTAAATCTTGCCTAATCGCCTCATAGTTGCCTTTCCCCCAGCTATAACTGTTGCCCTGTGATATATACCTATCCCTTTCCATCGCTAAAGTAAACGTAACCAAATTGTGGTCACTATCACCGAAGTGCTCACCTACCTCCAATTCTAACACCTGGCCTGGTTCATTACCCAGTACCAAATGCAATGTTGCCTCGCCTCTTGTTGGCCTATCTACACACTGTGTCAGGAAACCCTCCTGCACACATTGGACAAAAACTGATCCATCTAAAGTACTCGAACTATAGCCTTTTCAGTCAATATTTGGAAAGTTAAGATCCCCCATAACAACTACCCTGTTCCTTTCGCTCCTATCCAGAATCATCTTTGCAATCCTTTCCTCTACATCTCTGGAACTTTTCGGAGGCTTGTGGAAAACTCCCAACATGGTGACCTCTCCTTTCATGTTTCTAACCTCAGCCCATACTACCTCAGTAGACGAGTCCTCATCAAACGTCCTTTCTGCCACCGTAATACTGTCCTTGACTAACAATGCCGCACCTCCCCCTCTTTTACCACCTTCCCTGATCTTACTGAAACATCTAAACCCTGGAACCTGCAACAACCATTCCTGTCCCTGCTCTATCCATGTCTCCAAAATGGCCACAACATCAAAGTCCCAGGCACTAACCCCTGCTGCAAGTTTACCCACCTGGTATCTGAATTGTGTCCTCTTTTGTGAAAGCAGAACCAAAGTACGTATTCAGTTGCTCAGCCATTTCTTTGTCCCTAACTATACATTCCCCTGTTTCTGTCTGTAGGGGACCTACATTTGTCATCACCAATCTCCTTCTCTTCATGTATCTATAGAAACTCTTAGCATCAGTCTTCATGTTCCCTGCATGCTTACTTTTGTACTGTATTTCCCTCTTCTTAATCAATCTCTTGGTCCTTCTTTGCTGAATTCTAAACTGACTCCCAATCCTTAGACATATTATTTTTCTTGGCCAATCTGTATGCTTCTTCCTTGGATTGGATACTCTCTCTAATTTCCTTTGTAAGCCATGAATTGGCCCTCTTACCCATTTTGCTTTTGTGCCAGACAGGAATAAACAGTTGTTGCAGATCCCCCATGCATTTCTTGAATGTTTGCTATTGCCTATCCACTGTCATCACTTTATGTAACTCTCCCCAGTCTATCAAGGCCAACTCATGCCTCGTATTTGCATCGTTTATTTTGTTACCATTCAGCACCCGAATCTCTGAATCAACTACCTCACTCTCCACCTTGATAAAAAATTCTATCATGTTATGGTTGCTCATCCCCAAGCGGTTTTGAACAGATAGATTGGCAATGATTCCTTTTGCATTAAACAGTACCCAGTCTAAGTTGGTTCCTCCACATATTGATAAAGAACATCATCCTGTTTACACTCCAGGAATTCCTCCTCTACGGCATTGTGGCTGATTTGATTTGCCCAAGCTATGTGCAGATTAAAATCGCCCATGATCACCAATGTTCCCTTATCACGTACATCTCTAATTTCCTGTTTAAGGCCATTCCCAACATCACCACTGAAGTTTCAGGGTCTATATGTGACACCCACTAATGTTTTTTTGCCCCTTGGTATTTCTCAACTCTACCCATACAGACTCCAATTGTCAGAGTTAATATCCTTTCTCACTATTGTGTGTTTTGTTTATTCATTCACAGGATGAGGGCATTGTTGTCTAGGTAGCATTTATTGCCCATTCCTAATTGTCTAGAGGGGAGTTAAGTGTCAACCACATTGCTGTGGGTCTGGAGTCAGATGTAGGCCATACCAGGTAAAGATGGCAGTTTCCTTCCCTAAAGGACATTAGTGAGCCAATTAGTAAATTAGTTAATGTCCTCTTTAACCAGCAATGCCACTCCACCACCCTTTCCATTTTGCCTGTTCTTCCCAAATACTGAATACCCTGGGATATTCACATCCCTGGTCATCCTGCAGCCTTGTCTCCGTAATCCCAATTATATTGTACCCATTTACATCTATCTGCATGATTACTTCATCCACTTTACTGCAAATGCTCCACTCATTAAGGCACAAAGCCTTTAAGCTTGTCTTTTTAACATTGTCTGTCTCGCGCTTATTTTTCGCAATAGCCCTGTTAAATTTTGTCCTTGGTTTCTCTGCCTATCACTTTTCTTATTTTCTTTCCTACTTTTTGGTTTTGTCCTTGCTCCCTCCTTCTCTGACTCCTTACATAGATTCCCATCCCCCTGACATATTAGTTTAAACCCTCCCCATCTGATATTCATCCGATATATCCTGTCTCTACCATGACTAGCACATGGCACCGGGAGTAACCCTGAGATCACTACTTTTGAGATCTGGTATCTTAACTTACATCCCAGCTCCCTGAATTCTGCCTTTACAACCTCATCCCATTTTTTTACCAATGTCGTTTGTACCCAAGTGTACCACAAACACTGGCTGTCCACCCTCACCCTCCAGAATGTCCTATAGCAGCTCCGAGACATCCTTGACCCTAGCACCAGGGAGGCAACATATCATCCTGGAGTCTTCTTTGCAGCTACAGAAATACCTGCCTATTCCCCTTGCAATTGAGCCCCATACAACTATTACTCTGGCACACTTTTTCACCCTCCCCTCTGCAGCAGAACCAACTGTGGTGCAATGAGTTTGGCTGCTGCTGCTTTCCCCTGAGAGATCATTCCCCTCAACAGTATCCAGAACGGTTTATATGTTTTGTAGGGGAATGGCCACAGGAGATTCCTGCACTACCTGCTTATCTCTCTTGCTGAATCTGGTCACCCATTCCCTTCCTGCCTGCAAGGTCGGAGCCTGCGGTGCTATTCAGGATACTCTCTGCCTCATAGATGCTCCACAGTGTCCCCAGTCGTTGCTTCAGCTCAGAAACTTGAGCTTCCAGGGTCTGTAGCTTGAGACACTTCCTCCACACATGCTGACCCCGAGGTTTGGAACTGTTCCTGGCCTGCCACATGGAGCAAGAGGGGCAAACCAAGACTTTGAGCTCTCCTGCCATGGTTTACCTCTTTAAATTAAACCTTGGAGTGTACTTTGTATTAGATCAAATCAAATCCAGTTATCTGTGGCCCTTCTTCCCTCATCCGTGCACCACCCTTACAGATTAGAAGCCAATAAAAGTATAATAAGCGATGGAAGCTGTAAGGACTTACCTGCCTTACCCACTACTCACCAATCAACTTTCTCTCTTGCAGTCACCTGCAGCAGGGCAAGACCACTCACTTTCCATGGAATAATAGATTCCCTACTGTGTGGAAACAGGGCTTTTGGCCCAACATTTCCACACCGACCCTCAGAGCATCCCACCCAGACCCATCCCCCTATAACCTACCTAATCTACACATCCATGAACACTATGGACAATTTAGCATGGCCAATCCACCTAACCTGCACATCTCTGCACAGTGGGAGGAAACTGGAGTACTGGAGTAAACCCATGCAGACACGGAGAGAAAGTTCCATGCAGACAGGCATCTGAGAGTGGAATCAAACCCAGGTCCCTGGCACTCTGGGTTAGCATGTTAACCACTGAGCCACCGTGCCACTTTGCTTGTAGTTCTCACAGTGACTTTTTTTGTGGTTAGAGGAGGAGGGAGGGAGGGAAACACTGACATCGTGCTTTGGGTTTAAATGTCCCTTGACAACACTTGATGAAAGAGTTCTGATGGAATGTCATTAAATTGAAATGCTTCTCTCTCCTCAAATGCTACCAGATCTGCTAAGCATTTCCACCATTTTCTGTTTTTATTCTTTTCTCTTTCTTTTCCTTTCAGGCTTTACTTTAAATTCATCATTTTAATATATACTTCATTGTTCAAACCTTGCACTGATTATTTCATAATTCTTCTGTTTGACTAATTAAGGAGATACGTAGTTGTTTCTTCTGTTCACCCAGTTCCCAGTGACTTTTTCATTGCGCCATTCTCATGTCTCATTTCAAACACTTTGCAGGCAAATATCCTGGAGACATAACTCTAATGACTGGTAGCTACCATTCATCAGCCTGCCACAACTATATCTAGTGCCTTATCTCACCCTCTAGATTAACTTAGCTTTTCTCCCACTTTCCTTTTTTAATATTATCTCATCTTCTTTTAACAACTCAAAGATGTACCTTCTCCCAGATACTCGTCTTTTTTGTAAATATTTAAGCAAAGAATTTGTTAACTATTCTGGTTACATTTCATGTATCCCCTATAAGCTGAATATATTCTATCTTGGGTATATCACTTTCTCTTTCCTATACTTGTAGAATACTTGCCCTTATATTTAAGTCTTTTTCTTAAGGTTCCCTCCTGATACTATTCATTTTCCCTACTTCTTAACATTTTAAAATCTGTTTTCTCTTTTTCTTCATTTTTAAATTATACATTTAAAGCCAATATGCCTTCTTCCATTTTATTTTCTGTTCCTTTTTTAATCATATACATTGAGTTTGTAGCAATGTGCCCTTCAGACCTTTCTCTACGTGCCCATTTCTCTCCTTTATCTATGAAACTCAGGATACAATGATAGATTACTTCAATCTTCCCTCATATTTCAGTTCTCCAATTCACAGGTGAAATTATTTTCAGGTACAGGGGTAAAACAAGTCACAGCAAGTCAGCAGTCCTTTTACATACAGCACCCATTTCTTTTCCATTGAGTTTGACTACATGGATGGTGTGCACTTGCCCCTGCGAACTATCCCCTACCTGCTTTGTATTAGAAAACAAGAGTAAATTCATCCGCAAGGGAGTAGCCTCTTTTCAACCTTCTAAACTCTCACTTGTATTTTGGGAACAAAATTGGGTTCGGCATCTAAGATGTGATCTGACAGATCAGCGGACAGTTGAAGAAATGGGTTCCTCTGGTTTCTATGCCACTATTCCAACAAGTAGTTTAGTTTTATAGTTGTTGATTGCCATTTTGAACTGATGGGACATACAAGCACTGCAACTATTAAATTTCCCACATTATTTCCAATTTCATCTTTCGCTGTTGCAAAATCATTCACAGAGAACCTACGTTTAATTGGTATTTACATGTATTTTCAATCCTCTGTGTACAGACATTCACACCTATCTGTGCTTAATTTCATCGATCATTGGTGAAGGTTTCATTCAACTTACTGTGAAGTTTGTAGCTCATCTCCCCAGAATCAGCGGCTTTTTAAATTTGCTTTCAAACTTAGCAAATTTGACCAGCTGAGGTCAAGCAGCTTAGGGAAATTAGAAAATTAAGAAGATTTACATGAACACATTGGGAAGGTGGTGGAGCTGGTTAAGAAAGCAGTTAATATGGCAACCAGGATTTTCGGCTGTATATGTAGAGGCACACAGTAGAAAAGCAAAGACGTTATGCGTGACCTTTACAGAACCACATTCAACATCAAATGGGCACCACAATTTAGGCAGATTTGGAAGGGTGCAGAAAAAGTTTGCAAGAATGTTTTTAAGATGAGCCTACATGGATAATTGGTTGCCACTCTTAGAACAAAGAACAAAGAAAATTACAGCACAGGAACAGGCCCTTCGGCCCTCCAAGCCTGTGCCGATCCAGATTCTCTACCTAAACCTGTCACTTATTTTCCAAGGACCTGTATCCCTCTGCTCCCTGCCCATTCATGTATCTGTCTAGACACATCTTAAATGATGCTACGGTGCCCGCCTCTACCACTTCCGCTGGCAACAAATTTCAGGCACCCACCACCCTCTGCGTAAAGAACTTTCCATGCACATCTCCCTTAAACTTTTCCCCTCTCACCTTGAAATCATGACCCCTAGTAATTGAGTCCCCCACTCTGGGAAAAAGCTTCTTGCTATCCACCCTGTCTATACCTCCCATGATTTTGTAGACCTCAATCAGGTTCCCCACAACTGCTGTCTTTCTAATGTAAATAATCCTAATCAACTCAACCTCTCTTCATAGCTAGCGCCCTCCATACCAGGCAACATGCTGGTGAACTTCCTCTGCACCCTCTCCAAAGCATCCACATCCTTTTGGTAATGTGGGAACCAGAACTGTACACAGTATTCCAAATATGGTTGAACCAAAGACCTATACAACTGTAACATGATCTGCCAACTCTTGTACTCAAAAGCCCGTCCGATGAATGAAAGCATGCCATACGCCTTCTTGACCACTCTATCCACCTGTGTTGCCGCCTTCAGGGT
>JAHRHZ010000249.1:59790523-59828341 GCA_024137785.1 Ginglymostoma cirratum
ATATATAAATACTTGGAAAAGTCTGTATGCATTTGAAGGTTTCACAGTGAATCCAAAAATAATTCAAGTACATTGTTTGGTGTAAATAACTAAATAATATTTCAGTCAGTTTAAAGTATATATTCCTTGCAAAAAAAAATTGTATTAAGTTGGGCCGTGAAACTAAATACGGCAAATGTTTATTTACCAGCACCCATGGGACCAGGTGTTGATCAAATGTTACGGTTGAGCAGGACGTCCACATGATCGATGTAAAAACACACACTATGTAAGAAAAACATAATGCAGGGATTATCCACATCACCGTTATACTTTATTTACAGCATTAATCACTGAAATAGTAATGCATCTTTGCCTTAAATAAAACTTACTGGCAGAGCCTTCTTGCTTGCACCCTCATCTGTCTACGCAGACTTCGTGGAGATCGAGATAATACCGCATACGTCTGATATTTGAGGTATGTACCTTTTATTGGTTTATCAAGAGTGCAGGCTCATGAAGTGCTGGTTAAAACAAAATTTTCTGTTGTCATAAGTAGAATGTGCATTTCCAACATGTGTTATGTCAATGAGCCACATTTTGCATCAGCAGTGAAATTGCAATGTTCATCACTCACCGCAAGAAACATTTCCTTAAAAGATATAATGATCTCTGTGGAGTGTATATGGATGATGGATCTCTTCATCAAAGAACAAGAACAAAGAACAAAGAAAATTACGGCTCACGACCAGGCCCTTCAGCCTCCAAGACTGCGCCGATCCAGAATCTCTAGTTAAACCTGTCACTTATTTTCCAAGGACCTGTATCCCTCTGCTCCCTGCCCATTCATGTATCTGTCTAGATACATCTTAAATGATGTTATCGTGCCCGCCTCTACCACCTCCACTGGCAACGTGTTCCAGGCACCCACGACCTTCTGTGTAAAGAACTTTCCACGCATATCTCCCTTAAACTTTTCCCCTCTCACCCTAAAATCATGATCCCAAGTAATTGAGAGCCCCACTCTGGGAAAAAGCTTCTTGCTATCCACCCTGTCTATACCTCTCATGATTTTGTAGACCTCAATCAGGTCCCGTCTCAACCTCTGTCTTTCTAACGTAAATAATCCTAATCAACTCAACCTCTCTTCATAGCTAGCGCCCTCCATACCAGGCAACATGCTGGTGAACTTCCTCTGCACCCTCTCCAAAGCATCTGCATCCTTTTGGTAATGTGGCGACCAGAACTGTACACAGTTTTCCAAATGTGGTCGAACCAAAGTCCTCTACAACTGTAACATGACCTGCCAACTCTTGTACTCAATACCCCGTCCGATGAATGAAAGCATGCCTTCTTGACCACTCTATCCACCTGTGTTGCCGCCTTCAGGGTACAATGGACCTGAACACCCAGATCTCTCTGTGCATCAATTTTCCCCAGGGCTTTTCCATTTACTGTATAGTTTGCTCTTGAATTGGATCTTCCAAAATGCATCACCTCACATTTGCCTGGATTGAACTCCATCTGCCATTTCTCTGCCCAACTCTCCAATCTATCTATGTTCTGCTGCATTCTCCGACAGTCCCCTTCACTATCTGCTGCTCCTCCAGTCTTAGTGTCAGCTGCAAACTTGCTAAGCAGACCATCTATACCTTCCTCCAGATCATTTATGTATATAACAAACAACAGTGGTCCCAACACATATACCTGTGGGACACCACTTGTCACAGTTCTCCATTTTGAGAAACTCCCTTCCAGTATAACTCTCTGTCTCCTGTTGCCCAGCCACTTCTCTATCCATTTGGCTAGTACACCCTGGACCCCATGCCACTTCACTTTGTCCATCAGCCTACCATGGGGAACCTTATCAAATGCCTTACTGAAGTCCATGTTTCTGACATCCACAGCCCTTCCGTCATCTATCAACTTTTTCACTTCCTCAAAGAATTCTATCAAGTTGGTAAGACATGATCTTCCCTGCACAAAACCATGCTGCCTATCACTTATAAGCCCATTTTCTTCCAAATGTAAATAGATCCTATCCCTCAGCATCTTCTCCAGTTTCTTCCCCATCACTGACATCAGGTTCACCGGTCAGTAATTACCTGGATTATCCTTGCTACCCTTCTTAAACAAGGAGACAACATTAGCAATTCTCCAGTCCTCCTGGACCTCACCCATGCTCAAGGATGCTGCAAAGATATCTGTTAAGGCTCCAGCTATTTCCTCTCTCGTCTCCCTCAGAAACCTGGGATAGATCCCATCCGGACCTGGGGACTTGTTCACCCTAATGCCTTTAAGAATACCCAACACTTACCCCCTTTTTATGCTGACTTGACATAGCATAATCAAACATCTGTCCCTAATCTCAACATCCGTCATGTCCCTCTCCTCGGTGAATACCGTATGCAAAGTACTCATTAAGAATCTCAATCATTTTCTCTGACTCCTCGCATAATTTCCCTCCTTTGTCCTTGAGTGGGCCAACCCTTTTTCTAGTTACCCTCTTGCTCCTTATGTACGAATAAAAGGCTTTGGGATTTTCCTTAACCCTGTTTGCTAAAGATATTTCATGACCCCTTTTCGCCCTCTGAATTCCTCATTTCAGATTAGTCCTACTTTCCCAATATTCATCCAAAGCTTCATCTATTTTCAGTCACCTCGACCTTATGTATGCTTCCTTTTTCCTCTTTGCTAGTCTCACAATTTCACCTGTCGTCCATGGTTCCTTAATCTTGCCCTTTCTATCCCTCATTTTCACAAGGACATGTCTGTCCTGCACTTTAATCAACCTCTCTTTAAAAGCCTCCCACATATCAAATGTGGATTTACCCTCAAACAGCTGCTCCCAATCCACATTCCCCAGCTCCTGCCGAATTTTGCTATAGTTGGCCTTCGCCCAGTTCAGCACTCTTCCTTTAGGACCACTCTCGTCTTTGTCTATCAGTATTCTAAAACTTACGGATTTGTGATCACTATTCCCAAAGTAATCCCCTACTGAAGCCTCAACCACCTGGCCGGGCTCATTCCCCTACACCAGGTCCAGTATGGCCCCTTCCTGATATGGACTATTTACATACTGCTCTAGAAAACCCTCCTGGATGCTTCTTGCAAATTCTTGCTCCAGGTAAACCTATAACACTAAGTGAATCCCAGTCAACGTTGGGAAAATTAAAATCTCCCCACCACCACTCTGTTGCTCCTACATCTTTCCATAATCTGTCTACATATAGGTACCTCTATCTCACGCTCGCTGTTGGGAGGCCTGTAGTACAGCCCCAACATTATTACTGCACTCTTCCTATTTCTGAGCTCGGTCCATATTGCCTCACTGCTTGAGTCCTCCTTAGTGCCCTCCTTCAGCGCAGCTGTGATATCCTCTTTGACCAGTCATGCAACTCCTCCACCCCTTTTACCTCCCTCTCTATCCTGCCTGAAGCATCTATATCCTGGGATATTTAGTTGCCAATCTTGCCCTTCCCTCAACCAAGTCTCAGTAATAGCAATAACATCATACTCCCAGGTACTAATCCTAAATTCATCAATAGTCGCTTTGGCCGACAGGACACTCCCAAGGTATTGGAATTAGTCAATGTTCTCTAAAGCCTCTCTGTGGACCTTGATGATCGTGTCTCACACCATAGCATTGAGAAAACTCCACCCACCATGTCTGCAAACATCATCAGGGGAAGAAGACTGAACCACATACCCTGTCCACCTTAGGAAGGCATGAAAGCAGTTACCTGAGGTGCTTAACGAGGGACGATAAACCATCAAATAGTTAATGGGAAATCGGACAGCTGTCTGGCTGTGAGAGAGGGGTTTCCAGACACAAACATGTGAGCTTTTGGAACTCTTTTCCTCCAAAGGTAGTGGAAGCAAAGTCTTTGCATATTTTTACATCAAAGTTAGATAAATTCTTGTAGCAAGGAGGAGAAAGGTTGTCAGAGGTTGGCAGGAATGTGGATTTGAGATTACAATCAGTTCAGCCTTGATCGTATCGAATGGCAGAACTGGCTTAAAGAGGTGAGTGAACTCTTCCTGTTTGTAATTTGTATGTTTAAATATCAATCTTATCACTGAAATAGTGGAACTGTGACAGTAGAGGAGGATTTCAGTTATGAACTGATGAAGTAACAAGGGGAAATACATGAGTAATGACTACGAGTGAATCACTGGTTGTCTGTTGTGTGAAGGCTCACTAATTGTATGTTTAGACATCTGCTTTCTCTGCACAAGAGGTCAAGCAGTTGAAATGCCGACAAGAGAAGACCCGAGTGAAGTTCATCCTTCCTTCCTTCTTGTCTCTCTAACCCACATTGTAAGCTTCAAAAACAAAAACAGAAGTTGCTGGAAAAGCTCAGCAGGTGTGGCAGCATTTGTGGAGAGAAATCAGAGTTAACATTTCGGGTCGAGTGACCCTTCCTCAGGTCTGGTTGAGTTCTGAAAAAGGGTCACCGGATCTGAAACGTTAACTCTGATTTCTCTCCACATGCGCTGCCAGACCTGCTGAGCTTTGCCAGCAATTTCTGTTTTTGTTTCTAATTTTACAGCATCTACAGTTATTTAGGTTTTTATTTTGTAAGCTTCAAACCCAGTTTGCTGACCACAAGCACCCAGTGACTCCCTGCTGCAGGCAGTGAAATCAGCTTCATACTACCATCATGGGAGAAATGAACTTCCTGAGGAAGTGGTGGATACGGGTACAATTACAACGTTGAAAAGACATTTGAATAAACACACAAATAGGAAAGGTTTGAGGGGATTTGGGCCAGGAGCAGACAGGTGGGATTAATTCATTTGGGATTACGTTCAGCATGGACTGGTTGGACCAAAAAGCCTGTTTCTGTGCTATATGCCTCTATGAGTCTATGAGATGATGGATCATTTCTGTCCATCACTAATTACTTTTGAGAAGGTGAGTCCTCTAGGACTGTTGTGGTCCATCTTATGTAAAGGCACTCTTGTGCTTTTAGGTAGGCAGTTTCAGAATTTTGTTCCTGCTATAGAGAAAAAATAATGATACAGTTCCAATTCAGGATGACGTACTATTTGAAGGGACTCTGGTGCTGTATACAAGTTGCCCTTATTTTTCTTAATGTAGATATTACAAGCTGTAAAGTGCTACCAAAAGAACTTTAATGTTTGCTAGAATGTATCTTGTAGATAGTACATATTGGTGCCACTGTGTTGAAGATAGTGAATGTTGTAGGTGGAGTGCCAATAAAATAGGCTGCTTTGTCATGGACAGGGTTAAGCTTCACGAATGTTATTGAAGCTACACCTACCTAAGTGGAAAAAGAATATTCTATGACACTCCTGATTTGTGCCATGGTGAAAAGGTTTTGGGAGTTAGGAGATGAGTCACATGCTGCAGAAATTTTAGACTTTGACCTTCTCTTTTAGCCTCAACATTTATATAGCAGGCCCAGGTCAATTACTTGTCAATAGTAACTCCCAAGTGCTTTTGCTGGGTGATTCATCAATGTAATGTCATTAAACATCATGCATAGCTGGCTAGATGGTCTATGGTTGAAAATGGTCATTGTCTGGCACTTGTGGCATAAATGTTACTTGCCAGTTAACAGCTCAAACCTGAATGTTGTCCAGGTTTGGCTGCATCTAGACATAGTCAGAAATCACACAACACCAGGTTATAGTCCAACAGGTTTATTTGAAAACACTTGAAAGGAATATGGGGATTTACATACACATATTAATCAATTAAAACTTCCTAACTGCTTAAAGGTTTAAGAGCATCTTACGCTTGTGTTCAAAACATCCTCATCAGTGATGTAACAAGGTGTAGAGCTGGATGAACACAGCAGGCCAAGAAGCATCAGAGGAGCAGGAAAGCTGACGTTTCAGGTCTGGACCCTTCTTGCTCGGCCTGCTGTGTTCACCCAGCTCTACACCTTATTACCTCAAATTCTCCAGCATCAGCAGTTCCCACTATCTCCCCTCATCAGTGATGTGACCCTTTGATCTTTCACTTATAAATTCTGTGTCTGATACTACATCGCTCGCTAACACCCGAAGAAGGACTGAGGCTCTGAAAGCTTGTGTTTTCAAATAAACCTGTTGGACTATAACGTGATGTCAAGTGATTTCTGACCTTGTCCACCCCAGTCCAACACCAGCGCCTCCACGTCACATCTAGACATAGACTGCTTCAGTTTTGGGGACTTGCAAATAGAACTGAAAATTATATAATCATTAGTAGATAACAGACCTGGGCAATTTTCCAATTTTCCACATTGGCAAATAGATGGCTATGTTTTCTGGGAACAACTTAGCTAAGGATTTATCCTGGAGCATAAGACAGGTCTATTGGTTTTGCTGTGTCCAGTGCCTTTAGCTGGTTTTCACTAACTTGGAGAGGTGATAGCCTAGTGCCAATATCATTGGACTGTGAATCCAGAGACCCACATAATGTTCTGGGGACCCGGTTCAAATTCTGCCACATCAAATGTTGGAATATGAGTTCCATTAAAAATCTGCAATTAAGAGACTAATGATAGCCATTGCTGATTGTTGGAAACCCCATCTTGCTCACTAATGCCTATCAGAGAAGGAAACTGCCATCCATACCTGGTCCTAATGCCCTGTCCTTACCTAGTCCAGAACCACAGCAATGTGGTTGAACCTTAACTGCACTCTAAGGTGGATGGCACAGTGGCTCAGTGGTTAACACTGCTGCTTCACAGTGCCAGGCTCCCAGGTTTGATTCCAGCCCTGGGTGACTGGGTGAAGTTTGCACATTTTCCCTGTGTCTGAGTGGGTTACCTCCCGGTGTTCTGGTTTCCTCCCGCAATTCAAAGATATGCAGGTCAGGTGAATCGGCCATGGGAAATGCAGGGCTACAGAGATAGGGTGAGGAGGGTGTCTGGTTTGGATGCTCTTTGGAGGGTCACTGTAGACTTGATGGGCTGAAAGGCCTCTTTCCACACTAAAGAGATTCTAAGATTCTATGATAGGCCGTAAATACTGGCTGAGCCAACACTGCCTTATCCCATGAATGAATGATTAAAAGCTGGTGAAGTGAAACAAATTGGCTAAAGGTCTAAAAATGCTTCATTAAACATTGCGCTACAGCTGGTAAAAAATTTGCTACATTATGAGATTCCCAGACAGCATGTTGTACTTTTCCAAAAATCTCCTTGATCAAACAACAATGGATCGTCAATAGTTACTACAGACTCTGCTAAACAAACTGTCAACCAATTATCACACTCAGAGAAATATTTTAAGGCACTTTAGAGAGGTGTAGTTGTTCACTTGGTAAAACCAAGTAAACGTCCAGTGCGCTAGTGCAGCCTTCGGCAACCTGAGGAAAACAGCATTCGAGACAGCAACATCAGATCCAACACCAAGCTCATGGTTCACACAGCTGTGATGGTTCCTGCCCTCCTGTATGGCTCTGTGACATGGACTGTCTATAGCAAATGCCTCAAGGTGATGAGACGATACCACTAATGCTGCCTGCGAAAGATCCTGCGAATCCGTTGGGAAGAAAGACATACAAATATCAACGTCCTCGATCGGGCCAACATCCCCAACATCAAGGCACTGACCACCCTTGATCAGCTGTGCTGGTTGGGCACATTGTCCGCATGACCAACACAAAACTCTGCAAGCGGGTGTTCTACTCCCAGCTCCGAAATGGCAGGCAAGCTCCAGGTGGCCAGAAGAAGTACTTCAGTGTTACACTCAAGGCCTCTCTGGACCATCATCTAATTGTATCTTCAGAACAACATCCCTGCATGCTCATGGGCACCGTCCTCTTCACCTTGTCATTTACACAAGTTGACGTCAGTAAACCACCAGCCTCCCCACATTATCATGCCTGCTTTCAGAAAAACACAGACACCACTTCAGCTCTCAGGGACACCTATGAATTGCATGCTTCTGCCAGGTCACATTGCATACAGAGACATGAACATATCGTGTGCAAAGTCTCAAAGGAGACCGCACGACTATCCACATCCGCTATAATGGGAGAATCCAGTACAACAATGCAAAAGAGAAGGCTGAAGAATTTGCAACAATTCCAATCAGAATTACTGAGTTCATGATCTATGTCAGCCTTCTCTGGAAGTAGCCAGTGTCACAAATGCTAGTCTTCAGTCATTGAATCATGGAGCTGTACAACATGGTAACAGACCCTTTGATCCAACTCATCCGTGCTAACCAGACATCTCAATCTGACCTAGTCCCACTTGCTAACATTTGGCCCATACCCCTCTAAACCATTGCTACTCAAGTACTGGACTAAAAGCTTTTTAACTGCTGTAATTGTACCTGCCTCCACCACTTCCTCAGTTCCAGACCCATACCACCCTCTGTGACAAAAAGTTGCCCTTCAGGTCCCTTTTAACTCTTTCCCTTCTCACTTTAAGCCTTAATCCCCTAGTTTTAGACTCCCCCACCCTAGGAAAAAAAGACCTTGGCTATTCACTGTATCCACTCCCCTCAAGATTTTATAAACATCTATAAGGTCACCCCTTAGCCTCCCACATTCCAGGAAAATAACCCAACCTAGTCAGCCTCTCCCTATTGCTCAAACCCTCTAGTCCTGGCAACATCATGGTCAATCTTCTCTGCACTCTCTCAAGCTTAACAAAATCCTTTTGAGCTGAAGGGTGACCAGAATTGTATGCAGGATTCTAAAAGTGGCCATGCCAATGTCCTCTCCAGCCACAGCATGACATCCAAACTCCTATACTCAATGTTTTGACCAAGGAAGGTAACCTCCCAAACACCTTCTTCACTGCCCTCTCTAGCTGTGACTCCCATTTCAAGGAACTATGAACCTGTACCCCTAGGTCCCTTGGTTAAGCAATACTCCCCAAAGCCCTACCATTAACTGTGTATGTTTGGTTTGCCTCACCAAAATACAACACCTTACAGTTATCTAAATTAAACTCTACCTGCCACTCCTCGGCCCATTGGCCCAGCTGATCAAGACCCCGTTATACTCTGAGTTAATCTCCTTCACTGTTTACTACTCCACCCTATTTTGGTGTCATCTGCAAACTTACTAACTATACCTTCTACATTCACTTCCAAATCATCTATACAGATGACAAAAAGTGGATCCAGCACTGATCCTTGTGACTCACCACTGGTCACAGGCCTCCAGTCTGAAAAGCAACCCTCCACCACCACCCTCTGTCTCCTATCTTCAAGCCAATTTTGCATCCAATTGGTTAGCTCCCCCAGATCCCATATAATCTAACCTGCGGAACCTTATTGACCACTTTGCTGAAGTCCAAATAGACGTCTACCATTCTTCTTTGTCACCTCTTCAAAAAACTCAACCAAGTTAGTAAGACACGATTTCCGATGCACAAGTTCTTGTTGACTACCCTTAATCAGTGTTTGGCTTTCCAAATGCATGTAAGTCATATCCCTCAGGATCTGCTCCACCACCTTACTCACCACTGATGGAAGGCTCACTAGTCTATAGTTTCCTGGCTTTTCTTCACAGCTTTTCTTAAGTAATGGTTACACATTAGCTAACCTCTGGTCATTGGGCACCTCACCGTGGCTATCGATGATACAAATATCTTAGCAAGGGGCCCAGCAACCTCTTCCCCAGGTCCCCCAGAGTTTTGGGAAACACCTGATCAGGTGTCAGGGATTTATCTACCTTTATGCGTTTTAAGACATCCAGCACCTCCTCCTATGTATATGGACACTTTTCAAGATATTGCTGTTTATTTTTCCAAGTTCTCTTGCTTCCATGTCCTTCTCCACCGTAAATACTGATGTGAAGTACTCATTTAGTATCTCACCCATCTCCTGCGTTCCACACACAGACAGTCTTGTTGATCTTTAAGGAGCCCTATGGTCTCCCTAGTTACTCCTTTGCCCTTAATGTATTTGTAGAAACTCTTTGGATTCTCCGTAACCCTATTTGCCAAAGCTATCTCATGTCCCCTTTTTACCCTGATTTCCCTCTTGAGTATACTCCTACTGCCCTTACACTCTATTGGGGATTCACTTGATCCCAGCTTTTTTTCCCTGCCATATGCCTCCTTATTTTGTTTGATCAGAGCCTCAATTTCTCCAGTCATCCAGTATTCCCTACCAGCCAGCCTTGTCCTTCACCCTAACAGAAACATAATGTCTCTGAACTCCCGTTATCTGATTCTTAAAGGCTTCCTACTTCACAACCAGCTCTTTACCTATGAATCATCTTTCAAAAGTTTTTGTCTAATACTGTCAAAATTGGCCTTACACATTTAGAACTTTAACTTTTTGATCAGTTCTATCCTTTTCCATAACTGTTTTAAAAATAATAGAATTATGATCATTTGCCCCAAAGTGCTGCGCCGCTGGCACCTCAGTCACTTGCTTTGCCTTCCCAACAGAACGTCAGGTTTTCCTCTTTCTCTATTAGGTACATCCACACATTAAATAAAAAAGCTTTCTTGTACACACTTAAAAAATTCCTCTCCATCTAAGCCCTTAACACTATGACCGTCTCAGTCTATGTTTGGAAAGTTAAAATTCCCTACCATTACGACCCTATTTTTCTTACAGATGTCTGAGATCTCCCTACATGTTTGCTTCTCAATTTCTCGTTGACAGTTGGGAGCCTATAATACAATAGCAACAAGGCAATAATCCCTTTCTTATTTTTAAGTTCCACCCATATAACTTCACTGGATGAACTCCTGGGAACATATTCCTTAAGTACACCCATAATGTTCTCCTTAACTAAAAATGCCATACCCCTTCCTCTCTTGCCTCCCTTTCTATCTTTCCGATAGCACTTATACCATGGAACATTAATCTGCCAGTCCTGTCCATCCCTGAGACACTTTTCTGTAATAACTAGGATATCTCATTCCCATGCTCCCAAACAAACCCTGAGTTCATTTGGCTTACCTGTCAGGCCTCTTGCATTGAAGTAAAGGTAGTTTAATTTATCAGCCTTACCTTGTTCTCTGCCAAGATCTTGACTGGCTTGACTATTAGACTTGGTCCCCTCATCTACTGTACCAGTCTCAGCTTTTTCTTTTTCTCATTATCACTTCAGTCCCCGGCCCCCCCAACCCCTTACTAGTTTAAAGCTTCCAAGTAGCACCAGCAATGCAATTCACTGCATTTACTATCAAGAAAAAGCAAGGGCATTGTATACTGCAAAGGCTAAGAGCCCTGACAACATTCTGGCAATTGTACTGAAGACTTGTGCTCCAGAACATGCCGCTCCTCTGGCTAAGCTGTTCCAGTTGTGATGATACTATGGCTGTAAGAGGTGTATTTTGTTCTGATTTTTTTATGAAGAAAGGCTGAGACAGAAATGTCAAGCATTCTGCTCAAAGCCAATAAAGTGAACAGTTTGTGAGGCCTTATGTTTTTTTTAAAGTTAGTACAATAAGAGCAGCCTGAATGGGTGGGCCAAGTTCACACACAAACAGGATTTTTAGTTTTAGCTTTCTGCAGTTGCTGGAGTCTTGAAGAGGGATCTGGAAGCTCTTATTCCTTTTTCGGTTACAGCTAAAAGCTGGAGTTCTCTTTCTCCCGCTAGAATTGCATCTGAGACAATCTATTCGACTGAATTCGCATTTGCCAAAGGACTGTTTATGGGATGCTACTATATTGGAAAAGATAATGAGTAGTTTATTATTTTGTTAAGTATTTTGATAGAGTTACAAACAATTCTTTTATTTTAGTCCTATTTTGTCTGTATTTTACCTGTAGGGTAAAAATAAAGTGTTTCTTGCTTAAAGTCAAGTAGTTTGCTTAAAGTCAGGATACAATTGAATTGTATCTGGAATGCAATGCCTTACACTTATGTTTAAAATAAGAAAAAGTCAGGGTCTAGACTATCTCCTTAATACATTTTGAGGGGACTTGGTCTGGCCTATAACACAATATCTCCAGTATCAACACTGGCATCTCCCCAACAATGCCCTGTACACAAAAAGCAGGACAAATCCAACCCAGTCAATTACCGCCCTAGTCTACTCTCGATCATCAGTAACATGATGAGAAGTATTATCAATAGTGCTATCAAGCAGCACCTGCTCAGCAATAACCTGCTCAGTGACGCCCAGTTTGGGTTCTGCCAGGGACACTGAGCTCCTGACCTCATTACAGCCTTGGGTCAAACATGGACAAAAGAGCTGAATTCCAGAGGTGAGGTGAGAGTGACAGCACTTGACATCAAGGCTTCATTTGACCGATTGTGACATAAATTTCCGAAACATATTCCTTAGCCAACACTGGAAGACAATGCCTCACAGATTCTCATGCTGAAATATAAGCATGCAAGGACATGTTTTTTAATGAGGCAAGGAGCTTTCCTTTGTTGTAGTTTTGAGTAGGGAATTTAGAGTTACGGTGACTCACTAAAAGAATTTTACTCCCAGTGTAGCATTAAAATTTTGGTGTGTTAATAATAATTGGATAAAGTGGCATCCCTCAGAGATCCTTGTGAAGGTGTGACAATAGCCTCCTTTGGAAGTCTACATGCCACACTGTGTGAAGGCCTAACACAACTTTTCATTGTGATGGACATGACGGCTGAGGAATTCCCTCAATAAACTTATGTTACTTTTTTGACATTCCCCACAGATCATCAGCTCATAGATCTCACCATTGAGATTACTGTGGCAGGAATCTTGAATGTGATGGTTAGAGGATCCCTGTCATCTGTTTGATGTCATGGGCTTTGTTGATCGTGAAAGGCGGGCAATGCTTGGCAATTGCAACTATCTGGGATGTCTGAAGAGGCTATGCATCTCTTACATGGGTGTAACTTAATCAGGTTTGAAAGCCCAGAGTTTCAAAGTGGTAGCAGGGATGAGTACATTGTGGCTGCTCTTGTAAATTCCCCCAACTTGATGCTGCTGCATGTTTCTTTCTCTGGTCACAGCTTTCACAAAGTTTTGCTGTTCAGTGTCCCACGAGTAACTCCATTAGAGTAGACTAGAGCTGGGGGCAGACAGGACATGCCTGTGCATTGTGGCACTCCTTAGCATTTGCTATGTTTAAAGAATAATAGGAGATGGATTGGAGAATAGTGAATGGGCATCTGGGTAGATGGCTGAGTGGGTAGGTGTGTCCTTGTGTAGTGGGTGAAGTGAGTGAGTTGGATAAATGAGTGGGTGTGTAGGGTGGGAGGATGAGTGAGCCTGGGTAGATGTAGTTAGGTGGTTAGGCATCAAAACTGTGTGATTAGAGGAGGTCAGTTGTGTAGTTACTCAGATATTAGCCAAGGTTTTAATCCAACATTTCCTGGGTAACTTGTTGAACGCATTCACGCTTGGCCACCAGAAGCTTCAACTCTGAGAATCCAGATGTTTCTCTCTCCATAGACTTTGTCTCACCTGCTGAGCATGACTGCTCTTATTTCTTGCTTTTGTTTCAGTTATAGAGTCATAGAGTCATAGAGATGTACAGCACGGAAACTGCCCCTTCGGTCCAACTTGTTCATGCTGACCAGATATCCTAAATAAATCTAAGCCCATTTGCCAGCATTTGGCCCATATCTGTCTAAACCCTTCCTATTCATATACCCATCCAGATGTCTTTTAAATGTTGTAATTGTACCAGCCTCCATCATCTTCTCTGGAAGCTCATTCCATACATGCACCGCCCTTTCTGCAAAAAAGTTGCCTCTTAGGTCCCTTTCAAATCTTTCCCCTATCACCTTAAACCTATGCCTCCTAGTTTTGGACTCCCCCACCCTGGGGAAAAGACATTGTCTATTGACCCTATTCATGTCCCTCATGATTTTATAAACCTCTATAAGGTCACCCCTCAGCCTTTGATGCTCCAGGGAAAATTGCCCCAGCCTATTCAGCCTTGGTAAAATGCTGCATTTGTTCTCCAAATAAGGTTGTAGGCTCCAAATAAGACTGTAGGTTCCGAACAAATTTATCTTTTTCTAGGTTAAAGTAACCCCAGATTGTTCTATCATTCAAATGTGAGTAATGACTGTGGATCAATGTTTAACCAAGCTGTTTGGTGGGCTGTCTTTGGAAAGGGAAGATACAATCATGCTGAGGCGAACAGTCTGATTAATAAAGAAAAATAAGCTTAAAAACTGTTTTCAAGAAACATAAAACTTTGATCAAACTATTAATTTGAATCAAGTAAGTGCTTGCATTAAATTAAAAAGACAGAGCAATAATTGAACAATTTGCTAACATATTGCTTTGTGCTTACAGTTTCAGCTTTATTAATAAATAGCAGCTTTTTCGTTATCAGTAAGTTGAAAGACCTTGCAAGTCTTATTTGAAAACAATAATAAAGATTTTCCATGCTTAGAGGGAATATTTTGTACTGTGCCAAGGTACTGATCTTGTTGTAGTTCCATGGAAACTACTACAACAGCGCATTAATCCTCACTGCTGTGTTATCACCCTCATGTAAAGAATACATTCCACTCTAGTAAGAGTTGGAACTGCCACACCTTGATAGCAAAGAGGGAGCTACATATTATAATGCCCTTTACAGTATTCAGAGCTAACAGTTTAAGTGACAGTCATACAATTAATACCTAAGTAAAACCTTAAGTATTTCAAACATATTTCTTACCTGCATTTTTTTTCTGTTGACAACAATTTATTGAACAACCGTAATCTTCCTAAGGGTAACAAAGTTCAACCATTGCACTTTTAATACATCCAATATTTTATCTTTTTTAAAATTCCACCATTGGGCTTGGGCAGGATGGAAGATTTTCTTTAGATTTTGTGTTCACAAATCTGTCAGCTGATGAGAAAACCAACACAAATGGATGAGCTGGATTTCATCCCTCTCTGATCTAACCATCACAGAATCATCAAGGTGCTAGTAAGGGTAGCAACTGCACAGTCCTCATGGACCACTCCCCACCCCCACCACATCTTCACATTGAAGACAACTTCTACTGTGTTGTGTGACACTATAACTGCAGGATAGATCAAGAGAACACCTAACGGTGCAAACCTGAGCATTTATGAAGAACAATTGACCATCAGCAGTGATAGAAGCCTATCCTACAACAATCTATAACCTCAAGAATCAGTGTATCCTTCACAAACTCATCACCACCAAACCCTGGTTCAATGAGGAATATGGGAGAATTTGCCCCAAGGATGCACAAACATAAGAATGCCAATCTGGTGAAGCTGTAGCATAAATAAAATTATGCTAAGCAGTGGAAACAGCCTGTTGTGGCCAGGCTTAAGTGATTCTATAGCTATTGCATCAGGTCAAAACTCTACAGTCCAGACATTTATTCATGAATGCAAATGGTGATGGACAATAATGTAATTACTAATAACTTATATTCAAATACTTCTGGGACTGCAATGATTTGATCGAACAATCACAATGAAGCAAGGTCAACATGAAGCCTGTTCTTTTAAGGAAAGTTATTAAGGGGATGTGGTCTTTCCTGGCTGGACCTGCATTTGTTATCAATCTCTAATTGGCCTTAAGATGGTAGTGGTGAGCTGTCTTCTTGAACTGCTGTTTTCTATTTGGGGTAAATACACCCACAATGCCATTAGGGAGGGAATTTCAGGATTTTGGCAGTGAAGGAATGGTGATATATTTCCAAATCAGGATGGTGAATGGCTTGCAAGGGACTTTTAGCGTGTATCAACGACCCTTAACCTTCTGCATCATTGTGCTCATGGTATGGAACGTGCTGCCTAAGGCACTTTGGTGAATTTCTGCATTGCTTCTTGTAAATGGTGCAGCTTGGTGCTACTGAGTGGTGGAGGGAGTGCATGCTTTTAGATGCGATGCTAATCAAGTGGCTGCTTTGTACGTGATGGTGTCAAGGTTCTTCAGTGTTGTTGGAGCTGCACTCATCCAAACAAGTGCAAAGTATTCTGTCACACACCTGACTGGTGCCTTGTAGATGGTGGACAAGTTTAGGAAGTCAGGAAGTGAGTTACATAATGCAGCATTCCCTTGCCTTTAACCTGCTCACTGTATGGTTATATGGTTAGCTTACTTCAGTTCCTGGTCAATGGTAAGCTCCAGGATGTTGATATTGGGAGATTTAACAATGATAATTCCAGTCAAAGTCAAAGAGCAATGCTAATTCCAGAGATTAGAGAAACCAGGAGCACCGGATATAAAACAGCAAAGCCTAGATGAAGGCTGAGAATGAAGCTCATCATTAAAATGTCAGATTGAAGGCCAGGAGGAGTAGGTAAACAAGCTTTCCTTCCCTGACCACAACCACTGACACATTCTGGGCCTACCACAACACTTACTTGAGTAACATAGACCATTCCAGATTTGACTGTGCTTTAGCCTCCTGACATCTGAATCCTGAAAGTTGGGCCTTGTCTCTTGCAATGATGCTTGGGAGTTAAATCTGCCCAGGATCACTGTTGACAAGAGCATTTGAGTTCACACTTTCTATGTCAACTGTATATTCAGTCTGGGTCCACATTACAATTGGGCTTAGTATATCTACAGATCTGAGTGCAATGAATGCAAGGCCAATAATCATGTAATCGGGTGCTTAAACATTCTCTCCTCTGTGTGTTTAGCTGATTCTTTCAACTGTAACGAGCATCTAACTGTAATTTCCCACTCTCACTGCTTCCACCTACCTTATCATCTTCCCCACCCCCACATGACCTCCAGCAGAACTGCATTGATTTTCCATGTGCAAATGGGGAGTCACAAACCTGAGTGATATTGACCCTGGAAACCTTGTCCAAGTCAACAATGGGTCAGCCAGACTAGTGAAATGCCAATCCTGTCACTCCAATGCTGTACTTCGTGCTGGAGGCAAAAATCTCTCCTGGAATATTTATAGTTGTACATAATATTGCTTGAGACATTATTTAATGCTATCCAGACCTTAAAGCATGGCTCCCACAGATTAAAACCGGTGGCCAGAAGGCCAGTAAAATAGCATCTTTGCTTTTCTATAATAGACCCCAAAAGAGTAGCAAGTAAAATCAAAATATTATTGTAAAATTACTCCAGATATTTGTATGAGCCTAGAAGTCAGCAGGAAATATTTTAGCATGCATACTATTTACATGCTAGCATCAAATCGCCCCATCCCAATATTTTAGTGATTTTTGAAGTTTTAAATGGTGGAGTACTTGAGTTAAAATGACAGTTGGAAGGTTACAAAACATGTACTAAGTGCTGATTCAATGCTTCCTATGTGTAGACAATGTAAACGGGATGTTGGAGTAGAAAATTATGATTTGGAGGACAGTAATTGAGCAATCACAGGTCTGTTTGTGCTGTCTTAAAGCAGAGTGTGCTTTGTTGTGATGATCTGAGGAACACCTTGTGTACAACATGGTTAACTGCAGGGCGTGCAGTTAAAAGGAAGAAAGTTGCGTGTGTACATGGCCTTCTGATATTTCAAAGCAAGTCACACAACAAGTAGTTTTCTTTTGAAGTGTAGTTACTGTTGCAACATAGGGAAGCTCAACAACCAATTGTACACAGTAAAGTTGCACAAATAACAATGAGATGAATGACCAGATGGCATTAGTTGAAGGATAAATAGTGGCCGGTAATATACAAACATAAACAGAAGTGGCAAAAGACTAAGAGATAATACGAACTGCAGATGCTGGAGGATCTGAGATAACAAGGTGTGGAGCTGGATGAACACAGCAGGCCAAGCAGCATCATAGGAGCAGGCAAGCTTGACGTTTCAGGCCTAGACCCTTCATCATGCCAGGCAACATCTGTGGAGAAAAATCAGAGTTAACATTCTGAAGAAGGGTCACCGAACCCAAAACGTTAACTCTGATTTCTCTCCACATATACTGCCAGACCTGCTGAGATTTTCCAGCAATTTCTGTTTTTGTTTCACATTTCCAGCATCCACAGTTCTTTCAATTTTTTGTCCACTGTACTTCAAATATGTTCTCATCAAAGCCCGATTTAATTGTAACAAACCTTCCTTATTCTCATATTCAACATACTTGCAACAAAGCCAATATGCAGTTTGATTTTATAGTTGCTTGCCATACAAGCTTTTACTTCTGTACAAGATCCTGAGAGATAGGAGTTACATTTAGAGAGGCAGGGACTGATTAGGGATATTCAGCATGGCTTTTTTATCTGTGTAGGAAATCATGTCTCACAAACTTTGCTGAGTTTTTTTGAGGACATAACCAAAAGGATTGATGATGGCAGAGCAGTAGAAGTTATCTACATCAGCTTTAGTAAAGTCTTTGACAAATTTCCACATGGTAGACTGATTAGTCAACTTAGATCACATGAGATTCAGGGAGAGCTTGTCACTTGGATACAAAATTAGTTTGACGGTAGGAGACAGTGGGTGGTGATGGAGGGTTGCTTTTCAGACTGGAGGCCTGTGACCAGCAATGTTCCACAGAGATCAATGCTGGGTCCACTGTTGTTTGTCATTTATATAAATTATTTGGATGCATGGTTAGTAAGTTTGCAGATGACACCAAAATTCATTGTATAGTCGATGGTGAAGAGGGTTATTTAAGGTTACAAAGGGATCTTGATCAATTGGACCAATGGGTTGAGGAGTGGCAGATGGAGTTTAATTTGGATAAATGTGAGGTATTGCATTTTGGTAAAACAAACAAGGGCAGGACTTATACAGTTAATGGTAATACCCTGGCTACTCACCTCTTTTTCATGTATTTATAAAACCTCTTACACGGTGTTTTTATATTGCTGGATTATTTACTCTCATTCTGTTTTCTACACATTAGGTACCAGAACTCTGCTGGTCCACTTTGAAAAAGTCCCATGACACCAAAGAAGGAAGATCAAGTTTTGACTTAGACAGCTCATTCAAAAGATGGCTTCCTCAACAATGTATCACCCCCCTTGTGCAATGTAAAAGTATTGGCTTAAATGAACATACATATGAACTTATGAATTCGGAACAGGAGTAAATCATTTTGCCCCTCAAGTTTGCATCACTATTTGATAAGGTTATGACTGATTTGATTATGGATTTTACTTGTCTGTCTGTCCCATACCCTTTGACTCCCTTGTCGCTCAAGAATCTAACTAATTCAGCCTTAAAAATATGACGTAACCCAGTCTCCATTGCTTCCCAGGGAAGAGAATTCCACAGGTTAATTGGAAGGGTCACCAGACCTGAAATGTTAAATCTGATTTCTCTACTCAGATGCTGGCAGACTTGCTGAACTTTTCCAGCAATTCCTGTTTTGTGTCCAAAGATCAATTGTCTAGGAGAAAAAAATTGGCCTCACCTGTGTTTTAAGTGGAAGATCTCCCCACCCTTATTTTTAAACAGTATCTCCTAGTCCTAGTCTCATCCATAAGGGGAATACGAAAAAATGTTCTGAGGAAGGGTCGCCAGACCCGAAACATTCACTCTGTTTTTTCCTTCACAGATGCTGCCAGACCTGCTGAGCTTTTCCAGCAACTTTGTTTATGTTTATAGCATTCGCAGTTCTTTCGGTTATTATTTTGAAAAAATGTCTAAGTGGGGGTGAAGCTTGAAAATGCACCTTTTTTACTCAGAGGTAGCAACTTGATTACATAGCCAAGTCTGACATTTAATGCAAGCTCCAGCTAACCAAAATCATCTGGACTTCTTTCTTTTAAACTTTTATGAGAGTTATGTGGTGTGTTCAGGACAAATGTAGGAAGGTGCAACACATATGCTAAGGTAATTAAAACAGGTTGTAACAGAGAGAGATCTATCTTTTTCTCTAGTGAGATTACGATTACAACTATACCAATTAAACAAGGGGGTTTTCTCATGTAGCATCAATGCAGTGTAACAAATGAATCAGCCAGTCAGTTATGAAAATAAATTGTATCAGAGATAAAAGGTACTGCAGATGCTGGAGAATCCGAGATAACAAGCATGGGGCCGGATGAACACAGCAGGTCAAGCAGCATCATAGGAGCAGGAAAGCTTGACGTTTCGGGCCTAGACCCTTCATCAGAAATGGGGGAGGGGAAGAGGGTTCTGAAATAAATAGGGAGAGAGGGGGAGGCGGATAGAGGATGGATAGAGGAGAGGATAGGTGGAGAGGAGGCAGACAAGTCGAAGATATAAAGCTGTTTGTGTAAATAGTTGGATTTTAATTTCCAATGATCTAGCTTGAGTTTTGCTTTTTAGGCATTTGCATCCAATAATGATATGTTTGTCCATATTTATGGAAATATATTCTGCATTTCCAGCAGTGGTGCAGGTCAGTTTGGGAACAAACAGCTATCTAAGAATTTCCTGTTATATTCTGATAGAGACATGCAATGAAACCAGGAAAACACCTTTGCTCCATTATTTTAGTCAGACAGTCTTGAATAGCACCTTTCAGTGGCTGAGCTTTTTGTAAGTTGTCCCTCTTGGGAAATAAAAGACAGAAAATTGTTGCTCCTGTAACCACATCTAAGCACAGTAACCTGGCCAAGTCATGCTAACAACAATTCTATCAAACTACACCCTAAAGATGAAATACTTTGAACATTCAGGCATGTTTGTGTTCAGCAAGCAGAAACTTGTACCAAACGTCTAAACCGAGCAGCCGCAATATTATTAATATGTGGGACGTGAACAATAGGAATGTATAAAAATAGGAAACTTTATTGTCAGCAATCTATGTTTTGAAATATGGCAGCTCACCAGTAACTCAAGTCTTTTTTTCTGCACAGGGTGTGGCTCCAAATAGGCAGTACGCTTGGGAATGTAACATGTCTCAGTTAAAGTGAACTGAGCACGTTTGTTTCTGGGAAATCCACCAGACACGTAGGTGTCTCACAGTCAAAAACAAAGCGTCAGCAAAAATGAGAACGATCTATGTCCTGTCACTGTAATTAATGTATAGCGCTTAATCCTCTTGCTGTTTCCCGTCACTGTAGATGCATTAATGGAGAAGTGGGTCACAGAGATGTCACTTATTGTCTCCTATATTTGCGCTTCTTTTTCCATTTGTTCCTAAAGCAACTCTTGCGCAAGTCATTCATAATTGTACGTTCAAGTTTCCTACTGTATAGCCATTAGTTCTTTGTTTTTACAATACTTGTGAGTTTGCTTGTGGGGAAAGCGTTGACATAGTGGATGTATCACTGAACTAGGTGCAATCCAATGGCCCAGGCTAATGTTCTGGGGACATAGGTTTGAATCCCAACATGGCAGGTGGTGAAATTTAAATTGAACTAAGAATCAGGAATTAAAAGCGAGTCTAATTAACTATGTAACAACTGTCAATTTTTGTTTAAAAAATCCATCTAGATCACTAAAGTCCTTAAGGAAAGAAAATCTGACATTCTTACTTGGCTTAGCCGACATATGACTGTAAACTACCCTCTGAAATGATCGAGCAAGCCACTCAGTTCAAAGACAATTAGGGGTGGACAACAAAAGCTGCCAGTGGTGTGCAGAACCTAGACAAAAATTTAAAGAGTCTGTACCCTTCATCTACACTTTTGTTATCCTTGTCTTCAGAAAAAACCCTGCCTGCAGGACAGAGGGTTTACATTATCTCCTGTTGGAGATGGTCATTGCCTGACACTTATGGGCCCCAAATATTAATTGGCACATCAGCTCAAGCATGAGTGTTGCCCAGGTCTTGCTGCATACGGACACAACCTACTTCAGTATCTGAGGATTCACAAATGGTTCTGAACATTTTGCAACCACTGGTGAATGTCTTCACTTCTGACCTGATGATAAAGGGAAAGTTATTGATGAAGCAACTGAAAATGGTTGGGCGTAGGACACTGCTCTGAAGAATCTGCAATGATGTGTTATTATTCAGAGAATTGACTTCCAAAAACCACAGCAATCTTCCTTCACCAGGTATGACTTCAACAAATGATTCCCATTCGTATTCAATTCCCATTGACTCCAGGCTGGCGAGGCGTCTTTGATGCCATACTCAGTTAAATGGTTACTTGATGTCAAGGCAGGCACTCTCACCTTTGAATTCAACTATTTTACTCAAGTTTGGACTCAGGCTCAGTTAGTAGTGTAGCAACCAGGGCACTCCTCATGATTGAAACTGAACTTCACGAAGACCAAGTGTTTCTTTCCTGCCCGTACAGTCCTCAGTGCTACCTCCAAGTAGTGTTCAACATGGAGGAATGCTGTTTCATCTGCTTAGAGGGGAGCAGTACCTGGTAATCAGCAGGAGGTTTCCTTTTCCATGTTTGACATGATGGCATTAGATTTCATGGAGTCTAGAATAAATGTTGAGGATTCTCAGGGCAAATCCTTCCTAACAGTGTACCACTGTGCCACCACTGCTGATGGGTCTGTACCACTAGTGGGACAAGACATATTAAAGGGTGGTGATGGTTATGATCTGGACATTTTTTTTTAAGATACGAGTATGACTGTGTCAGGTTACTGCTTGACTAGTCAGTGAGACAATTCTCCCAATTTTGGCTCAAGCCCCCAGATGTTAGTAGTGTTGACAGGGCTGTTGTCATTTTCTATGCCTAGCTTGATGCCAGGTGGTGTGTCCAGTTTCATTTCTTTCTTTTGTTTTTGTAGTAGATTGATACAACTTAGCAGCTTGTTAGGCCATTTCAGATGACAGTCAAAAGTTTGAAGTGAAATGTGGACTAAACCAGGTAAGAATGGCAGATTTCCTTCCCTAGAGAACATTAATAGAGTCACAAAGTCATAGAGCATAGAAACAGATCCTTTGGCCCATCAAGTCTATGCCAACCAACAAATACAAAACTACACTAATCCGATTTACCTGCACCTGGTCCATAGCCTACTATGTCCTGGCATTTTAAGTATCCATCCAGATACTTTTTAAATGTACAACTTTATCACCATTTTGCATAATTTATCGCAAGCTCCTCTCAGTCATTGACGTACAGTGCTGCAGCACTTCAAGGTGAGGCTTAAAGTTTCTTTGTAGTAATTTCTTTGCCCTCCCCTGGAATGTTGAGCAGTTGAGAGTTGAGGAAAGAGGGCCTGGCGGAGGAGACATTTTTTAGTCATTTAGACACAGTGTCCATTCTATCATAGTTCGTTTTGCCGGAGTTTTCCATGAATTCTTGTACAGCTGTCTTCATGGATTAGCAACTGAACTGGACTATAAACATAAATATAGGCCCTATAAGAGCAGGTCAGAGGCTAGGAATACTGTAGGGAGTAACTGTCCTCCTGACTCCCCAAAGCCTGTCCACCATCTACAAGACAAAAGTCAAGAGTGTGATGGAATACTCTCTACTTGTCTGGATGGGTGCAGCTCCAATATTGTCCTGGTCAAAGCAGCTAATTGATTGACATCCCAATCTCCACATTCAACATTCAATCCCTCCAGCACTGACACTCGGTTGCATTGGTCTGTGCCATCTACAAGATGTACTGCAGCAACTTACCAAGGCTCCTTCAACAGCACTTTCCTATTTGGGTATCTTCTAAGAGGACAATGACTAGAGATATATGGGAACACCACCGTTGCATCACTGGGTCAAAGTCATGGGCCTCCCTTTATAGCATCCTAACTACACTCCAAGCACCACATTGGTTCAAGAAACCAACCCACCACCAAACTTCGCTAGGATAATTAGGGAGTTGCAATTAATACTGGCCTCGCCAGTGTGCCCACATTACATGAATGAACTTAACAAAAGCATAGTTTCCAAATATAACTTAAATTGTCTATTAGTGGAATGAACGATGCAACTACTACATGGGCAAATGTTAAATAAAATTTGAGATTAGCAGAATTTATTTTTTTCTTCGTAGAGATAATAAACCCAGCAGAGGTGTACGCACAGAAGTATATCATTGTGAGAGTCTTCAGCATTGACTCTGAACCTCATGAAGTCTCTGGCATCAGGTCAAACATTGCCAAAGGAAGCCTCCTGCTGATTAACCCTATTCCCCAACCCCAAGAGCAGAGAATGACAAGTGTACTGAAGGTACACTGGCTGGGGGACTTCAATGGCCATTACCAAGCTCAGCTCAGTAGTACCACTTTCAAAATAGCCACAACATCAATCCTTGGGGAGCCCAGTATTTCAGAGTGCAAAAGGCAAGACTGAAGCATTTTGTTAGCATCTTCAGCTACAGTTGCACGGTGGACGATCCAGTGTGGCCTCCTCCAGGTGTCCCCAGAATCACAGATGTCAGTCTTCAACCATATTGTTTCACTCTATGTGCTATCAAATAACAGCTGAAGGCACCAGTAACTGCAAAGGCTATGGTTCTGACAACATACAGTGATAGTAGTAAAGACTTGTGCTCCAGTCAAGTTATTCCAGTACAGTTGCAACACTGGCATCCAGACAATGTGGAAAATTACCCAGGTATGTATACAAAAGCCAGGACAAATCAAACCCCACTAACTACTACCTTAACAGTCCACTCTCGATTATCAGTAAAGGGATGGAAGGGGTCAGCAGCCATGCTACCAAAAGTGGCACTTTCGAAGGATTAATCTGCTCATTGATGCCCAGTTTGTGACTCAATCCTGACCTTATTGCAACCTTGGTTCAAACACAGACAAAAGAGCTGAATTCCAAAGGTGAGGTGAGAATGACCGCCCATGACGTCAAGACTGTGTTTGAACTAGTGTGCCATCAGGAGCTCTAACAAAACTGGAGTCAATGAGAATCAGGGGGAACACTTATTAGCTTGGATCGACTTTACTACCATCTGCAATGGTATTAACATGACACTACTGTTCCTGTGTTAAATATTATAGTAGTTGTTGTTGACAGGAATGTTATTCTTAGGGAAATTATTAAACGTTATGCGTTAGTTCAGAGCAAATGAATGTCCACACAATGATGCACTTTCAAGCACAGCCAGGCAGAATATACAATGAAAGATATATGATTGCAGAGTAACCAGAGCAACAAAATGCCATTAGCCCAATTGAGCAGGTTGTTTCTACAAAGCATGCTCTATTCATTCCTTTGTTGACATGACCACCAATTTAATTGAATTAGAAGAAATTCCACACCAGTCTCCAGTTAATCATGTAAATTCCAGAGTATCCAGTTGACCTCATATTACAAATCCCCCAGTATTCAATTGCCTTTATCTGCAGTTATCATATCAACCTCAATCTCATTCTTTGCCATGACTGCTATAACTCGATTCCTGTCTGTCTGTTCTGATGTAATGATGGGGCTGAACATTCCTAACCAGTTGTACTTTTTACCGTGTTAATTACTTTTGTTCAGATAACTCCACAATGCATTCTCCTTCCAGTGGGATGGGACGGTGATGGTGGTGACTTGTTTCTGATATGATTTCATGCGAATGACCAAAGTCAGGCTGTTGCTTGACAAATCTGTTGAACAGTTCTCCCAATTTTGACACAAGCCCCCAGCTGTTAGTGAACAGAACGTAGCAGCTTCAACACGGATGTGTGTGTACAGTTGCTGTTTGTGGTGGCCAAGTCAATGCTGGCAGTCTGTCTAGATTCATTCACTTCTTTAGACTTTGTAGCAGTTTGATACAACTGAATGGCTTGCTGGGTCAGTGCAGAGTGCAGTTACAAGTTAAGGACACTATTGTGCATTGAAACTCATGTGTAGGCCCAACCAGGTAAATTTCCTTCCCTCGAGGACAGTGTGAACTAGATGGGGTTTTAACAACAATTCCGTGATCACCATTACACAGGTGCTTTTGTTTAAATTTCAGATCTATTAATTTAATCCAAATTTCACCAACCCATGCGCCCAGAACATAAGTCTAGGCCGCTGGATTGACAAGCTAGTGACATTATCAATAGAACAGAATGGAAATTTATTGTCTCATGTACTTTTACATGAAAAATACAGTAAAAAGTTTTATAAGTCACTGCACCAGGGTGCTACATCGAAGACAGAAGCCATACACGATCATAAAAAAAATAAAATTAAGGCAAAGTTCATCACAGTTCAGTTAATAGCTCCTGGGCTCAGGGAAAGCCAATTAAAGAATGATGGAATACCCTGAAGTTGCAGCTAGGACAAATTGCTATTCTGGGACGAGACCGCCATTCCGGTATGAGACCGCGATGCTGGGACACTGGAATACTGGCCAGAAGCCTCCTCCTCCAAACAGCGCCACACCAGGCTGAGACCACCACTTCCGGACGAGACCAGTCTGCAAGACCACTAGAATACTTCAAAGTCGAAGATGAGGAAAACATCCACACGGGGATGAGACCTCCACACAGGGACAAGGCCACCACATCCGGAGACTGCCATACTGTGCCGAAACTGCCAATTCTCCTCCTTCAGGCACCCAGGCTTAGCTGTGGACCTGGTGCCTCATTCTAGGCTTTAAACCTGGGCCGGGTGAGTCAGCCCGGGACCAGTACAAGACATTGGTGAGGCAGCATTTGGAGTTCTGCGTACAATTCTGATCACCCTGCTATTGAAAGGATGTTATTAAACTGGAAAAAATGAAAAAAAGGACATTACCATGACTGGAGGGTTTGAGTTATGAGAGGCTGGGACTTTTTACCCTGGAGAGTAGGTGGCTGAGGGATGACCTTATAGACATTAAATCATGAGGGGCATAGAGAAGGTCAGTAGTGAAGATCTTTTCCCCAGGGCGGGGGAATCCAAATCTAGAGGGTATTGGTTTAACGTGAGAGGGGCAAGACTTAAAAGGGACCTGTGGGGCAATCTTTTCGCATAAAGTGTGGTGCATAAATGGAATGAGTTGCCAGAGGGAGTGGTAGAGGCAGGTACAACTACAATATTTAAAAGACATTTGGATAGGTAGATGCATAGGAAAGGTTTAGAGGGATATGGGCCAAATGCAGGCGGATGGGACCAGTTCAGTTTAGGAAACCTGGTCAGCATGGATGGGTTAGGCCAAAGGGCCTGATTCCATGTTGTGTGACTCTATGACTCTACGCTCCTCACTCGGCGGGAGACCCCAGGTTGGGATGGAGCCATGGTCCAGCTCATCTTGGTGTTGCTGCTGCCGGAGACTTCCTCCTTCACCCACCATTCTTCGGACTTCAAAGAAAATAAAGAAAAAAGTCAAAAGATAAAGAACGAGAGAGAAAAGAAGAAAGGGGAAAGAAAGTCGATGGGAGCAGACAAGCCCCAGGGTCAGCCCGCCTATTCAGCCGCCATCTTAAGATAAAACTCCACTGCTTCCCCTGCACATGCTGGAACATTGGATTGGATTCCGCAAGCTTCTGGAGGTGAGCTAGGAGACAGGGGGCCTGTAAGAATGGCATGGATGGACAGGTGAAATGCCAGTCAGCTTCCTGCTTCCATGGTATTTTAACTGTGATGAGGAAGGCGGAGAACGGTCCTCATTTCCAAAGCCAATTGAGTCGCTCAGTATTTCCTTTTCCCTGCACTGCTAGCATTTAGACAGCGGTGAGCTGGGTATGTGGGAAACACAGCCTTCCTGTGGGCTATGGACAGCTCCCATTCTGGCACTCTGTGGCTGATGAGGTGCCACAGCCAGCAGCAATTCCCATCACAACAGACATAGCTTAAAAATAAGGATTCCCTCATTTAAAGTGTAAGTGAGAAGAATATTAGACCTATTACAGACCAAAAAGGCAACCTGTGTGTGGAACCAGTGGACGTGGGTGAGGTCTTAAATTAATGCTTCTCATGTGTATTCACAGAGGAGAAAGACATTGTTGCCAGGGATGTCAGCTGGGGTGGTAATGTTCTAGCGCATGTTAAGATTAAAAGGACAAGGTAATAGATATTTTAAGGGGCATACAGATGCACAAATCCCCAGGGACTGATGAAATGTATCGCAGACTGCTATGGGATGCGAGGGAGGAGATTGCTGGGCCCTGGGAGAGATATTTAACATTTTGCTGGCCACAGGTGAAGTGCCAGATAACTGGACATACACAATGAATGGTAGGTCTCTAGGAAGCAAAGAACCTTGATGTACAAGTCCATAGACCCCTGAAGATGCAAACATAGGTAGACAGAGCAGTGAAGAAGGCACACGGGATGCTTGCCTTGATTAGCTGGATGTATAATATAGGAGCAAGGAAGTCTTGTTACAAATGTATAAAACTTTAGTTAGACTGGAAATGGAACACTGTGTGCTATTCTGGTTGCCACATTGTTGGAAGGATATGATTGCACTGGAGAGGGTGCAGAGAAAATTCACCAGAATGTTGCCCGGGATGAAAAGTCTCAGTTATGAGGAGAGACTGGATAGGCTGGGTTTGTTTTCCTTTGAACAGCGGAAGCTGAGGGTTGTGGGGGGTGGGGGTGGGGGGTATGTGACTGAGGTATACAATATTATGAGACGTATAAACAGAGTAGATCATGAGAATCTCTTCCCCATTGCAGACATGTCTAAGACCTGAGGGCGTAAGTTTAAGGTGAGGAGCGAGTGGTTTAGAGGAGACCTGAGAATTAGTTTTTCACCAAGAGTGGTAGGTTTATAGATAGATGGATATATGGTCATAAAGCATGTGCTTCTTCAAGACAGATACTCTTGTAAAATTTAAGAATCATTTGGATGGGTTTTTAAAATGCCAAGGCATAGTAGGCTATGGACCAAGTGCTGGTAAATGGGATCAGTGTAGTTTGGTGTTTGTTGGTTGGCATAGACATGGTGGGCTGGAGGGCCTGTTTCCACGCTTTGTGACTCTATGACTGTGATATTTTTCTCTTAGAGGAACATTAGGAACTTACAAAAGAACAGTGCAATCTAGGTCACTGAATAATTTTAAGGCAGAGGCAGCTAGATCCTTGGCTAGAGCAAGGGCAGTGCATCAATGTTGAGTTAAGTCCACAATCAAATCAGCCATGAGCCCTTTGAATGGCAAACAGACAAATGCAGTTAAGTGACCAGCTCCTGCTTCTAATTAGTATGTTATGTGTGCGTACCTTTGAGGTAACACCACTCCTACCCTGCCTTTACCAGCATTCTATCCCTCACCATGGCCTGGCTAGGACAAACTGCTCCCATGCTATCCTCTGCTCCCAGAAAGTAGTCCAGCAGTGGCCATCACTCCATAGCAGATTTTCAGACTGCTGAACAATATGAGCAGAGCTCTCACTAATAACCAGTCCAGGGTTCCCTTGAGCTTTCACACCCTTCATGGAGGCATCTGCCATACAAACAAAACTCTAGGCATTGTGCCATTTTTCTACTTATCAGTTGATTTCTCTGTAGCAAGTTTCCACGGAAAACAATCCCAGTTCAGAGAAAATAAAATATTTAAATGTAGAATCCACTTCTGCTTTTTGAAATAATCTGAACTACCCAAGATATTTTCTTCATGAATAGAGCTCAGTTTGTTTTTTGTATATACCCTACCTATTCTACATGTAACGTTTTCTTGAACATATGCTTATGTGTGAAAAGCAATGGATTTCAACTTCACCCTAGATGGGATAATATCACAGTATGCCAGCACAAATCTATTGCCAAGCCCGACATTTGGCCAAAGA
The DNA here is from genome assembly GCA_024137785.1 of Ginglymostoma cirratum. Taxonomy (NCBI): domain Eukaryota; kingdom Metazoa; phylum Chordata; class Chondrichthyes; order Orectolobiformes; family Ginglymostomatidae; genus Ginglymostoma; species Ginglymostoma cirratum. The sequence continues at coordinate 59,819,828 of JAHRHZ010000249.1, forward strand.
GAGAGAATTTGCAGCAACATTAGGCAAACATTACTTTCACTTCCCCTAGAATAGCCATGTGTGGCTCACAACTTTTCATCGAAACAAGGACTGCTGTTATACAGGAAGGAAATAGGAAGCTCAGCCCTTGTTGCTCTCAGCTCCACCATTTTCATCTCAAACGCATACAGCAAAGGGCTCATTACAAGTAACACCATGTATAAAATGGCGTTGGAGAAATTAAAAATAGGATAAATAGGATTGTATAAAAAGAAATGTTTAGACTCAGTCCCTGGTTAAAAAAAACTGCAGGGATTTCTTTCTCATTGTGTTTTCTTGGTGTTGTTGTTGTGTAGAGATTTATTACTTTTTCTGAATACACTTCGCTTTCTTGGTGCCAATAACAACATGAATACCCAAAACAATAAGAACTTTGCTTCTGCGCAGCTGTATAGTTTGACCAAATAAAGAATACCAGTTGGAGCTAAAAGCAGAAAATCCAGTTTTTGCTCCCAGTGCATGCGCAAATGTTTGTTTTATGATTGAGCTAAAGGCAATGCAAGTTCTATTAGAGTGAAAAATTTTATCACAACAGGGAGCAGATAATGTCAAATTTGTGATATTTTGCTGATGTTTCCAACTCTTTATGCTCGCATATGCTTTACCATTCCTGCTACTGTTTTCTTACATTGAGAAAGTAAGAGAAAGTGAAAATTCCCGATAGCTCAGTCATAGGAGGATGAAAACCAATGCCCTTCCCAGCTCGCGTTAAACAAAGTGAGTACTTAATTAGTCTTTGTTATGACTAGTCAGCAGTGTAAATGTACCTGTCAACAATTCTCTAAACTACACACACTGAGCAGACTTTAGCAGTAACTGGTTCTTTGTCTACAGCATTTCATTGAAAATAGTGACTATCATACAATAGGCAGGCATTTTAATTGAATTCACCGTACAGGACATTGGTGAGGACACTTTTGGAGTGATGCGTACAGTTCTGGTCACCCTGCTATAGGAAGGATATTACTAAATTGGAGAGGGTTCAGAAGAGATTTACCAGGATGGTGCCAGGACTGGAGGGTTTGAGTTATAAGGAGAGACTGGATAGGCTTCTAAGAAGGGTCCCGACCCGAAACGTCAGCTTTCCTGCTCCTCTGATGCTGCCTGGCCTGCTCCACACAGTGTTATCTCTGACAGTGTTATCGGCAGTTCTTACTATCGCTAGATAGGCTGGACTTTTTCCAGTGGAGCATAGAAGATTGAGGGGTGACTTTATAGAGGTTTGTAAAACCATGAGGGGCATAGATAAGGTGAATATTAAATGTTTTCCCCAGGGTGGGGGAGTTCAAAATTAGGGGGCATATCTTTAAGATGAAAGGAGAAAGATTTAAAAAGGACTTGAGAGATAACATTTTCACACTGAATGGTTTGTATGTAGAATGAACTTCCAGAGCAAATAGTAGATGTAGGTACAGTTACAACATTTAAGAGACATTTAGACAGGTACATAAATAGGAAATGTTTAGAGGGATATGGGCCGAATGCAGGCAAGTTTATGCAGTTAGGTTTATGCAGTTTAGTTTGGGAAATGTGGTCGGCATGGATGAGTTGGACTGAAGGATCTGTTTTAATACTGTATGACTCTATGACACTATAACAAATGAATTAAAAGTAGTTCTATTACCCATAGCTTGTAATTTCCTCTAATATCTCAATTGGATAATTGTACTGGCATGGCAAACAGTCTTACTGAGCAGGTTGTTTTAAGTTTGATTCCTGATACTCCACTAACAGCTACAATTAGCCTCAGGATCTCTTACCTAAGGAAGGGAGAAAAGAATTGACCAATGCTCCAGATCCCAGTACCAGAAGTGTACATAGAATTCAGGTCAGGAAGAGACAAGGTCAGCTGTAAAAGGTCTACTGTGAAAAATGCCATTGCCGCTCATGTCCATGCTTATTATACCAGAAATATTATCGCTTGACTGGAACTATAGTCCAGCATGAGTTAGCACCTGCAGAAAAGGCAGAATAATGTAAAATTATGAAATGAAAGCTAGCCATTTGGCTGAATGAGTTGTTACATATTTTCTCGTCCAATTCTGTTTGAATTGAAGTCCCACACTTTTAATATTTGGCCATACTTTTTATTTGGGTTAAATTTGATTGAATTTGTTTAATTTTGTTTCACCGTCACTTCAAAAGGGACCTCACACCATCCATTTGGCCATCCAGCATCCTGCTGTGGTGTGTTGGTAGTGGCGAGGCAGTGAATAATTTTATGGGCTTACTCTTGATTTGATCAACAGTCTTTAGCTTGAAAAAAGGAAGAGTCCATGAATGAAATCACTTTATTGTTATTTCTTTTTGTGATGTTGACCATTCTTGGGTGACCTTGGAGATAGAGCACAAGGTCTTCAAATAATGCAAGAAACCTGCCACAACTGGAAGGTGTATCAAGGATTGTGCTGTGTTTAATGTGCAATTGCTCAGTGTGCATTCAGGTGAGGTTCCAATGCCTGGACCAGCGATCAGTATATCACAGACGGAATATCCTTCACCATGATGGTGTGCTGTGGTCTCCACAATCTCAGTCCCCAAAAGGAGAGAGAGAGAGGACTCTGCGAGAAGGAAGATCAGAGTAAGGATTCTGAGATGAACAAGGATGACCATCAAAGAGGTGAAGTCAAAGCAACCCACTAAGCCAGGGAATATTTGTGGTGACCCACTGGCAGAGTGATTGAGCTGGATAAGCGCATGTATATTTTCACTTGGCAGTTGCGAGTCAGACTATACTTGTTGGATGCCACATTCCTCAAAAATTTGTTTCCATTTGATTTGTCTACGCAATGAAATATTGACATTTCTTTCAACTGTATTTCTGATTTCCTCACCTCTTTGAAAGCTAAAGCACATGTGCAAAACTTGGCCTGGACCGACAGCTGTGCTAAGACAGCTGTGCTAAATTCAGATTTCCAAGACCACGTGTCCCTGGATATTAATGTTAAAATAGTCTTTGAGCCAAAGGCACACTACTCAAATCAGTGAGTTTACTCCCTGGTGAATACTCCTGGGTTGTGCAACAACCTGAGACTGCTCCTCACGTGCCTATGCCCTCACTATATTGCTGTAGAATATAATGAGACTTCACTGCACCCTCTCAATGCCTCATTGAGCATCCTCAATGACAACGTCTATTTACTTTGAGCTACAAAGTTGTATTGTTCCCTCCATTTGGCCTTTTAACTACAAGAAATCAATATGTGATATGATCATTGCCTACCTAATACCCTTATATTTTGTAGCATGGCTTTGAAAAGCCCAGACATGTGACAGGTCTGACCAACCTGGACCCTGTAAATACATGACAGACTCTACCATCACTGTCATAAGCTTCATGCGCAGGTTCCACCAACTGGACCTTCCCGGGCCTGGTTCCTCCTCTGGGCCTTGTTGCTCATTTTAATGTCTCCTGGATTCATCCGTGGTGCCTTGACTGCAATTCCCACCCAACTTTAGGTGTGTATTTCCCTGATGGATGGGGCCATCTCCACCCATTTTACCGACAATGAAAGAGGTACCAAGGTGTGCTGATGGAAACCTAGCATATCGTTTTAATGATGGAAGACGCTCCACAACTTTTATTTCTAAGAATCATCTCATCTTCATTTGGTGACTATAAGACTACAATAGAGGTTAGAATAGTGCAGGTTAATATATTTTCACAAAATACAGATTGCAACCCATGATGTTTGTTCAGAAGATCTTCTGTTTTCTCTCCCTCCCACTATGTCTAGATGCTGTCTTGACATTTACAGCTGGGGTGGACAGTACCTACTTACTGGTATGTTGCGGTGAAGACTTTGGAAGGTGTACCTTAGGGCTTCTGGGCCTGGAGAGTCCCAGCCTGCTGAGAGTCTCCTCCTCAGCTGCTGGTCTATCCTCCTCGACTTGATTTGCTGGAGTCAATATGTTCATAGGCAGAGGAAAAGTGGAAGGGCAGGGCATCTCTTGAATGTCCTTGGAATAAGCTGGCGAGGTGTCTGTTCCCCTCCATGCGAGGGCAAGCTCTTTAAGAAGAAGGGGCACCTGACTGAGGAGCCTTGTCCCCATTTTGCCACACCATTGATGCTGAACTCCCATTGCTGAGGTGATAGAATGCAGGGTGAAGCACGCATTCTGCAACTATTGAGTGCCCTGCTGGGCCTGACTCCAAGGTATCCCCACCCAGTCCCATGCACTCACAGGCCACAGCTACAGGTCAGAGTGAGGACATGGTCAGGTTTCTTCATCCTTCACTCCAGTCATAGAATGTGGAAACGGGCCCTCCGGCCCAACAAATCCACAATGACCTTCAGAGCATCTCACCCAGCCCTATCCCGCTATGATCCACCTAATCTAAACATCCCTGAACACAATGGCCAATCCACCTAGCCTGCACATCTCTGGACTGTGGGAGGAAACAGGCACACCCAAAGGAAACCCACGCAGACATGGGGAGAATGTGCAAAGTCCGCACAGACAGTTGCATAAGGGTGGAATCGAACCCGGGTTCTGGAGCTGTGAGGCAGCAGTGCTAACCACTGTGCCACCTTGCTGCCCCACTTTTTTTTTTACAGGCCAGTGTTTGCCTTAGTTAATCTACAGGTTTTATACATTACATTACAGCCATTACCCATTTCTGAAAAATGGCCAAAGAAAGGCTTCAAGAAAATGTAAATCAATCATCTTCATTTATGAAGAACTATCACACGTATTGTGGATAACCAAAAGTTGAAAAGAACTATTGTCTATTGTACTAGAATGTCCTTTCCTTGCTTAAAAAAAACACGTTTTTGTCGCTTTAAAATCAAAAAACATGACATTTGGTGCACATCATCATCTAAAGTCTCCTCTTCTGTGTGCTTATATACAACACATTGTTGCCTCGAATAAATGTATCTCCATACTTGTTCTTAAGTTGACCATTTATATATTCTTCCGTTTGTTCCAATGCTATATCCATGTAACCATCAAGACAAGCCAAAACACCTTAATAATCCACACCCGAGTTCAGTTTGACCACCATTGGTCTCGCTATGATCTCTTTTAGAAAATCGCTGGGTGTTTGCTTTCGCAGGCTCATTTTTTAATCCTTCAGCCTTGGCAGAAGTTTCAAGTTTTCGTGTTCTGAGTCCACTGAGAGCCTCTGGGACATCTGACTGATGTTCCGCCTCTCTGAAGGTTGACCATGTCACTTATGGCCAAGTGCAGGGGTATGTCTTCAGCAGGAGCCTGGTCTCCGGGAGTCCTCTGAATGTCAGAGAGCTTGAGTGTTTTTTTTTTCTGATTTTGTTCCTCAAGTCTAACCTATGTCAAACGCCCACCAAGGTGGCAGCATTGAAGCTGGTGGAGGGAGCCAGGTGAATGCCTTGTCAGGGCATTCTCTGAGGATTGACAAGCTTCTTCCTCAGAGGTGGTGTGGAGTTGTTCAGGCTGCAGCCTTTTGTGCTGGCCCTGGTCCTGCTCATGCCTGAGGAAAAGAAAGACGCACAATAAACTCCATAGAGCACTGTGTTTGCTTTCATTCACATCAATGATGAGCAAACCGCAATGTTGCTGACTGGTTGTCTGCACCATCTCTGATACAAACCAAAATCTCAGTAAATCAGAACATGGAAAGAAGAGAGGAAATTGATGAAATTATAACCACCAGGGATTTCATAATGAGCAAATTGATAGAACTACAAGCTGACAAGTCCTCAGATTCTAATGGACTTCAGCCCAGGGTGTTAAAACAACTGGTTAATGAAGTATTAGATGCATTGGTGCTAACTTTCCAAAGTTCACTTGATACTGGAAACATTCCAACAGACTACAAAACAGCAAACATGACTCCTTTATTCAAGAAAGGAGGGAGACAGTCAACAGGAGACAATAGGCCAGATAGCATGATGTCTATGATGGGGAAGGTGTTAGAACTGATCATCAGATGTTGTAGCTGGGCACTTACAAACATTCAAAGTAATCAGGAAGAGTGAAAGGGAAATCATGCTTAACCAATTTTTTTCAGCATTCTTTGAAGGAGTAACATGCTGTGGATAAGGGGGACCCCATTGAAGTACTTGGATTTCCGAAAAGCATTTAGTGAGGTGCCATAGAAATGGTTATTGCGCAAAGTAGAATCACATGTTGTCAGGGGGTATGTATAGAAGATTGGCTGGCAGAAAAAAAGGAGCGTGCATAAATGGCTCTTTTTCCAATTGGCAGGATGTGGCGAGATGGGTCCAGTAGGAGTCTGCGCTAGACAGTCAAGATTTTACAATTTATATTCATGACTTACATGAGGAGGAGGCACAGCAGCTAAATTTGCTGCTGATGTAAAGATAAGTAGGTAAGTGTATTGTGAAGAGGACATAAGGAAGTTGCAGATTTATATAAGTGGAACTTCTATGTATTCGAACAGCTTACTTTTAGAATTTTTTTTGTATTTGGGAATAGTTAGTAGTTGAGGAGGAATTGTTCGGTTTATTAGTAGTTCTGTTAATTTATTCACTGTTAGAGTTAGATAAATAGATTATTACTTGTTGATTATAGAGTGACTGTCAGGAGTTCATTTCATTTAACTTCTCCCTTATAACAGTATGGGGGCTGAGAGGCAGGTTATACCACTTTTTACACTTCCTTTAACAGATTATGATGCAAAGCGAGCTTCTCTGGGTGTTTCGGCTTTAGTTATCAGAGGGAGGGTCGATGTCCACTTTATAACAGTTTGCAGCAGCAGAGTTAATCTGGGTGATGCCCCTGTGAGTGTAAGCTAACTGAGAGAAGGTGGTGTCACTTACTCTCGTTGAGGGCAGGAGAGTAGCCATTTTCTTCATGCACTATTGTTGGTGCTATTAACGAGGAGCATTGGCATTGGTTTGTGCTGCTATCTCCATCTAAGCCAGATGGTTTGATGGGACAGTGTCCTGAAGCCATCCCCTGGGAATAGGAGATAACAAGGTGTAGAGCTGGATGAACACAGCAAGCCAAGCAGATTCAGAGGAGCAGGAAAGTTGACGTTTCGGGCCTAGACCCTTCTTCAGACCCTTTTCTGAAGAAGTTCGAGGTTCAGCCCAGTTGGCCTTTAAATATAGCAGTAGGACCTTTGAGCTTGCCAGACACTACCAACACAAGAGCTTCCTCCTCGCTCACCATGTGATTTGCCGAATCACTCAAATAGCGTCTCACTTGCATAGATAATGTGGTTATGAAGTAAATAACTGCGTGAGATAACTTGCTGACATCTCAAGTTTGCACTGAAGTCAGAATAAAACTTCTTAAATATTGTGCGGAAGAAATTTCTTTCAATATTTGTTATAAACTGATTTCATAGGCACAGAAATTAGAAAAAACTTTAGAGGAGATTTTGATGAAATAAAGGCAGAATTCTTATCCAGTTTAAACATGAAGCTGGATCTGAAAGCAGAAGCAAATAGGTTCATCAGTTCATGCAATAGAAAACCCGTAACCAAGGCTTAAAAAGAAATGGCTTAGTGTAAGTGTCAGAACAGATCATTTCTCAGATATCAAAAGTAAATTGGGAAGTTACCATAATTTTGTGAAAATAGTAGGAATATGCTTCTTATAGTTAGTGCAAGATCGCCTTTTTACCACCGAGCTGCCAAATCTTTGTGCATTGGTTCTTCTGACTTTTATTTCATGTTCTACTCTTAAAAGAGAATGATCTTTTTATGCATGATTTGATGACAGATAATGATTTATGATCACATAAAGCTATTGGGACACAGAGTAGCTCTCATTCACATACAAGGGCTTTTAACAAACTGAGAAAGCATTTTTCTTCAACCCAATCCATTCCCCACCCTTGGTTGAATCTCAAAAACAATGTCTGGGTAGCATAAAGCTGTACTTCACTCATTTCAAGCTGCCAATTGTTTTAGCTTGTATTCGTATGCAAAATAATTCAGATGTAAAAAAACTAATGCATTTTATTGACAAGTAATAAAACAAAAGTAAAATGCATATTCTGGCTGAGTTTTACTGCAGTTTCTTCAGCATAGCAGCAGAAACTTATAGCATTTTCGTATTTGCGCTGCATTAACATAAAATGGGCAATTTTCTGAGTCACCAATACATCAGAAAGTCTACTGAAACACAGCAGTTGAAGCAGAAAATGAATGTTGTCGGTAATCTGATAGCTCATCAAATTTTCAGTGGCGTGAGCATCATGAGGTGAAACTTTTACTCTCTTTTAGCTGCAACTAGTCCAAACAAGGTCTTTTTAAAATAATAATTTGAAATCGTTCTAGTGTTATCTTGGAGGCACCTGTCTCCCTTGGCTCTTTGTTAACAGAAAATGTAATTGGTGCTTGAATATTGTGCAAGACTCTGTTTTCACAACCAAAATACATATGCATGCAAAGCTCTGGTTTGTCTAAGTAGACAGTGCAATACCAGTGATAATAGGTACTGCAGATGCTGGAGAATCCGAGATAGCAAGGTGTGGAGCTGGATGAACACAGCATGCCAAGCAGCATCATAGGAGCAGGA
>JAHRHZ010000249.1:59828741-59847874 GCA_024137785.1 Ginglymostoma cirratum
TTAATGTCATAGAACCACAAGATCATACAGTATATTCAGCCCATTGTGCCTGTGCCAGCTTCTTGTCAGGGATTCTCAATTAATTGTATTCCTCCGCTCTTTCCCTGTTGGCTGAAAAATCTTTTCTTTTGAAAGCTGCTATGAAATTTGCTTCCACCACCATTTCAGATACATAATAGATCATAACAACTTGCTACATAAAAATGAATCTCCTCATTGCCTCCTGATTCCTTGGCCAATTGCTTTAAATCTGTCTATTCTGTTTAACAAACCATCCTGTCAGTAAAACAGATTCTTTTTTATTTATTCTATCAAAATCTCTCATCATTTTGAACATCTTTATTGAGTCTCCCCTTAATCTTTTCTTTTCTAAGGAGAACAATCCTAGGTTTTCCATTCCTGGTATCATTCTAATTGGCCTCTTCTGCACCTTTGTCAATGGCTCGACATCCTCCTCAAAGTGTTGTGTTCAGAATTCAACGCAATATTAAAGCCAAGGTCTAACCAGCCATTTGTAAAGGTTTAGCACAACTTCCGTGCTGTATGACTCTATTAATAAAGCCCAGGATCAAGTATATTTTCTGAACATTTTTATCAAATTGTCCTACATACCTCCAAATATTTTCAGTTGTGAACCATCAGATCTTTCTTTGTTTGCACCCACAGCAAAATTGTTTCAGCTTACTTTTTATTGTCTCACCTCACTCTTCCTTCTAAAATACATCACATCGCTTTGCATCATGTTTTACCTGCAGTTTGTCTGTTATTTTCACCAGTCTATCTATGCCATCCTAAAGTCTGCCACTATCCTCCTCACTGTCAACTACACTTATGATTTTTGAGTCATCTGCAAATTTTGAAATTATGCCCTACATGCCAAACGTAGATCATTAATATATTCCAAAAAGATCAGTGAACCTAATACCAGTACCCGCAAGATTCTCCAGTATACACATTGCCAGTATGAATAACTTTAATATTCCCTCTAACTGTCCTCAATCACAATCTCTTCTGATGTTGTTTCAATGATGAAACTAATCACTGCTGGTTTGCTAAGAAACTAACCGTTGCGTGCCTTTCACCTTTACCACCGAATAAGTGCTGACAAGAACTGAACTGCTGAGCTGACTGTCAGGCAGTCCATCTCCACTTCCTAGCATCCAACAAGATATTTATTTCATAGCTGACAATTAAAAAACTCAGGGGAGGAGACAAAGGTAAAGGATAGTATGAATATAACCCATAGCTGAACGTGAAAGCATGAATACCCAAGAATAAATTATTTTTCCTCCAAAATCAGGTCTATGCCTCACATTGTGTTATAAACCATGGTCAGTAGGTTAGTGTACCTTTAAGAAATTTGCTCATTGTATCATAGCTTTTGACCTATGGATATAAAGATCTCACACTTCTCACTTGAAGCATGCCATGCTATTGAAAGCATGTGGCTCAATGTAACCTAAGACTTTAACGTTTGTCCAGTCACTTATGTACCTGTGAATGTAGTTTTTATACAGTATTGGCTGTAATTGGATTCTTCATTACCACAGCTTCACAAAAGTTCTCACTCGGTCTCGGAGTTGTCTTCACAACATTGCACAACAGGAAATCTGCATTGCTTTTCAAAACTGGCTGTACAGTGCAATATAAGAAAAGATGATCAGATTTTTCCAATTTGTGTATGAGGGCATTACTTCATCCAATTTGATGCCTAATCTCTACACCTGTTTCAGCTTATAAATGTTATCAAATCCTCATCTATGCATTTGCTCCCTCTGGATTTGGCTATTCCAATGTTCTGCTGGCTGCCTGTCACCTTGCACCCTCTGTAAAGTTTTGGTCTCAGAAGTTTTGATTCCTACATCCAAGCCTTGTCCACCTGGCAGCCCTGTTGTCTTTAACTTACATTGACTTCCTGTATTTGAATACCTCACTGTAAAATTCTCAACCCTTTATATATCTGTCCATGGCATCACCATTCACTATTTCTATAACCTCCTCAATACAACCTTCCAAGAAGTTTGTGTTCCTTCAACTCTGGCCTTTAGTGCAACCCCATTCCCTTTGCTCCACCACTGAACCATTATCTTATGGCAAAGAAAAGAGACAGATCTAAGAGGGAGAACATTTGGGCAGAATACAACAGCAAATTCTTCTGGAGAGAACAAATATGATTAAGAATGATTTTAGTGTCCTGTGTATTTTAGTGAAGAAAAACAGTAAAATTCAATGAAAAGCTTTTCCACTGTTGTCATGATCTGGCGCCATTTTGAATTGTTTAAAAATAAGAAAAAAAATAGGAAGATACAGCTCAGAGTCTATCAGATCTGAGCTAGCTCATCATCAACAATGCCTGCGCCTCCATCTACACCAGACCCAATCAACATTGAAGTTACCACTCTTTCGTCACTGGGCTAATTCTTCTCCACCACACCCTCACCACTGCTTGCACCAGACCCTACAACGTCAGAGTTGCATCTCTCACTGCTGGGCCCACCTTGTCAATGTTGCCGTGATGCCCTCTGGCTACCTTTTCACCTCCACCAGCACTAGAGCCAACCAAAGATGAAATTGTCGATCCTCAGGTACCATCCTTCACCACTGACCCTACCTTGCCAATGTCAGCTCTGACGATGTAGTAGCCATCATGTACCATGTTCATTCCAGAAAAGTCAGTAAGGCTACTGTGGGCTCACTCGCCGATGCCATGAGGTCCATTCTGTGCTCACCCTTGTCTGCTCTGGGCTCACTCACTTCTGCCGACGCTGTCTGAGCTCAGAAAAGAGGCCAGTAAAGGAAAAGAGAAGAAACAAAAAGGAAAAGAAAGAAAGCAGCAGCAGTCAGAGTGGATGAGCCCCGGCTCAGGAGCCCTACTCCCCTGCCATTTTGATGACATCACTGATAGCCAAATAACCAAAGGTTGCAGTCACATCGGTACTTATGCTAATAGGTAGGAAGGGGGATGTGAATCAGAATTTAGGAACCAAAAGAACTGCGGATTCTGTGAATCAGGAACAAAAACAAAGTCGGAGTTCTGAGTAAGAGTCATCTAAACCAAAATGTTAACTCTGTTTTTTTCTTCACAGATGCTGCCAGACCTGCTGAGCTTTTCCGGCAACTTTGTTTTTGATCAGAATGTAGGAAACTGGACGGAAAATACATAAACAGGACCTCAAATATAGTAGTATCATGTATGCGTCCAGCTCAACAAGAAAGCAGGTGCTGCTAGACTTGCTCTTAGCAATGAGGAGAACCAAATAGCTCAAATGTCAGTGGAAACATTTAGGAGACAGTGATCATTATACCATAAGCTTTAGGATGATGAAATGTGCAATTGCCTTATTACTAGTCTTTGCCACTACCTCTTTCTCTCTGTCATTCTTTAAGATCAACCACAAAACCAGTTTGAACACCACTTTAGTATTTTCTTTAGCGTGGTGATAAGTTTTGTAGATGACACAATTTGGGACACTTTACTATATTAAAGATGATAGTTTGCAATGGCTGAGATTTTCTCTTTTGTTGGGAGTAAGAGTCAGGTTGTGCATTTCAGGTGTCAGCTAAATTACAAACCTGACTGCCAAGAAAGCTCATTGGATCCCATGCCAATCAGCTGGTTAAGAGATTGCTGACACAGTTAGGCTCACAGATCTATCACAGGCTTGACAGTGATGTGCCAGATCACCAGAGGCTGCCAGCTTCTAACCTACCAGCCAATCAGACACTGGCAGTTTCTGTTGAGTTCTCATCTTCATGGTATCCAACAGTGAGAAGGTACGTCCTAATTGTTTCCCTCTCGGGGATTAGTGATTGTGGGAAGAAAGGGATCAAAGGCAGCAGCATGGAGATGGTTTTCAGAGGCCAACAGCTTACCACCATCCATGCCTCTCATTGCCTCCAGATTGGGGAAAATGGAGCTCACCCCAACCGGGCAGGTAAGTCACCCTGGTTACCCAGGCAGGACACCAGTCAGTTGTCTCGCCTACCAGGAAGGCAAATAATCAGGAATGTGGTGAGTTGAGGCTCTTGAATGGCTATTGTTTTACCACTTAATGATCTGCCTGGCATGTCAAAAAAATCCACATTGGACCTGCTTGCCCAACACTTAATTAGGTGAGTTGATATGAAGACAGCAATTGTTTCTCCAGTGCCAATGCACTCAGTATTTTCCCTTCTTGTTACCTATTTCGCCAACTCCAGAGAGGCTATTGTTGCAGACTGTAGATCGCCAATATTATCAGTTTGCAGATGATCAATTTTGCAGCATTTGGTTAAGGTGAAAGAAAAATTATTGCCTCAACCTGTTCAGTGAATAAAAAACTAGGTAAACAAATAGTTTAACTTTGACTTGCCCTTTTCCTTTGAACTGGTTGCTTTGATCTTTCTGCATGATACGTTTCATACTGAAAAAGTCCTGTGTAGAAATTTATCAGGTTATTCATTTACAAGAATAAACACTTCGACGACGTTGCATCTGTGCTTCAGAAGTAGAATGTACTATTCAAAATTACAATCAACATCAAATTCTGCAAGGCTTTAATATAGCAAAGAATATTTAATGTTAGGATGATTTTGCTGCAAGCGTGTGACAATATGACCATGGCCAAAATCATGGCCAGCTCCTGAATGATATGGTAATAGTGAATACGGCAAGATCAGAAGGAAGAGATGCTCAAAGCTGAGATAAAATGTCAAATTTTGTGTTGTACTCTGTTGCACTTATTTAAACAACTTGGTTATTTTGCTTCTGGCTGCTGCTACTCAACATCAATCCACAATCACCATCATCAGAATTGTACTTGTGAATGATTCATGTGCCATACATTGGCCTGAACTAGCTTCTAGTGTTCACACTGTCATGCCATAATTCACAAATGACTTTGCATGATCTGAGTTGGCTACACACTCTAGTCACATTTGCCGGTACCCACATACTTGCGTTTGTACTTCTACCTTTCACTCTCTGCTCTAAGCACAATTTTGGTAATTCTCCACCAGTTCACTCATCGTGTATTTCTTTCAACCTACCCTGTCCACAAAGAAGGATTTTCCATGTCTTGGAATGATTAGCTGATTTATTGCAGACCATGGTTGCTCACATTTGTCTTCCGAGCAGAAATGTGCTCGTGATGGTAATCACTTCTCCAATGATATTGCACAAAAATGGAATATGGAAATCCTGCTTTGTTGCTTGACACATGATGACCATTCATTTCACAGAATGTATCATATGATCTGCTAGATTGCTTGAGTATAGATCGTGGGGTGACAATTAAAGTTCCACTGAATGCGCAAGAAGCTGTAGGGAGGGTCTGAACACAATGATTGGCTTGCAGAAGAAAAAAAATTGGCAGGAACATAAATGCAGACTACAATGGCGGAAAGCCTGTCTCTCATGGCAGATCCAGAGAGATTTTCACTGCTCACAGGATTTGAATGGAATTCGTATTGTATGGAAAGCTAGCTGCACTTGTATCGTTAATTTTACCAAGGCTTTTCTATGTCTTTCCACTGTTTTGTTAGAGATTTGGTGCAGCAAGGACCTCTGCCTATTATTTCAAGTATTGAAAGGATTCTGCTAAGAGGGTTCATTCATAAAGGGAACAGGATCAATTTTGAAAACAGCACTTTTCATCTATTTAGCATTTGTTTTCAATTCATAAATAGTACTTAATTTAAACAATTTAATAATTTTGTAGCCACTAAGCTTTCTGCCGGTTGAAGATTCTTGATGCAGGATTAAATTGGGACCTTGAGCCCACACTTATCAGGAGCTAAAATAAAAGTCATATTTTCCCAAAGGCAGCCTCCTAATTGGGTGCCTCCTTTCCTATTAAAGGCAGCAAGTTCAGAGCCCACTGCAGCACCAAAGAACTGCCAGGAATTGTCACACTCTCTAAAAATTGGGCAAGTTTTCTATTAAGAGATCCATTTGGTCAGATTACTAACAAGGTTGTAAAGGTTAAAATCTACTCTGATTACTTCTGATCCCTACAGAACAATTAGGGAGACAGAGCAACAATTTGCATAGAGAGTTAAATCAGTGTGATTTGTTTATTTTACTTTCTGTCTACAGCCAGACAAGATTCTAGTTAGCTGAGAGAGAAAATTGTTTGCTTTAATGGATTGATTTAATAAAACAAAGTTATTTTGAGAACTAGAAGTCATTGCCCTACATTTCTGACTTACTCCATTGAACTTGTAACCCAATAGAATTTGGCCTTGTCTCTGTAGTTATGTTGATCTTATTATGTCTATTTAAAGTACATTTATTGCATTCAAAAAGATGTTGCATGATTGGGGAATGCTAATATTTAAAATATAAAGACATCCAGGATACATGTTAAAACTGTCTGTAGAGAATTTTTTGTTCAAATTTAAAGGCAATATTCTTTTATGCCAGTGGATGGGTACAATTGATATATGTCATGTGCACAATGTCACATGATGATAGGGTAAAACCAGTGGGAATTTTTACCACCAGCAAAATTATAATTAGCAGAACAGCTGTATAGGTCAATGAATTACTCACAATTCATGGCCAATAATCACAAGCCTCATGCAAAAGCAACGTCACAACATGAACAAACTCAGTTTCTTTTGTTAAACACAGATCATATTGTTCCATCAATGTTAATTTTCATGCCATCAAATACAAAAAAAATTATGCTTCCTCTGAGAAATCTTTTCTTCTACACTTTTCCTTTGACAGAGTTCCTATTTTGATTCACTCTGAATCAAAAGAATTTAAGATTTGAGATGGCTTATTAAGTCTAGAAATTCTTCTTAATGGAAATAATTGCAACATCAACAACTGGGCAAGCTGGGACCAGAAATTCCATCAATAGATCAGCTCACCATCCCTTTAGCACACAGTAGAGACCAAACAGGATTGGGCATCTGGTTACCTACTGGAACTTTTTGGCTTATCTGAAGAATTGGCTAAAGATTGCTTATCCACTGAAAAGTCATATGACTGAATGCAGTGTTTGATACACCCCCTGATTTCTCACACTTCAAGATAATGTGCTTGCCCGCAGCATTAAATTCACCTTTTTAATTTTAGCTCAAGGCCAGAAATATTATTATCGTCTCAGAAGAGAATTCTCAAAGTTGAAATGCCATTTTTAAGCACAACTTCCTTATGGTTAAATATGGAGGTCACTTTAAAAGTGTCCTTCTAGAATAACATGCAATGTGATGAAAACTAATCAAATAGGCATGCTCGAGAACTCAGCTTAGATCAAAACAAGTCCACATTTACAAATAAAAACAGAAATTGTGGAAAATCTCAGCAGGTCTGGTCGCATCTGTGGAGAGAAATCAAAGTTCATGTATCAATGATCCTTTTCAAAACTCAAAATGTTTACAAAGAAATGGGATTAGTGAAACGGAAAGCTAGGTCACTACGATTTAGATAGATAACAATACATCACATCACTGTACAGTGGTTGTTTAAAAACTTTACTATTAGATACCATTAATGCGCTATCCTGTACACATTTGCTTCAAGTCTTCAGAGTGTTAGAGACAGAGAACTCTACTGACCTCATCGTCCTAGACAACCTGTACTGCTCTCCTCTTGGGAAGCAGCTGACAGAATTTGCAGTTATCTTTGCATCCATCTCACGTAATAGTGCCACTACTGCTGGATACGTTAATTCTGGTGGTCAAGGTACTTGAGCATGCTTTATCTTGTATTATGTTTGCCATTTCAATCCATTGTGTTTCCAAGTTGATTTTTCAGTACTGGCTCTGCTTCCACTTCACTGGTTTGTGTGGAGATCAGCAATACTCAGAACATATGGTCAAGGGCACATAAGTTCTCAGAGGCTCTACACTCAGGGTCTGGCTTTGCATATCTAATTAATCACCAAAGTAGAAGTTTGAGAGGGAGTATTGATGCAAAACAAGACAAGCATATTCTCCTTGTGCACCATTCCACTCCAAGATGACAAATTGGAAATTCATTTCACTATAATACATTAAAATGTAAATAGTATAAAAATGCACAACTAGGTTGACAATAGTTGTTGATATTTGCTTAGTTTGTGGCATTTGACTAACATAATTAACTTAGAAACTACCGCGACAGCATTCTAAATGACAATTTTAATGGGCAGAAAATCATGGATTAGCACTACGAGAGGGACATCTCTCCAGGAGATTATTACATAAAATTGTACTCTCATATTGAACTATGCACAATGTGACTTTGATGCTATGCTTAAGTAAAATATACTCATTATATGGAGCTTGTAGCAATAACCTTTTCAGATCTACAGCCCAACATCTTGAGTAAAATTTTATATTCATTTTCTTAAGAGGAAGCTGGCCTAGCTTAAAGCAGGTTTTAAAGGATATTGAAACAATTATCTGAACATTCAAGGATGCAAAGGTTGCTGACCTGCTGTGTGGTCTGTGGAAAATATTCTGAAGAACACCACAGGTTATACAGGATAATAAAACAATGGCATAGTCTCACAGTTGGCAGCAAAATGATTAATTCTGTTTAGAAACAGGACTTCATGATTTATTGCTGTCAGAACTAATGAGTTTTTCTGTGCTAATTATTTCCATTAGTGCACTGAGTACTGAGATCTCAGAACAGCAACCTGACAATTGTTAATATGTCCCAACATATCTGAAAACAAGTTAATGACAGTATAGCTCTTTGTATTGGAGCTAACATATACATATGGTCATCTTTGCTAGGTATCAAGATAGTTTTCACTCTTCCCATTGTTTTAATTAGCTATAAAAATCTGTTGTCTTTGAGATCACATTTTTATCCACTTATGGGACATGGGCGTTGCTGGTTGGCCATACCGAGCTGCCATTGAACTGAGTGGCTTGCTAGGCCATTTCAGAGAGTTAACTACATTGCTGTGAGTCTGGAGTTCCATGTAGGCCAGACTAGGTAAGGATGGCAGTCTCAAAAGTCTCCAACACTGATTTAGAGTTGGCTACTTCAAATATTAATGTTTCCAATTCTTCAGTCCTTTAGTAATACCTCTGAGTTTAAGGAAGACTAAACATTTATGGTCAGCGCCTCTGCAGTTTTCACAGTCACCTCCTAGTATCCTTGGATGCATCTCATTTGGTCCAGTGACTTGTTAACATTAAGTACTGACAGCTTATGCAATACCACCTCCTTATCAACTTTGAACTGTTCAAGTGACTGGGTTTCCTCTTCTCTCACCATGGCCTGGGAGGCATCTGCTTCCTTGGTAAAGACAAATGCAAACCATTTCCTCAGTAACTCAGTGTTGCTGAATTTGCTGGATAGCCAGTTTACAATACAGTGTAACGTCAACAGAGTGGGCTCAGTTCCTACAGCTGCCTCTCTCCTTGCTTGAGACATGGTGACCTACACCAGTTATCCAGGTCTAATGAAAGAGCAGCCATATTGTCGAATAGCACAATGGTGACTTTATTATTCACATGCATCCTGAAGATTTTGGAATTTCCTTTTAATGTTAGTTATGAATTCTGTTCATAAACCCTCTTTATTTCCATTAATTGCTTTTTTACCTCCTTTCTGAGCCTCCTTTATTTGGCTTGGTTCTCACTAGTATTTTCTATCTGATACCTTCTATAAGCACATACTTTCATTGTAGCCTTGATTCCATCTCTATCACCATCGAAGGAAATCTGCATTGTTTTCCTTATCCTTTTCCTTTGAAAAAGACAAAGATCTGTGGATGCTGGAAATCAAAAACAAAATCAGAAATTGCTGGAAAGGTCTGGCAGCATCTGTGGAGAGAAAGCAGAGTTAACGTTTTGAGTCCAGTGACCACTCTTCAGAACTAGAAACGCCCCTCGTTTAACCAAGACGTGGTTGTCCTGTAATACCTTACACAAATCTGCCCCTATAATTTATTTTGCTTAAAGAGCATATAGCTGCAAACTTCAGCATGAAAAGCAGCTTATACAGTATAGTGGGGTGACCTGCCCACCAATCATTCAAATGAACAGGTGGCATAGCAATGACCAGGCAGCACAACGCTGGTATGCTGTCTGCTTGAAAATGAACAGCTAGTGCAGATTAGTCACATATTGTGATCCTTATTCCCATTTCCCCTATTAGTGCCTTTAGAACAGGAGAGGGAAGACTGGTCAAATAACCTGGGAAAAATTAAGTTCATAGGTATTAGGATGAAATTAATTTGCCAAAAACTCCACACCTCTTGAGTCAATTAAAATCACATAGTTTTCACGTTTAGCGGAAACAGTTCTATGAAAGGTTTTTAAAAAGTGGGTTGGTCACAGAGGTAATTTGATTATGTTTTTAAGAACAGCTGTCATTTGAATCTCTACATTTGTTAGTGAAAATAAGTCTGTAATACACTTGCATGGAACACAAGAATCATGTAACATTTTTAAAAAAGCGTTTCTATATTGTTTTATAAATTTTCTTTCTGTTGTTTCTAAAATATAACTATTCTTGAGTGGAGTAGCCTAGAAAATGATTAAATCTGACTTAAAGGCAAAATTGATTCAAGTGCACATATTTCTCATTGGTTTCTATGGCATTAAATTCCTGTTTAATCTTGATTATTTTTCTCATGCATGGGATTTGATTTTGTGTTGCAGGGCACCTAGAAGATCTAAGGTGACCTTGTACTCTCTATTTGTGCACCATGAACCATTAATCATTCATTAATGGCTTAAATCACCTAACTTAAGTCTGTTCCCAATGAAATATCTCACAGTTTGCTTTGGCCTTCAAGTGCACTTTATCATGTTTCCTACTTGAAAACAAGTGGTTGGAGCAGATAACTCGATGTACTAATTTTCAGGGTTCCTATAGCAACACTGTGGACTATAAATTGCTGTGCAGTGCAGAGTATTTGGGAAACCTTGCTGTTATGAAGATTCCAATTGTATGGTCTCTGGAGGTAGCAAAATGATGAGACAAATAGTAAAATGTAAAGTAATGCATGTGTCATTTAGTGAGCCTGTTGTTAGTCAGAAATTAAACTGTGAGTAATTGCCAAGAGAGCAAGCCAACCAAAACAGAGTGACAAATCAGTTGCCCCTTGTGTGTTGTCAGTTCATTTTGTCCTAGTTTACATCTGTCAATTTCCTGCCCTATTTTCATTCCACTGATTATCAGTGATTCATACCTTATCTAATGCTAGACAGCCCGAGACCTTTCCAAGAAGAATTCAAATGCCTTCTGAAAAAATATCTTGACTGTCCTTCAAAAGATCTTCCCAACATCTAAAACAGAAAAGACTTTCCTTCTGTATCTTTAACCCTAACTCTTAGGGACTGCAGCAGAACTTTTGTAATCAAAGATCAGAAATTCTTAAAGAATATGAGTGAGTTTAAATGCTTCAAATTCAGTTTTAAAATAGTTAGCATTTCAATGAAATAGAAGATAAACTTTGGATACTTTCTTTTATTCATTCACAGGATGTGGGTGTTGCCCATCAATAACTGCCCACAGGCCAGTTAAGAGTCAGCCACATCTCTGTGGATCTGGAGTCCCTTAAGTGTCAGACCAGATGAGGACAGCAGACTTCCTTTACCTAAAACTCATTAGTGAATCAAATGAGTTGTTACAATTGACAATGTTTACATGTTCTCCTTTAGGCTAGCTTTATAACTCCAGATCTTTATTGAATTCAAATTTTGCCACCTGCCATGGTAGGATTTCAGACTTGTCGCTAGGACATTAACCTGAGGTTTGTGGATTACTAATCCAGTGGGATTGCCACGACACCACTACCTTCCCAAATATGATGATGTTTTCAAAACCCACTATTGAATAACAAAGTGGTTAAAAGCATTAGTTGTAGTTGACAAAATAAGTTTTTAAAAGGATGCTACAGAGGATCCAATGCTGTTCCGGACATTGGAAAGCAAGAAGATCAATCTTAAATTATTCCTTAAATTCATAATATGAAGAAAATATAGAGTCATAGAATTATTACATTACCAAAGAGGACCTTCGGCTTATCGAGCTTGCCAAAAATACACTACAACCTGCACCAGTCCCACTCTCCTGCACTAGGTCCATAGCCTTGAATGTTATGATGCTTCAAATGCTCATTCAAGTACTTTTTAAAGGTTGTGAGTTTTCCTGCATCAACGTGTCCTCTAAGGCAACGCAGTTCAGAGCCCCATCACTCTCTGGGCGAAAAACACCCCTTAAATCCCCCTCTAAACTTCCTGACTTTACTTTAAAAGTGTAATTTAAATAAAATCTTATTGGAAATATCCTTTTGCTGAAGTAAATCATTTTTATCTCTAGAAGTTAGAGCATGTTCAGTTATACAGTCTGAGGATCTTTGGATAAAGCCTTCATGTTTCATGCCGAATGAACTTCCTCAATTACAATGCAATCGTTAATGAAATCATATGTTCAGAGCCATAAGGGAAAAGGATAGTATGAGAAAAATCAGAAGATTGGAATGTAGCTGTGATCTAATTGCCAACAAAACACCTATCATGGGAATGATCTTTTTTTTTCCCAGTTGTATTCCTGGGGAAGCAGCTATGTTTCACTATTAATGTTGACAATCCAAACACTGATACAGTGATGCCACCTGGAATGGATCATTCAGACAGACTTTCAGATTGGAGAGATCTGACTTGAATGGCCACGGTTGCTATAGATAGTGATTTAGGTTATCTACAGGGACTTCAAATCTAGGACCAAAATCAACAAGCTAAGGAACATATTCTCATATTCTCAAACAATGAAGTAATATTTCCTCAGTTCTGTCTGTGCAGCATTTCCTGAATCTTAGATTTTGTTTAATATTTTACTGCACAATTACACATGGAACCTTCAACAGACTAGGCAATTTACTTCAAGATAACTGTACCCAGCTTATCTGTTTCAGAGAAAGTCCTGCAAATTTTCTGTCTAATGATCCGAGGATTATAGATGTCAATAATAAACATCCCTTCATAGCACAGGCTGTGGCGAGTTACTTTCTGTCCTATCATTGCCATTATCACCTGTTGCTGCTCACTGATAGTTTCATCAGGTGGAAGACCCGCTAACTCACTATTTGAGCCAATATCTGAGTTGGTGCCTGGATGGATTGATGTAAATGCATTGTCAGTAGGACTGTACTTCTCCAAGTTAGAGTCATAGGGGCATGCAGCACAGAAACAGACCCTTCAGTTCAACTTGTCCATGCTGACCAGACATCCCAATCTGACCTAGTCCCTTTTGCCAGCATTTGGCACATATCCCTCCAAACCTTCCAATTCATATACCCATCCAGATCCCTTTTAAGTGTGTAATTGTACCAACCTCCAATATTTCCTTCGTTGTCTTCATATGCAGCACTCTGTTACTGTCAAGAAGAACCTAGAGTAAAGATCAAAGGAACAAGGGTTAATTAGACTCTGAACAACAACGGCAAACAGTTTTGAGAATTGAGTCAAGAAATTTGCGGCATATTTGCTGACTAAATGAAATGCTGCAGGTAATATGCAGACACTCTGCAGTGTTGACTGGCCAGTCATACCGTCCCTGACGCTGCTGGCTCTGTCTGAGCCATTGATTCCGTGCTGTTCTACTTTGCTTAGGTGAAGACAATGATACTGAAAACTTTGCCTGTCTGTTCCTTTACTTCAGAAAAGGAGGGTGGGTGTTAGAAAGTTAAGTGAAGATATATGCAGTTCATCCATACAGTGGATATGTTGGCAGTCAGTCAATGGGATGGTTTGTGATGCAGACTGATAGCAACAGCATAGGTTCTATACTTGCACTGGCCAAGGTCACCTTGAGGATAACACATTCTTCACCTTGAACCTTACCCGAGGCGTGGTGACCCTCTGGTTAAACTCAGTACCAAATGTCTCTCTCTAAGGACACAGCAGCCCTATGGTCCTCTGGGACTATAGTGACTTCTATTCAATTAGGAGTTGGTAAATCCAGTTGGCTGATGCCAACAGCATGGGTCAGTGGCTAAAGTTACCATAATGGCCCTGCCTTCTTGACCTCAGACCTTGCCTGAGGTGTGGTGACCCTCAGGTTAAACTCATGAGTAGTTGTGTGTGTTTCTCTCTCTCTCTACTGGGAGAGTGGGGCTATTGGCAACTTTACTTCACCTGGGAGATGGAGAAAAATAAAAATGAAAACAAGGTGACAAAATCTTGAATGTAAAGGGAATTTTTCACATCTAAATGTGAATTGAAGGGATATTAAGTGGATTGTGTTAGTAGTTGTGCGATAAATGAACGGTGATAGTGTGTCCTGTAAAGACAGGAAAGAAAGAGATGAAAGAAGTGAACTTTAAAAAGTTAATTGGTGAGGGTTACAGGGGTGTAAGAGAAGACTGAAGGCTTGCCTAGGCTGTGAATACTTTTGTAGGTATAGCAGTTTGCTTGAATGCTATTGCATTTAAGATTGTGAAGGAGGAACGAAATGGTTGGGCATGGTTGAGGAGAGGTAACAGGAGTATTCTAGGGTGCTATTGAATGAGAAGTGTAGAAGTAAAGAGCTGGATTTTCCCTGCTCCTCTTCTGAGGTAACTGAATCACTTTGTACATTGAACTAGAGGTCACAGTCTAAGAATAAAGAGTAAGCCATTCAGAACTGAGATGAGGAAGAATTTCTGATGAGACAGATGATGAGACAGATGATGAGATGATGAGAAGATGAGACAGCATTTCTGATGAAGGGTTTAGGCCCGAAACGTCAAGTTTTCCTGCTCCTATGATGCTGCTTGACCTGCTGTGTTCATCCAGCCCCATGCTTGTTATCCGAGGAAGAATTTCTTCACTCAGAGAGTTGTAAACCTGTGAAATTCTCTACCACAGAAAGCTGTTGGGGCCAGTTCATTGCGGCTAAATGGATAAGGGGTTTGCAGAGAAAGCAGGAATGGGATACTGAAATTGCATGATCAGCCATGATCATATTGAATAGTGGTGCAGGCCGAAAGGGCTGAATGGCCTACTCCTGCACCTATATCCTATGTTTCTATGTTTCTGTGAACATGGATTTTTGGTGTCATGCTGAGCATTTCAGTCATCTCTGTCCTGGCCCATTTCACTGCAGTCTGGACAAGGCCAGTATTAAGCAACCAAGGTAAATCTTTGATCTTCTGTTACCACCCCGTAACCCTCACCAATTAACATTTCAAAAATAAATATTGTGATTAAGTATAAATAAAAATCCTGTGTAAGTGTTGTGGTAATGTCACTGGACTAGTAATCTAAACCTTAAGCTAATGTTTTGAGGAGATGGGTTTGAATCCTACCATGGTAGGCGGAGAAATTTGAATTTAACCTGGAATTAAAAACTAGTCTAATGGTAATTGTGTTGATTGTCAGAAAAACCCACTAAATTCATTAGTGCCCTTTGGGGAAAGAAATCTGCCTTCCCTCCCTGATCTGACTTACATGTGCCTTCAGACAGGCAGCAATATGCATGACTTTTAACTGCCCTCTGAATTGGACGAGCCATTGAGTTCAAGGCAAACTACTGATGAGAAACAAATGCTGGCCTTGCCAGTGATGCCCACATCCCACACAAGAATAAAAAGGATTAAAACTACATATTTAATTTAAAATGGAAGTAGAGAATACAATGATATTGATTATACATTTGCATTGTTCGACACCATTCATACAATACATAAAAGAAGTGAGTACTCCAATGTGTGACATGGCTCAAACGATGCAACACTATGAGTTCCTAAAAGATTGTCTGTACAGGTTGCACAATCAATAGTTATTACAATAGACTGGACTAAATTATATTCTTTAATATTTTTTATCAGTTCACATTTTTGTTATAGTTATATAAATGTATACATTGTAGAACAGTCATATAATTAGGATGAGGGCTAAAGTATGAATTTTTGGGAAAGATTGCAAAATAAATATGCAGGAATCAAGTGCATGTCAGTGTTTGTGGATGTACATCAGTAGGGGCCCTTTCATTCCTCTGCTGGAGGCTGTTTGTTTAGACCCACCCACCACTCCACACACCCTCTCCCCCAAATGTTGTCATTCTAGACACTGTGTGGTTACATCAGTCTAGGGCCTTGAGGATGCTCTTTCAACTTTATTATTATTTTTTTGGGGATCCTCATGATGACAACCCTTCATCCCATTTGTCTTGAAACATGTGCTCCAAAGTTGTCCAATTATCCAACTAGAGAATGCAACTTTGCGCAAGATGTGCAGTTAAGTAGGTCCCCTTGAGCCACACTGGAGATTGCACATATCATGTGTGGTGGTCTCTTGGATTTGCAACAGACTTAGGAGAACAACTTGTTAGTGTCTTAGAAAGAGGCCCAGATGGTTAAAGTTTCCTGGAGAGGGTCTCGTGCTAACAGTACCATGGGGTACTTGTTTCCCCATCCTACTTGCCCAACTCACGTTCCAACTTAAATATTGGGCTTATGTGTTTGGAATTGGGTTTGTTCTTTTCACTGATATTGATATACTCATCCAGCTTTGAAAACTTTAATTGACGATATATATAACAGACAGAAAAGGCTCTGGTTTGATTGTCCAAGTTGGAATGGATTACATTTTATGTGTCTCTTTATAAGCAGACACTCTACCTTTGTATTTTTCCTTTATGGGAAATGAAACACCATATGTATTGCTATACGACCAGAGGCTACAAAGTTTGTGCAATTTTGTGGGCTAACTATATTCCATACGATGGTGGTACAATCCAGCATGCATCCTCATCCACAATCCTATTAGTGTCAGATCCCATTGAAAAAAAACAGATCTGATGTTAATGGCATTATTCCTTTGAAGAAAGAAATGTCCTAAGGGGCTGTTTGTGATGGACAGGCTGAGGCAGTCAAAGTAAATCAAAGATACTCAGAGATCCATTTAATTATCTGCACTCATATTCCTCATGACAATATTAAAGTCAAACAATTGTATGAGACCAACAATTAAATATAGAAAAAAAAAATTGCCTGAAGCATTCCAAGCAACCAAGGTCTGAAGTATCTATTATATTCATAGGAAAAATTGCTGTTTTTTGGCAAAAAAAGTCTAGTACATTTAATTAATTAGAACTATGTTTCATGAAAATCTTCTGCTGAATCCATTTATTTTCACTCGACAAAAGGAGTTGCTTTTCATATACCCCCATTTACATCCATCAGATTTCACAAAGAGATTTACAGCCAATGAAGTACTTTAGAAAGTGCAGTCGCTGTTGTAATGATAGAAATATGGTAGCTGAATTGCAGATAGTAAACCCCTAAAAACAAACTATGATAATGAACGGAAAATCCATTCATGTGATGCTTTTGAGAGTTAAATGTTGGACATGACACTGGCCGATAACTCCACTTCTTTTTCCTCTTTGAAATAGTGTCAGGGGTCTTTCATGTTCATGTAAGAGGATAGATATCTCGGCCATTAGACAGTCTCTCTAATAATTAAGCAGACTCTGAATTCAAAGCTTTGAACATAAGAACATAAGAACTAGGAGCAGGAGTAGGCCCTTCGAGCCTGCTCCGCCATTCAATAAGATCATGGCTGATCTTTTCGTGGACTCAGATCCACTTACCTGCACTCTCACCGTATCCCTTAATTCCTTTATTGTTCAAAAAAAATCTACCTTAGCTTTAAAAACGTTTACTGAAGTAGCGTGAACTACTTCACTGGGCAAGGAATTCCATAGATTAACAACCCTCTGGGTGAAGAAGTTCCTTCTCAATTCAGTCCTAAATCTGCTCCCTCTAATCTTGAGGCTATGCCCTCTTGTCCCAGCTTCACCTGCCAGTGGAAACATCCTCTCTACTTCTGTCTTATTTATTCCCTTCATAATTTTATATGTTTCTATAAGATCCCCCCTTAATCTTCTGAATTCCAATGAATATAATCCCAATCTACTCAGTCTCTCCTCATGAGCCAACCCCCTCAACTCCGGAATCAACCTAGTGAACCTCCTCTGCACCCCCTCCAGTGCCAGTACATCCTTTCTCAAGTAAGGAGACCAAAACTGCACACAGTACTCCAGGTGTGGCCTCACCAGCACCTTGTACAGTTGCAACATAACCTCTCTGCTTTTAAACTCAATCCCTTTAGCAATGAAGGACAAAATTCCATTTGCCTTCCTAATTACTTGTTGTACCTGCAGACCAACCTTCTGTGATTCATGCACAAGGACACCCAGGTCCCTCTGCATAGCAGCATGCTGCAACTTTTTACCATTCAAGTAATAGTTCTTTTTACTATTACTCCGACCAAAATGTATGACTTCACATTTATTTACATTGTATTCCATCTGCCAGACCTTTGCCCACTCACTCAATGTATCTATGTTCCTCTGCAAGGTTTCATAGTCATCTGCACACTTTGCTCTGCCACTCATCTTAGTGTCATCTGCAAACTTTGACAACCTACACATGGTCCCCAACTCCAAATCATCAATATAAATTGTAAATAATTGCGGTCCCAACACTGATCCCTGAGGCACACCACTAGTCACTGATTGCCAGCCAGAATAGCATTCATTTATCCCCACTCTTTGCTTCCTGTTAGTCAACCAATCCTCTATCCATGCTAATACTTTACCCCTAATGCCATGCATCCTTATCTTATGCAGCAGCCTCTTGTGTGGCACCTTGTCGAAGGCCTTTTGGAAATCTAGGTATACCACATCCACTGGGTCCCCATTGTCCACCTTGCTCGTAATGTCTTCATAGAATTCCAAAAGATTTGTCAAGCATGACCTGCCCTTCATGAATCCATGCTGCGTCTGCCCAACGGGACAATTTCTATCGAGATGCCTTGCTATTTCTTCCTTGATAATAGACTCAAGCATCTTCCCCACTACAGAGGTTAAGCTTACCGGTCTATAATTCCCCATCTCTTGTCTACCTCCTTTTTCAAACAGTGGCGTCACGTTTGCTGTTTTCCAATCTGCTGGGACTGCCCCAGAGTACAGCGAATTTTGGAAAATTACCGCCAGTGCACCTGCTATTTCTCCCGCCATCTCTTTTAGTACCCTGGGATGCATTCCGTCAGGGCCAGGAGGCTTATCAATCCTTAGCTCCATTAGCTTGCCCAACACTACCTCTTCCATAATAATGTATCAGAGATAAAAGGTACTGCAGATGCTGGAGAATCCGAGATAACAAGCATGGGGCTGGATGAACACAGCAGGTCAAGCAGCATCC
>JAHRHZ010000249.1:59848274-59863201 GCA_024137785.1 Ginglymostoma cirratum
CATGTTATTAGTGTCCTCCACTGTGAAGACCGATACAAAATACCTGTTCAATGCCTCGGCCATTTCATCATATCCCATAACTAAATTCCACTTCTCATCCTCTAAAGGGCCAACGTTTACTTTAGCCACTCTTTTTCGTTTTATATATTTATAGAAACTTTTGCTATTTGCCTTTATATTTTGTGCTAGTTTTTTCTCATGTTCTATCTTACTTTTCTATCTAGCTCTCTTTGTAGCTTTCTGTTGACCTTTAAAGTTTTCCCAATCTTCTAGTTTCATGCTGTTTTTGGCCACTTTGTATGCCTTCTCTTTCAATTTGATAGCCTCCCTTATTTCCTTAGACACCCATGGCAGGTTACCTCTTTTCTTACAGTCCTCCCTTTTCACTGGAATATACTTTTGCTGAGCACTTTGAAAGATTGATTTGAAAGTCCTCCACCGCTCGTCAACTGTCCCACCATTAAATCTTTGTTTCCAGTCTACTTTAGCCAAGTCCTCCCTCATTCTATTGTAGTCTCCCTTGTTCAAGCACAGGACCCTGGTATGGGATTTTATCTTCACACTCTCCATCTGTATTCTAAATTCAACCATACTGTGATCACTCCTTCCAAGAGGATCCCTCACCATGAGGTCATTTATTATTCCTGTCTCATTACACAGGATCAGATCTAGGATAGCTTGCTCCCTCGTCGGTTCCATTACATACTGTTCAAGAAAACTATCACCTATACACTCAACGAACTCCTCCTCAAGGCTACCCTGTAGAGCTGGTTCGACCAATCTACATGCAGATTAAAATCCCCCATGATAATTGCTGTACCATTTTTACAAGCATTAGTTATTTCTATGTTTATTGCCCGCCCCAATGTGATGTTATTATTTGGCGGCCTATCGACTATGCCTATCAGTGACTTTTTAATCTTTCAATTTCTAATTTCCACCCAAATCGATTCAACCTCATTCTCCATAGAACCTATATCATCTCTCAGCACCGCCCTGATGTCGTCCTTGAATATCAGAGCTACACCACCTCCCTTACCTTCCTGTCTGTCCTTCCAAATAGTCTGGTACCCCTGGATATTTAACTCCCAGTCGTGACCATCCTGTAACCGTGTCTCCGTAATGGCTACCAAATCATATTCATTCGCGATTATTTGTGCCGTTAACTCATCAACCTTGTTACAAATGCTACGAGCATTCAGGTAAAGTGTCTTTCTGCTAGCTTTCTTAAACTCGTGATTTCCAACATCTCTAATAATATATCCTGAGTTATCCTTCCTTTTTGCTTCTTTCATAGTCTGCCTTGAACTTAAACCTTCCTGCACACATGCTAACCTGCTGCTTACCTTTTTATTTACCATCATACTCCCTGTCGTTTTCCCTTTCCCTTCCCCCCAACCCACTAGTTTAAAGTCCTAGTGACCACCCTATCTATCCTTTTCGCCAGAACACTGGTTCCAGATCGGTTCAGGTGGAGACCATCCCATCGGTACAGATCCCCCCAGTTCCAAAACCGATGCCAATGCCCCATGAAATGGAACCCTTCTTTCCCACACCACTCCCTTAGCCACGTGTTTACTTCCCTAATTTTCTTATCCCTAAGCCAATTTGCACGTGGCTCGGGCAGTAATCCGGAGATTATGACCCTCGAGGACCTGTTCCTTAATTTCGTTCCTAGTGCTTGATAATCCCTAAACAGGTCCTCCATCCTAGCCTTGCCTATGTTGTTAGTCCCAACGTGGACCACAACAACTGGATCCTCCCCCTCCCACTCCAATATCCTTTCAAGCCGGTCAAAGATGTCCTGCACCCTGGCACCGGACAGGCAACACACCATGCGGGACTCCCGATCCGGCTTGCAAAGGATACTATCTATCCCCCTAACTATAGAATCCCCTATAACTATCACGAGTCTTTTGCTCCCCCCTCTTGAATGGCCTTCTGCACCATGGTGCCATGGTGAGCTGGCTCGTCCTCCCCACAGCCCTTTTCCTCATCCACACAGGGAGTAAGTATCTCATACCTGTTGGATAAGGTCAAAAGCTGAGTCTCCTCCACTCCTGAACTCAGGATCCCCCTACCTGTCTCACTTGCAGTCACACCCTGTTGTCCCTGATCACTAACTGAATGTGAATTACTTAGTCTACCAGGTGTGGCTGCCTCCTGAAACAAAGCGTCCAGGTAACTCTCCCCCTCCCGGATGTGCCGTAGTGTTTGAAGCTCAGATTCCAGATCTTCAACTCTGAGCCGGAGTTCTTCCAGCAACCAACACCTGCTGCAGATGTGGTCACTGCCGTTCACAATGGGATCAGCCAGCTCCCACATCATACAGCTACAGCACATCACCTGCCCAGCCATCTCTACTTAGTTAATTACTTTATATAAATTTATGAGTTAAATACTTCCTAATACTTCTCTGCTATGATCTTTTTCAAATAACCAATTAATAGATAAATAAAGAAGTAAATTTTTAACCAATTACACGATACAGAAGAAATAGAAAAAAATAGAAAACCTTACCTTACCAACACACCACAGAGTCCTTTTTTTTGGTTAGAGGAGGAGGGCGGGTGGGAGACACTACACATGTAGTGTCTTGGGTTCAGCCACTGCCCAAATATCTTCCCGACAGCCCCCTGGTCCTTGCTGTCGCCCCTCCCTCTGCTGCTGCAAATGAAGACCGCTGACGCTCGAGGTAAGCCCTTTAAGAGGGAAACTTACCTTCCCGACAGCCCCCTGGTCCTCGCTGTCGCCTCTCCCTCTGCTGCTGCAAAAATGAACCCACAATCTTCTCCTATAGAAGTAAGTGTGCTGCCAACTAAGCCAATGGCAAGCATTACAAGACAACAAGAGCATCCAAAAGATTAGCAAATTGGATGATCTCATACAGAGAATCTACATGTTTAATGAAGCCGCCATGTAGTAGGATCACAACAAGCTGATGCAACAAGTCCCATTTGGAGAGTGCTGGTGAGTTGTGAATGCAATATTGAGACAATGTGTTTCACAGGACTTAAACAAGACTAACCAGCTTTGGCCAGGGGTAAAGGAGAAAGGCAGCTGATGATGTTCTAAGGAAGTGTTCTAAAAAAAGTTCTGAAAACGGGTCACCAGAACCAAAATGCTAACTTTGTTTTCTCTCCACTGATGCTACCAGACCTGTTGAATTTTCCCATCAGTTTCTGTTTTTGTTCCAATTGATGAGGTTTATCAATGGCTGACAGCAGAAGTTCCTTTTTATTAAGCTTGTTTCCTTATTATTAAACTTATAATTAGCATTCAAGGGCTATTATTTCCACTTGAATCACTGGTACACCAATATACAATGGATGGAAATTGACTGACAGAGTTAAAATGAGTCTAGATAGTTACAAATCACCCTAACTCCATTTCTGGAGCAGTCAGCAAGTTCATACCTCACACCACAACCGACTAACTCAGAATTCAAATTAAGGTTTGAGAGTTACAGATATTGCAGTTCAGATCCTTTGTCCTCTCTGTGTAAAATTCTGAATTGAACACAAATAAACAGGGATTTGTTTCTAACACTTGTCCCTGTTCTATGCATTGTCACGATAACAAAGCACAGTGGGCATATGTACATCTAAAATATAGGAGGCCTTTGTAATCCATAGCAGAATAATTGATTTTGCAGAACATTATACCAAACATTTTGAAATTCTTTCAAAGATATACTGCCAACACTATTCTGCTACAGAACTGTCTCCCTTTCAGCACTGAAAGATTCCCTTTAAGTTGCAAAACATATCACAAATACATTTAACGAACCTGTCGCTAATGGTTTGACTGGTTCCAGGGATGAGTTATAGGCAACAGATATGATACTGTTATGATGCAACTGTTCACATGAGGCAGATGTGTCTGATAGAAGAGCTCAGCAGATCTTCCGAACCAGCTCTGAGGAAGGGTCACTCCACCTGAAATGTTAAATCTCCGTTCTCTCCACAGATGCTACCAGGCTAGAGCTTTTCCAGCAATTTCTGTTTTTGTTTCAGATTTCTAGGATCCACAGTTCATTAGTTTTTTTGCCTGTTGGAGGTGCTGACCTGGCGAAAAGATGCCACTGGTGTCTCAAAGGATTAATTGTTGGCTGGAAAGTACAAGGAGAGGGATAGACATATAAACAAAGAAGATAGGAGCAGGAGGACGCCATTCAGCCCTTTGAGGCTGCTCGGCCATTCATCACGATCATGGCTCTTCTTCCAACTCAGTAGCATAATCCTGCTTTCTCCCACTAACCTTTGATCTCATTTGCCCTAAATGCTATATCTTACTGTCTCTTGAATACTTTCAATGTTTTGGCATCAACTACTTCCTGTGGTAATGAATTCCACAGGCTCACCACTCTTTGGGTGAAGAAATGTCTCCTCATCTCCATCCTAAATTAACTACTCCGAATCCTCAGGCTGTGACCCCTGGTTTTTGATGGGGAATAACCTTCATGAATACTGTAGCGAAAGGGTGGAGGGTCACTCAGGACAGAGGAGGCCTTAGCTTTTCTGGCAGGTCAAGAGTAACACCTCTTGGAAAGGGGTTGGGATGTAGATACACAGTTCAGTGTAAGCTGAGAAGTTCTGCACAGTGTTTTAATTGATGAAGCCTTTAAATGCATATTTCTGATAACTCACAGATCTTTACATACAGTCACTGGTTCTTTAAAATCTACATCTTTGACCATATTTTGGTCATCTGACCTAATATCTCTATCTGTAACTCAGTGTCATGTGTTTTCTTAATTCTCCAGTTAAGTGCTTTGGGACCTCTTTTTAATTTAAACATGCTGCTTGAATATAGGTCATAGTCATTGACCCTACACTGGTGGTTTAGTGGCCCTATCAATGGGTTAGTAAGTCCAAGGCCCAGCTTAATGTTCCGGAGACAGGGGTTCAAATCTTACTCTGCGAGATGTGTGATTTGAATTCCATGAAAAGATAGACCAATGGCGACAATGTTGGTTGACATAGTGAGCCATAATTTGTCATCCTTACCTAGCCTGTGTGTGACAAAGTAACATGGTTGACTCTTAACTGCCCTACAGGTAATAAATAATGGCAATGTTCACATCCAATGAATGAATTTTAAAAAAGAAATGTGTCCAAAAGGATTTTAGTTCAGTGGGAAGATTGATCCCCTGATTTACATTCCTAGTTGAGAACCTGGGCCTGTTGACGATATAATCTTCAGTCTTTTCTTTCCCTATCCATGCATTAGAAGACCACATTAATCACTAGGTACAGTTTTATGGAGCTTCAGGGTTCAAATGTTTATAGCAAGACTGATATGCAGTGCCATAGAAACCTGTACTCATGTTGAAAAGAGTGTTTAATGATTACCGTTTGTTCTGATTCTTTTATTTCTGAGGAACATCAAGATCTAGGTAGTTAATGTAGTAAACTAAAGAAAGTCATGAATTACTTCTTTCAGAAATTAATTTGAAATTTTAAGGTTAATTTTAGCATCCCTTCATTTTCTCTACCCATTTTAATGCTTATAAAAATATTTTGGCTCATTCAGTGTGTGCCAGTGATATCACCAAAGAAAATACCAGCCAAGAATTAATGACTCCAAAAATGCAAAGTGTGAAACAACATCAATGGATATAACTTTAATTCTGTGTACTGCACTACTGTGCTTGTTTCAACTATGTTTTCTGGTTTAGGTTGACCCCTTGATAATGTTGGCTCAGTTACTTCAGTCCTAAATTTCCAGTCTGCTCCCTGATAAAATCATTTCCTGAGCACAACGGTGCACCAAGGACAATATTACCAAGCACAAGTATATCACAACTATGAAAGTTTTTAATTATTGCAAATGTAAATGTAAACTGAGAGTAAAGGAGTGCTTTTTTGCTGATTTTGCCTCAGCTATTGTTCAATTGATGTATCATTGCAGTTTAGATTTAAAATTATTTACTTCTCATTCTTCGCATTTTAATTGCCTACCTGTATATAGTTGAAGCAAAATATAAGAAGAACCACTAGGTACAGTGATGCCTCACTTGGGACACTGTTGTTCCCCATAGGTCAGTTCATTTATGGAGAATACAGTATTCCATGGATGCTCATCACTTGCCCTTTGTGTATTCCGCACAAGAAGAAAAAGAAGGAAGTAATGTAGAATTAATCACAATTTTGTTATCCAATAAACATAGATAGCAAATTCACTTTGATGCCTAGTCTATGCTTAATTAGGTAGTTTTAACTGGATAACAGTAACAATGATACATTTAATCTCAATGTCTACACAATGGAGAAAAAAAGAGCTGGAAGAGTTTGTGGAGAAAACCGTCAGATAGGGTGGAGAAATGTGATTTCGTTCAGCTGTGATGCCTGTCACTGTTGAATAACCTGTACTTACTTTTATACCTGATCACATCTGATGAAATGAGCTATGTCTAGCTGTCATTATAGAAGTAACATAACCCATTATGTACTAAAATAAGCAAAGGCAGAATTGGAAGGAATATAACTATAAATGTTGACACCTTACTTACAGTTGACACTAATGGTGCAATTTTTACCATTTTCTTTTTTAAGAGGAGAGCTAATGAGAAAATTCGGGGTTTTAGTAAATTATTTGGCAATGGGAAAGTTGCCTCAAAGTAAAAATTCATGTAATATGCTTGCCTTAATCAAGTGAAAGTATTGCAGGGGTAGGGGCATTGGAGGTGGGGAGTTTCTGGGATGTATTGGAGGTGAAGCTGAGAATGGTGGAGGGACAGAAGTGCTAGTAAAAGAAATGCTGATGAGTTAAAGGATAAAGAACGTGGACTAGCTCTCTACCCACACCCACGTCTCCTTTCGCACACCATCATTTACCCTTTACCTCCAACTCACCAGTTCTGCCAGATCCAGCTGGGAATGGGGGCGGTAGATCACACTGATATGGGTTTGCTTTTGGGTGATGCACATAGGATGAGGATGCTAAGAAAGCCAGGAATTAACTTGGAGGGTGACTGCAGAATGAACCCCCCTATTTATGTTAATTTACTATATTCATTGCTGGCTAACTTTTACAGGAGGAATGGAGATCATAGAGGTCACTGAATGTGGGTGATAGACATGCATGTCACTGTGGACACAACTTTATTACCCCCAAATTTATTGCAATATGAAACTTTGAACCTCAAGCAGGGGATGGAGTATTAAGGTCTTCCTCAGAAACACACAGAACTGGATCTCTGTAGCTCTCTCCTTTGTTGAGTGCTCGCAATAACGAATAGAAAAGTTGAATTATTGTGTATCTGTCGGTATCCAGACCAATATCATGGTTTAAGATTCTGAAGTGATTACTGCGACCAACTCTTTTGTTCCCACCAGGATAATCAGCTCAGCTCCTTCTGGGGAAAGATCATGGAAATTTCCAATAAGGGGAGACACACTGACTCTCAGGAAGTCCCCAGATCTTCTGGAAATCAAGAAATGCAGAGAAATGGCCTTGAAAAAGAAGTTAAGGCAGAAGATTAGCTATAATCATATTGAATGATGGAGCAGGCTTAAGGGACTATCTGGCCACCTGCTACCACTATTTCTTATGCTCTTATGTTCTCCTACATGCATAGGCGACTGAGGAAGATGACTGGGCAAACAATTTATGTCACACCAGGAATGACAATATTAACGGCACCAATATTACCTTGCATTTATATAGCATCTTTAATATTGAAAAATGTTCCAAGGTACTCAACAAAAGTGAATCAATCATTACCTCTTCAGTATCACAACTTCAAAAGAAGGCTGGGAGCCAGAATATCTATGCCTTGGGCTAATTTAAATCCTTCAGCCCTGAAGAATCAAAGAATTTTGATTTGTAATCCTTATGAGTATAGGCTGCATTGATCAGAATATTTTATAGGATCACTCCAAGTAACTATAAATTGCAATGTATCATCAAATTGATGTAAATCAGTATGGTCTGCAGATAGTACATTTCAAAAGTGCATCGTAACATAATATCTAGCTAACATTTTAAATAGAGCTCCAATAAAACGGTAAACAGCAGATTAAGATGGCAAATGTACATTAAAGCTATTTGAAAACAATCACATTCAATGTTTAGCTCAAGCATATTTTCATGAGTACACTATTGTTCACATTCATTAATTTTGAGCTGTCTGACAGATATCAATGGTTGGTTGCTTTCACAACTAAAATACCTATTTCAATATATTTAGCTTAAAAAGAAGGGAAGAGTTACAGAATGGACATGGTTGTATGACATGTAGAGTGGTTTTGTCTCTGTGCTGCGGAGGAGCTCTGCTCAATTTTTCTCATATTACTCACTTCCAGTCAAGTCAGCGAGTCTCCGCAGGCCCTATGGTTCTATTTTATCCAACCTACTACATTAATTGGAACTTTAGGCTGAAAGTTTAAAAACATTTTAAATATTTTGTGTTTTAATTTTAAAAGTGCATGAACATGTAGGGACTAATAAAAGGTGCCTCAATTGAATTAATATTTAATTTTAATTAATCATTTATTGTAGCTCTGTTTAAGAAAATCACTATGATTCACTGAGTTAATCAAATTGATGACTCTGAACAAATGGTAATTTGTATAAAAGTAAACCTCAAAATGGACTCCATCATGAGTGCTGGCTTCATACCCTAAATAGACTTAAAATGCAACTAGTTTCATAAATCCAGTTTCACCATTTCATTTTAGAATGCTTTTACCTTCAACAAAATTATGTCAACAGTGAATGCAGGAACATTTTGTTTTATTTTCTGCCTTAGCAGGCCACAATTTCGGAAGTCCCTTTAAGTTCGATAGCCTGATATGGTGACACAAGATCACAAAACAGATAAACATGACTGAGCTCATTCAGCCATTGAAATTCATCAACCCAAAAAAATCTTAACATCTCCCCATTGCAACATTTAATTATTTCTTAACTGACTCCATTCATTACCCATTAGAGGTTAGAAGAATGAGCAATGAATTTATTGAGATACACAAGATTTTGAGAAGGTTTAACAGGGTAGATGTTGAGAAGATATTTCCACTAGTGGAAGAATCTCAAACTAGGGGACATGGTTACAGAATAAGGGGACATTCATTTAAAATTGAGGTAGAAATGAATTTCTACTCCCAGAACTAGTGGATGTATGGAATTCTCTACTCTAGAGAACCAAGGAGGCAAGAAAATATCTAAGGAAGAGATAGATAGATTTTGAAATATCAGGAAGTTGCCAGCTATGATGACCTGGAATAAAAGTGAAGTTGACACCTGGGGCAGATCAGCCACGATCTAATAGAACTATTGGGCAGGCTTCAAGGACTGAAAAGCTTACATTACTCCTATTTATTTTCTTCTTGTCTCCTCGTTAATCCAAAGGGTTTAACATCCAATGGTCTCTGAAAATATATTTCACAGATTGGTGACTGAATGAAGAACATATTTCGTGATATTATTCCAAAATGTGACTATTAGTTTGAAGTTTGAACCAACTCCCCTTGGGGCTCCTTTCACGATTCAATTTATTACAGCTTTAACTTTTCCTTCCCAAAATTATAACCTCTATTAAAATACATAGTGACTTTCAAAGGGAATTGGATTAATACTCAAAGTGGAAACATTTACATAAATATAAGGACAAGAGCAGGGGTGTAGGACTAATTGGACAACACTTTCAAAGAGCTACCTCAGGTACAATGGACTGAATGTTTTCCTCTGTAATGAATCTTTCCATAATTCTAAGATTATTTCCCAGGCACCTCCTTTCTGGATTGAATACCTCAAATTGAGCAGTTTTCCTGAATATTTCAGACCTTTGACATAATCCAAACCCTTCATTGCATTGTCTCCAGAAAAGATTGTATTTCAGCAATCAGAGACAGACAGTACTTAAGTTGTGGTCTCACCTGGGCACTCTAAAATCTGATCATGATTTTCTTTGACGTGTATTCTATAGTTTTGATTGTGCAGTTTAATATTTGTTTGTTATTTTTAATTGTATGGGCATGTTTAGTTCTGTGTCTCTTAAAACTCCTAAATCCCTTTAATTTTATTATTACATACATCAGTACCTTTGGGTCCACAAACATGTTTTGACCACCCCATTCTATTATTTTGGAGCTGCCTCTTCTAATTAAACTGCAAAGCAAATGTGGCTATTTGGCATTGAGTTTCCGAAAGCAAGTGAATTATGAATTAGAAACAGTTGCGAACCCTCCACTGAGCTTTAAGGCATCTAATATTTCCCCATCCTCACATGACTAATATATTCCTTTAATTCTTTTTCCCCTTCAGCCAGTTTCTTCATTCCAACGGCTAATCCTAAATTCCCACAACTTTGATTTTAACTAATGGCCTTTCATACAAAATTTTGTCAAATGCTGCTTTGGAAATAAAAGTACACTATATCATAGCATGTCCCACTATCCACCCAGCATGTCACTTGCATAAGATTAAGGAGGCTGGTCAGGCAGAAGCCTCCCCTTCTAAATCCATGCTGGCCTTTGTTTCCTGGTTTATTGTTCTAAAGATAATCATCAAATTGTCTTCTGATGATCAATTTATTTTAACTTGAATGGATGAGACACTAAATGAGCCAATATTTGCTTGGATCTGTTTTACTGCTCTTTTTGAACATGATGCAGAGGTGCCCGAGTTGGACTGGGGTGGACAAGGTCAAAAACCACATGACACCAGGTTATTGTCCAACAAGTTTCTTTGAAAACACAAGCTTTCGGAATCTCTCTCCTTCTTCAGGTGCTCATGAGAGGAAGCAAGAAGACACAGAATTTATAGCGGCCTCAACTGCGACCTTGGGTTCATGTCAAACTACAGGTGACCCCACCGGACTAAACACTCACACACACACACACACACACACACACACGCACGCACGCACATACACACACGCATGCACACACACACGCACACACACACACGCACACACATTAATCTATGCGGTGAATTTGTATTTGCAGATTTATATTTGCAGATACATTCTATTTTGTTCAAGAGGCATACAATTTGTAAACAGTCAGTCAATGTGGCATCTTATAAATTCCTTATTCAGAAGTCTGAATCCAAGTCGAAATGCAAACAGATTCTAAACGGGGCCTCACGCCTAACATGCATTCTCTGACCTGAAATGTCACCTCTTCTTTGATAAAACCTTTACTTACCTCTGGGCAGAAATTCTGGGATTTGCATATTAATGAATCAAAACCTGCACCTCCTTTCTAACTGATTAAAGATTTAACAGCATCTTAGGTCTGTTCAATTCACATCAGTGGATGACTCTTTGGTCTTACTCATGCATTTTGTGTCTTTTTGCTTCCTCTCCCACAGCTCCTGAAGAAGTATCAAAAATAATCCCCCCAGTTGACAACTCACTGCTGCCTAGTGAGAATCTTTTCTCGCTGCTCAGCAATAGCTTAAAAGATGCAGTGAGTTGCTCCTAATGTTGAGACAGGCCTCACTGTACTTCTCGAAGATTCAGCCACAAATCTCACCATTGCCTGTGTCACTCAGGCTCCTGCAAGATTTACCATTACTGAGATTAGCTTCTAGTTCCAGATTTTATCAGCTGGTATACCAGGATTTGAACCCATGGCATCAGATATTTAATCTAGGCCTCTAGATTTCTAGTCCAATGATATTACCACTATGTCCACCACCTCCCCAAAAATCTGAAATTGAATACATTTACACCTTTGATGTGACCAACTGAAGGGAGTGAGCAGTGGAGATACAGTTCACCCCTCCCACCTGGTTACAGCATATCACATGGCATATTGGCCCAAAGCAGTGAGACAATGTCAGGCCTTCAGGTGAATCTTGCAGTTGTAGAACAAAATCCTTACAGTGCAGATAGAGGCCATTTGGCCCATCAAGTCTGCACTCACCCTCCAAAGAGCATCCCACCCCATCCCTGTAACTCTGCATTTACTGTGGCTAATCCACCTAGCCTGCACATCCCTGGACTCTATGGTCAATTTTTAGCATGCCAGTCCACCTACCATGCACATCTTTGAACTGTGGGAGGAAAGTGGAGCACCCAGAGGAAAACTCAATAGTCATGGGGAAAATGTGCAAACTCCACACAAGCATATGCCCAAGGCTGGAACCGAATCCAGGTCTACGGCACTTTGAGGCAGCATTGCAAACCACTCTGCTGTTGGTTTAATCATAACTTTTCTGGAGCCTTATCTTCTACACCATCTGTAAAACATGTATGGCAAACAATTCATATAGCTGTCTCCAGAAATGTCAATGGCTGTTCTGTGCACAATCATCTGATGTGAGGATCTTTCAAGTCTATCCGCTAAGGAGAAGGTGCTAATATCCTGGAACACTGATACAGGTAGTTAAATGTCACATATTCCATTGAAGCCTCCACTGTCTTCTGTGAGGATCAATGTTCCTTGACATTGCTCCATATGAGGTCTTTGGACTGCAGCATAATTCTGTCGCCTTTCCAAATCATAGAGAGATTACCTCCAAACTAGGACATAGGTATAACCTTTAATGACCGCCCTTCTTTTCAGCATCAATATAATGCTTAGCCCATGACCAAATCTGCCAAATAAAAGTATCGTCACTGCCCTCCATGAGAAGCAGCCAAATCCTCATCCACTCCTAATCATTGAACAGCCTTGTGTTGTGTGACTTAGCACACAATGATGGTGCAGATAAGCATATTTCATTGAATGGCATTGTCTCAGGAAGCTACCAGCTTGGCTGCTGAATTTTTGGGGCTCTTCTGTCAGGTCGGTGCTCCTGATGTTTCCTAATGGTCTGATCTCATGACATGAAATTAAAAGATAAATAACACAAATAGGCCATCTGGCCCAATCAGTTTATGATAGTGTTTACACTTCACTTCTAACTCGATCAGCTTATATTAATGAACTTTCAATTTGCTTTTCCCCATGACTGGATGCACATTCTCTCTGTGTCTACTCTGTGAAAATTTCTTATGATTCTTAAGATCTCTGTTTGGTCTTCAAAAGAGAAAACAGCCAGCCTGATTATCTTTGCTGAAAGGTATAACTAAACAGTTCTGGCATCATCTTTGTAAATCTTTTTCATCTTCTCCACTAACTCAATATCCTTGTCATGATATGGTGACTACAACAGAATATTCCATTGGTATGGTTTAGTTTATAGGTGGAATTTTCCCAGCCCCTTGATGACTTGGGCTATGGTGGGACAGTTCTGCACTAGCTTGCAGTGTTTGAACTGGTGAGTAGCTAGGGTATAAATAGGATGCTGGCAGTATGAATGCATATGGTCTCAGCAGCAGTAAGCATGTCTAACACTGCTGAGTGTAAGATAGTGCAAGCTCAGTGCAGTGGAGATGCTTAATGAGGTGAGCATTGTATAATTACATGAGAAAACTCACTTGAGTTCAAGGTGGGAACCCTCCATGAAACTCTCTGAAATTGACAATTAACTGAATTTTGTGAACATTCAGTGCACAAATTCACTACCTCTAAATTCTCTCAAAATAGCCCGATTACGTTGTTAGCATTTTTTTTGGTCCTGTTAATTTGTACTTGTACTTGTAATGATTTGTATTCGCAGATCCCATCCTCTTCCCATTTAGATTCTCATTTTCCAAGTAATATACAATCTCTTTATCTTTTCTCAGCAAAGTGAATTTCCTCGCGCTTTTATGTTAAAAATTATGTGGCAAATTATACGCACATTCTACCAGTCCAATAGCGCCTTCCTGTTATTTATTGAAATCTTCCCCAGTGTTGATTGTGAATCCTCCAAATTTGGTCTCATCAACAAATTTAGAAATTCTGCTTTTTATTCTAAAGTCTGAAATATTAAAATAATGTGTGAACAACAACAATCCCAACATTGATCTTTCTATTCACCTTTTGACATTCTGAATCCTTAATCTCTATTCTCTCTTTTCTGTCTTGCAGTCAGCTAACTATCCATTCCCCTGATGCTCCATACTCTCACCTTAATCATTAGACTATTAGATTTACTGTTTGGAAAGACCTTTTGGAAGTCTCCATAAATTGTATTCCAATGATTCATTGCACTTCTTATTTTGAGGAAATACCATTTAACATATGGACAGTGTGTTCAAAAAGAGTTTGTTTTGCTTTTGTGTGTAAATTGTGTAAAACTGCTTCATGGGCTCCCTGCAAGTTCAGGTTCATTAGTTTGCACTAAGACTAATGCATGAATGAATGGCCAATCAATAAGCACCTGCAGAGTCTTGCTAAATTAACCCAACAACCATTTAATTGGTGTGAATAGCACAGTTTGTGAGTCACGCAGCTGTTGAGTGGACAATTTTTGTGAGAGATGCAAGAAGGGCACAGAGGCGTAAAGCAAGACGTACAGTTCATGATTTGGAGATTGTGGGTGGTCTGGCAGTTGGCCCACAAAAATCAGCTGATTGTTACCATTGTAACAAAGCTCTTGGTATTTTCTGCTGGCAATAGTGTAAGCGACACCTTCTCCAGTGGTACACTGTTCTGTAAGAATAAAAATAGGCCATTCCCAATTTTGTTTAAGATTATATATTAATAAAACAAATCATCCCTTTGGATAAGTAACACCTAACTGGCATCGTCTGCTCATCTTTGGTTGTTCTTGCAGCTTCCAAGGTGACGTGGCCTGTGAAGAGCTTTTCTTGGCAGTGCCCCGATGATTCAGGTGATCAATGCAGGTTGCAAAATTATGCCAAGCTGTAAAGACTAGGAAGACCCCAGATTCAACATCTGCTCAATACTAAGTTAAATGATCTCAAGTGAGAGAATGATGGAGGCAACACAGTTTTGCAGGGATAACAAGCATGGGGCTGGATGAACACAGCAGGCCAAGCAGCATCATAGGAGCAGGAAAACTCGACGTTTCGGGCCCTCTTCCCCTCCCCCATTTCTGATGAAGGGTTTAGGCCCGAAACATCGAGTTTTCCTGCTCCT
>JAHRHZ010000249.1:59868201-59973404 GCA_024137785.1 Ginglymostoma cirratum
AGTTTTCCTGCTCCTATGATGCTGCTTGACCTGCTGTGTTCATCCAGCCCCACGCTTGTTATCTCGGATTCTCCAGCATCTGCAGTACCTTTTATCTCTGCCATCCTTACCTGGTCTGGCCTACATGTGACTCCAGACCCACAGCAATGTGCTCGACTCTTAACTGCCCACTGGACAATTAGGGATGGGTTATAAATGTTGGCCTAGCCAGTGATGCGCTCATCTCATGAATGAATAAAAAAAAGAGGAAAAAGTCAGTAGGGGTGATATTGAAATCCACCACCCAGAGGACATTCCTTGCCAAGTGATGTAACATGAGGAAAATTGATTCATCATCTGAGG
Organism: Ginglymostoma cirratum; assembly: GCA_024137785.1. Classification (NCBI taxonomy): domain Eukaryota; kingdom Metazoa; phylum Chordata; class Chondrichthyes; order Orectolobiformes; family Ginglymostomatidae; genus Ginglymostoma; species Ginglymostoma cirratum. Next base: position 59,868,544 of record JAHRHZ010000249.1, read on the forward strand.
AGCACAGTAGGTAGTAAGTAGCTGAATGTTTTGGTGCCCATGTTTGATCTATTGCTATAGAAACCATGAAGTCCAGAATCAACATTGTGAGCTCGCAGGGCAACTATTGCCTGACTGTATACCCACTGTGACACACCCTATGGTGGGTATGTCCTGTCCCATTGATAAAACAGGGATAAGGTTGGTGGGGTCTTGGACATTGTCTTTACAGCATGCTTTCATGAGAAAGCCTATGTCACTCAACTAGTCTGTGAGACAGCTCTTTTAATTTTCGCACAAGGCCATAGATGTTAGTAAGGAGGAATCTGTAAAGCCAGATGAGTTGTGATCTTTCTGGTTCTTTGGCCGATACCATGTGGTCCAGCTGGTTTAATTCCTTTTATCAGATTTTGTCATATTTAAACACAACAGTTAAAAGTAAAACATGTGCTGTAAATCTGGAATCATATGTAGGCTGGATCAAGTGAAGATGCAGATTTTTCTTTTCTATAGGGTGTTAAGTGAATCGATAGGTATTTTTTACAAGAATCAACAGTGGGCACCATTAGACTACCTTTGAACTCCAGATTTATTAAATTAATTCAAATTTCTCCATTTTTCCTAGTGGATTTGAAATATTCCCTGAACATTACTCTAAGTCCCTGAATAGTTGTATTAGACTAATAACATTAACACTTTGCCATTGCCTCCCCCAGTGACACCATGATCCTGCTGCAGGATTCAGCTGAATTTGGACTACAAGTCTTCATGTCAGCTCAGGACGGCATGTTGAAAACGCAGATGGGGTTTCTGGGGTAACTGGGAGCGTTTTAACAATCCAGCCATTTAGTTCCTGCTGGGTAAGGAGGGTTAAAATGCAAACACATTAGATTTGACAGGAATTACTTGATACAGACTCTTTGCAGCAAGCAAACAAGGCTGACATCTTTTCAGATGGATGTAAATGCAAATGCAAGTCCTCAAGATGTAAGAAAGTGTGATTAGCCAATGGCCCCTTTGATTAATTGTTGTATGATGGATCAAAAAGAACAAGATAATGATTTTGAACCTAATCTCGGACAAGTTACTTTAATGTTTCAGAGATTTATGTAGTGCACAAGTGGAGATGTAAGATTAAACTAACCTTATACCACACACCATGGGCTGCTTACTCAGTGGGTGGTAGTTAGTCTCCTGCCAGCAATATTCTCAGAAAACCTAACTCTGAAATATTTCCCCTCATTGTAGTACCCACTAAATACAATATATAATTAGCAGGTTGATAGATTCGTGAATTTCACATTTATTTTTGTTGATATCATTGAAGTAGTATCTATCTAAGCAGCTCTTTTAATGACTGACTTTTTCAGTTTGCATCATGACCTGTAGCTGCATTCTTATCCAGCAAAATATAGATTTCCAGCCATCAACCATAAAAAAAACTCAGCAACGTAGTAACAGACCAGATCATTTAATCTCTTATTTCTGTCTAATTAGATCATAATTAATCTGTTTCCCAACTCCATCTAAGTGTCTTTGATCCAAACCCCTTGCAAGCCAATCCTAATAAGAATCTTTCAATCTGTCTTGAATGTTTCAAGTGATGTGGCATGTACAGCCTTTTGGGGTGAAGATTCCAGGTTTCTCTACCTTCCACGAACAAAGTGCTTTCTGATTTCACTCTAAATTGTTTGGTTCTTTTGCCCTTTGTATGGGTTTTCTCAACAAACAATTTGATCATGCCTCCACCTCTTAATCTCAAGTAAATACACAGTTAACCCATTAAGTCCTGATATCATTCTGGTGAATTAATGCTGCATTGACTCCAAGGTTTATTTTCCTAAACTTTAACATCTAAAACTGAAATAAATACATCAGATGGGGTCTGACCAAGCCTCTGTAAAGTTGAAGCATAATTTCTATCCCTTTATAATTAGGTGCAAACATATAATAAACATATTTTATGTCCTTGTATCTATATGTGCACTAGCTTTTAGTATATGCTTTTTTGTTCCTCAGATCCTAGCTGCTGTATAGTGAGAAGATATTCTGACTGTCTTTCTTTTACATTCATTCTTGGGATTCATTTGTCTTTTGCCTGCCTTAGGGGAAATTAGGCTTGAGTTTAGATTTCCCTTTGATTCACAGCCAATTTTGGAACACTATACACAATAAATTATTGCTGGGAGGCCTATCCCCTCCATTCTGCCAGTGGAAAATGAATTCTGTTAAAGATGTATCATTATCCTAATTTCCATACCCTGTGCGCTACATGGATAAGGCCAACAATGCCATTCAGTTTCCACAAATGTCTATCACTCACTCAACATAAATTATAGCCAGAGATAGGATCTTAAGAAGGCTCCTGACCCAAAACGTCAACTTTCCTACTCCTCTGATGCTGCCTGGCCTGCTGTGTTCCTCCAGCTCCACACTGAGTTACCTATAAATTATAGCCACATTTTTTAAGTACGTGCAGCTTAAAGTAGATGATAAACTAAACTAGCCATTTTGATTCCTGGAGCTGAAGTTCAACTGTTTGGTGCTCTGAAAAAACTGTCAACACAATTATTCCCATTTCTCAAGATAATCCTTCCATTCTTTAGAGATAGTAGGAACTGCAGACACTGGAGAATCTGAGATAACAAGGTGCAGAGCTGGATGAACACAGCAGGCCAAGCAGCATCAGAGGAGCAGGAAGGCTGACATTTCAGGCCCAGACCCTTCTTCAGAAATGGGGGAGAGGAAGGCGGTTCTGAAATAAATAGGGAGAGAGGGGGAGGCGGATAGAAGATGGATAGAGGAGAAGGTAGGTGGTGGGGAGACAGACAAGTCAAAGAGGTGGGTTGGAGCCAGTAAAGGTGAGTGTAGGTGGGGAGGTAGGGAGGAGATAGGTCAGTCCAGGCGGATGGACAGGTCAAGGGGGCGGGATGAGGTTAGTAGGTAGGAGATGGGGGTGGGGCTTGAGGTGGGAGGAGGGGATAGGTGGGAGGAATGACAGGTTAGGGAGGCAGGGATGAGCTGGGCTGGTTTTGGGATGCAGTGGGGGGGAGGGGAGATTTTGAAGCTTGTGAAGTCCACATTGATACCATTGGGCTGCAGGGTTCCCAAGTGGAATATGAGTTGCTGTTCCTGCAACCTTCAGGTAGCATCGTTGTGGCACCGCAGGAGGCCCAGGATGGACATGTCGTCTGCGAAACGGGAAGGGGAGTTGAAATGGGGTGCGACTGGGAGGGATCACTCTCTCCGTGACTCCCTTGTCCGCTCCACACTCCCCTCCAGCCCCACCTCACCCAGCACTTTTCCCTGCAACCGCAGGAAGTGCTGCACCTGCCCCACACCTCTCCCTGTCACCCCCACCCGAGGCCCCAAGAAGACTTTCCACATCAAACAGATGTTCACCTACACATCTGCTAATGTAGTATACTGCATCTGCTGTTCCCGTTGCGGCCTCCTCTACATCGGGGAAACCAAGCGGAGGCTTGGGGACCGCTTTGCAGAACACCTACGCTCGGTTCACACTAAACAACTGCACCTCCCAGTCGCGAACCATTTCAACTCCCCTTCCCAATCCGCAGATGACATGTCCATCCTGGCCTCCTGCAGTGCCACAACGATGCTACCCGAAGGTTGCAGAAACAGCAACTCATATTCTGCTTGGGAACCCTGCAGCCCAATGGTATCAATGTGGATTTCACAAGCTTCAAAATCTCCCCTCCCCCAACCGCATCCCAAAACCAGCCCAGCTCATCCCAGCCTCCCTAACCTGTTCTTCCTCTCATCTATCCCCTCCTCCCACCTCAAGCTGCACTCCCATCTCCTATCTACTAACATCATCCCGTCCCCTTGACCTGTCCGTCCTCCCTGGACTGACCTATCTCCTCCCTACCTCCCCACCTACACTCACCTTTACTGGCTCCATCCCCGCCTCTTCGACTTGTCTGTCTCCTCTCCACCTATTCTCTCCTCTATCCATCTTCTACCCGCCTCCCCCTCTCTCCCTATTTATTTCAGAACCCTCTTCCCCTCCCCCATTTCTGATGAAGGGTCTAGACCCGAAACGTCAAGCTTTCCTGCGCCTATGATGCTGCTTGGCTTGCTGTGTTCATCCAGCTCTACACCTTGTTATCTTCCATTCTTTAGGTCCGATGAGGAGAAAACCGTCAAAACTCTAAGGAAAAACAGATGAGTTATTGCTCTTTTAAAGGCCAGTCCGCTTCAATTTGGAACAATTGGGCGGCCGAACTCCTCCCTAGTGATAACACTGCAGCCCAGAATGTCACGATGCAGCTCAATCCTGTCTCATCAGGTGGCCACACACTTTGAAGCAACGTCGTTGAATTGCATTTCAAAACACAAACGAAGACCATGGGCAATCGACTGCAAACTTAGAATTGTTCAAAATCCTGCAGTGAGTTATATGGCATTGGTTTAAACAGGAAATATTGAACGTTGAGTGAAATGCATATGGTCTTATCCATGAGTTTTATGCAGTTGTGTCAAGTTGAGAAGGTGACAAGGCAGCTGGACTCTCCATCAGCTCCTCTTCCTCTTCATGCTAGCAGGGAATTACAGGCGTTTCTCGGTTTATGACCATCCGATTTACAAACACTCGTACTTACGAACGCAATCCCATACAATAATGTAATTTTAGAGACCCAACATACTAATACCCCCTGTACGTATGAAGGGCTGCTTCACATTGTCCTGCATTGCACACAAATCGACTTTGTGAGTGAACTTCAGAGCAGAACCAATCCTCAAGCCGGGAGCTGCTTTACAAGAGAGACGAAGCAACTGGCTTTCCACGTTTGAAGGCTCATTTCCGGATGTTCCTGATGAGGAGAGCGGCTCCTCAGCCCTTCTGCCAGTAACACCAGTGACCCCTGTGTAGAGATAGAATTTCATCAATATGTAACTGAACCTCTGCAGTATGCTCTGATCTAACGGCTGGCAGGGAAGGATGAGCATCACATAGAAAAAAAAATTGTGCAAGTTAAGAACATATCGCTGCATATAGTGTTTACATTACTATCACAGATAGAACATATGTACTGTCTTACTGCCCATAATATGCATGTTCTGTGTGGAAGTTGGTGTGTCTTTTTTGTTGGTTTTGGAGTTTGTATTGTGATTAACTAACACAACAGGAAAAAAATTGTGAGTTTAAATAAAGAAGCCAATTTATTCTCACAGTATTATCCCAGACTAATGTAAGGCTATGCATAAATGTCTCATGCATGCATACAGACAAAACTTGGATATAGTTAAAGATAGAGCACTTTATAAATTACAGTTTCTGATTTCTGATCTCTGGCCTCCCATGTAGCAAGCTGAAGTGAAGTCCTTGTAAAGTGAAAGGTCCACAGCATGTTTTTGAGGTTCTTCTGGTCAAATACCTAGGAGATTAGTTTTCATGTGAACTTTGAGTCTGGAACAAGTTAAGTGCTTTTGCTGCTTATAAGTTGCAGCTGGTTTCCAAGTCTTATTCTCAGGCTGACTGATGACTGTTGGTTCTAGTAGATTTGCAGAACCTGCTAGCAAACAGCTCCTGGCTGATCTTATAAACAAAAAAAAAGTTGTAGAAATTGAAGATCTTTTCCAAGTCAGGCGTTGTGTTTATGTTGACTCCACACCAGTGGTGTCAGTAAACACTTCTGAGACCCATCCAGTCTAGTTTTGATAGGGAATGCCAACATGATACAATGGGAAGGTGATGGTGGCCATTTATATACATTTTCCGCAAATTGTGTTTTAATTTTTTTTGTCCTGTATGAAAAATGGATTCAGACAATACGCATTGTAACAATTCTGTGATTCTGGAGGGAACCTCCTCTGTCTTTTGAGCTGGCTCTTTCTTAAACAATGGGATGCATGAATAACACAAGTGGCTATGAAGTACCCTCATCCATGTCTATATTGTAAGGTATTTGCTGGCCACTTGATACTGTGTACTGAAATGCCTGAGGTCACATAACTTGAAGCAGCCATCTTACCTCCTTAATTGTGTCCAATTTTTAAAAGTAGTAATCGAAGTTTCACAATAAAATATGTCTGCATTGAGTATGGTATTATATGGATTGTTACGTTTCATTACTGTGGTTCAAACTCAAGAAGTCTTTCACTCACTGTTGCTGCTTCTCGTTCTAATTTGTGCTGACTTTCCTCTGTTACTTATTCACCCATAAAAACTGTCCAAGTTCTCTGCACTCTTCCAATACATGTGCATCACTGGTGTGAATTTCCTTTCTGTTTACTCATGAAGGTTAAGCATTACTGGCAAGACCTGCATTCATTTCCCACCCCTAATTGTCCTTCAAGGAGGATGTGGTGAGCCATTTCTTTTTACTACTTTTATACAAGTGACCATGAAGGAATAATGATATTATTCCAAGTCAGCACGGATGAAAACTGTTACAACATTTAAACAACATTTGGATAAGTGCACGAATAGGAAAGGTTTGGGGGGATATGGGACAGAAGCAGGGAGGTGCGACTAGTTTAGTTTGGGATTATGTTCGGCGTGGGCTAGTTGGACCGAAGAGTCTTTCTGTGCTGTATGACTCTATGTTGGGCAACTTGTAGACGATAATGTTCCCACGCATTAGGTGTTTTTGTCCTTCTAGGTTGTAGAGGTCGCAGGTTTGGAAGGTGCTGTTTAAGAAGCCTCAATGAACTGTTGCAGTGCATCTTGTAGCTGCTGCTGCTGTACATTGGTAGTGGAGGGTCTGAATATTGAAGGCGGTGGATGAGGTGACAAACCAGGAAGCTACTTTATCTTTTGTGATATCAAGTTTCTTGGGTGTTGTTGTAGTTGCACTCATCCAGGCAAGTGGGCAGTATCCAATCACAGTCCTAGCCTCGGAGATGGTGGCCAGGATTTGGAAGGCTGCATTTATTTGACCCTGTTATATTTAAGATCAAAAGACCATAGAACCTTAAGACGTAGGAGCAGGAATAGGCCATTTAGCCCATCATATCTCCTCTGCCTTCTAGTGAGACCATGGCTAATCTAAGAATCTGACTCTGCTTGATTATATTATGCATTTCCAAATGCTTGTTTATTGTATCCATTATTATAGACTGTAACAATTTCCCTACAAAAATTTAAGCTAACTGTCACATACTTAAATGTTTTCTTTGCCTTCCCCCTTTTTGATTAAGGGTGTTAGATTGGCAGTTTTCCAGTCCTCTGAGACTTTTCCAGAATTGAAGGATTCTTCAAAGGTTATGACCAATACATCCACAATTCCTCTATCCTAGAATGCAACTCATCAAGTCCAGGAGACTTATTAGTCTTTAGCCCCATTAGTTTTACTAGTACATTTTTTTTAATGATAGGTATTGAGTTTATTTCCTCCCCCCACTTTAGTCCCTTGACTATTTGGTAAGTTTGGACTGCTTTTAATGTCCTTTCCCATGAAAGCTCATGCAATGTAACTTCACCTATCCGGAAGCTTCTGGAAACAGTTATTCAAGATAGCCTAGGTAGTCACATGGAAAAGGTGGGTTGATTAGAAAGAGTCAGCACGGATTTCTCAGGGAGGAATCATGTTTAATTAACTTACTGGAGGTTTTTTAAGTAGGTAACAGAAAGGCTTGATGAGGGAATGCTGTTAATGTGATGGACATCATCTTTCTGAAGGAGTTTGATACAGTACAACCAACTTGTGAGGAAAATTATAGGTCATTGTTTGAGTGATAGGAAACAGAGGGTAATGGTGAATGGATATTTTTCAGGCTGGAGGAAGTTTTGTAGTGAAGCTCCTTAACAGTCAGTATTGGGACTCTTGCTTTATATTAATGATCTCCATCTTGGTCTGCAGGAACAATTTCAAAGTTTGCAGATGACACAATTTGGAAGATAATGGATGTAGCAATTTTAGCACATAACTTGACCAATCATGACCTCTGAAGACCGTAAGAAGATAAAACAACTTGAGAAAAGGCACAGCAAAGAGGAGTTGAAGAGGTGGTACAACTCTTGACACAGGGTATAAATTCCATCAAACTTAAAGACAAGACAGAAGGTCTGGTTAAGGGACAGGAAGTTAGAAGCCATAGTTATCAGACAAACAGATCAACAGAGATCTTATATTGTCAGAACGCCCGGAGGTCATTCAGGAGGAACAGGAACTAACTGATCTTACTCGAGCCAAGAAATGAGAGTGAGCATTATTAGAATAGAAAAGGTCTTCCCCTAACCCCGCACCCCACCCCCCAGGGTGGAAGAATCCAAAACTAAAGGGCATAGGTTTGAAGTGAGAGGGGAAGGATTTAAAAGGGACCAAAGGGGCAACTTCTTCATGCAGAGGGTGGTGCGTCTAGATGGGTATATGAATAGGAAGGATTTAGGGGGATGTGGGCCAAATGCTAGCAAATGGTACTAGATTTATTTAGGATATCTGGTTGGCATGGACGAGTTGGACTGAAGGGTCTGTTTCCGTACCGTATATTTCTATGACTGTATGGGGGACATCCATGCTGATACAGCAGACAGTGTACAGAGTGGTACAACAATTCCACATACAGTACAACTCCATCACCTTAATGTTGAACTCAAGCAATGGATTGGGACTTCAGTTCTGATTTCCAGATCATCTCAACTGATGAGATTCACACTTTAAGAGTTGGTAATGAGATGTCAATAATCCTGATATCAGTGACAATGGTAGTAATAATGTTAATGATTACAAAGACTTTGTAGGTAGGTAATAGTAACTTACAAATATAGGTGAAGTAGAGAGAAACTAGACGGGAGATATGGTATAATGAGATTCATGGAAATGATGGTAATGCAATGATCAAGTGATTCTAACATCAGTAAGGTAGAAGACACCAGTACAGAATGAGCATGTGAAGAGTGGTACCTTAGGAATTCCATTAGAGAGCTGTGTGTGCAAATCTATTATGTATAGAGGTAAATAAATGAACGTCACTGTACATAAGGATTGGAGACATTTTTCTTCGTCTCAGGCATGGTGTATATGCAGACACTCGTAGCCTGAAATATTCAAGACTGGTATCTCAATGTGAAGTTAGCAGTATTGGCTAAAAACATTGACCAAGAATTTAGCCAGCTCCTTAAATGGCTAGCTGTCAAATTCTGCTTGAAAATGACCTATTGAAGTGCTTTGTGCCATTTTACCATTTCATATATACTGCTATATAATTACACATTGTTGTTAAGGTTGTGGTCCCAAGAGAGAATTGGCTACAGTACCTAGACCTGCCAATAAGCCTGATTATAATTATGTCTTCCTCACCTTAATGAAGGGACTCCAAGGCCATTTTGCTTTGCAACAATTCAGCTAACCCAGCACTGTGCGGGGATAAAATATGGAATCTGTGACTCAGAACAAATTGAGTGCATTTATCCAGTGGGTGAACCTCAGCAGTTTGTTTTATCTCAGAGCCAAAACTGTCTCACCTGACCCAAAACAAAAGCAGAGTTTAAGTGTGGGGAACTTTTCACTTATGTGAACCATCTTAGGAGATGCAATGGCCGTTAAAAAACCTGCCCTTTGTAGTTCTCAATACTTTCTGCTCACCATGGAGGTAAAATTACTTTAAATGTTAATTACTAGGGAACACAATAATTACATGTCAATGTGTTTTCATTAAAGTAAACTTTTTTTTTCATTCAGGACATGTGGAAGCTGAGTCTAGTTCCCTTAGAAGGAGGTAATGAGCTACCTTCTTAAAATGCTGCAGTCCATTTAGATTAGGTACACCCACAATGCAATTGGAGAAGATGTTCCAGGACTGTGATACTGAAGGAATGGCAATATTTCCAAGTCAGGATGGTGAGTGGTTTGGAGGGGAACTTGCATGTGTTGTGTTTCCATGCCTCTGCTGTCCTTGTCCTTCTCCCTGGGAATATTCATGGGCTTCGAGGTACTTTCAAAGGATCCATGGTGAATTTCTGCTATGTCATCTTGTAGTTGGTATATACTATTGTTACTGAGCGTGGTTATAGAGGAAGTGAATGCTTGTGGATGTAATACCTATCCAATGGGCTGCTTTGCCCTGGATGGTGTCAAGGTTCTAGAGAGTTGTTGAAGCTGCACACATTCAGGCAAGTGGAGAGTATTGCATCATATTCCTGACTTGTGCCTTGTAGATATAAACATACTTTGGGGACACAGACGGTGAGTTACTCACTGCAGAATTCCTAGTCTCTCACCTGCTCTTATAGCCAAAGTATTTGTACAGTTAATGGTAATACTCAGAATGTTGATAGTGCGGAATTTAATAACGGTAACACCATTGAATGTCAAGGGGCGAAGATTAAATTCTCTCCTATTGGAGATGGTCATTGTCTGGCACTCGTATGGCACAAAGGTAACTTGACACTTGTCAGCACAAAACTGGATATTGTGCAGATGTGATTGTATTTGGAAATGGACTGTTTCAGTATCTGAGGCATCACGAATGATGCTGAACATTAAGCAATCATCGGCAAACATCCCCACTTCTGACCTTACAATGGAGGGAAAGTTATTGATGAAGCAGCTGAAGATGGTTGGGCCTAGGACAATACCCTGAGGAGCTCCCGCTGAGATGACTGACTTCCAACAACAACAACCATCTTTCTTTGTGCTGGTACGACTCCAACCAGTGGAGAATTTTCTCCTGATTCTCATTGACTCTAATTTTACTAGGGCTCCTTTATGGCACACTCAATCAAATGTGTCATTGATGTCAGGAATAATTGCTTTCACCTCAACTCTAGAGTTCAGATCAAGAGTAGATTGATGTTGCAAATACCTCAGCCTCATGCTTGTAACACATAATATAGCACGCAATAGCAATGCTAAAGATTCCTTTGCTTTTGCGTTGCAATTGATGTAATTAATTTGTACATGGTTGCTAAATTCAAGCATTTTTGTAAAGAGCATCTGAACAGAGGTGGCAATGGTACAGCAAAGAGTCCGTTTCAGTTTTCCTATCAAGCAGCTTGTCAGTTTCAGTCTTCCTATCAGCAAAGGAACATCAGCGGGTCTCAGTTTGCCAGAGATGATGTAAGAGAAATTTCACAAATTATCTAGAAACTATTTTTGGGCTGTATATTAGTTCTTAACAATCTCTATTACATCTCCCTGCAGTTTTAGTTGGTCATTGAATAAAGTAAACACTATATTTAAACAAATGTCTCAGACAATTGTAACTTCATTTGATTTACGTAATTGCTCTAACATGTAACAAGATATTATCCCATTTGGATGCCTTAATTTTTGCAAGAACATTCTCATTGTTTACCTTTACATCTTTCTTCACATAATATATACACTCTTGCAGAAGTACCACCACAGACATGATGCCATTATTAAATATATCTGGGTGACTAAAATATGCAAAACAAGAAAAGTAAAAATGCATTCTGTACAGGGTGGTCTAATTATGGGAGTTGCTTCTTTCAGAAAATTACTTCATTTTTTTCCAAATCTAAGCTATATAATTACTTTCATTTGTAAAAGCCAAATGCAGTATCAAATCTTCTATCAAGCATAGGGAGCCAAGGGTAATTACATCAATTAGAATATAAATGCTGAATCAGCATTTCTTTTGTTTTTGTGCATGCAAAAGCATCAGACAGCCGACTAAAACGCAGAGTGTGAAAGCTTCCTTTATCAATCTAGATGTCTGCTTTCTTTAAAATCACATAACTTACATCTTGATTTACTTTGGCATTTTACAGAACGAAAAAAATAATATTTCTGTCACTCTTTCAAATATATTACGATCCAAAATGTCAGATTAGATGCTTAGTAATTTGAAACCATTCCTACCCCATGCATAATGCAGTCATGGCAATTGTCACATTTGGAAGGTCAATATTTATCAGAGATAGTTTCTCTATTATCTACAATTATAAGCTGTAAGGGATGGTTAGCTCAGTTGGCTAGGGTGCAGAATAAAGCTGACACTGTGGATTAAATGCCTGTTGTAGTTAGTGGAGGTCTACCTCTTCACCTATCCCATGTTGTGGAGTTGTTACCCTCAAGCTAAACATAACTAATTCTCTCTCCCTCTCTGATGGAGAGAGATGTTTATAATGCTTATAGCTCCTTACCGCAATTCTAAACTAGCATGAGTAATTACCTTTGCTGTTCAGGCAAGGAGTGCATAATGTGGGTTTTAAGAATTCCCTCAAACATTTCAATGAAAATAAACATCTGAGGAGACAAATGTCAATAACTTTGAAGTGTTTAATATGGAAATAGACCTTCATTGTGCTTGTAAGCCACTGTTCTTCATGATATCTATAGACTGGATAGTAATCCCTTGAATATATGAAGTTGAGGGGTTAATCTGATTGAAACGATTAAAATGATGAAACATTTGATGGGATGGATGCATGGAAACTATGTCTACTCAAATGTAGATTAAGAAAAAAAGTCTTACAATTACAGACTACTTTCTTTTACATGCACATGCTGTTAAAATGTTTCATTTTCTGACAGTAGAATATCTTTCCCCTTTATTTCAGTCACTGACATCTTTAGAATCCCTATGGTATGGAAGAAGGCCATTTGGCCCATCAAGTTCACACCAATCCTCTGAAGAGCATCCCATCCAGACCTCCCACCCCTGCCCCCTATCCCTGTAACCCTGCATTTCCCATTGCTAATCCACCTAGCCTGCACAACCCTGGACTTTATGGGTAATTTAGCATGGCCAATCCACCTCACCTGCACATCTTTGGACTGTGGGTGGAAACTGAAGCACCCAGAGGAAACCCACACAGAAACTGGGAGAACATGCAAACTCCACACAGACAGACAGTCACCCGAGGCTGGAATCAAACCCGGGTCCCTGGTGCTGTGAGGTAGCAGTGCTAACCACTGAGCCACCGTGCCACTGACAATCTTTTACCCACAATTGCTTTGTACCAATTACTGAGTCCTCTCAGCTTTAGACGATCATCTTTTTCTAGTTTCTCTCCCATGTCCCCGCCCTTATTTGTCCATGAGATCCACCTGCTGCTTCAACCTTGTTCCCACCAAACGTCCGACAATGCAACTTCACTGCCAGGCTCTTCATTAGCTCATGTTAAAGCTATCTATTTTACCCTCCTCTTTAAAAAAAGTCTCACCCCTTCTTTTCAAACTACAACTTTACCTCCAACTGCTCTTTACTCTCCAAAGTTCATTAAAAATTGACTCCAAAACTTGTGGCTTCCTTCCCTGCAACTTTATGCTGGAACCCTTCCAAAAATCATTTCTAACAATGTCATTGTCTCACAAAATTACATTGACCATTTATCAAAGTCACAAATGATATACTGTGACTATAGTAAACCAGTCATCCTCAATTTTCTCAAACAGTCCTTTGCACAACCACAATAAAGAAACTGTGCAAGGGAGGTCAGACACATCCACTTATATTTTGCTAGTGTCATCACATTCTTTTGGTATTGTAACCATTTTGCAGAAGCAGAGAAAGAAAGTTGCAAATGTTAGAAGTGGACTGCGTGGAGAGAATGGGATGACATTGTTTGCGAAGAATGACTGTGAGGGTTCAGATTCTCCTGCTCGCCACCTCAACTGCTTCCAGCCATACCTGCTTTGTTACAGAGATAGACGTCTTTCTTCTTTTTGCTTGGAACCATAACTCTCTGTGGGTCCTCACAGCAGGTTGCATGATATCTATACTTGACTCAGAGAACTGGGTACAACTTTCTTCTGTTGTTGAGATTTCTTTGCTCAAGTTGCCACTTTCCACCTGCCTGCTTTGAAATTGTCTCTTGTTGGAGTCCCTTTAAACATTGAAGCTTCTATGGTCAGTTGTGGCTCTTAATCTTTTACTTATAAATTCTGGCCCACCCAGCCACTCTGATTAATCAGGAAATCCAGAAGTAGGATGTTAATTGTGGGAGTCAGTTAAAAGCCATTGAAAAACCACTCCATGTGGATTCCTAGCCAATCATCTGTTTCCCTTGCCATCAGTGGGTCCAAATGCTAAAAGGCAATATTTTGTTTCTCCATTGCCATTGGTAGAATGAGGGATGAGGTCATCCAATCAGATTTTATGGAGTTAAGGAAGTGACAAACAGGCAGACCTTCAAAGGTAATGCCTACGAGATTAAGCCTGATTCTGAGCATGCACAAATTTAGAAATGGGGGAAACAGTGTCACTATAGAAATGGTTCAGGAGGAATGGATTTATATTCCAGGAACACTGAAAACTGTTCTGCAGTAGGTGAGGACTATCCAAATTGATTCTTAACACAGAGATAACAAGCATGGGGCTGGATGAACACAGCAGGTCAAGCAGCATCATAGGAGCAGGAAAACTTGACGTTTCTGGCCTAGACCCTTCATCAAAAATGGGGGAGGGGAAGAGGGTTCTGAAATAAATAGGGAGAGAGGGAGAGGGGGAGGCAGATAGAGGATGGATAGAGGAGAGGATAGGTGGAGAGGAGGCAGACAAGTCGAAGAGGCGGGGATGGAGCCAGTAAAGGTGAGTGTAGGTAGAGGGGTAGGGAGGAGATAGGTCAGTCCAGGGAGGACGGACAGGTCAAGGGGGCGGGATGAGGTGAGTAGATAGGAGATGGGGGTGGGGCTTGAGGTGAGAGGAAAAACAGGTTAGGGAGGTGGAGATGAGCTGGGCTGGTTTTGGGATGCGGTTGGGGGAGGGGAGATTTTGAAGCTTGTGAAATCCACATTGATGCCATTGGGCTGCAGGGTTCCCAGGCCAAACAAGATTTGCTGTTCCTGCAGCCATCGGGTGGCATCACTGTGGCATTGCAGGAGGCCCAGGATGGACATGTCATCTGAGGAATGGGAGGGGGAGTTGAAATGGTTCGCGACTGGGAGGTGCAGGTGGTTGTTGTGAACTGAGCGCAGGTGTTCTGCAAAGCGGTCCCCAAGCCTCCGCTTGGTTTCCCCGATGTAGAGGAAGCCACAACGGGTACAGCGGATGCAGTATACCACATTGGCAGATGTGCAGGTGAACATCTGCCTGATGTGGAAAGTCTTCTTGGGGCCTGGGATTGGGGTGAGGGAGGAGGTGTGGGGGCAGGTTTAGCACTTCCTGCGGTTGCAGGGAAAAGTGCCGGGTGTGGTGGGGCTGGAGGGGAGTGTGGAGCGGACAAGGGGGTCGCGGAGGGAGTGGTCCCTCCGGAAGGCAGATAAAGGTGGGGAGGGAAAAATGTCTTTGGTGGTGGGGTCTGATTGCAGATGGCGGAAGTGTCGGAGGATGATGCGTTGGATCCAAAGGTTGGTGGGGTGGTATGTGAGGACGAGGGGGATTCTTTTTTGGTTATTATTGCGGGGACAGGGCGTGAGGGATGTGTTCCGGGAAATGTGGGAGATACGGTCGAGGGCGTTCTCGACCACTATTGGGGGGAGGTTGCGGTCCTTGAAGAATTAGGACATTTGGGATGTACGGGAGTGGAATGTCTCATCCTGGGAGCAGATGCGGCGGAGGCGAAGGAATTGGGAATAGGGGATGGCATTTTTGCAGGAAGGTGGGTGGGAGGAGGTGTATTCCAGGTAGTTGTGGGAGTCAGTGGGCTTGAAATGGACATCGGTTTCTAGGTGGTTACCGGAGATGGAGACAGAGAGGTCCAAGAAGGAGGGAGAAGTGTTGGAGATGGTCCAGGTGAACTTTAGGTTGGGGTGGAAGGTGTTGGTGAAGTGGATGAACTGTTCGAGCTCCTCGTGGGAGCACGAGGCGGCGCCGATGCAGTCATCAATGTAACGGAGGAAGAGGTGGGGTTTAGGGCCAGTGTAGGTATGGAAGAGGAATTGTTCCACGTAACCTACAAAGAGGCAGGCATAGCTTGGGCCCATGCGGGTACCCATGGCCACCCCCTTTGTCTGTAGGAAGTGGGAGAAGTTGAAAGAGAAGTTGTTGAGGGTGAGGACGAGTTCAACTAAGCGGATGAGGGTGTCGGTGGAGGGGGATTGGTCAGTTCTGTGGGACAGGAAGAAGCGGAGGGCCTTTAGGCCATCAGCATGGGGACTACAGGTGTATAGGGACTGGACGTCCACAGTAAAAATGAGGTGTTGGGGACCGGGGAATTGGAAGTTCTGTAGGAGGTGGAGGGCGTGGGTGGTGTCACGGACGTAGATAGGGAGTTCCTGGACCAAGGGGGTGAAAATAGCGTCTCGGTAGGTGGAGATGAGTTCGGTGGGGCAGGAGCAGGCGGAGACAATGGGTCGACCAGGGCATTCAGGTTTGTGGATTTTGGGAAGGAGATAGAAGCGGGCACTGTGGGGTTGGGGAACAATGAGGTTGGAGGCGGTACCCAGGACCAATAAGTTTGCAGCAATTGGGCAGGGTTCAAACTAACTTTGTGATTGATTTTGCCTGAGGTCCCAACAGCAGCTACAATTGAGTTCTAGCATTACTGTGACTGCTAGAGCTCCTGGCCAAACACATTATCTGGCAGCTCTCAAGAATGGGACTTCCTCCCACTGTGGGACTGAAGTCCCAATATCAGCCTATTTAGAGAGCATTACGAGGCACTTAGTTTTTAACTGCATCAGCGCTAGTTGACGATTAGAATTAGCAAAGTGTTTGACCCTTCTGGGCAATAATGGATGAGCAATAAATGCTAGCCTAGCCAGCAGTGCCTTCATAACATGAATGAATCACAAAAAGGAATGGTAATGGGAGAGGCAGAGTGGTGGATGAACAATATGCGCTTCCTCTCCCACCCCTCCATGAAATCCAACGCAGGATGTTATGATTTTGCTGGAAAATAGATCGATCTGAATACTAAATATTCCCGAATACAAAGTGCTCAGAAAAGATAGGGAAGGAAAGAAAGAAGGAGGGATATTTGTCATGATTAGGAAGCTGAACGTTAGCATTCAGTTGCAGCAGGCAGTGAAGAAGGCAAATGATATTTTGTCATTCATAGTGACAGGATTCGAGTACTGGAGCAGGGATGTCTTGCTACAGCTATACAGGTCATTGATGAGACTGCACCTGGACAATTGTGTGCAGTTTTGGTCTCCTTATCTGATGATATGCTGGCTACTGAGGGAGTTTAACCAAGGTTTACTATACTGATTCCTTGGATGAGGAGGTGCCAGTGATGGACTGGGATGGGCAAGGTCAGAAATCACACAACGCCAGCTTATAGTCCAACAGGTTTATTTGAAAACATAAGCTGTCAGAGCCTCATTCCTTCTTTATGTGTTAGTGAAAGAGATGGTATCAGACACATTTATAAGTAAAAGATCAAAGGGTCACACCACTGATGAGGATATATTAAACAAACCTAAGATGTTGTTAAATCTTTAATCAGTTAGAAGGTTTTAATTTATTAATATGTAAATGTAAATATAAAGCCTCAAATTATTACATATTAATTATATCTATTAATCAATTAAAACCTTTTAACTGATTAACGATTTAACAGCATCTTGCATTTGTTTACTACATCTTCATCAGTGGTGTGACCCTTTTACTTATCTTTTATTTATAAACTCCATGTCTGATACTACCTTTCTCACTAACACCTGAAGAAGAAGCGAGACTCTGAAAGCTTGTGTTTTCAAATAAACCTGTTGGACTATAACATGGCGTTGTGTGATTCCTAGGATGCAGATTGATGGCAGGGTGGTTGTGGATAATTAAACAAGTACCAGGAGGAAGAGACTCCACAAATATTTCCATCCCTGACGTTGGAGGAGCTCAGCAAGTTGGTACAAAAGACAAGGCGGAAGCATTTGCAATCATCGCCTGCCTGAATTTTCAAGTGACTGATCCATCCCAGCCTCTTGCAGAGGGCTCCAGCATCACAGACATCAGGCTTCAAACAATTTGAGTCACTGTCCATGATGTGAAAATGCAACTGAAGGCACTGGATGCTGCAAAATTCTTATCATTATGGTCCTGGTTCAAAAATGGACCTAAGAAAGGAAGCAGTGATTGTCTTTGCCATCGGGGCAGCATTCAACCAAGTCTGGCATCAAGGAGCCTTTGCAAAGCTAGAGGCAATGGGAATCAGGGGGAAAACTTTGCTGCTTCGAGCCTTGCCTAGTTGAAAGGATTATAGATGTGATTGTTGGAAGTCAATCATTCCAGTCCCAGGACATCGCTGCAGGAATTCCTCAGGGGAGCATCCTAGGCCCAAATATTTTCAAGTCCTTCATCAACGATCTTCTCTCCAAGATAAGTTCAGAAATTGGGATGTTTGCTGATGATTCCAGACAGCTCAGCAACATTCGTGAGTTTATAGATTCAAGGATAATGAATATAACATTTTTATTCAAAAATAGAGAGAGATAGACAGAAAGCAGAAAACTACAGGCCACTTAGCTTAACATTTGTGACATGAAAAATGTTGGAATCTATTATTATTAACGAAGTAATAGTGAGACACTTGGATAAGTTCAGGATAATGAGGTTGAGTCAACATGGTTTTGTGAAAGGAAAATCATGTTAAATCAATTTAGTGGAATTCTTTGGGGAAGTAACATGTGCTGTGGATAAAGTGGAACTTGGTGGGTGCACTGAGATTTCCAGAAGACTTTTAAGAATGCTGTGAGCCCTGGATAGAGTGGATGTGAAGTAGATGTTTCTACCAGTAGGAGAGACTAGGACCTCGGGGCACAGACTCGGAGTGAAAGGATGTCCCTTTAGAACTGAAATGAAGAAGAATTTCTCCAGCTAGAGGGTGGTGAATCTGTGGAACTCATTGCCACAGAGGGCTGTGGAGGCCTAGTCACTGAATGTCCTTAAGACAGAGATAGATAGGTTCTTGATTAGTAAAAGGATCAAGGGTTACAGGGAGAAGGCAGGAGAATGGGGTTGAGAAATATATCAGCCATGATTGAATGGCAGAGAAGATTCGATGGGCCAAATGGTCTAATTCTGCTTCTCTACCTTATGGTCTTATGGCTTTATGGAGAAATTACCACATCAAAGGTTATTGTGAAAAATAAAAGATCGTCATGTGCGGGTAGCATATTGACATGGTATGAAAGACTGCCTTGGTGTCCTAGGGCAAAAATAAAAAAAAACGTTAACATGCAGGTACAGCAAGAATTAAGAAAGCTAATAGAATGTTATCATTTATCACCGATGGAATTAAATACTAAAGTGAGGGATGCTGTTATTCAGGGCACTGGTAAGACCATATCGAGAGTATTGTATGCAGTAAAAGGAATGCCATAAATATATTGAATGCAGTTCAGAGAATGTTTACCTGGTATGGGTTTTGGGTTGTTTTTTGAGGAAAGAGTGGACAGGATCAGCTTATATCCATTGGAATTTAGAAGCATCATAGACAAATTAATTAAAATTTATAAAATCTTGAGGGAACTTGACACATCGTCCATTTAAAACACAGATTAGATTTTAAAAATTTAGCTCTAAATGCTGTGAGTCTTTGGAACTCACTTCCTTGAATATTTTCATGCAGAAATAAATAAGGATCTCAGTAGAACAGGGGCTACCTACTTAATAAAGTGCAATGAACAGGACAGGCTTATATGTTGCATGGAGCAGGTCCCTTTATGACAGATGCACCAAAAAGTCTAATGCAAATGTAACATCATATGATCAGTTAATGACAGGAGATTTAGGTGCTGGATGACACTGGAGTACCTACTGGGGTTGGGTGTGGTGGAATCAGGAACACTGAAATGATGTCGGTGGACATTTAGAACCTGAATTACATTCAGTCTGTTTCAACCAGGGGACTGAATTTACTTGGTAAAAGCTTTTAGCTTTTTAAGTATTTTATCCATCCCTGAAGAAATAACTGATTTAGTATCTTATCAAGTAATGTTAGGAACATAACATATTATGAGTTTCTGGTGCATAAAAATGGCTTATTCCTCAGTTGCGTTGCTTTCAAAAGTCAAAGCATTCAAAAACAACACGATGACCTGAGAGGCTATTGAATCAGTTACTTGAGACCTAAAAATAACTGGAGACAAATTCCCAAACAGTGAAATAATGCCACTAGTGGATTTTGATGAATTGTAAATATGTAAAAGACTATTGACAGTTCAAAATTCATGTCAAGCTATTGATAAATAAAACCTTGTCAATGCAACTAAAAGAATTCTTTGAAGTCTGTACAATACAGCACATTAAAGAAGATACTGTTCAAGTTGGTCTTAAGCTAACTAGGAAAATCCTTCAAACATCCACTTGGCTTTTATTTGATGAACGGGTTCATGGATTTAAAACTGAGGACAGAATGGAAACGATCCCTATCTGACCTCTTTGATATTACAGACAACAGCTGAAACAACCTTGAGAGGAGGTAAATGAAGGATATCTTCCATAGCATAAAAGCCAAAGGCCCCAGATCTTGTTTCAGGGAGCCAGGGACAATTCCAATAAGCTGGACATTTTGTGCAGGAAGTCACCACATAAATCAGCATATGAAAGAATCCTGGATGTTTTTCTTTGGTTCAATTAAGGTGTATGACGTTCTTGCCAAACAGATTAACAATAGTGGATCTTTTGTGAAGGGGAATGAAAAGATCTGCAAGTTTTATTATTAGTTAAGGCGGATATGGTAGAAACATTCTCACTTCTAATATGCAGCTGAGTTGCAGTAGGAGCCATGATTTGTATATTGCTGGGTTCAAGATAAACCTTTGTTTTTGGTACGATTGACTGTGAACCCTTTAGGTTTCAACTGGATCACAAGGACAAATACAGATTGGCCCCAATGACATCCTGTAAAGATGGCAGCCACTGACAGGGGCTTCACGGCTGAGAAAGGCCAAGCAGTTGTTGCCAGTTCAACTGATGCAACAATGACTTTCCATTCAAGGTTTAAATTGTTCTCAACGTATATATAGAAGCTGTCAATCCACCCTCCCAGCTCCATCCTCCCTTCTCCGCAAACCTGACAGCAATTAAAACCTTTTCAAGATGACAGTGCTGGCCCGTTAGGTAGAGTTTGGGCTTCTGATCCCATCTGCTCCAGACCAGCGGCATCCTTTTCTCACTCTCCATTTCTTCTTTCTCATTTTTCCTTTTTTTCCCTTTCTGCATCTGTTGGAGGGGCAGCGGCTGTAGCACCGGTGGATTAGATAGGATCTCCTGCCAGAAGGAGACTCCTTGGAGCCGGGACTCTTGGTGGTGGCAGCAAGACGTCAGCTGTGGTGTTGGTTGCGGCCGGAGCAGGCAGCCCTGGCTGCAGTAGGCCCAGAACAGGCACTCCTGGCAGTGTCGGCATGGCAGCAGCAGAGCTGGAGGCTCCTGGGGCATTGGCATTATCGTTGCTGTGCCTGAAACTGGGATTCCTTGAGGCCCGGAACATCTGGCAGGAGCCCTGGAGCTGTGCTTAACACCCCAATTTGGACAGAAAATGAACTCTACTTAAGTAATTTCTTCTTATTCTTTTTATAACTCAAATTGGCACTGGATTGTGGCAACAAAACACTTTTCACTGTATCTTCCTAGATATTTGAGACAATAAAATCTTTCATTCAGATGAAGAGAAGTTTAAAAGGCCACCTCTGCTTTGCAAAGTTTCCAAATGCCAGTGGCCAAGAAAATCAGCAGACACCAATCCAGTAAAGTCAGATAACTTAATGATAGCTTTGTCAAGGTTTACACATTTTCAAGAGACAAAGGACTGGCAAGACATCTGACCATTGTCAATGTTGTGTGTGAATAATTACAACCTTTCTACTTGTAAGAACCTCTAAAGAATGGTTGCTGACAATTTGAGTGCGTGTCCACTGTTGTAAGAAAAGAAGAGAGGAATGGCATGTTTTCTGATCAATCTTTTCAGAGGTAATACTACATACCTCTGGAACAGGTGTGATTAGAACCCAGGCCTCCTGGCTCAGAGGTTGGGGCATTACCTCAAGATCTCCTATAGAATGGAATAGAATTTACTGGAAGGAAACAATAAACATGGTCATTAAAAGCAATTGAGACACAACAAGACACTACTATTCGGAGGTTATCCTGTGAGTTTCTTTAGTTTTGCATATTCAATGTATTGCTAATTTGATTTGAGAAAAGGTTAAAGTGATAAATAATGATACTGTTTACATTTTCAGTTGCATTAACATATATAAATAAAATAAAATCTTGTAATATTTTCTCTAAAAATAACAGTCCCACAGGAGATGAGGACACATTTGGAAAGTGTCATAAAGAAAGCCAATAACAAGGGGGCTACAAAGGGTTATAGGAACACTGAGGCCATGAGTTGGAATAGAAGGTGTGAAGAGTTATGGTGGAGTAGAATGGCATAGACGGGGCGTGGGGAATAGCAGGGAATGTGATGAAGTGTGAACAGTGTAATCTAGAGGGCCTAATATTAAATAAATCATTGGCACAAAGTTCCAAAGCAGCAAAGCGAGCCTTTTAACTAACCCACCTTGGCTCTCAACAACTCATGTGGCTGCTTCTGAATTGTTTCTGTGGATGGTGAGTCAGAGTCTGATGCGCACTTATCCGTTTCCCTCGCAGAACAAAGATACTCTGGGTGGTTTTTAATTGTGGTGCGCACCTAGCCTGGAAGCAAAAAAAGCTGAGCCATGAAAATTCCAGGTACAATCCCTCGTAAATGCTGTGTTCAGAAGTCTTAGCTGGAGCTATAGTAGGGGCACTGTAATATGCCTTAGCATTTCATTTAAGGAGGGCCAAACTAACCAGTGTTCTCAATCCAGAAACATTCAATGGATACACATACTTTTGGATGCTCCCAGATGAAGAAACAAACACAAAACGTGCTGGAGCACACAGTTGGTCTGGCAGTATCTGTGGAGAGAGAAACAGAATGAATGTTTCAAGTCTGATATGATTCTTCTCCAGCACCTAAGATGGTTGATGAAGAGTCCCAGTAAAAGGGTTACAAACTACAGATGTCCTGTCCTACAATTAAAATGTTTTTCTAGATTCTTTAGGCTAATGAATCCTATGTTCTTAAGACAATGTACTGTGTTGAAACTATCACTTATCCTAAACATTAATTTTATTTGTATTATCCCGGAATAGGTTTTAACAGCTGAGTATATTTGTTTAACAATAGCCAATGCATATTACCATGTCAAAATATCTCTTGGTCAATACATCACCTCTGAACTCCTAATCCCCATGCCCCATCCATGCCAACCTATTCCACCATAACTCTTCACACCTTCTATGCCAACCTATGGCCTCACTGTTCCAATGGCCTCTTGTACACTCTTGGCTATTGGTTTTCTTTATGATACTTACTAAATGTATCCTCATTTCCGGTTTAAAAAAATGCTTACAAGATTTTATTCTTTTATTAATATATTATCACGCAATTGAAAATGTAAACATCCTGCCATTCCAAAAGACCAACCATCCTACAGATGGCAATGAAGGACCCACGTTGACCTGTATCTTTATGGCAGCATCAGTTGAAGGATTTCTTTCTCTTCTTCAAATGGTGGCATAAGATCTTGAAAATCCACTTGAACCTCCATAATAGATAATGTTTTAATTCAATGCATGATACACACCAAATAGGTCATCTTGCTGTAGCCTGAGAAAAAATATTTTCACATAGATCTAGTGAGATCAGTTGCATCTTGGGCAATGTTAATTTCATTCTGGTATCAGCTGATTTATCTGATTTATGACACCCAGCTACAGTGATGTCACCAAGGAGGCAAAGCAACAAATTATATTGCAGATGTTTCAGACGCTGAAAAGCAGAAACCAACAAGCAAGTTTTATTATTCACTTTTATGTTTCTACAGAATGTAAAAGAAGAAATGGGACTCACGCATGGGATTCATGGAAAAGCTGAACCATAATAAAAAAAACATAAAAACATTCTGACTTTTTTTTCAAAAATGTAGGCAATTTTTTACTTGGAATGAACACATTTAACATTCCACAAATATAAAAATATCTTTTCAGGACCAGAGAGGTTATTTAGAACTAATCATGACTTAGTCTTGTTATTTAACATGTTATGAGTATAGTTATTACAATTGCTGTTATTACAACAGAAATAGATGGGCTAAATCACTCCTTCAGCTGTAGTTATCTCTGTGATTTTTGTAAATGGCATATTTTTATTAGCACAATAAATTCCATGCCATGGTGGAGTGTATCTACCAGAGATACAATGGTATAGCTTTTACACAAGTTCTTTTTGATACCATGGCAGCTGTACAGTAATAAAAAGATACAATGAAAGCAATTTGACATTTGAAGTAATGAAAATAGCACAAATTTGTTTTAAACTTGTAACATTTCAGATGTTATAGGCATTCTTAGCATGAGTTTTCAGTGCCTATAGTTTAGTTAATAACCTATAAAGTACTAACAAGACTAAACTACATGAAGAAGAAAATCTAATAAAGATGACTGTGCTATTTTTTCATCTATGAAGTAGTTTCTCTTGACAAGAGAAATGAGATTGAGATGATTTTGGCATCCTGCATGTTGTGCTAGCTGAGTAACGCCGTCCTTCCTAACAAGCTCTCAGTTAATAGCTGGGTGGGATCTTTCCGCTGTTCATGGAATGATGACAGGGTAAATGTGAAAAAATAAATATGCTCACATTGATCATAGCAATGATATCCTCGCAAGATACTGAATACTAGTTACAGTTAGCAACTTGTTCGTAACTTTGAAACCAATGTCTTTGATAGTCCATTTTCAGCAGAAGCTTACTGTTCCTTACTGTTCTGGAGTACTTGAAACCATGTAACATTTCTCAATTTACTAATGTTTAGTTCTTGGCCTAAAGCTATCAACATTAGCTCATTTCTCATAAACTTATTCAGTACTGATTGACGCATGGCAGCAGCTGATGGACAAGGAATATTTAATGTTTTGTCAAGTGCGGGAATGGTCAAACATAGTCATGTATTTAATTAAATGTTCCCATTTAATATTGATTCAGTTGGCTATCTTATAACACAAGTTGTCAATAATGTGAGATAACAAGGTGCAGAGCTAGATGAACACAGCAGGGCAAGCAGCATCAGAGGAGCAGGAAAGCTGACGTTTCGGGCCTACACCCTTCTTCAGGAAGGCTTCGCAGTGGGGTTAAAATTGTTTCAGAGTCTATTTATTTTTCAGGGTCTAGGCCCGAAACGTCAGCTTTCCTGCTCCTCTGATGCTGCTTGGCCTGCCGTGTTCATCCAGCTCTATACCTTGTTATCTCAGATTCTCCAGCATCTGCAGTTCCTACTATCCCTTGTCAATAATGTGGCTGATTTCCCTATTATTTGCAGGTGGGAAGCAGTTATTTCACTGTGGACAAAGCACAGAAAGTGGGGTTTGAGACATGGCATGCAGGCTCCTGTAGTTTTTTATCACAGCCCAGGATTTCAGAGCTTTCATAAAATCTGCGGTGTGGGTCAATACCAGGTCCAGCCCTCGGAGAAGCATGAAAATGGTGTGGGAAGGAATCATTCCAGATATCACCACTTTAGTTACTCCCATCTTCATCAGAAAGTATCCAGAAGTTGACATAACCAAAAACTTATGCCAACATGAAAGAATGTGTATGGGCTCTGCCAGATTACAAAATGTGAAGATGTTGGGTCAGGAAAGCTTATGAAGCTTCCCAAATGCTGGTTCAACACTGAGGCCTTCAAGCTGCTGTTTTCCAAATTCAATCAGCAGTCCAACAGTTAGCAGCCACTTCTGACTTGTGACAGGCAGATGGCCCTGCTCTGAGACCAAAGTTGTTACTGGACCTTGTCATGACAGGACGAAGTGGGTCCAAAAATTCCCAAATACCATGAGAAATTCACCCATCAGGAGTTGCCAAATGTTCAAAAACTGAAGAAGTATCTAATCTCAAAGTGTTTGCTTTTGGCTGAGATGATATGTAAAAGGAAACACATTTTTGATAATTTGATTGCATTCTCTATAATAAATAACTTTTTTCAACTTTCAGATTGACTTACACAAGGTCACTGTGAACTGATTGTATGTGTTCAAAGCTAAATAATTTATTACTTACTTGGATTGATTGAAATTGAGAAGAATGGCTTCAATGTCACAATCCTTTTGGTCCTGATTATGTAAGGCAGGCAAAATCCATGCGACACCAGTCTCACGTGCAATGATAACTGAGAAAGTGGACTGCTCTAAATCTTGTAGTGAGTTCTTCATATATTCTTCAAAAGGCTACCGAAAAAGTAAATGTTTGCTGTGTCAGCTTGGGCTTCCCACACACTCTAAGCTAGGAATTGCTAAAATGTGGCAATGCAGCAGTCCTTAAAGGGCTGCAGATCACCCTTGAAGGAGAAGCTGTGCTGAAAGAAAATTAGATCTAATTGTTCGCAGTGATCAAATATGGGTAACCTGTTTGGAGGGGCTGGTCTTGGAATTAGAATGAACTGATTAGGAATCTCAAGTGAAAGCACATGTGAAATCTAAAGAGAGAAAGGTTGCCAGCCAGTTAGCCAGTTCCCTTCCATTTGGTTGAAAATGGCATTTGGATCAACATGAAGCTAAATGTGCTCCTTTCCAAATTACATGTGGGGCATATCAACTATGTCACCAATCTAAGTCACTCATTCTGGGGGATACCATTCAGAGTGCTGTGTAAGACTGTGTTGTCCCTTTTATACACATTCTTTTACTGTGCTTATGTAGTGCTATTCTCACTGCTATTGCAGAAATCCAGATTAATGGCACTGGGGCATGGGTTCAAATCCCACCACGGCAACTGGTACCATTTATATTTAAATTGATAAAAAGCTGGAACAGAAAGATAACGCCAGTTATTGATGACCATAAAATCATCATCAGTTGTGGTAAAAAAACGGATGTGGTTTGCTAATGTCCATTGGGGAAGGAAATCTGCCATCTTTCACATAACTTCAGATCCAATGTAACGTGGTTGACTTTTAACTGTCTGCTGCAAAGGAAAATGGTATATGTTTCTTGAAGGTGAAGAGGGAGGTGTGAATTCAGGAACAACAAAGCAATGTTGATGCAGCTTCGCCAAGGTGCTGTTCTGCTGTTTGGATCTTTCTCAGTGGTGTCAGTAGCTGTGAATTCAGAAGATAATTATGTTTCCTAATGGCTTCTACCCATCGTTTAATTCTTTCAAATAATCTGAGCAGTGTGAACCGCTGGGCAACAATAAAGCACATTTCTGTCTCAGAAAATAGTTGAACATTAATTGCACGCAAAGTCTTGCTGTTACTGAAAGATTTACCACGTTACCTGAATATTCAAACAAAATCACATGTACTGGTTGCGCTTTCTCACTTTTGTTCCCTAATCTACCAGTGAAAGCTAAATACAACAAACTTACACACTGTTTGCACGCAACTACCTGAACTTGAGATCTTCTTGGTCTACACGTTGTGAAGCTGGAGGAACACAGCAGGTCAGGCTGCATCAGAGGAGCAGAAAAGTTGACGTTTCAGGTTGGGGCTCTTCTTCAGACCCGAAATGTCAACTTTCCTGCTTCTCTGATGCTGTCTGACCTGCTGTGTTCCTCCAGCTGCACACTGTGTTGACTCTGACTCCAGCATCTGCAGTTCTTGCTATTTTCATGGTCTATATGGCTCAGTCCCAGACAACTTGATGCCTTCACCCAATAAATTATGAGATGAACATGAGCCACGTCCCAACACCAATTTGCAAAATGTACAGATTTAAAAAACTTGTTGAGGTGTAGAACACTGTATTGGATTACCTTCCTCCTTCCATTTATTTCCATCTCCTTAATTCAAGTTTACCATTAGCCTGTCAGATCCCATGAAAGATATCTTTGTTTTGTTTTAAAGATGACAGTTTTTTTTTCTGAGCGACTCTTGCTACATAAAAGCCTATTGCAAAAGATATTTTTAACAAAAACATTATCTTCACAAGAGACATTTCCCCCATTCTGATGTAGTGATACTCAGACATGCATAAATACTGCAGATGATGCGCAGCAATAGTGCCCCCCCTCCCCCCAACAGATCCTTTGTATTCCATTTTGTACAGTTCAGGAATGATGAAGGAAACTTATTTCCTATGCTGTTATGAAGCTTCGCACAATTTTCACTGACTCTTCAATGTGTTTTCAAATTTTACTACAAAAGCAAGTCAGTGATAAGCTAAAACAAAGTTATAGGCCAACTCCAACAAAAAAAAACTGATAGTAGTACCTTAAAAGTTTGACAATTTTCTTGCAATGAAAAAGAACAAATGATGGTCAAATCACTGTAGCATGATCTCAGGAACATATAACTTAGAACTATGTGCTACCTGACAATGTGATTTTTATAAGAGGCAGCACATAAGGAATCACCATCCATCTGCAATAACTTTCTTCTTGAATAGTTCCTCAGAATTGTGAATGACTTGAATCCACTCTGGACTGTTGGTTCTGAGATGACTGACAGTCCAACGCTCAATCTGCAGACTCTGCTACATGTAGGGTAGGTGGTGTTTGAATGGTTAGGCGGATTTGGAGGTTTATGATTACCACCAATACCCGAATTACACCTCTGCACATCTGTAGCAAAGTCTTTCGATGTGTTTGGTGCCTTCCAAATGGACCCTCTCTTTTTTGGCTGGTCACAAGGCAGGTCTCCCATAAGTTAGGGTATATCGCAGGATCACAAAATTATTGTCATGCAGAGGAAGGCCATTCGGCCCATTATGTCTGCACCAACTCTTCAAATAAGTATGATTACTTAGTGCTAATGTCGTCCTTCTTCCCTACTTCCCTGCACATCATTTCTATCCGAATATCTGCCTCTATTACATTTCCAGGCAATGCAACCATGAACTCATTGTCAATTGTCAGAAAAATGCATCTGGTTCACAAATATCCTTTGAAGAAGGAAACTGCCATCCTTACCTGCTCTGGTGTTGGTTCTATAAACAGTTTGTGGAAAAAATTCCTGACGCCAAGGGACCATGTTAACTCTGTGAGTTCACAAAAAACAAAATCTGTACTAGGTAGCCATAGGTACTAGGTAGCAGTTGCAAGCAGAACATACATGCCACACAATTTGTCATATAACAAATGCTGATTTGTATCATTCACACAGACAATTAAATTGTTCATATTTGGACTCTTGTCCATACCACATTCGCACTACATACTCAGTTACACAAATCCACCAAGTATTCAGATGACACGAAACTTGGAAGAATTGTAATTTATGGCCTACGTGGGACTCCAGTTCCACAGCAATGTGGTTGATTCTTAACTGCCCTCTGGGCAATTAGAGATGGGCAATAAATGCTGCCCTAGCCAGTGATGCTGTCATTCTGTGAATGAATAAAGGGAAAAAAGAAACTACTCGCTGTATGAAAAAAGTTTCTGTCATATCACCCTTGCTTCTTTTGTAAATCACTTTAAATATATGCCCTCTCAGTCCTGTTTCTTTTATGAGTGGGGATAGGCTTCTGCCAATCTACTCTGTCAGCTCACTCATGATTTTGATAACCTCTATCAAATTTCCTCTCAGTCCCAACCTCTTCAATCTACCCTCATAACTGATGTAACTCATTCCTGGAACCATTCTCATAAAGCGCTTCTGCACTCTCTCTAACATATTTACATATTCCCTATAACGTGGCACTCACACTGTTCACAACACTCCAGCTGAGGTCTAACAAGTGTTTTATAAAAGTTCAACATCACCTGCTAGGTCCTGTACTCTAGGCCCATATTAATAAAGCCTAAGACAATGTATGCTTTATTAACTGCTCTCCACTTGTCCTGCCATCTTCAGTGGTCTGTGTCCTTATACACCTCTGCTCTTGCACCCACTTTAGAATTGTACCCCCTATTTTCTATTGTCTTTCAATGTTCTTCCTACGAAAATGCATCACCTCATACTGCTCTGCATTGAACTTCATCTGCCTCCCTTCAGTCCACTCCACAACTTGTCGATGTCCTTCTGGAGCATGTCACAAGACACCAGGTTATACTCCAACAAGTCCACTTCTTGAGTACAACACTGAACTCTTCACGGATTACAATTATTCCAAGTTTCATGTCATCTAAATACTTGGTGGATTTGTGTAACTGAGTATGTAGTGCGAATGTGGTATGGACAAGAGTCCAAATATGAACAATTTAATTGTCTGTGTGAATGATACAAATCAGCATTTGTTATATGACAAATTGTGTGGCATGTATGTTCTGCTTGCAACTGCTACCTAGTACCTATGGCTACCTAGTACAGATTTTGTTTTTTGTGAACTCACAGAGTTAACATGGTCCCTTGGCATCAGGAATTTTTTCCACAAACTGTTTATAGAACCAAAAAGGACCCCACCCTTTGAACTGAACTGGCTGTTTCCTGTAGAAACAAAGCTACTGGGGCGTCCTGTATGTGCCTTGTCAAAATAGAAAATCATGAGATTTTCACAAAGTTATATTCCAAAAATGCTTTTATTATGTTGTTTTTTCTTGTAATTAAACATTGAAACTAACAGAATTTTGTGTTATCATATGTTGCTGCTAAGAGGTTTGGGGACACAATGTTTCCAAAAGGTAAGACAGTTTCCAATCTCCAGCTTTATTATTGTTGGGAGTTTCCCTTTGTGAGGCCCCTCCTATATCACTAACCACTCTGACAATAAAAGTAAGAAAGAAAGGGCACATGAAACATACAGAAATATGTTTCTCATTTGTGTCACGACATAAAATACTAAAACATTTTCTTTTATGTCCATTTTAGAAAAGGGGTCAGTGAGACTTGAGATTCTACATTTTATTTGGGCAGGAAACAGCTTTGAGGAAAGATTTTATTGTTTCGCTCAATAAAAGGAAAAGCCTGATCCTGGCTGCTCAGATTAAATCTGCAAGCATTTTTAGTGCTGTTATTGTGCTCAGATGGGTATGTTCCCAAGGTGATTTGACATTTTTAATCAGTCCCTGCCCTAGACCCACTTTTCTAAATTGCTGCTCCAGCAGTTAACTGTATGAAAAAAGAGTGCACTACATAGAAATATAAACGGTGCAATGGATTGGAACTTTAAAACATTGTTCAGCTTTAACAATCAAATCATTGGGTACTTCGAAAATTAAATAAACCTACCCTTCACCTCTCCCAAAGTGGTGTGCAAGCTTCATGGCAATAAATATTTTTTCTTAATAATTTTGCGGGATGTGAACCTCACCCACTAGCCAGCAAACATTGTCCATCACTAATTACCCTACAAATAGTAATATCTTCTTGAACTGCAGCAGTCCTTGGGGCTGTGGAGGGAAGGTCTCCAAAGGAGTTGAGGTCAGTATCATTCCTGGAAACAATGGTTTGATGGTTTTCCAGCTATACAAAAGCCTGGTTTGGCCATATCTGGAGTATTGTGTCCAGTTCTGGTCGCCTCATTACGGGAAAGATGTAGAGATATTGGAAAAGGTGCAGAGGAGATTTACCAGGATGTTGCCTGGAATGGAAGGAAGGTCTTACGAGGAAAGGTTGAGAGAGCTCGGGCTTTTCTCTTTAGAATGATGAAGGATGAGAGCTGACTTGATAGAAGTATACAAAATGATCAGAGGTATAGATAGAGTAGACAGCCAGAGACATTTTCCTAGGGTGGAGGTAGCTATTACGAGGGGGCATAGTTTTAAAGTGAGTGGAGGTAGATACAGGGGAGATGTCAGAGGTAGGTTCTTTACTCAGAAAGTGGTAGGGGCGTGGAGGATTGCCAGAGAGGGTAGTGGAGTCGGCCTCATTAGGGGCATATAAGCGGCTATTAGATAGGCATATGGATGATAGTATAGGGTAGGGGTGGAGGTTAGAGAGGCCTTGGGATTAGGGTAAAAATTCGGCACAACATCGTGAGCCGAAGGGCCTGTGCTGTGCTGTATTGTTCTATGTTCTATGTAGGAAGACCAACAGTGCTGTTGGGAAGGAAGTTCCAGGATTTTGACCTGGTGAGAGTAAAGGAATAGCCATGTAATTCCAAGTCATATGATGTATGACTCAGTGCGAACTTGAAGACAGTGGTGTTCCCACGCATCTGCTGCCCTTGTCCCTCTAGCTGGTAGAAGTCATGAGTTTGAAAGTTGCTATCGGAAGAACTTTAGGATGTCACTGCAGTCCATCTTACTGTCACAGTGCATCAGGTGGTGAAGGGATTAAATGTTGAAGATGGTGTCAATGAAACATGGCCTGAATGGTGTCAAGCTTTTTGAATGTTGTTGAAGCTGTACTCATTCAGGCAAGTAGAGAAGATCCATCACATTCCTGACTTGTGCCTTGTGGATGATAGAGAGGCTTTAGGGAGACAGGAAGTGAGTTACTTACTGCATGTTTGGGCCAAGGCTGTTGGAAAATGGAAGAGTTGAGATTAAACTTTTGGTACTAGTAAATACTTTGATAGATCTCAGAAGATGTAGACTAGTTGAAGCTGTCGTCAAACATGAGGCATATAAGTCAGCCTTGGGAAACTAGAAATTGGGTTAGGATAGTTTACTAGTAAATAAAGATGATAGTTTTAATGGATTAGTTTAATTTAATGAGGTATTTGGATGATAATAAAATACTTAAGGAGCTTGATTAGGGAGTTGAAGGGCCAAAGAAAGCAGAAGCACCAGAACTTACAACGTTTTCCATGCATATGATTGCAGAGTTAGCCAATATTCTAAAGGAGTGGGATTTAAAATGGTTTGTGGAATTAGCGGAGGAGTAAACATCAAACACATTTATCTACCTCGTAGAGCTGGGACAATTACTCACACTGTCATTTTGGCTTTAAGATTGATTCAAAAATATGGTAGACTGACAGAGTCTGACAAGTAAGCTTGAAAAACAGGTTCTTATATCACTTGATGAACACAGATTCAATTCAGTAATTTTAAACCACATGCTATAATTTAGTCCAATTCTTTATAGTTGTTTTGCCAAATCCAATTTTCAGTAATTTATTGAAACACACCTATCTTGTGTTACACCACAATTCCTTTTTGTAAGTTGCAACACATTTGGACTGGAAAGATATAGTGGGTAAGAAGACTTATACACCCATACGCATAACCATCTTTGAAAAAGGAATCCTCTCCTTGTCAAGAATATGACACAATATGAAGCATTTTATCAAAGTACATGACCATGTGCTTTTTATTGCCTGACCAGCTGTTAAACCTAGAGTGTGATAAAATTGATAAACATTGGTTTAAAACAAAGTGGATGTTTATCATTTTTAACTCACTCTAGACTTACCAGGTCATGCAATAACATTGGCTCGAACCAAGATGGGAGGTGGGGAGGAGCACTCTTGTGGCAAGCGGTAGTGTCCTTACCTTTCAGCCAGACGCCTGCATTCAATTCCCACCTTCTCCAGAGATGTGCTGTAACACATCTGAACAGGCTGTTTAAAAATATCTAAACAAAGAGTAGTAGTAACATGGAGCATGGTATTAATCAGGAGATGACAGAAGTATGTAGCACAGGCAATACAGTATTGATGAGTGATTTCAATCTGCATATAGACTGGGTCAAGCAATTGTGCACTAAAGCTGCAGAGGCTGCGTTTCTGGCGAATGTTTCTAGAGCAATTGAGGTGCCAAGTAGATAAGATGCTATGTTAAATCCAGTATTTCGTAATGAGCAAAAGCAAATTAACAAAATGGTTTTAAAACAACCTTTTGGATTGAGTGACCATATAATGATAAACTTTTACAATATGTTTGAAAATGAGGTAGATCCTTCTGAAGCAAAGGTGTTAAATTTGAAGAAGAAAAATTATGAAGGCATGAGACACTAATTGGCTGAGGTGAATTGGGAACACTAAAAGGCATGACTATAAAAGGTAATTATGCATAAGTTAAAGTAACTGTCCATTCCTTCAAGGTACAAAAACTTTAAAAGGTGGCTAACAAAGGAAACTCACAATTGGTTGAAAGAAAGGTCTATAAAGTTGCCAGGAATAGTAGTAATTCTGAGGATTGGGAGATTTATAGAATCAACACAAGAAGAGCAAGAAACTGATAAGGAAAAGGAGGATAGAATATGAATGCAATCTAGCGAAAACACATAAAAACGAATTGTAAGAGTCTATAAGTACTTCAAAACATTTAGCTAAAATGAACGTGGATTATTGCTGGCAGTGTCAAGAGAATTTATAATGGGGGATAGAGAAATGACAGAGAAAATAAATGATTACTTTGTGATGGTTTTCGGTGAGGAAGTTAGCAGAAATCTCCCAGAACTACACATCCATGTGGCTGGGAAGACTTCAGAGTGTAAGGAAATTAATATTGGTAAGAAGATTATACTGTAGAAATTAATGGTGTTGAAATTTAACAAATCCCCAGGACCTGATGATTTACAGCCCAGAATGAAGGAGGTGACTCTAGATATAGTCAATGCATTGGTGAATATCCTTCAAAGTTCAATACAGTTTGGAATTATTCCTGCGGATCGGAAAGTAGCAAATGTTATCTCACTATTTAAGAAAGGAGGGAAGAATAAAACAGAGAACTACAGACCCTGATAGCCATGCATCAGTAGGAGGGAAAATGCAAGAATCTATGATAAAGGTTGGGATAAATGGATACTTGGTTGACAATGATCTGATTGGGTATGGTCAGCATGGATTTGCAAATGGAAAATCATGTTTGAGGAACTTGTTAGAGTTTTTTGAAGACCTTACAAACAAAATTGATAAAGCAGCTCCAATTGATACACTATGTTTAGGTTTTTGGAAAGCTTTTGGTAAATGCCCCAACAGGAGGCTGGTTAGAAAATTAAAGCACATGGGTTAAGAGGTAATGTACAGATATGGATTAATAGTTGACTACAGACAGAAACAGACAGTAGGAATAAATGAGTCATTCTCAAGTTGGCAGGCTGTGAAACAGTGGGGTACTGCAAGGGTTAGTACTTGGGCCCCAGCTTTACATAACATATATCAATGATTTGGAGGTGGGAATGAATGTAATATTTCCAATATTATAGATGATACAAAGCTAAGTGGCATTTTGTGTTGTGGGGAAGATGTAAAGTGGATTTGGACAGGCTTAGCAAATGAGCAAGAAGATGGGAAATGGAAAATAATGTGGAAGACTGCAAAATTATCCACTTTGATAGGAGAAACAGATGTGTGGAGTATTTGATAAATATCAAGAGGTTGGAAAGTGCAGATGTGCAAATCATAGAATCCCTACATTGTGGAAACAAGCCCTTTGGCCCAACAAGTCCACACTGAACCTCACAGCATCCCACCCAGACCCCATCCCCCTAATCTACACAGCCCTATGGGCAATTCACCTAACTTGTACATCTTTGGACTGTGGGAGGAAACTGGAGCACCCAAAGGAAACCCACCCAGACACAGGGAGAATGTGCAAACTCCACACAGTTGCCCAAGGCTGGAATTGAACCTGGCTCCCAAGAATTGTGAGGCAGCATTGCTAGCCACTGAGCCACCATGCCACCCCTAGGCCTTGTTAATAAGTCATGAAGGTTAATATCTCTGTGTGACAAGCTATTAGGAAGGCTAAAGGAATGTCAGCCTTTATTGCAAGGCTAATTGAGTATAGGAGTAGTGAATTCTTACTTCGATTGTATAGGAGCTTAGATGGACCACACCTGGAGTACTTGTGCGGATTTGGTCTCCGTTTATCATTGCCATAGAGGGAATGCAATGAAGTTTCACCAGGCGTGTTCCTGGGATGGAGAGACTGTCCTTTGAAGAGAGATTGGACAAACTAGGTCTGTATTCTCCGGAGTTTCAAAGAATGAGAGGTGATTTCATTGAAACCTACAAAATACTTAAAGGAATAGGCAGGGTCGATACAGGTAAGCTGTTTCCCCTCAGTGGGGAGTCCAGAAACAGGGGATACAACTTAAAATTAGGGGAATGCCACTTAGGTCTCAGGTACGGGAAATTGTTTGCGAAACTTCGAAATGTCTGCTGCAATTTGATTTGGAAACTTAGTCTTTGAGTATGTTTAAGTTAGAGATTGATAGATTTCTGATTATTGGTGGCATACAAAGTTTTGGGATACATGAGTAAAAGGCGTTGAAGTATTTGATCAGCCATCATTGTATTGAATGACAGGGCATGTTTGATGGACTGAAGGGCCTACTCCTGTTTCTATGTTCTTCTTATATTCTTATGCCTCCCTGTATGGCTGCATGGAAACACAGAGCTATCTGAATGCAAAAGATGATTTGGTTATAAGGAAGAGTGCCAAGTGGTGCAGACATGCAGCAGTCCTGCTGTGCGTGCACATAGAAGCTTGATCTTGCCAGAGATGAGACATAACAACATTTCCTCATCTTTGCAAGGTAAGAGGATCCAGAATGCCTGGGAGTGAACAAGAGACAGTGGTGGTGGTGTGGCCAACTTGCCAACTCTGTTTCCAATGGAAGAAGAGATTTTGCAGCTGACCAGCCACTATAATTGCAGAACAGTTGGCTGTGGAGAGGCTAGAGCTCAGCCTAGGCACGATTGAGTGTGTTTGGGTTTTGGGGGAGTCAGAGATGATCGCGCTTCTTCTCGAAGTAAGGTCCAGATGTGGATCTGTAGTTTGCGGTATTGGTGAAGGGAAGAATGTTGGCATCTGCTCTTTAATAGGGGTGGATCCGAATCTACTTAATAAATTCCATGGTAAGTATGTGCATGTGAGAAGCAGAATTCTCTTAACTGGCTACTTAATATTATGTAGTCAATATTTATCCTTGAGTTTTTTTCTCACTCGCAAGTAAACCATATCCACCAGCTGCCACCAGCGCGAAGGGACCAGTATTGACTTCAGAGAAAGAGGAGGAGCCTCCAATTTTTCCCAACTCAATTGTACAAAGCAGAGACATTTGTAACTTTGCATGTTCATGCAGGTCGAGCAAGCACAATCTCTAAACTAGCTGTCAGAAGTTGAGTGAGTTCTGGCCTCTGACTCATGGAGGAGTGTTGGAGGGCAGTGAGATGCTGAATACCAGGCTGCTGACAAGGGTCTACAGACATCTGTTAGATGGCACTTGCTGGGTATGCAGTGAGAGGTGGGTGGAGGTCAAATGGAGCATATGTTTACTACTATCACAGTGCTTCATGGATGCCAGCTGTGAACTCCTGCTTGGCACATTGATAGAAGGATGCCCTCACAGTATCCGGGCAATAACTATGCAGTGGTCAATTCTACTAAAGCTTCAGTCATGGTCGTAATGGAGAGGTTGATGAGGATAAAGTGAATAGGCTACTTCCTCATTTTTGTTCCACAACCACCTCAGGCAGACCCAGCCTATCAGCTGGAATACTCCTCTTCATGTGTATTAAAATTCAAATTCAGGATACGCCTTGTGTCTTGATTCCCTCAGAGTTTCTTCTAAATATTTTTTGATATGGAAAAGTATTAATTTGATGGTATGTCATGGGTGGAAAACAAAATCAGGCAGTACATCAAGAATAAAAGAGCCTCACGTGACTTGCAGGCTGTGGTTTGACCAAGTTTCCTACTGTTCTTCCAATGTTGTAGATGGATCGGAAAGGGTTCGTATTTTATCAAATGCGACACTCACTGTGATGATTGTCATGAGGACTTGGTGGGAGAAAAATGTGGATCTCATTGGAGACAGACCTAAGGCAGGGTTCATCCAGTAGTCTTTGTAATAACATACAAAACTATTCTTACACCCTGTAAATTGTTGCAGAAATGCAATGAAATATATCTTCTTCAGTCTACAAATTCTTCTTATTAGACCAAAGGTTACCATCCTGATACACATGAGATCAAGTAAGTCCCTAAAGAACCCACTCACTTCGAAGATATGGATGGCAGTGCAACCAACAATGGTGATCAGCATGAGATCTGAAGATCTAATTTAGCGGAGTCAGTCTCAAAAGGACAAGTATGTTGGTAACCGACAAAACTTCAAGGAAAACAGATATTGCTAATTGCTGAGGCTTAGTGAACGCAAACTACCTCCGGAAAACACTGAGCAATGAAGATTATATTGAACACTAATTTCAGGCCTGATGGATTATGTGCTGGAACAGAAGAAATCTGTAGCTTCAAGTATAGGTTGCAATGCAAGTTGTCGTGAATAGACATCAGAGATTGCGTTGGTCAGAACTAAAAATCCCTGGTACAAGGTGGAAAATTTGAACTGGACACTAGCTCAGGGAGGAAAAACAAAAATTATTTAAAAGTTGGAGCTTAATTTGAGCATTGCCACCATAATGTACAGATATCACACCACATGGTTAGATAAAAATGGACAAACAGGACCAAGGGAGAGAAACTCTGATACCCAGCAGGGGAGGGCTGAGGAAACTGTAACATGGAAAATTTTCGATAGACTCCACTGCATCCATGAAAGCAACCTCTGTGAAAGATGGAAAAACCTTCATTACAGTCAGAAAAGGTAGAAATCATCCATCAAAGCCACAAAGACAGGAAACGCTCCGGCACAGCAGCAAAAAATGCAATTACTGTATTCCTACAAAAGAAAGACACTTAAATTGGATGAAATTCCCACTCATACTGGAAAGCCATAGAATTAGAAATCATACTGCCAGGAAGATTTAACTTCAGAGATGGGTCAAATAGCATTTAGAATTGTAAAGAAAAAATAATGTTGAAGTATAGAAGAAATTCTGAACCTGCTAATAAGCCAGAAGCTGAACAGATAAATACACTTCAGGACACAATTATTATAATTCGCCAAGACATGAAAGAAGCAACAGATACATTCAAAGAAGTACTGAAAACATTTGACAATTATTTTAACCTCAGCACCAATAAACTTCATGGAAGATTGAATATGGGAAAACAACATCTCGGGAATCTATTGGTGATTTAATTAACGATCACTATGAATTAGTAGAGAGATGTGACATGGTGTCTTGAAGTTAGAATGTATAAAGTCCAAATTGAAGACAACGCTGATGACTACCAGATTTATTATAATTCAAAAAGGACAGATTCTAGAGAAAACTATTGAGATAGTGAATGTTGCAATGGTTTGGAAGCAACAAAACTCAGTCATAAGAGAAAATGAATATACTTGGAATAGGCCATGAGAATCCAATCCTTAAGATATAGAATCACAAAAGCCACATTTGATAAGCTAAAATAGTGTGTAGGACAGACACAAGACCCTAAAAGTCTCTGCCGATACTGTGGAGCGAAGAAACTTCAGAGGTACAGCAGTGCCCAGCTAATAATACCAAATATTTTTATTGTAAAACAATCCCAGAAAATATACCAAAGCAGAACACAGCCATTGAAACTGAAAATATTAAAGATTAACTCACGCAAAGAAGTAAATAAGGTAGAATAATCTCCAAAGGAAGACAAACCCAATTTTAGTTCCTTTTTGTAGGGAAATGAGTGACCCAGACTAACATCTTGACAGACTGATATTTATGTCAATGAGCGTTTCATGATTTTAAAGTTGGACACCAGAGAAATTCACATCATGGGCCGAAGGGCCTGTACTATTCTAAATTGCTACAATATTATCAGATAGTGAGTCTTCATTGAGAAAGTGCCATTGTCAGCCAACAGAAATAGAAATACACGGTCAGGAGGACATTGCATTTAATGTTAAATAGGTGCTACAAGCCACTGTCAATCTAGGGGATACCAAATATTAGAAAACATACATACTTCACCAGCAAGTATTCTCACTCTTGAGTGGAGAGGCATGTGTTGATCTTAATTTAATTTGTCAAGTCAAAGAACCGCCAGTCATGAAATAGACAGTAGACGGTTTTAGAGGACTTCAGAGACTCATGCTAGTACCCAAACAAAAAGGTTTAAAACAAAATCAAACAAATCAAGAATGCACCTTCAATTAACAAACTTTTGGAAGTGAACCAATTATAAAGTCATAAAGTCATACAGTGCAAAAATAGACCCTTTGGTCCAACCTGCCCTTGCCAACCATAATCCCAAACGAAACTAGTCCCACCTGTCTGCATTTGGCCCATATCCCTCCAAACATTTCTTATTCATTTAGTAATCTAAGTGTCTTCTAAATATTGTAACTATTTTTATTCATTTGTGGGATGTGGGCATCGCTGGCTGGCCAGTATTTCTTGCCCATTCCTAATTGTCCTTGAGAAGGTGGTAGTGAGCTGCCTTCTTGAACCGCTGTAGTCCTCCTGCTGTGGGTTGACCCATAATGCCATTAGGGAGGGAATTCCAGGATTTTGACCCAGCAACAGTGAAGGAGCAGCGATATATTTCCAAGTCAGGATGGTGAATAACTTTGAGGGGAATTTGAAGGTGGTGGTGTTCCCATATATCTGTTGCCCTTGACCTTCTAGATGGGAGTGGTCATAGGTTTGGAATGTGCTGTCTGAGGATCTTTGGTGAATTTCTGCAGTGCCTCTTGTAGATAGTACACACTGCTGCTCTGTGCATCAATGGTGAAGGGAGTGGGTGCTTGTGGATGTAGTGCCAATCAAGCAGGCTGCTTTGTCATGAACGATGTTAAGCTTCTTGAGTGTTGTTGGGGCTGCTCTCATCCAGGCAAGTGGGGAGTATTCCATCACACTCCAGACATGTGCCTTGTAGATGGCGGAGAGGCTTTGAGGAGTCAGAAGGTGAGTTACTCGCCGCAGTATTCCCAGCTTCTGGCCTGCTCTTGTAGCCACTGTGTTTATGTGATGAGTCCACTTGAGTTTCTGGTTAATGATAACGCTCAGAATGTTGGTGGTGGGGGATTCAGTGATGATAACACCGTTGAATGTCAAGGGGCAGTGCTTAGTTTGTCTCTTATTGGTGTTGGTCATAGCCTGGCATTTGTGTGCTGCCAAAGTTACTTGCCACTTGACAGTCCAAGCCTGAATATTGTCCAGATCTTGTTGCATTTGGACATGGACTTCTTCAGTATCCGAGGAGTTGCAAATGGTGCTGAACATTGTGCAATCATTGCTGAACGTCCCCACTTCTGACCTTATGATGGAGGAAAGACCATTGATGAAGCAGCTGAAGATGGTTGGCCCTAGGACACTACCCTGAGGAACTCCTGCAGAGGTGTCCTGGAGGTGAGATGATTGACCTCCAAAAACCATGACTCCAACCACCGGAGAGATGTCCCCTGATACCCATTGATTCCAGTTTTGCTATGGCTCCTTGATGCCACATTCAGTCAAAAGCAGCCTTGATGTCAAGGGCTGTCACTCTCACCTCACTTCTGGAATTCAGCTCTTTTGTCCATGTTTGAAACAAGGCTGTAATGAGGTCAAAAGCTGAGTGACCCTGGCGGAACCCAAACTAGGCGTCACTAAGCAGGTTATTGCCAAGCAGGTGCTGTCGAATAGCACTGTTGATGATATCTTCAATCACTTTACAAATGATCAAGAGTAGATTGATGGGGCGGTAATTGGCCAGGTTGGATTTGTCCTGCTTTTGATGTACAGGGGTATTTGGGTTATTTTCCACATTGCCGGGTAGATACTAGAGTTGTAACTTGTTCTGGAATGGCTTGGCTAGGGGAGTGGCAAGTTCTGGAGCACAAGTCTTCAGTACTATTGCCAGAATGTTGTCAGGGCCCGTAGCCTTTGCAGTATCCAGTGTCTCCAACCATTTTTTGATATCATGTGGAGTGAATTGAATTGGCTGAAGACTGGTATCTGATATGCTGGGGACCACTGGAGGAAGCAGAGATGGATCATTCACTCGGTACTTCTGGCTGAAGATTGCTGCAAGAGATTCCGCCTTATCTTTTGCACTAATATGCTGGGCTCTTCCATCATTGAGGATGGGAATATTTGTGGAGTCTCCTCCTCCAGTGAATTGTTTAATTGTTCACTACCATTGACAAGTGGATGTGGCAGGACTGCAGAGCTTAGATCTGATCCGTTGGTTGTGGGATCGCTTAGCTCTGTCTGTCACTTGCTGCTTATGCTGTTTGGCGTGCAAGTATTCCTCCTTGGTGGCTTCACTAAGTTGACACCTCATCTTCAGGTATGCCTGGTGCTGCTCCTGGCATACCTTCCTGCACTGCCATGGAACGAGAGTTGATCCCCTGGTTTGATGGTAATGGTTGAGTGGGGGATATGCCAGGCCATGAAGTTACAGATTGTGCTGGAGTACAATTCTGCTGCTGTTGGTGATCCACAGCGCCTCATGGATGCCCAGTCTTGAGTTGATAGATTTGTGTGGAGTCTGTCCCATTTAGCAGAGTGATAGTGCCACTGAACGTGATGGATGTTATTCTCAATGTGAAGGCGGGACTTCATCTCCACAAGGACTGTGCAGTGGTCACTCTAACTGAAACTGTCATGGACAGATGCATCTGCAGCTGGTAGATTAGTAAGGATGAAGTCAAGTATGTTTTTCCCTC
Source organism: Ginglymostoma cirratum (assembly GCA_024137785.1). NCBI lineage: Eukaryota > Metazoa > Chordata > Chondrichthyes > Orectolobiformes > Ginglymostomatidae > Ginglymostoma > Ginglymostoma cirratum. The sequence goes on from JAHRHZ010000249.1 coordinate 59,910,681, forward strand.
TTGTTGGTTCTCTCATCACCTGCCGCAGGCCCAGACTAGCAGCTATGCCCTTTAGGACCCAACCAGCTCGATCAGTAGTACTGCTGCCGAGCCACTCTTGGTGGTGGACATTGAAATCCCCCACCCAGAGTACATTTTGTGTCCTTTCCATCCTCAGTGCTTCCTGTAAGTGTTGTTCAACATTGAGAAGCACTGATTCATCAGCTGAGGGAGGATGGTATGTGGTAATCAGCAGGACGTTTCCTTGCCCACATCTACCACTTCCTCTGGAAGTTCGTTCCACACCCACACACAAAACTCTTTGTATAAAAAATTGTCCCTCATGACTTTTTCAAATCTTTCTCCCCTCACCATAAAAATATGGCCCCTAGTCTTGAAATCCCCCATCTTATGGAAAAGACACCTGCTATTCACCTTATCTATGCCCCTCTTGATTTTATAAACATCTATAAGGTCACCTCTCAATCTTCTACACTCCAGTGAAAAACGTCTCAGCCTATCTAGCCTCTCCTTATAAGTCAAACCCTCCACTCCTGGCAACATCCTGGTAAATCTCTTCTGAGCCCTCTCCGGTTTAATAATATCCTTCCTATAACAGGGAGACTAGACCAGAACTGGACGCAGTACTCCAGAAGAGGCCTCACCCTGTACGACCTCAACATGAGGCCCCAACTCCTATTCCCAAATGTCTGAGCTGCGATTAAGGCGAAAAGTCAAACTAATTGACAAATTTAAGTAATAGTTCTCCCTACTTCAGTACAGAGCTACAAGCAGACTGATAACAACCATCCACTGACAAAGATTGAAGAGGTTGTGCATGTAAGTCCATGAAAGACCCCATCAAGAAGCAACCAGTAATATCCACAGATTCAGAAAAATTACCTACTCTAGCAGTGGCATTATCCTCTGTGAAAGAAATACCAAGAAACTAAGGGTCTCCCAATTCAGAAAGCACGACAAATCACAGACAGTCAGGAAGACAGGTAAAATTAGTCACCTTCTCCCCTAGAAGCAACCATTCTTCCAAGTCCAAAGCGAACATGTTTGGGGAGAATAGTGATATATACAGATCATCTGAATTTGTAAAGTCAGACAGTTGGATAGATATGAGTTGTACGAAATGTAATTCTATAAACGAGATATAACAATCATCAAATGGGAAAAAAATGTTTGCAGGAGCTCTTGTAGATGGGTCTGAAACATACTTACAGGGTTAATACTGTTTGAAAGCCATAAGTACCACCTAATATGATGATGTCAGGAAGAGTAGTGGACAGTCCTCTTTAATTATGCAATGGAGCTATTTCTCGGTGAATCTCATGCCAACTAGGAAGAAAATGCTCACCATAGCCAGGGCTTTCCAGCTTCCACGCATCTGGCACCATGTTTAAAGCCTAGCTGCACAGCAGTTCAGATGCTGCAATCCAGAAATTACCTCTCACACTGTAGAGTTTGAGTCTTGTTATTGAGGCAATGTTCCGGTAGAAAGCAAAACTTGCTGACTATATCCAAGAAGGAGATGTGGAGGGACTGGTGGATGGATGGCAGAGGGGAGGTCAATCTTCTTCTCCATTTACTGCCAGATAATGTTGCCCTGGACAGATGTTGCAGTGCTGGATTAGTGCATTTCCCCATGTGAAGCAGACACCTTGCACAGCTGCAAAGAGGGTTAATGAGCTTGAGGTGAGTGCCACCATCTTCTCTTTGCTAATCCACACCCACAGGGCCAGCACTCACTCCAAATCTGTCGCTGTACACAAATCTCAGCAAGGGTGATGGACTGTTACCCTAAGAATGTTGTGCATCATGTCCACGAAAGGGCTCTTATCCCTTTCATCCTCCCAAAGTTCTAACACTTCCTGCCCCCCTTCCACTTCCCAGTCATTCACTGAGGATACCTCAATACTTCTTGTCAGTTCTGAGGAAGGGTCACCGGACCCGAAACGTTAACTCTGTTTTCTCCTCCACAGATGTTGCCGGACCTGCTGAACTTTTCCAGCAACTTTGTTTTTGTTAATACTTCTTCTGACAGCTAACTGCTCTTACATCCAGAAAAAATATGGAAACATAGTATCGAGGAGCAGACATTGGCCATTCAGCCCTTCAAACCTGCTCTGCCATTCAATATGATCCTGGCTAATCTTCTGTCAGAATGTCATATTCCCAGTTTCTCCCCATACTCTTGAAGACTTTAAAAATTACCTAAATTGTTCTTGAATATATTTTGTGGCTTGGCTTTCATAGCCTTCTGCGGTAAAGAATTCGACATTAACATTTGAGTGAAGGAATACATCCTCATCTCAGTTCTAAATGGTCTATCCTGCATTCTGAGGCAATATCAAACCCATAGAATGCTGGGAGAAACTCTGTTGGTCTGGGAGCATCTGTGGAGAGAGAAAAACAGAGTTAACATTTCAAGTTCGGCACAACTCTTCTACAGAACTGAAAGGTATCAGAAAATTCTTGAAAAATAATTTCGATATAATCAGAGAAGAAGCAAGGGAGCAGATGGTGGAAAGTCCGAGCACAAAAGACAAAAGAGTTGTTAATAGCAGAGAGAGGAAAACAGATGTAAAATGGGTATGAATTAAGATATGAAAGGGAGAGAATAGGTTCTCTATATAAAGAGTAACATATATAGGACACAAACAGACAAGGGTTTGAGGAAAAAGAGGTCATTTTAGAAGCCGTTGTCGTTGAAACAGATGTGATGGAGATGGAGAAACTGGGAGAATAGACTGAAATCCTTGATGAAGCAGGGTATGAGAAGGTTTGTTAAAGATAATGGTGGGAGTCTGTGGACTTGTAATGGATATTGGTGGATAGCCTATCTTCAGAAATAGACACCGTGAAGTCAAGAGAAAGAAGGGAAGAATCAGAAATGGATGAGGCGAAGGTGAGAGAGTATGGAAATTAGTAACAAAACTAATTAATTTTTCTAATGATCAGCATGGGGCTGGATGATCACAACAGGTCAAGCAGCATCATAGGAGCAGGAAAACTTGACGTTTCGGGCCTGGGTTTAGGCCCAAAATGTCAAGTTTTCCTGCTCCTATGATGCTGCTTGACCTGCTGTGTTCATCCAGCCCCATGCTTGTTATCTCGGATTCTCCAGCATCTGCAGTACCTTTTATCTCTAATTTTTCTAATTCTGGCTGAGAGCGGAAACCAGCATCATCAATCTCTCAGACGGTGGGGCCTCGAGCAGGACTGGCACAAGGAATGTTCCTCTTACACCACAAAGAGACAAGCTGAGACTGAGTTCACTGGTCCCAGAGTCTCCAGCGCATCCTCCTACATCTAGTCTGTCCAGCTCTGTTAGAATTTTAGACATATCAATCAGATCCCTTCTAATCAACCCTTCTAAACTCGAGTGAATACATGCTCAGTCACACATATATCTCATCGTACGGCAGTGTTGCCATCCCTGGTATCAGCCTATTGAATATCCACTGCATTCATTTTGTGGCAAATATATCCTTTCTTAGGTAGGGAGGTCAAAACCACGTGCAATATTCCAGGTGTGGTCACATCAAGGCTCATTATAACTGCAGTGAGACATTCCTAGTTCTGATCTTCAATCCTCTTGAAATGAAAGCCAATGTACTATTTGCCTTCCAAATTGTTTGCTGCACTTTCCTGTCTACTTTCATTGACTGGTGTACAAGGACACCCAGATCCCTTTGTACATCCACACTTCCCAATATATCACCATTTAAATAATACTCTTCCCTTCTGTTTCTCACTCTAAAGTGTATAGCTTCACATTTAGCCACATTGTGCTATATCAGTCATCTGTTTTCACACCTTGACAACTTCTTGCATCCTCCTGGCAATTCACAATCCCACCCAGTTCTGTTGTTGTCAGCAAACATGAAAGTGTTCCATTTGGTTCCGTCATCCAGGTCATTTATATACATCATGAATAATTGGGCCCAAGCACTTGCAGCACTCCAGTAGTCACTGCCTGACACTCAGAAAAAGAACCATTTATTCCTGTTCTCCATTTCCTGCCTGTCAACAAAGTCGTGATCCATGTCAACATATTCTGCCCTATCCCTAATTTTGACTACTAACCTCTCATGAGGAACTTTATCAAAGCCTTCTGAAAATCCAAATACATCTCATTCACTTTTTCACCCTTATCCTTAAAAAGCTCCAATAGGTTTGTTAAGCATGATTTGCCTTCATAAACGCATGACAGCTTTGCCTAAACTCATTAATGCTTTCCAAATGTTCTGCTATCATGTCTTTTTAATAGAGTCTTGCATTTACTCCATGACTGATGTTAAGTTAACTGGTCTATAGTTCCCTGTTGGTAATTTTCTTCCCTTTTTAAATAGTTGGGTATAAATAGTTAGGAACTGTTCTAAGATAACAAGGTGTGGGGCTGGATGAACACAGCAGGCCAAGCAGCATCATAGGAGCAGGAAAGCTTGACGTTTCGGGCCTAGACCCTTCATCAGAAATGGGGGAGGGGAAGAGGGTTCTGAAATAAATAGGGAGAGAGGGGGAGGCGGATAGAGGATAGAGAGAGGAGAGGATAGGTGGAGAGGAGACAGACAAGTCGAAGACGCAGGGATGGAGCCAGTAAAGGTGAATGTAGGTAGGGGGGTAGGGAGGAGATAGGACAGTCCAGGGAGGACGGACTGGTCAAGGGGACGGGATGATGTTAGTAGATAGGAGATGGGGGTGGGGCTTGAGGTGGGAGGAGGGGATAGGTGAGAGGAAAAACAGGTTAGGGAGGTGGAGATGAGCTGGGCTGGTTTTGGGATGCGGTTGGGGGAGGGGAGATTTTGAAGCTTGTGAAATCCACATTGATACCATTGGGCTGCAGGGTTCCCAGGCTGAATATGATTTGCTGTTCCTGCAGCCTTCGGGTGGCATCACTGTGGCATTGCAGGAGGCCCAGGGTGGACATGTCATCTGAGGAATGGGAGGGGAAGTTGAAATGGTTCGCGACTGGGAGGTGCAGTTGTTTGTTGCGAACTGAGCGCAGGTGTTCTGCAAAGCGGTCGCCAAGCCTGCGCATGGTTTCCCCGATGTAGAAGAAGCCACAACGGGTACAGTGGATGCAGTATACCACATTGGCAGATGTGCAGGTGAACATCTGCCTGATGTGGAAAGTCTTCTTGGGGCCTGGGATTGGGGTGAGGGAGGAGGTGTGGGGGCAGGTGTAGCACTTCCTGCGGTTGCAGGAAAAAGTGCCGGGTGTGGTGGGGCTGGAGGGGAGTGTGGAGCAGACAAGGGAGTCACGGAAAGAGTGGTCCCTCCGGAAAGCAGACAAGGGTGGGGAGGGAAAAATGTCTTAGGTGGTGGGGTCTGATTGCAGATGGCGGAAGTGTCGGAGGATGATGCGTTGGATCCGGAGGTTGGTGGGGTGGTACGTGAGGACGAGGGGGATTCTTTTTTGGTTATTATTACCTGGGCCTCCTGCAATGCCACAGTGCTCATTATTCAGATGACATGTCAATCCTGGGCCTCCTGCAATGCCACAGTGATGCCACCCGAAGGCTGCAGGAACAGCAAATCATATTCAGCCTGGGAGCCCTGCAGCCCAATGGTATCAATGTGGATTTCACAAGCTTCAAAGTCTCCCCTCCCCCAACCACATCCCAAAACCAGCCCAGCTCATCTCCACCTCCCTAACCTGTTTTTCCTCTCACCTCAAGCCACACCCCCATCTCCTATCTACTAACATCATCCCGCCCCCTTGACCTGTCTGTCCTCCCTGGACTGACCTATCTCCTCCCTACCCCCCTACCTACACTCACCTTTACTGGCTCCATCCCCGCCTCTTCGACTTGTCTGCCTCCTCTCCACCTATCCTCTCCTCTATCCATCCTCTATCCGCCTGCCCCTCTCTCCCTATTTATTTCAGAACCCTCTTCCCCTCCCCCATTTCTGATGAAGGGTCTAGGCCTGAAACGTCAAGCTTTCCTGCTCCTATGATGCTGCTTGGCCTGCTGTGTTCATCCAGCCCCACTCCTTGTTATCTCGGATTCTCCAGCATCTGCAGTACCTTTTATATCTAGGAACTGTTCTAGATGCTATAGAACTTTGGAAAATGACCATAAATGTATCCAATATTTCCAGGGCCACTCCTTTTCACACTCTGTGATGTAAGTTATCAGGCCCTGGTGATTTGTCTTTAACCTGCTAATTTCCCCAGCACCATTTTATTACTAATACTGATTTCCTTAAATTCCATCCATTCACTAGAACTTGGATTCCCAAAGATTTCTAGAGGATTATTTGTGTCCCTTTTTGTGAAGACAAAACCAAATGATGTGGCAATTTTTCAGCCATTTCCTTGCTTCCCATTATAACTTCCCTGGCTTCTGACTGTAAAGGACCTACATTTGTCAACCACATTTCGCAACAAGTTCCAGACGACAACGTATCACAATTTTTCAGTATATGCACGTTTGAATGCACAATCAAGTTAAAAAATGTACAATTTCTTTACAAAACTTCTTCGTCGTCATATATTTTTGCTTATTCACCGCACACAAACTTCTACCAATAGATAAAGAACTGCTGAGTATTTAAAGGGGTACAGTTTTCAACAAAGTCTTTGGAAACTTCTATTACTTGTTTACAAATACCCATATTACAACTGCATTAATGATAGCATCACCATGCTAGTGATGGCTCATTTAACAATTCTCACAGATAAAAAAAAGCACTTACCTTCATATACCACCTCATTGTGTTCTTGTGGTGTATCAGCACGTTGCAAAGTAAGAAAATGAGAATAGGTAACAAAGCACAGCAAGGTTCCAAAGACTACAACTGAAGTGAATGATAAATTCATATTTTCATGATCTTTTTGGTAGTGTTAGTTGAGAGGTTTAAAAAAAACAGCCAAGATAGGGGAATTCCATTACTCTCATAATTTCGTGCTATAGTTTACATCTGTCTGGACAGGAAAAGTGACTTAGATTGACATCTTATCTGAGGCCAATACAGCATTCTCTCAGTTCCGGGCTGAAGAGGTTGGTTAGGGCGAGGTGTCAAATCTTAATTGGGGCTGGGAGAATGTTGTTTGCATAACAGGTGCTGCACAGACTAACCTCAATTTTTCAGCGCAGGCAAAACCACAAGTTGTGATACCCGCCCAGCATCCTCATTGATGAAAGCTGAACAGGTCACCCAGATCCCATATGACGATGCTGCCTCTCCTTGGGAAATCAAAGTGGTATGATACAGTGCTACCTGAATAACCTTTTCCTGCCTAAATGGGACTTGAACTCATAACCTTACAATCTTCAGGCATGGCTGTTCTGAGCCAGAGAATACTATATCCTTGGCTATATCTTGCACCATGAAATACAGCAGTAGGTAAAGATGTTTTATGTTTTGATCTTGTCCATTTAGTAATTTCCTGTTGCATCAATGCATTTAAAATAATTATTAACACGCTTCACAAGAAAAATATATAACCTGATATGTGTAGTTTAATATAACTGAAATGCAATGCTTCTTTCAATGATGCTGTAGGTACTGTAATGCACTTTTGGGGGTAAAACAAACAAGGCACTAAATTTACTTTTAATTATTACTAATGTGAATGAGATTCAACAGTGGTCTTTCATTTTCCATTGGTGCTTTGGCTTGCAGAACTTTTAAAATATTTAGATGGTGAAATAATTATAGTTTCTATGCACTGCCACACAAAGATCATTTTAGTTCTTCTCACTGGCTGGATCTTCTCATTGCTATAAAATATCATTTTTCACTTAATGATAATTGACTGCGCACTATTGTAAACTAGGTCAGCAATTTTCTGATCTAACTGTACTGCATCCAAATGCTTATTATTTAAATGTACAGTTAACAGCATTTTCACTTCCACAGGAGAAATTAGAAACTGCTATAAAAGTTGCAGATGTTGCAATCTGCTGACCCAGCAGCCCGGAAATATTCGGACCCGAGAAGTAGCACAGTTACTAAGCCACAGAGAGATCTGATAGATACGTAGGCTGTGATTTTCCTTCAGGAGGCAAGAATAACAGTGATGACTCAATCAGCCGTGTGTCCAAAAATCCAACTGTTGTTGTTGCTTTAAATTATCGCAATTAACTCCTCCTTCGTTAGATAGTAAAATCAAATTTGCATCATCGAGTAGTGAGAAGGCTACTTACATGCATTTCCATCTTATTAGTCACACAATTTTCAATATAACTCTGTCCTCCCAATTAATGGTTGTTCAATTGAGAAACTCGACACTCTACAAGCTTACCTGGAGAAACCAGAGTCAGGTAGAGTCTTCTGCCTCAAGTCTGGGTGAGTGTATCACTTTGTCCACCATCTGCCTTCTCTTCACTTTCAATAGAACTAGACAGCTGCAGCAGGTGCCTCCACAGTCAATGTGCACAGTGTCCCAAAACCTCCATCCACCCAACTGGGCAACAGCAAGGTGCCATCCTCGGAAAATCAGGTTGCTCCTAATCTGGCAGGTTCAGCCAGTCGTAGTTCATAGAACCATAGAATCATAGAATTTCTACAGTGAGGAAGCAAGCCATTCAGACCATTGAATACATGCAGACCCACCCGAGAGCATCCCACCCAGACGACACACCCTACACCCATTCCCACACAGTAAGAACCTTTCCTGGCAGTTTCAGGAAGCAATGTCTGGTTGTAAGGTTGAACATTTGCACAGACATTATTGTAGACAGCTCGCAGGAGTGGTAAACAGTGGTGCTTATGTGTGACAGTCGGGGAGATGGCTAAAATGTCACAGTACAGCATGTGGTGACATCAGAATCAGAGATCCTGTTTACATGGCAAATCATCACATGTGCTTAAAGACAATGGCAATCTGTGAAAGTCAAAGGGGAGAAGTGTTTAATGGAACGAAGGTGGATTCCAGTCATGGGGCACAACAACTGACAGCTCAGGGTTGGATCCTTTATCACCTGGAGTGAAGGGGGTTGGCCACAGTCAGTCAGGAGGTGGGTCCAAAGTAAGTCCAACGATCTGCACTGTTTCACTCTGGTGATTGAGCCGTTTTCAGCCTTGACAGTCAAGTAAAAGCAGTCCAGGCTTTGTTAGTCAGTCAGTTGGGGCTCTATTGTAAAAATCGGGCTGGGAATGGGCTGAGGTCACCTGGAGCTCTCCTGTCAAATCAGTCTAGGGGGTGTTCGAAGGGCATTCAGGGTGTGGATCAATCAGGAAAATTGGAAATGGGATTCAGACTTGGTTGACAGGCTGGAAGCAGAGGTGGAAATAAATGTGTCTTTTTCCATGTGGAAGGTGGTGACTGGGGGTGTACTGCAGAGATTAGTGCTTGAGCCCCAGATATTCACAGTATATATAAATGACTTGCTTAAGGGAAGCAAATGCAATGTTTCCAAGTTTGCTGACACCACAAATCTAGGTGGGACTATGAGTTACAAGGAGAATGCAAGGAGTCTTCAAGTTGTCTGAGTTGAGTGAGTGAGCAAACACACGGCAGATGCAATAAAATGTGGCTAAATGTACACTTCAATGTGAAAAATAGAAATGGAGAATACGATTTAAACGGTAATGTATTGGGAAGTATGGATGTACAAAGGCATCTGGGTGCCCTTGTAAATCAGTCCAATGAGAGTAGACAAGGAAGTGCAGCTCACAATGGTATGTTGGTGTTCATTGCAAGAGGATTTGCGCTCAGAAGTAAGGATGTCTTACTACAGTTATACAGGGTTTTGGTGAGATCGCACCTGGAGTATTGCATGCTGTTTTGGTCTCCCTACCTAGGAGAGGATATACTTGTCTTTATTACGTATTTATTAGAGCTTAGAAGAATGAGAGGGGTTTGTGTAAATTTTGAACAGGGCTAGACAGACTGGATGTAGAGAGGATATTTTCCCTGATTGAGTGGTCTAAAATCAAGTCTCCGGATACAGATTAAAACATTTGGGAATGAGATGAGGAAAGATTTCTTCACTCGGAGGGTGGTCGTCCTAAGGAATTCGCTACCATAGAAGGCTAAGGAGACCAGTCACTGAGTATATTCAGATACATAAATTTTTAGATACTTAAGGAGTATGGATAGAATGTGGGATTATAGTGTTGAGGTAGAGGATCGATGATGATCGTATTGAATGATAGAGCAGGCTCTAAGGGCCAAATGGCCTACTCTTGCTCCTAGTTTCTACATGCCTGTAGTTGCATGGGGACTGGTAGTTTATCACAGGGGACTGTATGGTCTCAAAGGAGGGGAGTGTTAAGGCAAGTCATAGTCACTCTGGCCCCACAATGGGGAGGATACAAGGAAATCAAGGATGTTGGAACCTTGACAGACATGGACTCTGTGGGTGAGGCAGGCACATTTATGCTTCAGTAAATGAGCTCAACTGAAATGGGGAAGGGGCGCAGGGATCACAGCAAAATAGGGAATGTGAAGAATAGGGAAAAATTTGAAGGGAGTGGGTGCAGCAGTGGTTTGTGACAATGCAAAACCACTAGAAATGGTGAGTTGTCTCCAGAGAGTGAGTTGGGAACACAGTGGGCAGCACAGGTTAGGAGTGTGAGAGGATGTAGTAGGTGTGTGCCCTTGACTGGATATCATACACGCGATGCTGAGGCTAGCAGGTTATGCGGCTTTGTGAGATGCATTTGCAGTGGCAGAGTTAGTCTGGGTGATGGCTCTGTGAGTGTGAGATAGCAGGAGAAGATGGCCCCACTTGCCCTTGCAGAATGCAGGACATCATTGATTTTTTTCTGCCACTGCTTTTTGGGGTCCAACAACACTGGCCTGCCTTCTCTCTGCTCCCAGGAATTCTTCAAAAGGATATCTTGTCTTTCTGTGAGAGCACCCAATGACTGCAGGCCATGTCCCATGATGCGAGGAGCCCATGGTGGCATTTTCTTTTGGCTGAAGGGAAGGTCCTGGCTCGTAGCATCTGAAGTGGTGTCCAGTTGGCTTTTAAATGTGGTTCCTTTGAACCCAGAAGGTCCTGCCAGGCACATGCTTCACCAAGTAACTCAAAAACATCCCATTGCCATAGATAATTAGAATTACCTTTTATTGTCATGTGTACTCAAGTACAAAAGTACAATGTTGCCACATACTGCGCCATTTTAGGTACAAAGTACCTAGTTGCAAATCATAGTTATTTAAATAGATTATCCAATGCATCTACTGCCATATTTTATGTCAAAAGGGAAAATTCCAGCCGTAGCTTCTTTGGCCAGTTTTCACCCTCCTTTCTGAAAGTTTGGGGAGGTTCTGGCTTATTGGTATTGTTGCTAGATGATTAATCCAATGACTCAGCTAATATTCTGGGGACCTGGGCTTCAGTCCTGTCATGGCAGATGGGGGAATTTGAATTCAATAAATATCTGGAATTAAGAATCTAATGTTGACCGTGAATCCATTGTCGATTGTCAGAAAAAAAACCATCCTGGTCACTAATGTCCTTTAGGGAAGGAAACTGCCATCCTCCCCTTGGCTGGCCTACATGAGTCTCCAGACCCACAGCAATGTGGTTGACTCTTAAATGCCCACACCCTATGAATATATAGTTTTTTTTAAATTCACCTGAAATGAGTGGTCTTCATTTAAATTTGGAAATAAGTGTTCTGTGCCCATTTACAGAAAGTTAGCTAAAATGAGTTGGTCTTGTGTAACATCTGACATTTTATCTCTGCACTTGCACTGCAGTAGCCTAAAGACTGCAGCATTAAGTTTTTCACTTTACCTCCAGCCAGAAGAATCAGTAATGCTCCTTGTACTTTCACATCGGTACTACCAGGTCTCTCTTCCTGGACTTAACCGCAGCTCACTTGGATGCCAAACCAGATGAAATTTGAAGGATGAAATTATGATCAGAGCTGGCGGATCAACAGGTTTATTCCAATGAGATCCATGAATAAATTCATAATCATCTTTTCTAATGCTGTGTCTGTTTCACACCTGTTACCGAGAGCTACCAAATCTAGGCCCCAGTGTAACAAAGCTGGAAACCTGTAAGATATGTTTAAGATAAATTTGGTGTGGAAACATTATGGTTGTGTCGTTTCTCAGACGCAGACAAGACCATGGTATTAAACAGAAATTTCACCTAATTATGATCCTGTATATAAATCCAGTCAACCCAGGGTGGGCACTGAAAGCATTTATATTATAAATATATTAAGTATTTTATACTATATATATTAATATATATTATATATTAAATATATTATAAACAGTATAAATGAAGCATGGAGGGCTAGACTCCATTTCTCACTAGGTAGATGTGTTGGCTGCCAAATATACAGCATGCCCTAAAAACTAGTTCATTATCTAAGGGTTCAAACAGGAGATTAGTGAGACTGCCTTCAATTTTACAAGAAGGGTAGTTTGCCATATCTAAACCATTTTTGTCTTTCTTTCTGCAAGTTGATCTTTCATAAGCCTTTGTGCCAACTGTTCTTATGAAATAATATTTTTCTTAGAAAAAATGGAATTATCTCCACGCATTTTAAAATTGGTATTTAAAGACATCCAGTACTAATACAGACTTGAGGAAGAGCTCAAATACTTATTTATTTTATTTCCTGGGCCTTCTGAAAGGCTTCACGTTGGATATCACAATATTCAAGATATACTGAATTTCTGCAGCGTTTTGAGGTCCTTTATCTTAAAGTTCTGGGTCTGTTAACCTTAATCATTTCACATGGATGTACCAATAAAAGTACTGAGAGGGCCCAGACATAAAGTCTCCCAGGGATACATTGTTAAGTCATGAGTTTAGACAAAGCCATATTCAGAAAGCAATTATGCAGTGACCTTTTACTGATGAAGCTGCATTACAAGCTGCACTGAAGTAAAAAAATGAGCACAGTTCACTTAATTAATCTTTCCTCATTCACAGACAGCTTTCCAACCATCACAGTAAAGGATAACTCAAGCAACAACTCCATAAGAACTGCCTGCTAGTTGGCTATTACAAAATGCAACAAAGAAAAATCTGTGAAGAGAACACTGGCTACTGAGTCTCGTGAATACAGATCAATTTATGTCATTTTTCTAACACATAGTTATAATCAGAATTATATTTGAGTCTTTGAAAATTGTTATCAAACTTGTTCTGTCAAAGAAGACAGAAGTTTAGAGATAGTAAGAACTGCAGATGCTGGGGTCAGAGTTCACACATCTGAAGAAGGGTCCCGACCCAAAACATCAGCTTTCCTGTTGATGCTGCCTGGCCTGCTGTGTTCCTCTAGCTCCACATAAGTTTAGAGATTCCATCTTTTTGTTTCATGACTGGATTTTTGTACAATTATATGGCTCATTAATAAGCAAAGGTAATTCCTGCTCATGAAAGTTGTTCACTGACACTTCAAGAACGTATTCCTGAAGGTGCAGCTATTTTGTCTTGCTGGTTTTGATTGGCGTAGACTGTTCACAGGTAAAGGGACATCTGACAAGTGGGATGCTTTCAAGTATCCTAACAAGAGTTTAGAGTCATTAGTCCTGTTAGAGTGCAAGTTAAAGCTGGTAGGATTAGGGAACAATGATGAGTAAAGATATTGAGGTTCTAATCAGAAATAAAAAAAAATCATATATTAGATATAGACAACTGGGTTCAAATGAATCTCTTGAACAGTAGGGCATTCTTAACAAGGAAATTAGGAAAGCAAAGAGGGGATATGAGGTAGCCTCAGAAGACAAGGTTAAGGATAATCCAAAGAGATTCTACAAGTTCATTAAGAATAAGAGAGCAACTAGGGAGAGAGTAAGTCACCTTAACGATCAAAGATCTGTGTTGATCCTGATGAGATGAATATTTTGCATTAGGTTTTACAGTGAAAAAGAAATTGAAGCCATAGAATGCAGGGAAATAAATATTGATGTTTTGAAAACAGTTCACATTACAGAAGAGGACCTGCTGGATGTCTTTGAAAACATGAAGGTGAATAAATCACCAGGATCAGATCTAGTGTATCCCAGGACGTTGTGGGAAGTTAGGAAGGAAGTTGTGGGGCCCTTTCAGAAATATTTGTATCACCTATAACTACGCTTGAGGTGCTGGATGGCTAGAGAGTGGCTAATGTTTTGCCTTTGTTTAAAAAGGGATGTAAGCAGAAGCCTGAGAACTAGAGACCTGTGAAATGACCATTTCTGAAGAAGGGTCTAGGCCCGAAACGTCAGCTTTCCTGCTCCTCTGATGCTGCTCGGCCTGCTGTGTTCATACAGCTCTACACCTTGTTTTCTCTATTTAGGATATTACTTATACAGTTAATGGTAAAGGTGGGGAGTGTTGCTGAACAAAGAGACCTAGAAGTGCATGTTCATAGTTCCTTGAAAGTGAAATGCCGTGTAGATAAGATAGTGAAGAAGGGATGTGATATGCTTGCCTTTATTCATCTGTGCATTGAGTTTAGGAGTTGGAAGGTCATGTTGCGGCTATACAGGATATTTATTCGGCCACTTTTGGAATACTGTGTGTGATTCTGGTCTCCCTGCTGTAACAAAGATGTTGTGGAACTTGAAATGGTTCAGAAAAGATTTACAAGGATGTTGCCAGGGTTGGACAGCTTGAGCTACAGAGAGAGGCTGAATAGGCTGGGGCTACTTTCCCTAAAGCATCGGAGGCTGAGGGGTGACCTGAAAGAGGCTTATAAAATCATGAGGGGCATGTTTAGGGTAAATAGACAAGGTCTTTTCCCCAGGGTGGGGGAGTCCAAAACTAGAGGGCATATGTTTAAGGTGAGAGGAGAAAGATTTAAAAGGGGCAACTTCTTCACACAGAGGGTGGTGCGTGTATGGAATGCACTGCCAGAGGAAGTGGTGGAGGCTGGTACAGTTACACCATTTAAAAGGCATCTGGATGGTTATATGAATCAGAAAGGTTTAGAGGGATACGGGCCCAATGCTGGCAAATGGGACTAGATTTATTTAGGATATCTGGTCAGCATGGACAAGATGGACCGAAAGTTCTGTTTCCATGTTATACATCTCTATGACTCTATGATTCTAATAAAGTTAGATCACATGGAATTCAGGGTGAGCTTGCCAATTGGACAAAAATTTGGCTTAACGGCAGGGGAGAGTGGTGATGGAGAGTAGTTTTTCAGATTGGAGGCCTGTTACCAGTAATGTTCCACCTGGACTGGTGCTAGGCACACTTTTGTTTGTTATAACTTAGATGAGAATGTAGAAGGAATGGTTAGTGAGTTTGCAGGTAACACCAAAATTGGTGGTATAGTGAAGAAGGTTATCTAAGATTACAAAGAGATCTTAATCAATTGGGTCAATGGGCTGAGAAGTAGCAGATGGAGTTTAATTTGGATAAATGTGAAGTATTGCATTTTGATAAAACAAACAGGGGCAGGACTTATACAAATAAAAGTAAGGTATTGTGTAGTGTTGTAGAGCAGAGAAATCGCGGGTTTCAGGTACAGAATTCTTTGAAGTTTGTGTCACATGCAGACAGGATCGTCAAGAAGATGTTTAGCACACTTGCTTTCATTGCTCAAGGCTTTGAGTATGGGAGTCAGGAAGTCATGTTGATATTGTTAAGGACATTGGTGAGGTCTCTCCTGGAGTACTGTGTCGAGTTCTAGTCATCCTGTTATAGGAAGGATATTATCAAGCTGGAGAGGGTCCGGAAAAGATTTACTCCTGCTGTTTAGCAGTTCTGAGGAAGGGTCACCGGACCCGAAACATTTACTCTAATTTTTTCTTCACAGATGCTGCCAGACCTGCTGAGCTTTTCCAGCAACTTCTTTTGTTTTACCAGGATGTTGCCAGGAATGTAAGCTTTGAGTTATAGGGAGAGGCTGGATAGGCTGGGACTTTTTTAACTGGAGTTTAGGAGGTTGAGGAGTGACCTTATTGAAGTTTATAAAATCATGAGGGGTATAGATAAGGTGAATGGCAAGTGTCTTTTTCCTATAGTGGGGGATTTCAAGACTGGGGCATATTTTTAAGGTGAGAGAAGAAAGATTTAAAAAGGATGTGAGGGGCAAACTTTTTACACAGAGAGTGTGGAATGAACTTCCAGATGATCTAATGCAGATACAGTTACAACATTTAAAAGACATCTGGATAAGTACATCAATAAGAAAGGTTTAGAGGGATATGGGCCAAGTGCAGACAAGTGGGACTAGTTTAGTTTGGGATACCGGTCAACTTTCGACTCGTTGGACTAAAGGGTCTATTTCTGTGCTGTATGACTCTATGACTCTATGGTAATTAGATATATTTAATTATATTTTCAAATTATATTTTAAATATATTTAATTAAATATATGTTATACAGTTTTTTTTGCACTTATTGCAAAGTTACATGATAATAATCTTTGGACTGTAGCAATCTCTTTGCAGTGTACTGATGAAACAGAAACATCTGTTGTTAGTATTATTAAACACTGTTAAAACAGCAAGGTGACTGATTTGCTCTTACAATGTCAACTGAATGTGAAATGAGTACCTTGAAAAGTGACAAACTACTAGATTTTTTTGTTAAAAAAGATTTATAAATAGGAGATGTACTGCAAAATCAAGACTGTTCTGATAAATATTTGTAAATCACTGATTATAGCTCATTTGGACTATAATTTAAAATTCTGGGAATCACCCTGTAGGGACAGGAAGGATGGCAAAGCCTTGGAAAAGGTGCTGAAGAAATTTACTGGCATTCTACCCGGGCGCATGGTATTCAAAATTATGAGAGGTTTTAATCAAGCAAATAAATGTTTCCACTGATGACTGGATCAGTAAACAGAGAACACAGGTAATTGGCAACAGACCTTGAGGAGGAAGCTTACAGACCAAAATTCTTTGTTCCAGAATGCATTGTCTTAAAGAGTGATGAAGGGAAATTCAGCAATGACTTTCAAAAAGGGATTAGATACACACTTAAAGGATGGAGTTTGCAGGTGCAACAGTCGGAAGGTAAGGTTCTCCAATTCCTTATAATTGAGACCAGATATCCCAAGATATCAAGCTCATGGGTCAAGAGGGTTCAATTGGCTCTCCTTTATTCATCCCTTTGCTTCAGTTAATGGTAATAAGGTTAGTTTAGAAAGGATCCCATCTCTTGTGGGTACCTTTCTCTCAAACCAAATGACTGTATGTTTTAAAAGGAGCCAATTTAACCAGGTTTTCTTGAATAATGAAAATTGAGTTTATTTGTTACTAAATGTGAAGAAATAATAACATATCAGACATAAACACAGATTAAGAATGAGAAAAAATGATACAGGTTCAAAAGATATACAGATCAGTATCGACATCATGCATGAAAAGCAAATAGTGGAATATTCCAGTAATTGCTCTGTGTGGTATGAGTAGATGTTGGTAGCTAAACAAATAATTTTGAGATGCTTGGTTTTGCAGGTTTATTAAAATTCTTTTGGAGATGGTAAGAACTGCCGATGTTGGAGTCAGAGATAACACAGTGTGGAGCTGAAGGAACGCAGCAGGCCAGGCAGCATCAGAGGAGCAGGAAAGTTGATGTTTCGGGTCAGGAAAGAAGGGTCCCGACCAAAACGTCAACTTTCCTGCTCCTCTGATGCTGCCTGGCCTATGTCCCTCCAGCTCCACACTGCGTTAAAATTCTTTTGTCCTGGTTCATTTCAATAGCAGTGTTAAGGATGAGAAAGACTTTCTGTTTTCCTGTTTTCTTTTGACTGGCTTGTTTGCTAGTTAGCTTCCAACACTCAGAGTGGGAAAGTAATTTCCCTTTCATTGCAGGAGTGTTTAGTTGCTGTTCTTGAAGTCGTGACCTTTACAGCACGTTAGCCCAGATATCAGGTATCAGGCCGCTAACGTAAACAGACTAGGGTTAGAGTTTACTTTTAACTCTGCTCCTGCGTATTCTTGAAAAGGGAAAATACAAATATGTCTCCTGCCTGGACTTCAGCCTTATTTAGTCATTATGTTCACCATCTGAGATACTCAGGGTGTCACAGTTCAGTTTGTAGTTTATTTTCTCCCTTTGAAGTTTCTTTGACACCTTTAGCATGACATTCCAGAGTTTCCTTTCCAATCACCCAGTGGATTTACATCCAAAGTCATTTTGAATATTTTAATCTTTTATTAATATGTGTTGCAATTTAAAATTTCCACAGGTTGTCTGAAGTTATGATCTGTGATCATATAAAAGGGCTAAGGAGAAGGAAAGGAAAGGTAGATTTGGATTACTCTTTCAAAAGCTGGCATACAAACAATGAACCATGCAACCACTTTTAGTGCTGTAAGAGTACATGGGGCTGCATTGTATCACAGAATAATATAAGGTAGGATTTCCATTCACTTCCACGAGGACATTCAACCTCACACAGCATCCAGATACCACACATCATTGATGGCCATTTGTGGGAGTGCAGGGGGAAGAGAAACCATGGATGCCCCGAATTCAGATAGGCCTAGGATCTCACTGGGCCAGGTTGGCAGACCACAATAAAGGGTAGAAAAAAAAATCGAAAGAACTGCGGATGCCATAAATCAGAAACAAAAACAGAAGTTGCTGAAAAAGCTCAACAGGTCTGGCAGCATCTGTGAAGAGAAATCAGAGTTAACGTTTTGGGTCCAGTGACCCTTCCTCAGAAATTTTCTCTTCACAGTACAGGGTGTTGGATAGGGTTGGGAGGGAGGCTAAACTGGGTTTTTTGCCTGGCATAAGGTCCCTGGAAGGGAGTGCCTTCCCAGTTTACTAACCAGCACACTGAAGGGTTAACCTGCTAGGCTGCACTTGGCGGCAAAGCATCTCCTGCTGTCCATTTAATTGGAGCAACAGTAGGGTGGGACACAAATGGGTATTAATTGCTTATTTATGGGTCTGAATTGGGCCACAGGCTGTGGCCCTTCATGCATTCTCACAATTTTTGTAAACTCGTGACAGGGTGGATAGGCAAACAGTGGGTTTGCTGTTAGTGGCATAGCACCCTAATTTCTTGCATGCATTTCCTCCATACATTGCCTGTACATTTCTCTTTTTATTATTGTTTCAAGGGATTGTGAACATTGCTGGATAGGCCATCGCTAATTGCCCTGGGGGAGATGGTGGTGAGTTGCCTTATTGACCACGGCAGATATTGTGATGTAAGGACACTCAGCGTACTGCTACACAAAGAGTTCGACCCAGTGATGGTAAAGGAATGGCAACATAGTTCCAAGTCAGGTGTGTGTGGGAACTTACAGGAGATGGTCTTGTTATACATCTGCTGCCCTTGTCCTTCCAATTAATAGAGGTTGAGGGTTTGGAAGATCCCATTCAAGGAGCCTTGGTGAATTTCTGTACAGCATCTTGTAGATGATGCAATGTACTGTCATTGTGGTGAACAAAATATTTCAAGTTAACAAATGGAGTGCTAAGCAAGTCAGTTTTGCCTTGAATGGCACCAATTTTTTGAGTATTATCAGAGTTATACTCATTTAGGCAAGTGGGGAATATTCCATCACATTCCTGACTCGTGCCTTGTAATGTGGGTAGGCTTTGGGGAGACAGGAGGTGAGTTACTTGCTGCAGGATTCCCAAGTTTCTGATTTGCACTTGCAGCCACAATATTTATACGGCTGGTCCAATTTAGCTGATGTATGCAATGTCTGACCATCAGTCAGTACATCTCCACTGACACCAACAACCCCAAACAGAGCAGGACAAGGACAGCATTGGTGGCTGCAAAGATGACTGTGGTGGTGAAGTTGTCTCCGGGCTAGAGATATTTACAATAATTCACAGTTTGCCCTGCACTGGGGAGGTTACTGATCCCATTTTTCATTGAGGGATAGCCATATTTCATATTCTTGGCAGAGACAGGCAGATTTAACAGGTAGATTTATTGGAACATAAATATATGATCGTCATGAATATATCGAATAGTAAAATCAATAGAAAGCCTTTACCAAAGAGTGATAAAGATGTGGATTGTCCTGCACAAAGAGTATTTGAGGAAAATAACAGAGATGCATTTGAGGGGAAGCTAGGTGAATGTATGAGAGAGAAAGGCATTGAAGGCACTAATAGCATTAGATGAGAACTGACAGGTAGAAGGACACTTGTGTGGACCATAAATGACCAGTCTGTTCTACATCTCAAAGTCAAAAGTATCATGCCTCAATTTAACTGAGTGAACTGTTGAATCTTTTAAATTGTGGCGCACTGGCTCCCCTAGAGGGCCAGACCTCACCAAACAAACCTGCTACGTAATGGATCCTAGACTAAGACAAAAAAATCTCTCCAGGCTGTGCCACTTCTGTGCTAGAGGCCATGTTTAGTATAGACAGAGATTATGCCCTAAACAAACTTGGATTAGAATCCAAATAATCTAAATCCCAGCCTATTTTCCACAGGCCTTCTTCTGAACACCTACCTGACTTAACACCTGAGTAAAAGTCTTGCAGAAACCAGGATCCATATGCTGTATGAGTCAAAAATGCAGACAATAACAGTAGGAGAGTTTAGCAAGCAAGGGAGCTAAACACATGGATGGACATCATGTTGAATACACACTGTTCTATAGGAAAGAGTCACAGAGGTTGCAGAACAACCCAGAAAACCCCTTACATGCTATAAACAAGTCAGGCCTTTTGATTTCCCGCATGGGCCCAGCCATTTAAACAGGGCATGCATTTCAATAAATCCAATGCACACTTACAAACAAAAATTAGAGGAATCATCAGCCGTAACTGCCAGTTGAAATCATGCAGAGGAAATCACAAACTGATCTCATTTCTGTCCTCACTCCATGTCCACTTAATCCAATAAGTGTCATTGAATAGCAACCAGGAATAGGATCCTGGCTGCTCCTTCCCCTTCTCAGTATTAGGGAGTTGTGGCCAACTGCCAAATCAAGTGACATCTATATGAAAATAATTTTTGGATTTCTCCATAATCACTCAATTGGTAAATGTATTAATTTGATTTGATTTGATTTATTGTAATCTCATGTACCTAAGTACAGTGAAAAGCTTTGTTTTGTGAGCAGTACAGGCAGATTATAGCAAACAAGGACATACAGATCATAGGGTGCTTAGTCAGCGCGTGGCATACAAGGTTATTGGCTGCACGGAAGGTATGCAAAAAAAAAGCAACATTATTCGAGAAGTCCATTCAGCAATCTAACAACAGCAAGGAAAAAGTTGTTCTTGAACCTGGTGGTACGTGTGTTGAAGCTCCTGTATCTTCTGCCTGCCGCAAGAGGTTGGAAGAGAGTATTACCTTGCTACATGTCCCACTGAGTCATGAAGTTAAATGATTGGCCTGAACTGGTTTCACTTGGAATGTTAGTATGGATTCTACAATTGATTGTAGATTAGAAAGCAATGAGGAACAGAAGAAGGGAAAGTTCCTACTCCGCACCACTATCAAATGACTTCTAGAAAGTACCTGTCTGTGGGTATTGGTTTAGATAGAATCAGTCTTGCTTGTGATGCTTCTTACAGCCAAACCAGTTGGTAAAGTCATTAATGCATTTCAATAAGATAACAGAGATATTGTCAGTGCCCACAAATCTGGGCCTTAGAATTAGGGAGAAGGAAGAAAATATATTTTCATCAGATTTTCCCTGAACACTACTAGATTCTAATTCTGCATCTGGTTTTATATTCTGGAAAGTGCATCTTGTTTTCCTGATGTTTTTTCCTAATTAGAAAACATGTTACAATCTGCTATGAGTATAGTCCACATGATCTATATACCAACTGAGACAGCAAGGGCTGGGGTGGCGGGGTGGCGGGGTGGCTCAGTGGTTAGCACTGCAGCCTCATAGCACCAGGGACCTGGGTTCAATTCCAGCCTTGGGTGACTATCTGTGCAGAGTTTGCACATTCTGCCTGGGTTTCCTCCCAAAGTCCAAAAATGTGCAGGCTAGGTGGATTAGCCATACTAAATTGCCTGTAGTGTTCAGGGGTATGTGGGTTATAGGCAGTTGGGTCTGGGTGGGATGCTCCAAGGGTCAGTGTGGACTTGTTGGGCCAAAGGGCCTGTTTCCACACTGTAGGGATTTGATGATGATGACTGCAGATGCTGGGAGCTAGGGTCAATAAATGTGGAGCTGGAAAAGGACAGCATCCAAGGAACAGGAAAGTCATTGTTTGGGGCAATTTACAGTTTTGATGTCTGATAGGGTGAAAAACATTGACTTTCTTGTTCCTCGGATGCTGTCTGACCTGCTGTGCTTTTCCAGTGCCACATTTATTGACTCTATGTACAACTGATCTGCCATCACTGTCACAGAATAAACATGACTTTGCTGCATTGTGATATAATGCAGACTGTCTGACATCTAATTTGCATGTCAGTTACAATTTGTGTGTACAATTTTCTAAGGAAACCACATTGTCACCTGTCAAACCTCAGCTACTGCCTATTTTCAGAGCAGTTAGCTCCTCAAATTCCAGTCAAGCTAAAGCTCAAAGACTAACATTGAGCTCGTAGAGTTGCCAGTGCAGGTGTGCCAAGGACAGGCTGGAAAAGCACAAATCTTACATCAGCACCAGTACCTGGTTCTCTGTACAAGGGCATAAATGGATTTTCTTGTGCTATGTGGTTTAAACATCATTCAAATATCTATTATAGACAATAGACAATAGACAATAGGTGCAGGAGTAGGCCATTTGGCCCTTCGAGCCAGCACCACCAATCATTATGATCATGGCTGATCATCCACAATCAGTATCCTGTTCCTGCCTCATCCCCATAACCCCATAACCACATAATATTCAGGGAATGGCGGTGCCTTTGGGGGTTACTGCACCTTTTAAAGACGCTCGGAGAATTTCACTAGATTGGACAGTTGGAGGGTAGCATTCCACTGGGCCAAGAAATGCCAGAGCAGGAGACAGTCCCATCTGTGCAGCTACTCTGAGAACCTCTGAAAGGAGCAATTTAATCACACAGTGGGCGGGAGCCTCGGGAATCTGGTCTTGGGAACTTGTAATAATGATCCTACAGAACAACCAGACTATTGTGCCGTTTGTTGGCTGAGGGCTTATTGGTTTGTCCAGAAACCAGTGTTTCTGAGCCCATTTAAAGGTAAGCAATGTTGTTTAAGGGTGATGTGCATTCTAGCTAAAGTCCACTTCAGGAAACTATTTGGATATTGCCTTGAAGAGGCCCAAGTGGCAAACCCTGTTCTCTGATACAGCTTTGGAGACATTGGTCCAGGCAATGGATAGTAGAAGGAGATCCTGTTTTCCCCCCTCCCCACCCATCGGCTCAGTGACAGAAAACCCTCCAAACAACTTTACATATCACATACAACAAAAATATTGTACATAACGTGCAGATGCAACGTATCAAATATTTAGTTAACACAGAAATTCTTATGAAGAAAGCATGTACTCAATTTATTTTTGGATTCAGGCTGTGCATTAACCTGATGATTTAAGCAATATTCTTACCACTTGCTACTTCATACATTCTTGTATTCTGAACAACATTTCAACATCCAGTGGGAATGCCAATTGTAGCTTTGCCAAACTCCACATAATTAACTGTATTTCCATGTAAATTATATTTTCTCTATTATTCAGAGCAGCATTCCATCTGCAGATAATAACAGCTCAAGCAGTTCAATTACCATTTCATTTGTCTCATACAAGCTCAAAGTTGTTATTCACAAAAGGGGCAGATCGTTATTATAATATTGTCACTTTGAGTTCAAACACTGACTAACTGGATAAAAGATTTCTCTCTCTCTCTCTCTCATTGATCCTGTGTAAAACCAATATGGGCAGTCAACCTCCAATTTCTAGAAGGCATATAGTACAAATGATTGTAATTTTGACTTTTCCTAAAAAGGGGAGTTCAACCAATAAAGGTTGCAACTTAACAGCCGCCTTCTGCAAAAGCTCCAATAAATGATTCAGAGATAGCAAGAGCTGCAGATGTTGGAGTCAGGAATAACACAGTGTGGAGCTGAAGGAGCATCGCAGGCAAGGCAGCATTAGAGGAGCAGGAAAGTTGACGTTTCGGGTCATGACCCTTCTTTAGAAATCTTTTTTAAGACCCGAAACGTCAACTTTCCTGCTCCTCTGATGCTGCCTGGCCTGCTGTGCTTCTCCAGTTCCATACTGTGTTATCTCCAATAAGTCATGCCCTGTTGTAAAGTGAGTGCCCCTAATTCTAGTGAGTTGCTGCATTTCGCTTAAATGATTAATGATTCTGACTTCAAAAAGAAGTTTAGTTCATGCTCTTTTATAACCACTATTGCATTAACAAACAGCAAAAGGGATTAGTATATTGATATTGTAAAAAACATTTAGAGTCTTAGAGAGTTACTAAAGAAATTGTGGTCATGTTAAAGAGAATCGGGGAGGCTTAGTACTCGAGTTTCTTATTAAAAGTTTAAAATGCTTTCTATGTTTCATAAAAAGAAAACAGCATTCTAGGATATTTTCAAAGCAGTAAAGTTTGAACTATCATTCCTAGTCTGTCTCCTGCTAGTATTATGAAATCATGGCAGTAGTTGTAAAAATAAAGGAGGTTATGACCTTCTCCACACACCCACCCACACTGCAGTTTAAATCAAATACTTTTGTGGGAAAACTAAGACCTTTAAACCTTCACTATCAGACTCAATGAACACTGTATTTTTCTGATTGCTAAAAACAATTTGTTTTTGATAATTTCCAAAAGCACAATATGATACCAACAAGAAATTCTTAGTTTAATTAGCTATTCTCTAAGCAAGCTGATCCCAGGTTTTCAACAATCATGCTTTGTGAATAGTGACTTCTCTGATATGCACCACATGGACTGTTTGCTGGAGTTCCACTAAAGCATTTTATATCAATTATTTCAGCATACTGCATAAGAAATGTATACAAGCTGTGTGTATTTCTAGTATTTCTAGAAACAAGTGAACCTTCAGCAAAATAATATTGCTGAGTTCAGTAGTCGGGTTGTTGCATTCCACTGTTCACTTTTTGTAATTGCCGATTAACAAGAGGCACAGTGTTGAAACTAGTGTCCTTCAGTGCTTTTATTTGACATTCCATGTAACAGGAAGCTGGAGACTCCTACTTGCAATTCCCTACACAGCAAATTCTTGTGCTATCAGTGGAAGGTGCTAGCAGGGAGTTGGCACGTTGTGCCCAAAGGCATGGAGGAACAATTGTGAGTATTTAACGAGCAGCCACTGTCTGATATCTGCTATCAGGAGGTTTCTCAATGGCATTGATAAATTATAAAGGAGATTTCTTCCCCATTCTATCAGTATAGGATTGGTGAACCTATAAAGAGAGGGTCATTTAAAGGGACAGGAGAACCTAAATCCATGTATTTTAAATTGTATGCTGAATCAAATTAAATTTCTTTTTAATTTTGTCAGCACTTTAACACAACAGTTATTAACCACCATTAAGCCAACATATGGAGTGAAATTTTCAGCTCCGTATTTGGGTGGGAAAATATGGGGAAGATGAAAACATTTGATTTTCAACAGCAAGAAAACTGTTTTGATTTACCTGTAAAGTTTTAAATGGTGTCTTTGGAATTTTCTGTTGAGCAGTAAGTACATTATTTCTATCTCATTAAAAGGCCAACTTGCCTTATCTATGCACCATTTCCAATTCTCTTCTCCTTCCTTGAGAAACTAGGTAGTGTAAATTTCTGACATGTAAATCAGGGCGGAGAGCTGGTGCCTGCAGCTTGCTGAATGCTTGCTTTGTCTGTAGTGCAACTTCTTCAGAACATGTCCCTGCGCACTCATGATCACTGTTCTCCTTGCGTCTTCACTAGCACAGGTCGGCATGAGCAAGCCACCATATTATTACGCCTGCTTTCGGACCAGCTCAGACATCACCCCAATTCTTTACTTTGGGATTCGGAACATCTATGACGTATATACTTCTGCTCGGTCATTTTGCAAGCAGGGACAGATGCATCTCATTCATCTGCATTGGATGCAGCTTATGACTCTTGGCTTCCTTCCTTAGCACTCTCTCACTTTACCTTAGGAAGGATATATTGGATTTGGTGGAATACAACGTAGATTTACAAGAGTGATAGCAGGACTTCAGGGGTTAAGTACTGAGGACAGATTTTACAAATTACATCTGTTTTCTCGAGAATTTAGAAGGTTAAGGCATGGTTGGATCGAGTCTTCAATATATTGACAGGAAAAGACGGGATAGATAGAGATAAACCATTTCCACTAGTGGGGTACTCTAGAACTAGGGGCATTGTCTAAAAATTCAAGCCAGGCTGTTCAGGAAAGATGTTAGGAAGCACTTAGAACATAGAACATAGAACATTGCAATGCAGTACAGGCCCTTTGGCCCTCGATGTTCCGGCAACCTGTGAAACCAATCTGAAGCCCATCTAACCTACACTATTCCATTATCATCCATATATTTATCCAACGACCATTTAAATGCCCTTACAGTTGGCGAGTCTACTACTGTTGCAGGTAGGGTATTCCACGCCCTTACTACTCTCTGAGTAAAGAATCTACCTCTGACATCTGTCCTATATCTATCACCCATCAATTTAAAGCTATGTCCCCTCATGCTAGCCATCAACATCCGAGGAAAAAGGCTCTCACTGTCCAGCCTGTCTAATCCTCTGATCATCTTGTATGTCTCTATAAAGTCACCTCTTAACCTTCTTCTCTCTAACAAAAAACAGCCTCAAGTCCCTCAGCCTTTCCTCATAAGACCTTCCCTCCATACCAGGCAACATCCTGGTAAATCTCCCCTGCACCCTTTCCAATGCTTCCACATCCTTCCTATAATGCAGCAACCAGAACTGTACGCAATACTCCAAGTGCGGCCGCACCAGAGTTTTGTACTGCTGCAACATGACCTCATAGCTCCGAAACTCAATCCCTCCACCAATAAAACCTAACACACCATAAGCCTTCTTAACAACTCTTCTTCCACAAAAGGTAATTGATGCCAGATCAGTTGTTAACTTTAAATCTGAGATAGATCTTTTTTTGTTAAGCAAAGATTTGAAAGGGTGTGGGCCAAAGACAGCTATATGGAATTAGGGCACTAATCAGCCATGATTTCATAGGATGGTGCAAGAGGTTCAAGGTACTTAATGGCCTACTACAGTTCCTATATTCTTATATAATTTCCTTCTCCTCGGATGCTGTCTGACCGGCTGTGCTTTTCCAGCTCCACATTTATTGACTTTAGTTTCCAGCATCTGCAGTCCTGCTGTCTCCAGGGTGTCGGGACAACAACAGTAAGGGAATTTCCAGTGTCAATATAGTGTAATGCCTTGACTTGACCTCAACATCATAGTTCAAGTGCAAGCAAACACTATTTACAAAAGTGAAAGTTTATTTAGAATGATTTCTCACACTTGCCATCTAGATGCCTTCAGTAGGTTTTCTTCATCCTCTCCCTCCCATTACATGTAGGTGCAGATCCAACTTCTGAAGTTCGGGTGGCGGGAGCCTTCTCTGAGGTTGGTCTCATTGGCTGCAATATTTGAATGGAGTGCCGGTTTGTGCATCTATCCGGCAGACACTAAATGTGGGGATATGAATCTCCACTACAATCACCAACCTATCCATGGAGACAGCCAGACACACACACGTCAGAGCAAACACAAAGCTGCTAATATTGGTGGACTCCTCGATGCTTCCTGCTAGCTTACCGATTGCTTCTGACAAACCGACCTAATATTCTTGAGCCTGTTTCTGCACATTGACTAAAGTAATTGAAGGCCAGCAACATGAAAAAACACTTTTGGCTGGAGCTGAGCACTGTCTGGTCTCTGACGGTCCTTTGAGTTCAGAGACACCCAGAGCATTACTTCTTCAATCAGCTGAGGAGACTGTGAGGTGCTCACCAGATTGTGCTCCCAAGTCTAACCTGGAGAGTAGACCCACTGAGTTGGTGGAAGGTGCAAGTCAAAACCTTGCTGGTGCATCTTCTGAAGGTTCAAGAGGTGGAGGTGAAGCTAAAGGTCTCCAGAACTTGCCTCTTTTTCGATGTTCACTAATGACCTGATAAACTACATTTCCTTTAATGTAGCATTCTGTTATATACATATATGTTTCAAAATATCAAGGGATACAACAAAATGATGTAAAGCTTCACAACATCACATTAATATTATATCAAGTAAGGCTGTGAAATCAGAAATTCGTAAGTTTGGGGCAATGGTGGAGAATAATTGCTAATGATCCAATGCTGATGAGGAACTGAATAGGTGTGAAAGAAATGTTCATTTAAATCAGCATACCTCAGCCCAAACACCAGGGAAAATCCTGGGCAGTGTATCTGAAGAAGGGTCTAGGCCCAAAGATAAAAGGTACTGCAGATGCTGGAGAATCCGAGATAACAAGCGTTGGGCTGGTGATGAAGGGTCTAGGCCCGAAACATCAAGTTTTCCTGCTCCTATGATGCTGCTTGGCCTGCTGTGTTCATCCAGCCCCACACCTTGTTATCTCAGTGTATGAGTAGGTTAGTTACAATTGGTTCATCATTGCCAGCATTCCTCAACTGTGTAAAGTGACAGACGTGCAACAAATCATATCCAGTTGTTATCTGTTACTGATGTTTGAAGATCAAGCTGTAAGAGGCAGGTTCTGACAAAATGCCTATTTGAATATTATCAGTCTGGTGGTGAATTGTTGTTTCTGGCGTTGGTATCTGTTGCCAAGCTGCTGTAGCAGGTTAGTTATCTTAGTAATGCACTTGTACTCACATTGTTTGTGAATTATTGATATTCTATCAAGATACATTAAAGACAGAAATGCACGTTGCTATTAGCAAAGTATCCACTTTATAATAACACAAAGAATAGGAGGTGTCCATTTTATTGGCTGGTCTATGTTACGTTGTCTGAATTCAGGACAGAAAGAGCCTCCAGTATCTCAACAGACATCAGTTATTTTGTAGCAGGTAAAGCTGGAATACACGTATTGGCTTCAAAAATAACAAATTCCATTCAGGGAAGTAAGTATATGCGATCATTGTAAGATAAAACTTTCTTTGTGCATTATGGGTAACAACATATTGAATTTAATATTTATAAAAAAAGTTACCTCCAGCTGAGGAGAAAATAAGATTCGTAAGTGAAATGTCATGATTTGGGTGAGGTACTGGATGCCTACAACTACATGGGGTGAAGGCTGGCTGAAAATTTAAGATAAGTTATGGAAGAAAATATTATTCAAATTGCAGAAGAAAAGATTACTCCAACAATCTGTTTGTTAATAATCGTATTTGAAAGTAATTTTTGCATTTCAGATTCTTCCTGACTCTGTTAAGTCTTTTCATCGTTCCATACCCTAAAGAGCTGTGGCAGATCAACTATTAAGGGGTCTCCTCAAAATTGAGAGCCAAATATTTTTTAAAATATAATCACAGACAGAAATTCGTGCTTCATTTCTTAAGTTATTGTTAACAATAATTGTTAGAAATAAAAATTCAGAACAACTTGACAATTTTTTAGGGGGCTTTATTAACAGGTCATATGTTGGAATAAACATTTAAAACTTTTCTATAAAATGTTCATGTGTCATAAGAATGGAAATTACAAGAGCACTATTATCAGTCTTCTCTTTATAACATACCCTGAACGGCTTACTGCTCTCATCTGACCCTAAATTTGTATTATTGAGAAAGTCCTACTATGTTATTTGGTCACTCACAATTATATCAGAGGAATTCACGGGCATGAGCTTCAGTCAGCTTGAATGTCTGATATCGAAAGTGGAAGGATATGCATAGTAAGCTTCCATAATATCCACTAAATTCGCATAAACCCAAATATTTTTAGATCCAGATGTGCATATATATGAAATGAATACCTGGCATTTTTAAGTTCAAAGTAAATTGGGAGGTTGGACTGAATTTGATTTACATTGAAATTAATACGTCAGATTTCAATTTCAGACTGCAATTTCAATCATTTTAGAAGTAAATGTATAAGACTTGTACACAAATTGAATTGTATCATGTAAGATTAAAATAGAGAATAACTTGGAACTTCATTAGTTGCCCACATCAAAATATTAATAGATTTTAGTGTAAATATCATAATGAAAGTTTAAATCAGCAAGCAGCATTAATTTGATATTTACAAACAAAAATCACAACTGGTGTTGATGCTTCACCCTCAATATGCATCATTTTATAGAACCATTAGCTTGACTGCACAACACATAAACAACATTGGTGATATATTTTTAACATTTTTGTTAAACATTCTTGTTTTAACAGCATGTGCAGTAAAATCATCATGCCTAATAGCATCTGCTTTGATTTTGAAATTGTCCTGAATTCAATCTTCTGACTACCATAGACTTAAATATATGACTATAGCACTGGAATACATACAACAATGCGCTAAGACATCTCAGGTATATCGCATCTGCAAAGAAATGGATAAGTTAACATTTCATTAACCTGGTGATGGCAGGAATCATTGATTGTGCCATTAAGCCATAGCTATTCACCAATAACCTGCACTCTATCACTGTTCCAGTTCTTCACTTAGCCCTCATCACAACCTTGATACAGGAGGTGAATGTAAGGAAAGAACCCAGAGGACACAGTGAGAATTTTGTTCTCAACATCAAGGCACTATGCAACCAAATAATGGCACCAGAGTCCTGGCAAAACTTACCACAATCTGGGTCAACAGCAAGCACTTCAGTGACTTGAGTTCAATCTGACACAAAGGAAGACAGTTGTGGCCATGTCAGCTGTCACAGGCTCAGGATGTCACTGAAGATATTCCTCAAGTAAACACCCTTATCCCAACCAGCCCCATTTGCTTCATCAATTACTCTTCCTCCAAAATGTGGCTGTTCATTAACAAGTTCAGTGTTCAGTGCTTTTTGTAACACCTCCAAAGATGAAATAACCCAGAACAGACTCCAGAAGTCCAAAATCCATGTATGGAATGAGAAGTAATATGTAACATTCATGAGTATCGTTCTCAGGTAGATGTCAATATCATAGCTTGTGTATTGGAAAAACTTAGTTGCATAAAAAAACTGAAATAAAAGAACTGCAGATGCTGGAAATGAGAAATTGTTGGAAAAATTTCAACAGGTTTGGCAGCATCTTTAGAGAGAAATCAGAGTTAATGATAGGTGGAGATGGCGTCCAGAGAGAGAGAAACACAGTTGGACAGACAAAGGAGTGGTTAAATGTCAGTCAGGGAGAATGAATAGCTGCTAATAGGGGCTATTGGTGGCTGGCAATGAGATGTGTGGGGTTGCAGCCTGTGTAATGGCATGGCCTGATGTGTGGGGGTTGGGTTAAGGACAAGGCCTCAAGCCCTCAAATTATTGAATTCGATATTAAGTCCAGAAGACTCCACTTTCCCAAGTGGAAAATGAGCTGGTCTTTTTCCATCTTGCGCTGAACTTCACTGGAGCACTGGAGCACTGCAGCAAGCCTGAGACAGAGATGTTGGCCAGGGAACAGGGTGGTGTGTTAAAGTGACAGTCAACTGGATGCTCAGGCTCATTTTTGGCATACAAAATGTAGATGTTCTATGAAGCAGTCACCCAGTCTGTGCTTCGTTCCCCCAATTTAGAGGAAACCACATTGTGAGCAGCGAATGCAGTAGACTAGATTGTGTAAAGTGCAGCTAAAGTGCTGCTTCACCTGGACAGTATGTTTGGACCCTTGGATACTGAGGAGGGAAGAGGTAAATGGGCAGGTGGTGCACTTTCAGTGGTTGCAGGGAAGGTGCCTTGGGGCTACAGGGATGTGCTGCAAGTGAAGGAAGAGTGGACTGGGGTATCCCAGAGGGAACGGTCCCAGTGGATGGCTGACAAGGGAGGGGAGGAGAATATGTGTTTGGTGGTTGCATCTCACTGGAGGTAGTAGAAATGGTGGCTAATGATCCTCTGGATGTGGATGCTGGTTAGTAAGGACAAGGGGAACACTATCATTGTTGTAGGAGGGAAGAAAGGGGGTGAAGGCCGAAGTGTGGGAGATGGGTCAGATCCGGATGAGGGCCCTGTCAACCACAGGTCTGGGGAATCCTTGGTTGAGGGAGGGTGTGGGTATTTCAGAGGCTGTCTTGTCGAAGTTGGCATCATCAGAATAGATGCGACAGAGACAGAGGAGCTGGAGAACAGAATAGAGTCTTCACAACAAGCAGAGTGTGAGGATGCATAGTCAAGGTTACTGTGGGAGTTAGTGGGTTTGTAGTGAATATTGGTGACCAGGCTATCCCTGAAATGGAAACAGTGATGTCAAGGAGGAGAAGGGAGGAGTCAGAAATAGACCCAGGTGAAGGTGAGAGTGGGATGGAAATTGAAAGCGAAATTGATCAATTTTTCTAATTCTGGGAAAGATGGAGAAGCAGCACAGATGATGTCATTGATATACTGGATGAAAGAGTTGTGGGTAGGGGCCAGAGTAGGACTGGAACAAGGAATGTTCTACCCCACAAAGAGACATGCAGGTACCCATGGCCAGCCCTCTGACCTGAAGAAAATGGGAGGAGTTAAAAGAGAAGTTATTCAGGGTAAGGATAAGCTTGGCCAGGTGGAGGAGAGTGACGGATCATGGGATAGTTCAGGCACTTTTTCCAGGAAGAATTGGAGAGCCCTGAGACCACCCTGGTGGGAAATGGATGTGTAAAGGGATTCCGTGTCCATGGTAAAGACACGGCTGCTGGAGCCCGCAAACTGGAAATTCTGCAACTGACGTAAATCATCAGAGGAATAGTGGATCTAAGTGGGGACAAAAACCAAGTCAAGGCAGGGAGAGATGGGGCACAAGGGGGCAGGTGGAAACAATGGGTCTGCCCAGGCAATCCTGATTGTGGATTTTGGGAAGGAGGTAGAAGCGAGCGTTCAGGGTTAGGAGATAGTGAACTTGGAGGCAGATGTGGGGAGATAACCAGAAGAAATGAGGTTAGTAACTATTGTGGACGTGGTAGCCTCATTTTCCATTATGGGGTCATGGTTCGGGGGGGAATAGGAGGAGGTTTCTGAGAGCTGGCGTTCAGCCTCTGCAATGCAGAGGTCAGTCCACTAGACACTAACAATACCACCCTTATCAGCAAGCTTAATTATAAAGTCAAGGTTGGATCTGAGAGCACAGAACGTAGTCAGTTCACAGGGAGATAGGTTGGAACAGGTGAGGGGAGCAGAGAAATTGAGATGACAAATGTCACATCGACAGTTCTCAATGAACAGGTCAAGTGCAGGTAAAAGGCTAGAGGGAGAGGTCCAGTTGGAGGGAGAGTGTTGGATGTGGGCAAAGGGGTCTCTAGGACAGCGAGAGGACTCTTGCCCAAAGAAATGGACATGGAGGTGAAGATTACTGAACAAGAGTCCAACATCATGTTGTACCCGCAATTCATTAAGGTGGAGTCGTAGATGGATAAAACTGAGACCTTCACTGAGGACAGAAGTTCAGCATCAGAGGGCAGAAGGTCAGGAGGGATAGTAAATACGCAACAGGAGATGAGGGGATGGAGTCAAAGGGAATGGGAGGATAGGAAGCTTCCAGAGAGACATGGGTATCTCTGAATTGTTTTACCTCCAGTACATAGATACTTTTTGCTATGACTAGGCTGTATTCAGAGTCCATATTTTTCACAGTGTTCAATATATTCAGCTATTGTTTAAAGCCATGTGGAGTAAACTGAATGGTTGGGCATTAACCCTAATGATCCTTGGGTCATAGAAGGACACCAAGTGAGACTATCTACTTGGCATTGTCTGGTTGGCGACACATATATACTTCAGCCCCTGTGCCTGGCTTTCACGCACTAGGTTCCTCCACAGCTGAAGATGGGGTGATCGCAGAGTTTGGTCCTTTTGCTCGCTATCTGGTTGTCTACCAACAATCTGGATTGGAAGAAGCAGAGAAACCAAGCTGAACATGTCGATACCTGCTGCTTTTGGAGTTTAGCCTTTGGTTGACCTTATGATACAACCTCTTCTTTCTATGCTCGCAAACACATGGCACTGTGAGTAACCCACAGATTACTACTCTTCAGATCCTGCCTACTAGTCTCATTCCAAGCTCATTAAAATCTACCCACAGGGTCTCATCCCCTTATCCACCCTTGTTATTGGCACAGATATGGAGCTCAACTCTGACTGTTTACCCTCATCCATTCTGAGTATTCTGCAGCCGCTCAGTACCATCCTTGACCCCAGCTCTAGGGTGGCAAATCACCATCCTAGAGTGACATCTGACAGAATATAGGGAAACTAAGGTATTTGTCAAGGGTACTTATCGAGGCAAGAATCTAAGAATGAGTGTGTAGAAAATATAATTTTGCCAATGCTAAATTTAATTCAAATGCTTTGGTTTGCAATACTCCATGTAAACTATATTTATAACAAACTTTACTAAAATAGGCCTGTACAACAAGCTCTTCTGTTGAACAGAAATTGTAGAAAAAAGTAACTGGTATACACAAGATTTGTAGACAAGTCTTAATTTTACTGTCACCAGTTCTTCACTTCCTCTTCAGGAGCAGATGCTGTATCAGGACACGGCTCCACTCCATGACACCAAGTAGAAACATATTTGAGACCCTCACTGCCACTGCTGAGATACAGGACTGAATGATATGAGGAACTGGATTCCCCTGTCACCCAGATGGAGGGGATGGTCACTGAGGAAAACCCTGGCTGCCATGCAATCATAAATCAGCCAATCAATGTTAATAGGCTGGAGGCAGGATTTCTGTAAATCACAAGCAGGAAGATCCGCCTCAGCAAGCTTTTGGTATTAAAGGTTGGGGCCTAGGAATTCAGAAGCCAATGGAGAGAGAATACCCTGGGGGGGGGGGGCATGCATTATAACCCTGAAGAGTGGGGGGAGGGCGGCGATCAGTAGACTTCCTGTGAGCCCTGATGCACAATAAAAGAACAAGCCCCTTACCTCCTATCATCAGCCCACACAAACCTGCCATGCTGGTCAATTAAGTGCTTCAATTGGCCCATTGACAGATATATCATGAAATGCTACCACCAACGCTGATATAATTGAAGGCAGGAGTCAGTCGGCTGGATGGTAGGTAGGCCATCCACTGCCCTGAACAATGCCTCACTGCCTTCAAACGCTGTTGGCAGAAGAATGAAAAATGCAGCCCTCAGAGACATTACATACCAGCATTTGTGGGGCAAGTGAATATTTTGCCATTTAAAACCATCACATTTCCACTCCTGCTATCAGGCTGCGTGAGGGCAAATGTAATAACTAATGACGCCCAATTCCCATACAATCAAATGCTAAGTCCAACATGGTAACCACTCAGTACAGGTAAGGCCACCCCAAATTTCCATTGTTGTATACAACATAATGACTGCTAAATCCACTGGAAAGATTGCCAGACCCAAGTTTCATGTTCCAGTGGAATTGTCTCAGTACAGGGAGTGATGAGATAAATTTTGTCACCATTACTTCAGCTTCAATCAGCCATCACAGAACCATCTTGAAACCAAACCTGTAATGTATGCAACTCATTTTCATAATGTGCTGTGTATTTCCAACTAAGTCATTGAGAAAGACAATGTGTTTTGGTCCCTTTGGACCATTGTAGCAGTTACATGAATCTACATTTTTTTTCAGTCATGAATATTAGATTGCACCCCCTCCTTGTACAATGAGTTAAAGAAAATCTGCAACAACAAATAGAAGGCAATTGAACTTGTTGTTCTATTTCGGTTCTAATGAAGAGAGTATGAGCTGGAATATTGGTCTGGGTCTTCCAAGGAGCAGCGATTGTTGTTGGATTACCATTGACTCGAATATTCCCTTGACAACACTGCTCCACATTTTCTTCCCGGATCTTCCAATCTCGTCTTTACCAGAAATGCAGAGTGCAACATTCCTTGAAGAACTCTGTCACAGAATAGCACAGTTGGGGGAGACAGGGCATCCCCCTTTATATGTCACTGGTTTGGGCGGAGTCAGTATGGATGGAAAGGGGATCAGTTCTTCTGTTTTCTGAGCTTTTCTGTCCAACATTTCCTCAGTAACATTCCAGCTAAATGAGTCAGAATTGTCTGACGTCTCTGGCTCATGCAATTATCTTTGTGGACAGTCCTAGAGAGCACGAAATTGCCTGTTGGAAGTTAAAAGCTCCCAGGTTAATTCCCACAAAGTTTAGGGCATCAGGAGTTCTACAGGGTCCTGATGTGTATTGCCAATTGTAAGTCCGTTCTCTAATGATTCAGAGACAGGAAGATTTGAATCACCACTTCATTTTCCCTCTCCTGGATGAGGAGCCTGACCTGTTGGGTACTTCCACCCTTGTCTGCTTATGTTTCAGATGTCCTACGTCTGTAGTATTTTAGTATTGTTTTTCTGCTGGTTTCTGCTTTGCATTTTGCAAATTCCAGTTGGCTAGCATTGCCTCTGACAAGCAAGTATAAATATTGCTTCTCTTTGCATGAATAAAAACAATCCAGTTAATCCTGTGGTTGGCCAAAAGAAGGATAAATGTCGTTTACAGAGAGTTGTCATATTAATGGCAAAAGGGTTACACTCTACATTGCATCAGTTGCATGATTAAGCTGTAAATTTCCTTCAATTTGATGTTTCTCTCCTGCACTTTTGCCAAATGTGAGTGAACTTAAACTGGGGGGAGTTTTATGGCCCCCAGCCAACGTACTTGCGGGCATGGAACACATAAAGTAGGATGGGCAGCTAACCCACTGCCTTCCTGCCTACCCCCTAGCTGTTTCCATAATACTGCGGGCAGGTAAGGCAGAGACCTGCACATCTAACCTTAGGTCTATTGTGGCCCTGAACTGGGCTTGCTTCCACCTTCATCAACATAGTACGTGTAGCTGGTGAAGTGGAATAAAGGAGGCTAGGCCACTGTTTCACCAAGAGTGGAGGCACACTAACCTCCCCTGAGCCCCTTCCCTGAGGATTGCTCTATGTCCAATGAGGACATGGATCCCAAGGTTTTACCTCTCCTTTGTAACTATTCCTGGGTGTTTAAAATTCAACCACCCAATAACACACACGCCCCTCACTCGAGTTCTTGCTCCTTCCCCGGATATTAATATCTCCAGATTCACTTGGTATCCATGTTGTCTTCCTTCTCAGAACTGATTGTGATGGCCACTAAGTTCTAGCACTGCTGGTGATGGGAATACCTGATTGGCATGCAGCTCTCCAGGGCAAAGATTTCCCATTCCCTGAGGTCTAGAAGTCTCATATTACTTCTTTCAGACTGCCCTTCACTTGTCTGAGCCCTCTGAAAGTTCAGCGTCCATTGATACGATCTCCTTCAGATGATTTTGTTGTCTTCGGAGACTTGGAATCAAGTTGCACAACGAAATCTTGCAACATCAGCTGACTTTACCAAAAGTGTATTCACTTTTATGTTGCAATATCACAAAGAGACTTTTGAGACTTCAGAAAAAATGAAAACAACCGTTTCACAAAATGAACATATGCCAAAGTAGGTCTGATATATAAGTATTTAGATCTGAGCCTTCTGCAACTCTAGGCTAACAGAGAAGATGCTTGTCGATAAAGGCGTGTCTGGCATGTTCCTTCTGTTCCTTTATGGTTCTCTTCTCCGGGAAGGTGGGTGAATGGGCCTCAGATTGAAAACGCAGCAGAGGAAGTTGGGTGAAAAGGTCACTGGTTGATGATGGCCCTGGAGGTTGAAGAGAGAAATCCTGATTATACTGTGCTTTCTTACTGCTGTATGATAGCTTTGTAGACTGATTACAAGAACTCGACTAGATCCTGTCTTACACACTGCAGAATCAAAATTGCTGTCTTTTGCATACCTTTTTGAGTAAAAAAGACCTTTTATTCAGGCCTCTATTTGTATTTTTTTGCTAAAATTAGCAAGGACAGCAACTATGCACCCCTACTGCTTCAGTGCAGCTAATTCAAAACTGTTAACCCTTTGTTATAGGGCAGATCACAGTCATTACTTTATGTTCTGTCACTGCAGCTAAGGATCCACGTCACCAATAAAATGTGCAATAGGTCCTCATGATCGTAAAGTAGGCTAAATATTATTACTGATTTCTGTTATAGCAAACATCCTGACTTTGACTGTAGTAAAATACTATATTATCATTATATAGGTATATAGTTACATTATAACTATATGATAATACTATAAAATCAAATTTGTCCAAACATAAAATAAGTGATGCGAATTCTAATTGGAAGCAATGAAGTTCATCAAAACCTATGCCTCCAAAGGAAGCTCTACAGTTACAACAGTTGTCATTGTAAACACTTCCATTAGAGATTACACTGCCGTTCTTTGTGATATAAAAGTCAAATTTAAACTTACTACATAAGTATGAAATGTGGTTTTCATATCATTGCCATTACCAGCCTTCACTATGGTAAACAAAGAAGAAATAAAGCTGTAACTTTCAGTCTTTCCTCCACAAATCTTGCGTGTAATCATTTTTTCTTGCTATTAGGTTATCAATCCTCTCTACAGTACAAGTTTTCACAGCACAATATATAAAAATATTAGAAATATCAGCAAGAATAGCCCATTTTAACCCATTCAAAATGATCATAACTGATCTGGTCATGGCCTTAACTCCATTTTCCTGCTTGTCTGACATAACTCAAGACTTCACTAAATATCAAAAATCCGTCCAACTCAGCCTTAAGTATATTCAATGAACCAGACTGCTCTCTGGGGAAGCAAATCCCAAAAATTTACAAACACATAAGAGAAGAAATTCCCCTGCATCTCAGTTCCACTGTAAGACATGTTAATTTCACTGCTCTCTCATTCTAGATTCCTCGATGAAGCAAGTTTTCCTCTCAACATCTACCCTATCAAGCCCCCTCAAAATCTAAGATTACCTCTAATTCTTCCAAACTCCAAAGGATCCAAGCCCAAACTGCTCAACCTCGTAAGACAATCCCTTCATTCCTGGATCGAGCTGGTGAACATTCTCTGAAGTACCTCTAATGTAAGTGTGTCACTTCTTAAATAAGTAGGCTGAGGGCCAGATTTTCACTAGAATTGGGAAATTCCCTGACCCAGCTTGAAAGTGTCCCATGATACCCAAACTTGACTCAATGGATGTAGGAGTTAGGGGAGGAGGGATAATGGGGTAGGGAGGTGGGAGATATAGAGGTGTGATTGTGTCAGGCTTGCCTGCTGCCCTGGAAGCACACTGGAGGCAGTGACAAGGTCAGTCAAGTGCTAAAGTGGGCTGGGCACGCCCCCATGTCAGTTCTTTGGCACTTTGTTCAAGTTATTTATTACAAATTAGCTCCTTGAGTCCCCACTCCACACATTTCATCACCACTGCCACCCACCCCATGCCACCTCCATAGTATAATGCCAACCATCCATCTCCCTTAACCATTACACCCTCCATACTTATTCACACAACGTCCAGC
Source organism: Ginglymostoma cirratum (assembly GCA_024137785.1). Taxonomy (NCBI): domain Eukaryota; kingdom Metazoa; phylum Chordata; class Chondrichthyes; order Orectolobiformes; family Ginglymostomatidae; genus Ginglymostoma; species Ginglymostoma cirratum. Next base: position 59,949,922 of record JAHRHZ010000249.1, read on the forward strand.
AAGTATAGACCTCAGGGATATGGTAATATGAAATATAATAATGGTTTGGTTATCTATGAAATTTGTAACTACATTAAACAATCACTGCCATCCATTAAAATCTATTCAAAACTTAAAACCTCATAGGTTCTATATGTAACCTCATATCAAAGACAACTGATCTACCTTTGAGGTATCAATCAAACATTGAACTTAGAAAATCCTATGCTGAAATAACAAATAACTTGTATCAACACATACACCTTGTTATCTTTAAATTTAAAGTGCTAGGGTTTAAATAACTTCATGACTTCACATCATGCAGTTCTACAGATATCTTCTGCCCTTGCGAAAGCAAAAGGTTTATCTATTTGAACTCAAGTACTACATTCAAATGATGAGATAGGCATTTTCCTCATTTATGAATCATGATTCACGACTTTCCCCTATGAGAAAAAAATGGGAGCTATCAGACATGGGGGCAGGATTTCCATATCTAGGTCCCACTAACCATTTTTCACAGTCTGCAGAGTTTCCATGTCTCTGAAAAACATCCAAGCCCAAAACTGTAAACAATTTTCCACGTGTGATCTCTCTAATGCCCTATACAGTTGCAGCAAATTTTGCTACTTTCATACTCCATCCCTCTACTGTGATGGGATTCAAACTTGGGTCCCCAGAACATTACTTGGGTCTCAGAATAACAGTCTAGTCATGACACCACTATGCCATCACCTTGTCTCTAACTGACTACGATTGAGGTCAAACACACCAGACTTTATCGATAACAGAAAAATAGTAATTTTTGGTAACACAGAACTTTAACAAAAGGTGGAGAAGAGAAAGGATTTCTAATCTACTGCTATGAAGCTTAAACTATACCCCTTCAAAAACTGCACCAAATATACACACATGCATTCGCAATTAATAGACACAAAAGAAGCTTTTTACTATAGACACAATGAGTGGAAAAAAAAATTACAGTCAGGGTAAATTCCAAAGATTACAAATCCAGATTTCAAGGCTGGGTTAAATTGGCTCACACAATCATTTTTTCTCAAACTGATGATATGCTGCTGTCTGTAGGCTTTTGGTCATTCTTTGATTTGATAGCTGATCAGGTGAACCTAGGCCATTTCTTGTTAGAATCATTGCTTTGAAGTTTTCTTAGTTTTCAATTCTTTTCCCACATATACAACACAAAAAGAAAGAGAGAGTGTGAGGTGACAAGGTGAGATGGATGCTTTCAGTTTGTATCTCCAGATGGAGGTCCCTCTGCAATGGCACTTCGAGCTTTTAACTGTTGAACTTTTAACTTTATTTTTTATTTTTCTACTTAAAATGAAGAAGGGCTATAATGTCTAACTTTTAACTTTGTTTCATTATTTTTCTACATTGTACCTGGCATTTTTGTACCTAAGGTGGTGCCAGGAATGGTGATGGCGACATTGTACACTTTTCTCCATGCTCATGTACTTTCGTACTTGAGTACATGCAAAAGGAAAATCTAATTCCAATTCTAACAGTCTACAGTTTAACCAATCAGCGTGCTGTCATCAGGCAGAATTTCTTCAACTCAAAAGCTTCTCAGTTCTACTCAGTTTTGAATCCCACACCCTTACTGCTTGTATTGTGCAGCTCAAAAATAAGCAACACTTGATTTTCAAGTTGCAAATCTCTCCTGGTATTTCAGTTATATAGCTGTCCAGCTTCCATTTCGGTTTGTAGTCCCAAAATAAATGTGTGTTCTCTTCCAGTCAAGTTTACTTTCACATAGCCATGCTGACCCTGCTTGATTGTATTATGAATTTACAAATATCATGCTGCTATTTTCATAATAATGCATTCCAGCATTTATCAATGATGGATGTTAGGATAACTGACATATTGTTTCTTACTTTCTGTCTCCTTCCATTCTTGAGTAGAGTCACTACCTTTGTGATTTTCCAATCCACTGGGATATTTCCAGAGCCCAGGGAAGTTTGTAGGATTACAGCCAGCGCATCCACTCTGCAGGCACTTCTGTTAAGACTCTTGGGTGCAGAAAATCCAGTCATAAAGGATGCAAGCAGCAGAGTTTCAGAACCACTTCAACTGGAAAAAATTCTACATTATAAAGAGGGCAACTGCTGAAGAGGCAAATTCCTGTTATCTTTGATTTCCAACAGCTGTTGTAAAATCCAAACTGTCAGCTTGTGAACTAGTTTTCAGATCTCCTGTTGAGCAGTCAGAATCCTTATGTTGAAAGGTGAGAATTAACTCTATGATTGTCAGACAGAATTGTTGGTCCCTTGCTGATGTCTTGCCCTTGTCATGGGGGTTACGTTAATTTGCGATCTTTCCGCTGTTCCAGCTTTTCTTTGGCATTGATGAATTCTTTGTTGTTTTGCTCAGCCATTGAGAAAGCGTAAACCTCAACATTGATCCTCAGAACCTACTACTTTTATGCTTAGAGATACAACTGGAATGTGCTTTTGACATTCAGGGACATTAACTACAGTTTGCAATATCACACTGTTTACATCTAATGTCACTGCACAGCACATCTGCTGACCGTAATTGTACTTCAATGCTGCAAAGTGAATGCGGTCCAGCTGAAAAGACATGTTTTTGCAAGAAGCACTATGACCAGCTATAACACCATCACAGGGGAATAGGAATTATTTTATTCTGGCTATCAGAAGATTGACTGCCTTATGTAGAGCAGTGCTATGGCAGAAAACACCCACTGTTTGAGTGTTAAAATTAATTGAGTCATGTCCTACTGTGCACAATTGAATACAATTGAAACCACTAGCAAAATGGAAAGCCAACAACAGGAGGATAGTAACTTGTAGCAGGGTGTCTATACTGTTGCAAACTTTGCATCTAGGGCAGACCAGGATCCTGATTGACCAATTCCATCCACCATAACTTCTCTATTTTTTTCCACTGATTTGATTCTCAATTACAGCTAAAGTAGAGTTTATGTGGCTGATTTTCCTTTTAGTACTAGTGGAAAATTCACTTATTGTGTCATCATTTAAATTCCTGAAGACAGCAAGTAGCTTTAAAGATATGTAAATATCCATAATGGTAAACTACATAATGAAATGGCACACTGCCAGCTGCCACTAACATACTCTTGTGGGTGGTCCAGTCATTAGACAAATATGTCGCCTGCATCAGTTTTTCTTCAACTTTCTTCAGGCATCTGGCTGTTCTTAGTTTAAACTTGTTCCTCAGCCTACCACAAGCATGACTGGAACTTAGCTGACTGATGACAATGATATAATGAGTCTTCATTTGCCTGGATGATCAGGTAAACTGGACAAAAGCCCAGTGCAGTAAAAAGTGTCTGTTTCTTCAATTATAGTAAGCAGGAAGATTGATCTACCCAACAACTCTTAAACTGGTGGAAATTATAAGGGACTTGAGTAAATTAGACATATTTTGGCTGTATTTAGAATCATTTTGATCTCCATGGTGTTAATAGAATAATGCACATAACTTCTTTTGGAGGTTGAGTTCATAAACTGAGTCATTTGCAATAATCTGCAGTTTATTTCCCCACTGTTTATGCCTACATATATTACATCACGAGCAACAACTGCTTGCTTTATATAATCCCTTTCACATATATAAATAACCTGAGCTGTCTCATGGAAACTTAAGGAAGAAGTATGAACGCTGAGCCAAAGAAGGAAATGTTCTGAAAGGAGTCCAATTGCTCAGTGAATGGGTTTTTAATGTGGGTTTGAGACGGTGTTTGACCAGGAAGAAGTACAAATTACCAAACTTGTAATTTCTTCAAAATGTCTAGCTAGGGAATCTGTAATTGGTTTTAAAATTTTTAGAAGGGACATTGAAGAGTTTGTATCAGTTACAAAGTGATCAACCGTAATTTTTTTGGATGACAAAAATTACAGTGTATGTGATCTGACAGCCTTTTATTTGAAGTCCTGGCTTCCATCCACTGAAGTTGCTGTTAAAAAGAGGCAGAACAAGTACTCACTCTTAAACTCTCCATTTCAATGCTTTTCCAAGTTTTCCGTTCCCTGAAAAATAAGTTGTTAATACTAATATTCTGGCATGGTGTTAATACTAAGTGCTGAAGAGTGGCAAATGACAGATTGGAACAGTTTTCTGATCAGGACAACAAATTTTCTATACGATCGCATTGCTTCAACTCTTGGTAAGTTTAACTGAGAAGAATAATGACCCCACAAACAGATAGATTGAAAGTAATTATTTGTATCAATTAAAGAAACAGCACAAACCTAGTCCAATACACCTATTTTTCAGGTTTAACAAAGGTACTTTTGGATGTAGGTGAGACACATGCATGCTAAAGTCAGGAATTTACTCATTGGTACAATTATCATCCCTAAAAGACATTGACGTGCACTTATAACTTGTTTTTGATTTGATCCAAAATAAACTTGTATATCACAGGTTTCCTGGGGCTTGAGTTTGAGTTTGATTTATTGTTGTCACATGTACTGAGGTACATTAAAAAGTGTTGTTTTGCGTGCTGTACAGGCAGGTCGTACCATCAAAAGTGTATCAAACTAGCATTAAGTAACATTGGAGAGGTCCATCCAAAAGTCTGATAACAATGGGGAAGAAGCTGTTCTTGAATCTGTTCGCACATGTATTCAAACATTTATATCTTCTGCCCGACAGAAGAGGGTGGAAGAAAATATAATCAGGGTGGGAGGGATCTTTGATTATGTTGGTTGTTTTCCCGAGGCAGCGGGAGATGAAGTCAGTGGATGGAAGATTGGTTTGTGTGATGGACTGGGCTGTGTTCATGCCTCTCTGTAGTTTCTTATGGTCTTGAACAGAGTAGTTGCCAAACCACACCTTGATGCATCCAGATAGGATGCTTTCTATGGTGCATGTATAAAAATTGGTAAGAGTCCTTGTGGACATGCTGAATTTCCTTAGCATCCTGAAGAAGTAGACGCATCATTGTGCTTTCTCGACTGTTGCGTCAACATTGGTGGACCAGGACCAGGATCGTCACTCCCAGGAGCTTGACACTCTCGACAATCTCCACCTCCACACCATTGATGCAGACAGGGGTGGGCCCTCCACTCCACTTCCTGAAATCAATGACCATCTCCTTCATTTTGCTGATGTTGATGAAGAGATTATTGTCTTTACACCATGCCACTAAACACTCAATCTCTTTTCTGTATTCTGTCTCATTGTTGTTTGACATCTGACCTACAATGGTGGTGACATCAGCAAACTTGTAAATGGAATTGGGGCAAATTTGGCCACACAGTTGTGAGTGTATAAGGGCTGTAGATGGGGGGCTGAGTGTGCAGCCTTGTGGGGCACCGATGTTGAGGATTATGGTGGAGGAGATGTTGTTGCCTATTCTTACTGATTGCGCCCTATGGGTTAAGAAGTCGAGGATCCAATTACAGAAGGGGGAGCCAAAACTTAGTTCACAGAGTTTAGAGGTGGGTTTGTTTGGAATTATGGTGTTGGAATTATTGGAAACCGACCAATAGTAAAGAGGCAATGGAAGTTTAAACTTCACAGTTCTATTTGAATAAAATAATTTACTTACTTGCAGCTTTTGCTCATTCTACAAATGTTTAGCATATTGCTTGGATACGGCTGTTTTCAACTTCAAATATTTTCAAATTGACAAGATCAACAATAATCAATGAATAATCAGAACTCCAAGCTAATGTTCTGGGGATACAGGTTTGAATTCCACCATGGCAAATAATGTAATTTGAATTCAGTAGAAAAATCTGAAAATAAACACTAGTTAAATGTGACCAGGTAACCATTGTCGATTGTCAGAAAATCCTATCTAGTTCACTAGTTTCCATTAAGGAAGGAAATCTGCCATCTTTACCTAGTTTGGACTACATATGACTCTAGACCAGCAGCAACATATGTTTAATAGCTCACTGAAATGGCCTAGCAGGCTAATCAGTTCAAAAGCACCTAGGGATGGGTAACAAATGCTAACTCCCTGCAGAGACAAACACATCCCATGAAAAAATAAAAAGAAGTCAAGATGATGATTGACATGGAGCAGACCTTGAAGAAGTTTTACCTGCATCTGCAGCCCTTGTCCTATTAGGTGGTAGAACTTACAGATTTAGCAGGTACTGCTGAAGGAACCCTGATGAGTCAGTCTAATGCATTTTGTAGATTTTACACTTTGCTGCCACTGTGCATGTTCAATGGTAACATGTAGGATTTTAATAATGGGAGATTCAGCAATGATGATGCCATTGAAAGTCAAGGGGCAACAGCTACATTCCCTTGTTGGAGATTGTCATTACCCAACACTTTTGTGGTGCAAATGTTACTTGCCATTTATTGGCCATGTCTAGTTGTTGTTCAGGTCGTGCTGTATATGGTCACAGTCTGTTTTCCTATTGAAGGATTCACAAATGTTGCTGAACATTGAACTCCTGCAGTGATGACCTGGGGCTGAGATGATTGATCTTCAACAACCATAACCATCTTCTTTGTACCAGGTACAACTCCAATCAGTTTTCCTCTAACTCACAGTGACTTAAATATTGCTTGGCACCCTTGATGTAAAGAACAGTCACTCTCACATAATCTTTGGAGTTCAAATCTTTAGTCCATTTGTGGACCAATGCTTCAGTTAGGTCAGGAATCATATAACCATGGTGGAAGCCAAACCGAACATCAGTGAACATGTGAGCGAGTACTGTTGATAGCACTGTCAATAATTTCTTCTATCACTTTAATGATGGTTGATAGGGTGGTAACTGGCTAGGTTGGATTTCTCCTGCTTTTTGTGAACAAGACCTTCCTAGCTGTTTTTCCACAATGTTAGGTAGATGTGCTGTAGCTGTACTGGAACAGCTAAGCTAGAGCTACAGCTAGCTCTGACTACATGTCCTCAGTGGTATTGTCGGAATGTCAACATTGTCATACATTTGCAATATCCAGTAAGATAAATGAGTTAAGGGTGTGGATTGACATGTGGAATTGTGATATTGTTGTCATCACTGACACTGGCAACTTAAGATGCTGTGGTATAGGATCTTCACGCAGGAAAGAAGACTCTACAAAATAGGCGGTGGTGTCACACAATTCATTAAGGGGTCGGTTACTGCAGTTAGGAGAGGTGATATCAAACAAACCTGCTGCTTCAGTTCCAGCGTAGGACTCTTATAATGCTAGGATTGAAACCTGGGATATTCCCACTCATGTTACGTGAGCCAGCATGTCAACAAAAACTGGAACAGCAGAAGTATAGGGAATCTTTTAAATGGTTTCTAAAATGTAGCCCATTTTATAAACAATTTGTTGATGGTTCTGAATTGGTAAACATCTTCTCACTGTTTTAAAAATAAAAGCAGCCTAAATTTATGTAAGAAAGATTTACAGATTACAGCTAAATAACAAATGAAGAATTAAGTTTCTAACAGAACTTTAATATCATGTTTTGAATATTATTATTCTGTGATTGCATTAAGGAAAAATGAAGACAAATGTCGTCCAAAATTATTACAAGCAAACCATTCCTTTTATCTTCATTTCTTGTTCAGTTTATTTGTATATTAGTACAAAGTCACTTGTGCACTTCAGCTAATTCATCTCACTAGGCTTTGATGTGTATATGGCATTCCTTAGTGCTGCTGAAAACCAGATCAACTTTCAACTTGCTCCAAAGTTATATTTCACTGCAGTGTATTGTTTTAGGAATGGAATTAAATGTGTGGCTCTTTTTAAATGCAAAGTCTGGTGTAAAATTTTAAAATGCAATGCTAGGGAGGGGGTAAATTCTCCAACATATGAAAGCAAGATATATTCAAATTCTTACTACATTTGCTGTTGGATTGCATGGTTTAGCACAGGTCATTGTAACCTGAACTACTGCCTCCTTTGCAAACATCAAAGTATAAATAGAATGAATAACTCACAAAAAAAAGCTATGACTCACTCTTGAGATGCACATTCATCAAGAATTTGCCAAAGCTTGTACACATATTCCCACTCTTACTGTTCGGCTGTTCGGAGTTCAATCAGTGGGTGGGGACGGAATTCCTCATCACTTTCAGCACAGTCCCAGTGTATAAATAGTACGGTCCATTGACAGATTTCATTGCACTTCTTCAGCCTTCACGGTCCGTACTGGTCTCATTTATATAAATCAGAAGAGGACAGGGAGCAAAGGAACTGCAAATTTCCTGAGTCTGCAGATTATTTCTGTCTTGCAATTCAACTTGAGAGGTTTTGTAGCACCAGATATGTAAACACTGGTTTTACAGCAGGGATAACAAGGTGCATTTCCTATTCTCTCTTTTACAGCACGGAGCTGTGTTCAGTATGTACATGTCCTTGGATTTCTGACTCCAAGCACTTGGATTTCTTTTTGTTAGGATGGTTATTTCAGACTATGCCCTCCCCACACAACTCCACCAGCAGTGAGAATCTCTCAGGAACTGATATGATGGCCTGGAAATGGTGTACATTTGTATGCTATTAACATGTTGCAGCAGAGGATGGAAATAAAGTGGCAGGCATCATTTAAGGTGGATATAGTTTGCGAGTTATCAATTATCCTTCATTCAAATAAAGAAACAGCAAATGTCTTGTCAGCACTTGTGAGGAGTACAACATAAGGGTGCACTTTAGCAATGGGACAGTAGACAGATGACTCGCAACTATCTTCAATTACCCACAGTGATCTTGGAGCGTTATGGATGTGACCAAAAATCTTCAATTTCCATGGCCCAGCATCATTTATAGAGAGATGGGGGAGGACCTATAGAACATGAAGAAAGGTATAGTATGAGTATATATTGATAAAGTCACTAATTTCTTTACAGGACACCATGTCACCTACCACAGCAAGACTACATCATTGATGGCTTCTCCAACATCCTAGGTACCAGCAATGGCACCCACATAATGAGGGTACCGCAGGACACCCATTCAACAATGTCAACTAATTCCATCCCATTTCTGCTCAGATCCACTGTTCGACTGAATGCATCACAAGACCTTAGGCCTGTTTTCACTGACGTGACCTTATGGCAATTATTTCTTGAGTAAATTAGTCAGAACAAAAATGTGTGACTGTAACCTTTGTGTATCACAAAACAACTTGCCAATAGGCAATCTATTTCCAAGCAATATTTCTTAGTGCTATCAAAACATTTTGTACCACTTTAGAGTCAATTTTATTTTTCTTGGTTCTCTGGCACTGGTCTTGGTGAGATATAAAACCCTAGAAACTCGGGTTCCCTTGAGCCTTAATGAACCGTTGTATATGTGCTGTCAGTGACAGATTCCCTAGCCATAAGCCAGGCTGTGATTCTTGTTGGCAGGGGACATCTGGAGTACACCACAGGACCTCACAGATTGGATGGGAGTCACATATCCCTGTTTACAGTGAGGGTTCAGAGATTGGAAGCCTGATGAGAAAATATAAAAGAGGGAGAATGGAAACCTGAAAGTGTGAAGGTCAGAGGTTGGAATGGAGAAGCTTGCAGGTGGGCTTCTGGAAAATTGGAAGTCTCAGGCTTGGGAACAAGATCAGAGAACTGGGTTGAAATTGGAGGCCAAAGACCATCTGAATTGGTGGATTATTAGAGGCATCAATGGGGAGCAAAGGGCAGACAGAGGTTGGAAGGGTGAGAGGGTGAGGAAGACAATGTCTGAGGACTGAGAGTTGTCTAGCCAGGCGTGTTAGATCCCAACAGGCCTCAGCTTAGCAGGGAGGTTAAATTTCAAATCGGATTTGAAATGAGGCACAAAGTCTCCATATATTCAATGCGTTGCCAAGTCCCATCGCTGTTAAAACCAGTAGTGGGAGTTTTGGAGACTGCTCAGGCTCAGAATTTAGCATTTTAACACTTTAAGCCCCATCCCTGATCCTGGCCTATTCTCATTTGGAGCTTTAAAACACCTCCTCCCCATGAATCCCCATGTGCCTCTCCGGCCTTTCAATCATCAATTCTAGTGATCCACCAAAGACAAGGGGGAAAGATGGCTCCTCGTGCATTGAAGGCACTTATGGCAGATGAGACCCTTATCTCATGTCATCCTGCTCCTGGAACACTTGACCTTCCCTCCCACTGGCATGGTACTGTCAGGGTGACATGTTAAGGACATGTTGTCCTTCTGCCCTGAAACATTGATTCTTGGTAGGCTTGGTTCCAATTCTCCTCCAATATTATCAGCTTTTTACTTCTCCTGTACGCTATGGTACCATGGTGAATCGAGAGGAAAGAAGGTTAGAAGCTAATAATGGGTGAGCAATATCTTCTTAATGTTTAGGACACAGGGAAGAATGTGGAAGTTTAATGATGTATGATGCTGTACAAGGTTCCAAAGTAATGGTCTGAACACATAGCTGATAACATGAGACAGGATTATATAATGAGAAAGAACTCGTCAAATCTCAGGGTCAGATTTTCCTCTACTTAGCTGGTTCGCCCTATTTTAATTAGTATGAGGTGGTATTTCCATTCATCACCAGGAGGAAGTCCTGCCTCATGGAATTAATTGGAAGTCAGCAGCTCCCCAGGATGTTGCTAGTAGTGTATTTAGTGATGCCAATGAAATTGAACATTAGCGGGTGATGGTTAGATTCTCTTTTGTTGGAGATTACCATTTCCTGGCACTTGTCAAGGGGGTGGGGGTTCCAGTAAATGTTATTTGCCAATTAACTGCTCAAGCCTAGATAATGTCCAAGTCTTGCTGCATTTGAACACAAACTGGTTCAGTGTCAAAGGAGTTGCGAATGGTGCTGAACATCCTCACTTCTAATCTTACAATAGAGGAAAGGTCATTGATGAAGCAGCTGAAGGTGGTTGAGCTTCAGACACCGCCAGCCTGAGGAAGTCCTGCAGAGATGCCCAGGAGCTGAGAGGATTGCCCTCAAACAACTACAACCACCTTCTTTTGTGCTAAGCATGATTTCAACCATTGGAGGGTGTTCTCCTGAATCCAGATTGCAGATTTGCTCGATAGAGGACATTACCTCCCTTAAAATTTGTAAAAGAAAGGTTTGCAAAAGCCTCAAAACAATGAATATCATTTCAAACTATAAAGTCTGTAAATGTGAATAGATAAACTGAAACACATAATACAAAGGTGAAGTATACAGGTACAAAGTAATTAATTGTTACCTTGTAGAAGTGAAGCAGATTGGAAGACGAGAAGTAATATTATCATAAACAATGATGCAAGATGCTTCCATTGCCAAAAGCAATTAAAAGATTGGAACAGACATAAACAATGGTACTGAAGAAGCATTCACACATTCAACAATCCTGGAGGCAGGCATGGCTCACAAGAGATAAAAGGTACTGCAGATGCTGGAGAATCCGAGATAACAAGGTGTGGGGCTGGATGAACACAGCAGGTCAAGCAGCATCATAGGAGCAGGAAAACTTGACATTTCGGGCCTAGACCCTTCATCAGAAATGGGGGAGGGGAAGAGGGTTCTGAAATAAATAGGGAGAGAGGGGGAGGCGGATAGAGGATAGGTGGAGAGGAGGCAGACAAGTCGAAGAGGCGGGGATGGAGCCAGTAAAGGTGAGTGTAGGTGGGGGGGGTAGGGAGGAGATAGGTCAGTCCAGGGAGGATGGACAAGTCAAGGGAGTGGGATGATGTTAGTAGATAGGAGATGGGGGTGCGGCTTGAGGTGAGAGGAAAAACAGGTTAGGGAGGTGGAGATGAGCTGGGCTGGTTTTGGGATGCGGTTGAGGGAGGGGAGATTTTGAAACTTGTGAAATCCACAATGATGTTGTTTTCTTTCATGGAGACAACGTTATATCTATCCAGTCGTGTCTTGTCCAAGGCATGGAGAAAAAAAGGGTAAAACACTGCACATTTAAGAAGGATGACAGCATTGGAATATTTGTGATGTGAATCATCATAAAAGGACATTGCCTGAGTGTAATTACTGCAGCTTGAAGAAGGAGGACCGATACTGCTCATCTTGCGATCAACACTCGTCAAATCAGGTGTGTAGATGACTGTAACTTACAAATAAATTGTGGAGCAGTTTGTGTGCAGAGAGTTTTAAATTGCAGTCCAATCGCTGAGGGGTTTGAACTATGGTAATTTGTGTAAGTTTCAATAAAACGTGTATAAGGGTTTTGTGTGGCGAGTTCTATGTAAAAATTGAGTCAGGTCACTGAAGGTTTTGTCACTTGGGAGGGAATCTTGTGAATTTAGCAAAGGAATGAATCTGAAGTTGAACACAACTTTTCATTGAGATTTTCTGATGAAGGGTTTAGGCCCGAAACGTCAAGTTTTCCTGCTCCTATGATGCTGCTTGACCTGCTGTGTTCATCCAGCCCCATGCTTGTTATCTCTTTTCATTGTGTGCGTTTTGTTCATGTAATTCATGAAGGTCCAAAATCTGTTGTAAGGCAGGGATGGAAAAGGAAATCCTTGCAGACTGCTCCTTGAGACTGTTCTGAGTCGAGCGCTGTCTTGATATAGAGGCTGTCAATCTCATTTCACCTCTAGAGTTCAGCTCTTTTGCTCATCTTTGGACCAAGGCTGTAATGAGAAAAGGACCTGAATGGACTTAGTGAAACCCAAACTGAGTAGCCATGATGTGGAGGTGCCGGTGTTGGACTGGGGCGGACAAGGTTGGAAATCACATGACACCGGGTTATAGTCCAAAAGGTTTATTTGAAAACACATGCTTTTGGAGTCTTACTCCTTCTTCAGGTGTTGGTGAGAGAAGTAGTAGAGACACAGAATTTATAAGTAAAAGATCAAAGGTCACACCACTGATGAGGATGTACTAAGCAAACCTAAGATGTTGTTAAATCTTTAATCACACAAACACAAAATCACACACACAAAATCCTCTCTCGTACACACTGTCTCTCTCTCTCACACACACACACACACACACACACCCTCTCTCATACACACTGTCTCTCTAACACACACACATATATGCGCAGACAAACACGAGCTCGCACACACAGACATTCTCACACAGATCCTCTCTCATAAACGCACTGTCTCTCAAACACACACGCACACACACACACATGCGCACACACACGCGCACACATACACACGCGCGCGCGCACACACACACACACACACACACACACAGAGCTGACTGACTGCTGGCTCAAAGCGGAGAGGATCTGCAAGAAGATTTCACATATTGACACAGACATCAAGTTTCTACAGAGACACAAGAAAGCACAAAATATCCCTTAAGGACAACAGATCATGAACTCACTCAAGTCAACCTACAACACTGAGTACACTGAGAGACTTTGCCGTTGCACCTCTCACAAACTCCTCAATTATCTTGTACACCAACTCTACAGCAAGCGCCATAACCTTGAAATCGAGACAGAATCCATATTTTCAGCTTGCACTCAAGACACAGCAGAATAGCTATGAGGCACTGCCAAACAGTCAAGGCAATGGAACTACACCACCTACATGCACACCAAAAACAAGAAGCTGGAGAAATCTGGCATCACCACCAGCAATAACCAAGTCTCCCCTGGTACCACAGTCAAAAGCTGGAAGGTCCATCGGCAACTTATCTGACCACATCCTTCAAACGGACGAGATCGAAGTTCTCAGCCGAGGACTCAATTCCTGCTCCAACACCAGAATGGATCCCATAAGACCATAAGACCATAAGACATAGGAGTGGAAGTAAGGCCATTCGGCCCATCGAGTCCACTCTGCCATTTAATCATGGCTGATGGGCATTTCAACTCCACTTACCCGCACTCTCCCCATAGCCCTTGATTCCTTGCGAGATCAAGAATTTATCAATCTCTGCCTTGAAGACATTCAACGTCCCGGCCTCCAATGCGCTCCGTGGCAATGAATTCCACAGGCCCACCACTCTCTGGCTGAAGAAATGTCTCCTCATTTCCGTTCTAAATTGACCCCCTCTAATTCTAAGGCTGTGCCCATGGGTTCCAGTCTCCCCACCTAACGGAAACAACTCCCCAGCGTCCACCCTTTCTAAGCCATGCATTATCTTGTAAGTTTCTATTAGATCTCACCTCAACCTTCTAAACTCTGATGAATACAATCCCAGGATCCTCAGCTATTCATCGTATGTTAGGCCTACCATTCCAGGGATCATCCGTGTGAATCTCCGCTGGACATGCTCCAGTGCCAGTATGTCCTTCCTGAGGTGTGGGGCCCAAAATTGGACACAGTATTCTAAATGGGGTCTAACTAGAGCTTTATAAAGTCTCAGAAGCACATCGCTGCTTTTATATTCCAACCCTCTTGAGATAAATGACAACATTCCATTTGCTTTCTTAGTCATGGACTCAACCTGCAAGTTAACCTTTAGAGAATCCTGGACTAGCACTCCCAGATCCCTTTGTACTTCGGCTTTATGAATTTTGTCACCGTTCAGAAAATAGTCCATGCCTGTATTCAGTTTTTCAAAGTGCAAGACCTCGCATTTGCTCACATTGAAATTCATCAGACATTTCCTGGACCACTCTCCTAAACTGTCTAAATCATTCTGCAGCCTCTCCACCTCCTCCGTACTACCTGCCTGTCCACCTAACTTCGTATCATCGGCAAACTTCGCCAGAATGCCCCCAGTCCCTTCATCCAGATCGTTAATATATAAAGTGAACAGCTGCGGCCCCAACACTGAACCCTGCGGGACATCACTTGTCACCGGTTGCCATTCCGAAAAAGAGCCTTTTATCCCAACTCTCTGCCTTCTGTCAGACAACCAATCCTCAATCCATGCCAGTAACTTACCTCGAACACCATGGGCCCTCACCTTACTCAGCAGCCTCCCGTGAGGCACCTTATCAAAGGCCTTTGATAATCCTACTGGTCTTGTGGCAGACACAGAGGAATTCATCAGACAAATGAGATTCCGGGAATTCTTCCAAGATGTCAGCAGCGAGCCCAATGAGACAACTAATGAACCGGACCAGTTGACAGAGAGATCCATGGGGGAGTGGGCAAAGAAGGAGTCGAATTGGACCCCTCCAGAGGACCACTGCATGGGCCTTGACAGGTATGTTCAAGCCATTAGAGAATGTGTGAACACCAGATTCATCAGCTGCACCCACAAGGTAGTGCAAAACATCACCCAGGCACAGAGCAATGCCATCCGTGCTCTCAAGACCAATCGCAACATCGTCATCAAGCCAGCAGACAAAGGAGGAGCCAACATCATACAGAATAGAACAGACAACTGCAGAAAAGCATACCAACAGCTGAACAACCAGGAACATGACAGACAACTACCCCCCGATCTGACCAAAGAACACACCAGTCAACTGAACGTCAAGCTTTCCTGCTCCTATGATGCTGCTTGGCCTGCTGTGTCCATCCAGCTCCACACCTTGTTATCTCAGATTCTCCAGCATCTGCAGTACCTATTATCTCTGATACAATTTTAACCCCACTGCGAAGCCTTTTCTAAGGATGCCTACCCTGAAGAAGTTACCCTCCTCCCTCTGGACAAACCTCAGGGGATCTCTCTCCCACTGCAACTCTCTGATACTCCACCTATCCTCTCCTCTATCCATCTTCTATCCGCCTCCCCCTCTCTCCCGATTTATTTCAGAACCCTCTTCCCCTCCCCCATTTCTGATGAAGGGTCTAGGCCCGAAACGTCAAGCTTTCCTGCTCCTATGATGCTGCTTGGCCTGCTGTGTTCATCCAGCTCCACACCTTGTTATCTCAGTCAACTGAACAGACTGGTCAAGACATTTGATCCAGTCCTTCAGAGTATCCTACGCACTCTCATCCTATGTACTTCCCATGCAGGAGAGTTCTACTGTCTTCCAAAGATACACAAAGCCAACACACCTGGACATCCCATCATATCAGCCAATGGGACTCTGTGTGAGAACCTCTCTGGCTATGCCGAGGGTATCTTGAAACCCATCATACAGGGAACCCCAGCTTCTGTCGTGACAGTACAGATTTCTTACAGAAACTCAGCACCCACGGACCAGTCAAACCAGGACCATCACTTTCTCAAGGACAATAAATGATGGCCTATTCAGTGATATCCATATGTCATGAACGTTTTCTTAAAAATGAGTTTGTATGGCAAAAGGAACATTGGCCTTAATTATCAATGGATAATTTAATACAAGAATAAGGAAGTCTTGTTACAGCTGTATGGAAGTTTGATCAATTGATCACACACATGATCAATTTTCATTTCCATACCTATTCCCATTGCCTTGGAGATGTTACAGTGAAGGTTTATTAGATTTCCATTCCTGGGATAAGAGGATTGCTCTATGATTAGTGGCCATTATGGAGTTTAGAAGGATATTCCTTAATCACTTACACAAAGTTATTCTATCCTTTCGAGACATAGTTGGGGCAGCATTGTGGTTCGGTGGTTGGCACTGCAGTCTCACAGCACCAGGGATCCGGGTTCAATTCCAGCCTTGGGTGACCTCCTGTGTGGAGCTTGCATGTTCTCCCCATGCCTATGTGGATTTCCTTTGGATGTTCTGGTTTCCTCCCATTGTCCAAAAATGTGAAGGTTAGCTAGTTTGGCCATGGTGAATATGGAGTTACAGGAGAGGATAAAGTCCTGGGTCTGGGTGGGATGCTCTTTGGTGGGTTGGTGTGGACTTAATGAGCCAAATGGCCTCTATCTGCATTGTAGGTATTGTATGCTTCTACTGTAACTGTACAAGGTGATGATGAGACCACATCTGGAGTACTGTGAGCAGTTTGGGTCCCCTTATTTAAGGAATGCTATCGTTTCATTGGGGGCAGTTCAGAGAAGGTTCACTACGATTATCCCTGGTGTGGAGAGATTGTCTAATAAGCAAAAGCTAAACAGGTTGTAATTCTACTCATTGAAGCTTAGAAGGATGAAAGGTGATCTTATTGAAACTGTAGAATTCTTATGGGGCTTGACAGGTTAAATGCTGAAAGGTTCCCCTCATGGGAAACCAACTTAAATCTGAGATGAGGAGGAACTTCTCCCTTCAGAAGGTTGTGAATCTTTGGAAATCCTTGCTACAGAAAGCTACGAGGGTAGAGTCCTTGTGAATATTTAAGGCTGAGGTAGATAGAGTCTTGATCAGTAGTGGAATCAAGGGCTGTAGGGCAAAGGCAGGAAAGTGAAAAATATCAGATTAACTATGATGCTATTGAATGGTGGAGCATGATTGTAGGGCAGAATGGCCTATTCCTGTTCCTATTTCTTACGGTCTTATTGTCTAATATTTATACTTGCCATTTTCCACCAATGTGCAACGGAGATATTGTCCTTATATATGCATCCTGGCAAACCACTGAGACAACCAAATATTAAGTTATTTTGTAGGCAGTGTAGGCCCAAGCCTACCTAAAACTTACTAGACCTTTACCTCAAAGTTTTGTGCAAATACTAAAATTACAAATGGCAATAGAACAAAAAACAAATAATTGCTTAAAACAAACAGCAGCAGGCCGATGAATTCAGGCCCATTATGTTACCTCTGAAGAAAAATCATCAACTATTTATAGCTGTTTGGTAGTACAGAATTGGAGTATTACTCGAAACTGTAGGAATTGTGATGTGTATATCAACCAGTGGAGACAGATTTGTTGTAAAAAGGGAAAATGAAGTCGCCATAGTCCAACCGGATGATAGGACTGTTCTGTCATTACAGAGAGCTGAGACGGTAGTAGAGAACCTTCTGGTTGATTGCTCCATCGAGACATGAAAGAAAAGGAACTCATTTGAAAAGTGAATTTTAACACAAGATGAAACCCCTTAAAACAGGTGGGGGGATTCTTACAAATAGCTGTGGATTCAATGATAGCAAGTATTTCTTCAACATATCAGGAATTTGCCAGCTGCAGGCAAAGGTAACTTTCTCTTGGAATACAACTAAGATGTCTGTCAGACCAGTGACCTCCAGGCATTCCAGGGCAACCCCATCTATAAAAGCATACAAGGTGTTGTTAAAACTGAACTCAGTTGTGAGATTTGCTGAGTTCACAATTGTAATTAGTATTGATTCACAAAGTAGTGGCTGATCTAGATCTCCGCCATGTAGTGTAGCACTGCAAAGATCTATGGCGTCCTTGAATGATACATTGTTGAATAGGTTCACAATATTAAAGGGACACGATATTGCTATCAATATGTGACTCCTTTATAGCCTTTGCTAAAGTGAATGTGAGGAAACTTGCTCGAAACTGATTGTAGCAATTTGCCAAGCTATTTAGCAAGTTCGTGCTTTGCAGAACTGGTTATTGACAAGGTAGGGTGCAAAGGGACATTATAAATAAATACATTATAAATACTGTTTTACATTACTAAGGTGTTTATGGCACCCTGCACTGATGAGTGCAAAATGAAAACTTTCACAAAATGGACAGAATCTTCCAAGCCCCAGAACAATATGGGCAATCAAGAGTCTGTTAGGAAAATGAGATTGGCAGAAATGGGATTCTCTATGTCGAAAAGAGAAGTTCATACAGTCTTATTGGAACCATTCCCAATGGATCATAAGACCATATGACACAGGAATAGAAGTAGGCCGATTTGGTATATCTAGTAATTCAATTAGATCATGGCTGATCTGATAATCCTAACTCGACTTTTCTGTTTTATTCCCATAATTCTTGATTCTCTTCAGATTAAAAATCTGCCTATCTATGAATGAACTTAATGACTCAACTTTATAGCCATCTGTGGTAAAGAATTCCACAAATTCACTGAATTCCACAAATATTCTGAAGAAGGGTCTAGGCCCGAAACGTCAGCCTTCCTGCTCCTCTGATGCTGCTTGGCCTGCTGTGTTCATCCAGCTCTACACCTTGTTATCTTGGAATTATTGCTTAGCTAATTTCTAGTAAAATTCAGCCCACTGTATTTTTTTTTCAGCGATGTTCATTAACTATTTGATAAATCATTGTTATTTCAATATAACATGCTGTTGAGTCATATTCACGAGCCACTGTTCACTACTCAATTTGTAGCGCCATTAATGGAATGTTTTCCTGGTGTCTGAAATTAATCAAATTTAAATTTATAGTAATTTGACAACACTGAGAAAATACTAATTTTGAGGCAGTCTTCACAGACCCAGGGAATAAAATTTAGTCCAGTAGCTTAAGATTTGAGCCTGGGAAAGGAAAATAACAGAGGGGTGAATATCATAGTATGCATGAGCCCAGCAATAAAATGACATTCTTAATAATATACTAATACACACCTGAAAGAATTTGAAACATCAGAAGAATTCATCCCTATGTCAAGGTCTTACCAAATATTTGATCTGTAAACAACATTAGAGTAAAATATTGAAAAATCATTGTAAAGTGTAATGAGGTCAGTGCTTCACGTTATCTGAGTTAACACTTGCAATAACATTAATAGTTACTGTGTACTCACCAAGTAAAACAAATACATCAAATGTACACATCAAAAAGTTCATCATATATAGTACATCTTTATTGAAAGCTTATTTGTTTTCACCGTTCATTTTCCAATTTACTCCTTTCATTTTCTGAACCCGCTCGCTCAGATTTTGCTAGCGAGGTGGTTAGTGCGAATTAGGATATGTCCCAGCTCACTGTGGATTATAGGCCCCCAAATATAGCAATCTATATTCTAGGTGCAAGATGGAGTTGAGCCCTGAACTGGCAAAAGGTGAGATTAAGAAGAATAGAGGTGTAGACAATTTTTTAAATGGGGAAAGGCTTCAGAAATCTGAAGCACAAAGGGACTTGGGAGTCCTAGTTCAGGATTCTCTTCGGGTTAACATGCTGGTTCTCTTGACAATTAGGAAGGCAAATGCAATGTTCACATTCATTTCAAGAGGGCTAGAAAACAAAAGCAGGGATATACTACTGAGGCTGTATAAGGCTCTGGTCAGATCACATTTGGAATATTGTGAGTAGTTTTGAGCCCCATATTTAAGGAAGGGTGTTCTGGCATTGGAGGAGGTCCAGAGGAGGTTTACAAGAATGATCCTGGGGATGAAGGTGTTGTCATATGAGAAGCAGTTGAGAACTCTGGGTCTCTACTTGATGGGGTTTAGAAGGATGAAGGAGAATCTGATTGAAAATTACAGAATATTGAGAGGTCTGGATAAAGTGGATGTGTAGAAGAATTTACCAGTAGTAGGAGAGACTAGGACCGGAAGGCACAGCCTAAGAGTGAAGGGACAACACTTTAGAACTGAAATAAGATACAGAAAGATAGGTTTTTGATTAGTAAAGAGATCAAGAATTATGAGGAGAAGGCAGGAAAATGAGGTTAAGAAACATATCAGCCATGATTGAATGGTGGAGAAGACTTGATGGGCCCAAATGGCCTAATTCTTCTCCTCAGTCTTATGGTTTTAAGGAATGCAGAGCATTGGCAGTCATTGATGGAGTGGGCCAAGTGCTGAAGAGGGCTGATTAGAAGGTCAGTTGTGTTTTAAGATTTTAGGATCTATAGCACTCTCACACCCTTTCACCCTTTCCCTGTAACCCTTTATATACACATGCCAACTTACCCAGTAGCCACTCTGGACGCAGCTCAAGGGCTGTGTGGAAATCAAATTAAGTAACGTTCTACAACTCTAAAGAGGATTTCATTATACATTCCAGAGAGTAAACAAAAATCACTTCATGTAAGCCCTTCAAACTATTTTTTAAAATGCCAGATTTTTAATGTCTAATACTGTCAAACTTCTATTCATAGATCAAGGAGAGTTTATTCCGTAAGATGTCAATCAAACTGTGATCTCAGCACGTCTGATAAGCATTCAAGAAGAACCCTGAGAGAAATGTTAATAAGCAGCTATCAAAATCACTCAAACTAAATTCATTTTAACTCTGACACCTGAAGCTTGTTTTTTCTTTCTCATTTTTAAAGGGCTGGAATTTAAATAACTTTGTATCACACTTCAAGAGCTTTCCCTTCCACTCTATAAATTTGTGACTCCCCACACTGTGAGTTAAGTCTTGGGGTGGTTTATAAAATCATAAGGGGTGAATAACCAGGGTCTTTTTCCCTGGGTAGGAGAGTCCAAAACCACACACGTTCTCTCTCTCACACACACTCACACACACACACACACACTCTCTCTCTCTCCTCTCACACACACGCATACAATCACTCTCTCTCTCTCTGTCTCCACCACCACCCCCCCGCCACACACACACACACACGCACGCACGCACACACACACGCACGCACACACACACGCACGCACACACACACACGAATCTATGGAGTGAATTTGTATTTGTCATTATATTTTGTTCAAGAAGCACACAATTTATAAACAGTCAGTCAATGTGGCATTTTATAAATTCCTACTTTAGAAATAAAACCAGTCTGACTCCAAACCAAAACAGAAACAGATATTAAACAAGGCCTCACACCTAACATGCATTGTCTGACCTAAAATGTCACCTTTTCTTAACATTGATGAAACCTTTAGTTTTGTCAGGACAGTGACTTGAAAGGAATTTGGGGATTTACATATACACATTAATCAATTAAAACCTTCTAACTAATTAAACAGCATCTTAGGTTTGTTTAATACATCCTCATCAGTGATGTGACCCTTTGATCATTTATTTATAAATCCTGTGTGTGTTACCATCTCTCTCACTAACACCTGAAGAAGGAGCAAGGCTCCGAAAGCTTGTGTTTTAAAATGAAACTGTTGGCCTATGACCTGGGTGTTGTGTGATTTCTGACATAATGGTCAAACACTGAAAAACCAGACACAAAACAGTATGTTGTGTGCTCTGATTAAGTATCTGATAATATTAACGTTTTCTTGTCATTCAGATAATAGTGCTTGTTGGCATCATTCAGAAAGCCAGTTTTAACTCTTTTCAAACAATGCATACTGGTTGTGAAATTCACTAGTAGCAGGAATATCAATGAATTGTGAAAATGCACTATGGGAGACAATATCTTACACCCAAGGCTAAAAAAAAAGCAGAAAAAGAACTGATATTTGTGTAACACCTTTCATCACCAGAGATCATTTCAGCCAGCTTTAAAGTCCATGAAGTATGCTTAAAATGTTGTCACTGTAATAATGTAGGTCAAGTGACAGCCTTCTTGTTTGTTATAAGTTCTCTCAACAGCAATTAAATTAAATGCCTGATTAACTAGTTTAGGTATTTGATGAGGAATACATGCTGGTCAAGATACCACAAAAGCTCTCTTGTTCTCCTACAAAAAGTGTCATTGAATCCTCAACAATATCTGAGAGGGCAGACATGGAATTGGGTAATATCTCACCCAAAAGTTGGTAGCTTCTACAGAGCACCAAAATGCCAGTCTGGATTATGGATTCAAGTCTCTGGAGTGGAACTAGGAGCATACCATCTTTGGCGCAAAGGCAGGGGTATGTCACCATCTTTTCAAAGTTGATACTAAGCCATGGCTGTCAAGTAGCTTACATAATGTTTTCTGAAGTTTCTATTAGCATATCATGGCCCGAAAAAAATGTCTGCATTTCTGTCTACAATTAGGAATATTAAGGGTTCTGTGCATCAACTGTCAGTTAGAATCGATGCCCTGCATTCTTACACACAAAAAAGGCAGAAGATATCTTTGCTGCTTGAAATTCTGATTCACATACTTATCCTTCACTGCTTTCTTTGCACTAGCTGTGAGCAGTTTCGTTTCCGCTCCACCTGTGGTGCTGGACTGTTTCCTGTGGTCTATGATGCATTTCCTGGCTTCCAATTTGGTATCAAACCACTTCTTCTTAATTTCTCTGAATAAGTACATCTCTGAGCCAACCATGTTAAAACAATTAGCTGTCTTTCCTTTGGAACTAATAATAAGTCAACTTACAGATATCCATGATTTTGCAATCCTGTATTTTTCTTCTTTAATAAATTTTGTGTCTTTTAATTACCAGTATCTCTTTTACAGATATACTTGTGTCTACACTAAATGTTGGCTCAGTATTTAAATGAGCACTCTTTATAAAGAACATATGGCAATCTAAATATTCCGTGAACACTTACAAAACAAATTACTCCAAATAAATGCAATTGGATGTGAGAACTGTTGTATGTGTAAGATTTCTTTGTAGCTTTGCACCAATAAGGAAAGTCTCAGAGCCAGTTCCAGCTGCCATAAGCTTCTGTCAGGGATATGGTTCTCAATATCACTGACTTAAGGCATATAAAGCAGCTCTGGTTTGCATTCTTGATTGATGGCCTATAATTCAGCGAAGAGTGTCCCATAGCAACATTACAGTGAAGCAGTCGGGGAAGGCTGTCAAAAAGTGACGTGGGTCAAGAGAAAGCAGCTGATTGGGTGAGTAAGGTCAGGTGAATACCATTTTCATCGCTTGTGGTTGTTAAGATTGTTAGTTTAGGTTTATAGATTGTAAGGACAATAGCGCAGAGGCCCAGAGAAGAAAAACCCTATAGTAATTAATATTAGAGATAAAAGGTACTGCAGATGCTGGAGAATCCGAGATAACAAGCATGGGGCTGGATGAACACAGCAGGTCAAGCAGCATCATAGGAGCAGGAAAACTTGACGTTTCGGGCCTAAACCCTTCATCAGAAAT
>JAHRHZ010000249.1:59973804-59996390 GCA_024137785.1 Ginglymostoma cirratum
GTGTTCATCCAGCCCCATGCTTGTTATCTCAGTAATTAATATTATTTGATTTAATTTAAAGGGATAAGTCATGGAAGGAGAGCTCAAGGCTGCGGTATGCTCATCCTGCTCCATGTGGGAAATTGGGCGCAGTTCCAGTGTTTGGGACCAGCATGTCTCAAGGAAGTGTCTCCAGTGCAGCTCCTCGAAGTCCAGGCATTAGAGCTGGAGCGATGGCTGGCGACATTGTGTAGCATTCGTGAGGCTAATAGTCGAGTGGATGGAACATACAGAGAGGTGGTAATGCTGTATGTTATGACACCACAGGGATGACCACCAGGCAGAGGAAGAGGATCAGGCAGGCAGTGAAGGAATGCCTATGGCCATTTGTTGCAAAGCAGACATACCACTTTGGTTGATATGGGGGGAATGGCCTCTCAGAGGAAAGTAGCATCAGCCAATTTCATCAGCCATTGTATAATGATTTGCTCTGCTGCATGGTAGAGGAGAAATAAGTGTGGGAAGGCTATAGTAATGGGACCGCACGGTGGCTCAGTAGTTAATACTGATGTGTCACAGCACCGGGGACCTATGTTCAATTCCAGCCTCCGGCAACTGTCTATGTGGAGTTTGCGCATTCTCCCTGTGTCTGCGTGAGTTTCTGCTGGGTGCTCCAGTTTCCTCCCACAGTCCAAAGATGTGCATGTTAGGTGGATTGGCCATGCTAAATTGCCCATAGTGTCCAGAGATTTGTACATTAAGTCGACTAGCCATGAAAATGTAGGGTTACAGGGATAGGATGGGGAGTTGTGTCTGGGTGGGACACTCTTTGGAGTATCGGTGTGGATTCGATGGGCCAAATGGCCTGCTTACACACTATAGGCATTCTAGGTTTCTGTAGGGAATGCAATCATAAGAGGAATAGATAAATAGATGCAATCAAGTCTCCAGGATGGTATGTTGCCTCCCAGATGTTAGGGTCTAGAAAGTCTATGAGGGGCTACAGGACTTTCTGAAGTGGGAGTGTGGTTGTGGTACATATCAGTGCCAACAACGTAGGTAAAAGAAAAGTCCTAAAAGCAGAATACAGGGGGATAGGAAGCAAATTAAAAAGTAAGACCTCAAAGGCAACGATCTCAGGATTATGACCAGTGACATGTGTCAGTATCCAAAGTAGTATGTCTGTGATCTCGGGATTATGATCAGTGACACGTACTAGAAGAATATACCAGATGATATGTGGCTGGAGGAATGGTGTGAGGGACATTGGGACTTGTTCTGGAGGAATTGGGACCAGTACAAGATGGATAGGTTAAATTTGGGCAGCACCAGAACTGATGCCCTAGGGGGACTACTTACGAGTGCAGATGGGTAGGGTTTAAACTAAAGGGGAAGGGACCCTATGCAGGGAAACAGAAAAATGGGAAACAAGGGAAAATGACAAAAGAAAGAAAGGGAAATCAGAAAAGTGACAGGCAGAGAATTCTAGGGCATGAATCATACAGAGCCACAGTAATGTGAACAGGACCAAGAATGTCACAACGACAAACCTTAATGCCTTGTGTCCTAATGCATGGAGCATAGGCAATAAAGTGGATTACTAAATTGTGCAAATAGATATAAATGGATATCATAGAATTATAGAATCCCTACAGTGTGGAAACAGGCCCTTTGGCCCAACAAGTCCACACCAACCCAATCTACATATCCATGAACAGTATGGGTAATTTAGCATGGCCAATCTACCTAGCCTGCACATCTTTGGGCTATGGGAGGAAACTGGAGCCCTGGAGGAAGCCCATGCAGACACGGGGAGAATGTGCAAACCCCACACAAACAGTCGCCCGAGGGTGGAATTGAACCAGGGTCCCTGGCGCTGTGAGGCAGCAATGCTAACCACTATGGAGACCTGGCTGCAGGGTGGCCAAGGATTGGAAGTGAATATTCAGGCATATTCAGTTTTTAGGAAAGGCAGGCAAAAAGGAGGTGGGATAGCATTGCTGATTAATTAGGAGATTAACGCAATGTGAGGAAGGATATTTGCTCCAGTGAAGTGAAATCTGTATGGGTAGAGCTTAGAAACACCAAGAGGGGATTTATATAGGCCCATAAACTGTAGTTGTAATGTTGGGGAAGGTATTAAGCAGAAAATTAGATGCACAAGCAATAAAGGCATAGCTGTAATTATGGGCAACTTTAATCTGCATATGGATTGGACAAATCAAACGAGTAACAATGCCATAGAGGAAGAATTCTTGGAGTGTGTACATTATGTTGAGGAATCTACTAGAGAACAGGCCATCCTAGACTGAATGTTGTATAGTGAGAAAGGAATGATTTGGTAATTTAGCTCTGCATGGTCCCTTGGGGAAAAGTGACCATCATATGATGGCATTCTTTATTAAGATAGAGAGTGACGTAGTTGGTTCTGAGACTAGGGTCTTGAATCTAGACAAGGAAACGCAATGGTATGAGCCACAAGCATGAAATGTTGGCAACATTACTTAAAGGGTGATGTGGATAGCCAATGGCAGACATTCAAACAGTGCATGAAGGAACTGCAACAATTGTTCATTCCTGTCTAGCACAAAAATAAAATAAGAAAGGTGGCCCAACCATGGCTATCAAAGGAAATTAGTGATTGCATTAGATCCAAGGAAAGACATACAAATTGGCCCACTCCTGCTCCTATTTTCTATGTTTCTAATCTCTGTTGGAGAGTGGACACTAGGTAAGGATAGGATAGGTGGAACTCCATCATCAAATAGTTTGGCAACAGTCAACATCCAAGCTCTCTTATACGGAATAGTCAATTAGTTGAGGTTGCCACCGCCCAGTCTATATCATTGCATGTAAGAGAAGGAGAGAGAGCATTGGTAAATTTAAGGGTATATATATGATAAAATAATGCAATATTGACACACACTATTTGGTAAACGTATTATGAGAATTTTCCATAGCTATACCCCTCATATTATATTCAAGAATTCCCCTTATTTGCTTTTTCTTCATTCAAAAGCTTATGGGAAACACATTGAAGTTTCCAAATGTTTATGAAACTTACATAATGATCAGAATATTACCACCTATAACTGTAACAATGTAAGCTAGAAAGTTATATAATGAACTATGAATTGACATTCAATCAAGTAATACAATACACACAGCTGTACTGTTAGACAGGCAGTCTAGTCACATTTGGATTAGCTGTGCTTTTCAAGTTTTGTGAACAATGAGATTCTTTCAGAAAGGAACTTACAAAAGTGAAGCTCATTTTCAGTGCAAAAACTGAAGAGCTGCAGCCTGGCTTCCACTTTCCCGTGCAATTCACTTCAGAAGAAATCAACAATTTTAAGAATCAACACAGGAGAATCACAGGACTTTTACACATTGACACATTGTTGATGTTCAACGAACGCACCAAAAAGCCTGCGGATTATTATAGTTATATCCCTCGCCAACTGGCAGATTTTCAGAACAGTAGCCATCAATAATTTCATGCTAGGACCATCTGATAGGACGTGAACCATCCAACACTGGAATGTCAGCATTCCTTGCCGCTTTGTTTTCACAGTTGTCTCCTCTGTATAGATGCCAGCCATTAATAGAAACTCCAGCACCTGCCTTGCACACCTCATTCAACCAAATCTTACAGCTTGTCTTAAGGAAGCAAAGTTCTTTTAACCCATTGTTATCACAAAGATTTTCCATTTTTACACGAGGGGGTATTTGAAGCAACTATTTTGATGTTGATTATTTAAGCATTAAAAAAATCTTACTTAATTATTACAAATTAATGCGCGTTATAATGCCACATATTCAATGGTCTTAGAAAACAAATCTTTATTTGCACAACCTAATCTAAACAACAGTTGTGTTGTACATTTTCTAAATATTTGACTGACTTTTATCATAGACCATATGCATACATTGTGGATATTTTGTAATGAACTGCTTTTGTAATTAATTTTAGGCTACTTATGTGTATCAAGAAGCCTAAGAGCACACCCATCCATAACAAACAAAGCAGTTATTTGATTCAAAGCAGCCTGAGTTTTTTTTAATATAAAATTCATTAAGTTTTACTAGCTACATGCAAAAGCGCAGGAAGAAAAGGAAACCTTTGAAGCTTTGGAAAGTTGATAATGATGGGTGATACAGCATTGGAACAACATTGGCAGGAAACTAGGCTTAGCGGTAAAATTTTTGCTTTTTGTTTGGTTATCCTTTTTCAATTGTTGCTGACAGTGTAGTAGATTGTAGTTAAATGCAGACTGAAAACAAACGAACAAATACTTTAATCATTTGATTATTTTTTGGACTGGAAATTACTTCAAATTATTTATAGTTCATTTATCTAAAATAGTTTTTCTTTAGTAGTTAGAAGTTTTTCTCAATGACTGTGTCAAACCTAGCTTCAAGGAAGACATATGGTTAGTTTTCTAAATGTAAGCAACTTTCATTCCACTGTGAGGTATGCTACAGAAGTGACTTTTTTCTTGTACTCCCATCAATCTTCTTTTCTATTCCCATGAAAGCCTGATTTACGTTGAGTTATGCTACCAGAATAATTGCTAGCGCTCTTGATTTCTCATTTAACTTGATTTCTCACACATTCTTCATGTGTGAGCCTCGGCACTAATGCTTGTCTGTGTTGTAGAGCTATCAGACATGCTAAGTGAGTGCTAATGTATTATAAATTAGTCTACCAGCATATCATACCTCACACTAATTTCTGTTTGCATTCCTAAAATTTCTGGAGGAAGTATTGCAGTTTAATGCTTTGGTTAATATATGGACACATGGATTTAGAGGCTCAAATGCAAAATGGTCAAAACTCCGGATGACACCGAGATTTGGTGGTATAGTCGACAGTGAAGAAGGTTATCTAAGATTACAAAGAGATCTTGATCAATTGGGTCAAAGGCCTGCGGGTGGCAAATGGAGTTTAATTTGGATAAATGCGAGGTATTACATTTGGTTAAACAAACAAAGACAAGACTTATACAATTAAAAGTATGACTTTGGGCAGTGTTGTAAAACAAAGAGATCTAGCGGTTCAGGTACATAAATCTTTGAAGTTTGCACCACATATAGATAAGGTGGTTAAGAAGGCATTTAGCATATTTGCCTTCGTTGTTCAGACCTTTGAATATAGGAGTTGGAACGTTATGTACAGGACATTGATGAGGCTTAACCTGGCGTATCGTGTCCAGTTCTGGCCTCCCTGTTATAGGAAGGATGTTATTATTAGGGTTCAGAAAAGATTTATCAGGATGTTGTCAAGAATGGAGGATTTGAGTTGTAAAGAGAGGCTTGATAGGCTGGGACTTTTTCACTGGAGCGTGAGATGTTGAGAGGTCACCTTATAGAGGTTTATAAAATCATGAGGGGTATAGATAAGGTAAATAGAAAGTGTCTTTCCCCTAAAGTGGGAGATTTCAAGACTGGGAGCATATTTTTAAGGTGAGAGGAGAGGGATTTAAAAAAGACATGAGAGGTAATATAAAAAAATTTGTTTGTGTGTGGAGTGAACTTCCACAAGAAGCGATGGATGCGGGTAAAAGTCACAATGTTTAAAATACATCTGGATAAGTGCATGAATAAGAAATATTTGGTGGGATATGGGTCAAGTGCAGGCAGGTGGGACTGGTTTAGTTTGGAATTACAGTTGGCACGGACTGTTTGGACCAAAGGATCTGTTTCCATGTTGTATAACTCTAGATGTTACCAAACTAACTGGCTGATGGTCCCTCGATCTGAAATCTAACTCAGTGCCTTAAGTTTCAGCCATGGGTCATCAATTGACTGAACAGGCCATTTCTCCACTAGTAGACCTTTGAGTACGTGGTGAGGGATGTCCTAGAAGCTTGTGGGATCAAAAATGCAGGAATTACTTCCTTTCTGTTCCTTCTTTGCCATCGCTCTGTATCATCAGTAAGGTGCATGGTCTTAAAGTATGACTTTGAAAAAGCTTCAGTCTCTGAGGGGTCACAAATGGTGTTGAAAATTGTGCATTATCAGTAAATATCCCATTTCTGACTTTATAAGAGAGGGAAGATCATTAATGAAGCAACTGAAAATGGCTAGGCCTAGGACAGTACACTGAGGAACTCCCGCAGAGATGTCCTGGAGCTGAGATGATTGACATCCAACAACTACAACCACCTTCTGTAGTGCCAGGAAACACTTCAACAAACCACCCAAATGTTCTCTAATTACCATTGATTCCAGTTTTGCTATGGCTCCTTAATCAACTGCTGCCTTGATGGCAAGGGCATTCATTCTCACCACACCTTTTGACCATGTTTGGATCAAGGAAGTAATGAACGCAGGAGTTGAGTGGCCCTGATGGAGCCCAGGCTGAGTGTCAGTGAGCAGGTTTTTCCTGAGAAAATACTTGGATGATGATTGCGAGGTTGTTGATAGAGCTCTATTAAATTGTTTTGCTTTGTGTCTGCAGGACATACCTGAGCAATTTCCCACATTGTTGGGTAGATGCTAATGTACAATATGTACTAGAACAGCTTGGCTCAAGGTGTAATTAGATCTGGAGCGTACGTCCTCAGCACTATTGTTGATTTGGTGTTAGGGCCTATACCCTATTCAGTTACTTTAGCTATTTCTTGATGTGACATGGAATGAATTGAATTGCCTGTAGACTGGTATCTGTAACACTGGGGACCTCTAGAAGAAGCCAAGATGAATCATCCACTTGGCACTTCTGGATGAGGATAGATGTAAATGCTCCAGCCTTGCCTTATTTGCTATGCTCTCCCATCAATGACAATGAAGGTACTTATGGAGCTCCTCCGGTTGGGTTGCTTAATTGCCCATCACTATTCATGACTGGCATGACTGCAGGGCTTAGATCTGATCAGCAGGTTGTCGGATCTCTAAACCCTGCCAATCTGATGCTACTAATGCTGTTTTTCATGAGAGTAGTCCTGTGTTGTAGCTTCACCAGTTTGACACTTCATTTTTAGGTATGCCTGGTGCTGTTCCTGGCATGCTGTCCTCCACTCTCCATTGAACCACAATTGATCTTCTAGCTGGATCTTAATGGTAAAGTGGGGGATGTGCTAAGCCATGAGGTTTGCAGATTGTGTTGTGTTCTGTGCTGCTGATAGTCCCGCAGTGCCTCATGCATGCTCAGTCTTGAGTTGTGAGACTTGTTTGAAGTCATTCCCATTTAGCATGGTATAGGGCCACACAACACAATGAAAGGTTTCCTCAACATATAGATAGGAATTCCTACAATTACTATCATGAAAGTACACATGTGTAACAGTTAAATTCATGAGGTCAAGTAGGTTCATCCCTCTTGTTGGATAGGGTTAGCATTAGGATTAGGGTTAGATTAGGGTTAGGGTTAGGTTTAGGGTTAGGATTACGGTTAGAGTTAGGGTTAGATCATTCATTATGATCATGGATAATCATCAGGCTCAATACCCTGACTGGCTTTCTCCTCATACCCCTTGATCCCTTTAGCCATAATTACAGAGCCAAAACAATAGAAAATATCAGAGAAATTAACGATCAACTTTTATTGTGCTCCCTGGTCATAACGAACTTTGAAGAATGCATGTATTTATGATTACCATGAAACAAGTGTCAGTTTCAAGTGTTGCACTGTATTCAATATAGAGAAGAGTCAAAAAGATCCCCAATTTTAGGGAATTGTTGTAATTGGAATAGATGCGGAGTGATTGTTTCCCCTTGTAGGAGAGTCTAGGACAACAGGGCAAGTGGAAGAATTTCTTCTGTCAGAGGGTATGAATTTGTGGAAACCTTTACAACAGAGGGCTGTCAAGGCTGAGTTGATAATTATTTTCAAAGTTGAGATAGGCAGATTTTCAACTATTAGAAGAATCAAGGGTTATGGGGAAAAGGCAAGAGGTGAAGTTGTGGATAATCAGGTTAGCCATGATGTAATTGAATGGCAGAGCAGATTCCTACCACTCATTGCCTACTCATAGGAATATAGTAACAGGAGTCGGCATGTTAACCCCTTGAGCATGCACCCTAACACCCGAAGAAGCAGCGAGGCTCTGAAAGCTTGTGTGTTCAAATAAACCTGTTGGACTGTAACTTGGTGTCGTGTGATTTCTGACCTTGTCCACCCCAGTCCAACACTGGCACCTCCACATCATGACCATTTAATTAGATCATAGCTGAGCTGTGGCCTAACTTAATATGCCTGCCTTGAGCCCATATCCCTTGACACCTTGTTTAATTAAAAAATTGTCTATCTCAGATTTAAATTTAACAATTGAATTAGAATCCACCGCTATTTGAGGGGGAGAGTTCTAAACCTACAGTACTTCCAACCCCTCTCCTAAATGATCTGGCCCTAATTCTTAGACTATATCCCCAGTTCTAGAATCTTCAACTAGTGGACCTAGTTTATCTTTATCTATCCTGTCCTTCCCTGTTACTATCCTGAAGACCTTGATTAGGGATCACCGCATAAACTTCTAAATTCTCAAGAATAAAGGCTTAATTTGTCTAATTGCTCTTCATAACTTAACCCCTGAAGTCCAGGTATCACCCCGTAAACCTGTATTTAACTCCCTCCAGGGCCAAAACATTCTTCCTAAGACATGGTGTCCAGATCTGCTCACAGTATTCCAAGTGGAGTCCAACTAGGATTTTGTAGAACTGCAGCATAATGTCTGCATCCTTATACTCCGCCCTTTAGGTATGAAAGCCAGCATTCCATTAGCCTTCTTGACTACTTTTTGTACCTGTTCATGGCATTTTAAAGAACTACACACCCAAATCCCCAAATCTTATTAGACATCCACTGTATTGAACTTAATGCCTTCTAAAAAATACCCTGATGTTTTTTTTCAATCCAAAATGGATTGCTTGTATTAGAATCCATCTGCCACAGCCTTGCCCATTCATCTAATCTTTCAATATCCTGTTGTAATTTTATGCTGTCATCAACACTGTCCACTGAAATAACTCCACAGAGGCTGGTATCCTGTCATCAAGTTACCCTCTATTTACATGTGGAGAAACCTTGACATTGATCCAGCTCCCTCAGAGCCAACTCTCAGAGTGAACAGGTACTTCTGATACTCCTGTTTCTATCTGTCAGCCAGGGTGCCCTGATTGGACCAACAGCCCCAATCAGGGCACTCATATTCTATGAGATCCACCTCGTTGACCTCATTAAAATCACAACATATACAATGCTGCCCAATTTTGTGTCATTAGCAAATTTGGGTATTTGACATTTTATGCCATTATCCAAGTCGTTGATGAATATTGTGAATAATTGAGGCCCCAACATTGATCCCTATGGGACACCACTAGTCACATCCTCCCAATCGATTTCCTATCCATGTCTGTAATTTGTCCTCAATTCCATGGGCTTTCACCTAAGCTAACAGACTTGTGTTTTCCAGAAATCAAGGTAAACAATTTCTAAAGACTAACCTTTGTCCACCACCGTTGTCACTTCTTCAAAATCTCTATGAGCTTTATCAAGCATAACCTACGCTGCATGAATTCTTGTGGAATCTCCTTGATTTGCTGAAATTTGTAGAGGTAATCAGTTACCCTATCCTTGATTATAAACTCCAACAATTTCCCCACCACAGATGTTAGGCTAACTGGTCTGTATTTCTCTAATTTCCCTCTGTGACCTTTCTTAAGGACCGGAGTGACATGAACAAATTTCCAATCCAGAGATACAACTGCTGAATCCAGGAAACTCTGAAATGGTATGATTAGTGTATTGACAATGTGCTCTCCTGCCTTCTTTAACACCTGCGGATGGAAACTATCAGGTCCTGGGGATTTGTCATTCTTCACTTTCATTAATTTTCTCATTACTGATGATTTACATAGAAACATAGAAAACATAGAAACATAGAAGATAGGAGCAGGAGGAGGCCATTCGGCCCTTTGAGCCTGATCTGCCATTCATCATGATCATGGCTGATCATCCAACTCAACAGCCTAATCCTGCTTTCTCCCCATTACCTTTGATCCCATTCGCTCCAAGTGCTTGAGGGACTTGAGGCTGTTTTCGTTAGAGAGAAGAAGGTTAAGAGGTGACATAATAGAAACATACAAGATGATCAGAGGATTAGATAGGGTGGACAGTGAGAGCCTTTTTCCTCAGATGGTGATGGCTAGCACGAGGGGACATAGCTTTAAATTGAGGGGTGATAGATATAGGACAGATGTCAGAGGTAGATTCTTTACTCAGAGAGTAGTCAGGGCACGGAATGCCTTGCCTGCAGCAGTTGTAGACTCGCCAACTTTAACGGCATTTAAATGGTCGTTGGATAAATATATGGATGATAATGGAATAGTGTAGGTTAGATGGGCTTCAGATTGGTTTCACAGGTCGGCGCAACATCAAGGGCCTAAGGGCCTGTACTGCGCTGTAATATTCTATGTTCTATGTTCTATGTTCTATATATAGTCACCTCTTGAATATATTAAACGTTTTGGCGTCAACAACTTCCAGTGGTAATGAATTCCACAGGCTCACCACTCAATGGGTGAAGAAATATCTCCTCGTTTCCGTCTTAAATTGTCTACCCCAAATCCTCATACTGTGACCCCTGGTTCTGGACACACCCACTATCAGGAACATCCTCACTGTATCTACCCTGTCTATTCCTGTCAGAATTTTATAAGTCTGTATGAGATCCCCCCATTCATTTGAACTCTAGCAAAAACAATCCCAACCTAGTCAATCTCTCCTCATATGTCAGACCCGCCATCCCCGGAATCAGCCTGGTAAACCTTTGCTGCAGTCCCTTGAGAGCAAGAGCATCCTTCCTTAGAAAAGGGGACCAAAACTGTGCATAATATTCTAGGCATGGTCTCACCAAGGCCTTCTTCAACTGCAACAACATATCCCTACTCCTGTGCTCAAATCCTCTCGCAATGAAGGCCAACATACCATTTGAATTCTTTAATGCCTGCTGCACCTGCATGCTTATCTTCAGCAACTGGTGCACAAGGACACCCAGGTTCCACTGCACACTCCCCTCTCCCAATTTACAGCCATTCAGGTAGTAATCTGCCTTCTTGTTTTTGCTTCCAAAGTGAATAACTTCACATTTATCCAAATTTACTTAAGCAAAGTTTATTTAGAATCTTTCGATCATAGAATCCCTACCATGTGGAAACAGGCCATTCAGCCCAACGAGTCTACACCACCCCTCTGAAGAGCATCCCACCCAGACCCATTCCCCTACCCCTGATTTCCTCATGTCTAACCAACCTAACCTAAACATTCCTGGACACTATGGGCAATTTAGCATGGCCAATCCACCTACCCTGCACATCTTTGGACTGTGGGAGGAAACCGGAGCACCCGGAGGAAACCCACACAGACACAGGGAGAACGTGCAAACTCCACACAGACAGTCACCCAAGGTTGGAATTGAACCCAGGCCCCGGACGCTGTGAGGCAGCAGTGCCAACCACCGAGCCACCGTGCCACCCCACAGTGGCAGAGGATCTGTTCCTGATCCTCTGTTAATTTCTTTGGGACTTCCAGCAAGTTGTCTTCCTTGGCTGCTACTTCTGCTCCTTATGTTTCATAATCTAAAGACTGGAGAAAGATTTTCAGTTTGGGAGTGAGACATTTTGTAGAATTATTCAAGATTCTTGAGGAAAATGGGAAAAAATGTCCAAAATATTACTGTGAATTAGCTTACAGGAGTAGAAATAGCGAAACAGATTAAGAGAAGAGTAATTCTAATTCCAAGATCAGGTGTATTTTGCACAAAGACTGATAAACAAGAGGAACAAAGTTTCAGATAAAATAATCATTTGAGTGAAAATTGTAATGCTACTTTAGGGTGATGTTCGGATTGATTTTAATTAATGCATTCGTAAAGTCTGAACAGTTTCACTCATCCATAACTATCTTGAAATCTTGCAATTGTCTTCATAAACTTGATTCGTAGTTATTCCCTAAAACCATCAAGGACTGTTATTGCACTTTGTGTCATAAATCGGACAGCTTGTAAAGTACAGTGGGATTCTGTACTGTTTCCAGTACATGCTTAATAATGAAAAGGATTCATTGTGCACCCTGTGGTCTGCTGTCCCAGAATATTTCATATATAAGGTCATATTTCAGTTGATAGTGATCTGAAATGCTGTTTTGTACAGTGTACAAGACATTAACTTTTAACAATCTTGTCCTCACTGAAAATTGATGTTTGAACTGGCATTGATCATTGGTCAAGGAGTACGAATTGAACCCTACATGGATTTGCTCATTGCAAGATGAAAAGTACTGAGGTGGAACTAGCATTGCCTTCACTGAGATCAACAAACACAGCAGAGGTTGCCAGTTAATTGTGAGAAGTTGCATTTAATTATTCAGCAGTGTTTACGGTGCTCAAATATGGCTACTTGGGGTTATGCAAGGGAAAAACTGCTGATTTCCTACACTTGTGATCACTGATAGAATAGACAAACACTGACGCCAGATGTAATGGCATAGAATCAGGCTTGGTTCTGATGTCTTCCTCACAGGCAGATAGCTCAGGGGTCTTACTGACAAATGTACAAACAATTAAAGGAATTCGGGGCAGGAGTTGTTCTTTCAGCTCGTCTAGCCTGCTCTGACATTCAGTCAGATCATGGTTGGTGTGGGTGTGGTCACAATTCCACATTCCTGCCTATCCTAATAACCTATGACTCCCTTGTTAATCAAGCACTTACCTACCTCAGCTTTAAAGGACCCTATTTCCATAGTTGTCTGGGAAGAGCTCCAAAGCTCTTTCTTATGTCTATCCTTTTATTTTCATTCATAGGCATCACTGACCAAGCAGCATTTTTTGGCCTAATTGCCCAGAGGTAGTTCAGAGTCAACCACATTGCTGTGGGTATGGAGTCACATGTAGGCCAGACCAGGTAAGGATGGCAATTTCCTTAATTGGACATTAGGTAACCAGATGGGTTTTTCCGACAATCCACAATGGGTTCATGGTCATCATTAGACTCTTAATTCCCGATATTTTGTTGAGTTCAAATTCCACCATCTGCCATAGTGGTATTCGAACCTGGGTCCCCAGAACGTTATCTGTGTCTCTGGATTAACAGTCTAGCGATAAAACCACTAGGCCATTGCCTCCTAAACAGAGTCTCCTCATTCTAGTTTCTTTCACAAGTATCCTCACATATGAATAGTATATACTTGATTGCAAAACAAAAGGAACGGTTATTATTCATGGAACTCACTGTGAGATAGGTAAGCCTGAGATCTTGTGAGCAACAATGTAGCAATACCATTCTCCAATGACCTGAAAGAAAGATGCTTATATAAATGTCACGATGTCTGTGGAATTAATTTTCCCAAATGATGTTAAAGCTTTTGCCTGATACCAGTCAAGGAAATCTCCCTTGTGCAGCAATTCAAACTGCTAATCATATTGAAGTATTCTCACAGTCAGCAAAGCAGAAGTTTAACAGTACTGAATCCATTTACTTTGGATTTATAGCTTCAGACAGCAAAATTAATGATTTAATTGGTTTAAAATTAAAATAAAAGCAATTAAGAACTAATAATGTGGAATATTTGACATTTCACAAATATAAAATTAATATATCAGATGAGTAAAGGTTTTAACTATAATTAGAAACTGCATTTTCCATTAAAACTTCAGTTGTCAGGAAATGCCAGAGAATTTGAGTAAGTATTTTGCATTGGTCTTCACAGTAGAAGACATTAATAGTATTCCAAAAATACTAAATAATCAAACTCTGTGTGTGTGTGTGTGTGTGTGTGTGTGTGTGTGTGTGTGTTAAGTCCCCTGGTCCTGAAAGGTTGCATCCCAAGATTTTACAGGCGATAGCTACGGAGTTAGTTATCTATTACATATCTCTACTATCAAATTATTGTATTCCTCGGACCTTATTCCTGTCTGCTTTATGAAAATGTTTCCCATTTTGGTGGATGAATGGGCAAACTGACTATGTAGTCTTAACATGATCAACTTTTTCTCTTCAAATTTCTAACCCTGTTGTCTATAACATTTCTTTAATTTCTTTAGTAGAGAGTTTATGATCCATTAAAAGAATACAATTATTTCCTGCATTCAGAAACTGCAAATTCACAGATTTTCCAAAAACATATCATCATTTTCCATATCATATTTTTCACCTCTGACCTACTTAATAACAATGGTATTTCATTGGATACTATATCAATTTAAATGAAATCATTTATTCAGGCTATTTTAAAGAAATGACTAATTATTTTAAAAGATTTTATTGTCTTATCATCTCCAAATTGCAACTGATGGAACTCAAAAATTCCTTCACTTTGTTCCAAGCCTTATCACTCAGAGAGTCTAGGTAGTACTTCAGCCAATCTATTCCACACACTGTTGACATACAAATGTCACACTGAACATTTAAAAGATTCTACCAGCAGCATGGTCATCACTGGGCTGAAAAATCTTGTGACTATTACACTGCCCTCTCTTTCATCCATGCCTTCATTTTCTTCTTCTGAATTTTCTGCTCGATGTTTCATTTTGAATAATC
The DNA here is from genome assembly GCA_024137785.1 of Ginglymostoma cirratum. Lineage (NCBI taxonomy): Eukaryota > Metazoa > Chordata > Chondrichthyes > Orectolobiformes > Ginglymostomatidae > Ginglymostoma > Ginglymostoma cirratum. The sequence goes on from JAHRHZ010000249.1 coordinate 59,988,322, forward strand.
TGCTTTACTGTTTAGAGCAGTTCATATCATAATGGTACTTTGAATCATACCTGAAATATCAATTGACTCCGCCTTAGGCATTTATGGCCTTCATATTTTATTGCAAGTCCCAAATTCTTTTTGTTTCTCAAAATTGTCAGAAGCTTTTCTGTCTTCATTTCTGTTAGCTAAAATTGTACTTTCATACTTTTGCCTATGTCATGCATCTTGACCCTGTCTCACCAGCCTGTCAAATTGCATCATCATTTTCTGTCATTTGGCCAGTTGCCCTATTTGCACCAGAAACACTGCCGAAAAAAATTGCTTTCTGAGGAATATTTTTAATGCTTCTAAAATTTGTTCCAGTGGTGTGTGTTTACCTGCAAATTTGAGTCCCTTCAAAACTGGAGGTTTGGCACAGTCTGAAGAAGGGTCACTGGACTCAAAATGTTGCCTCTGCTTTCTCTCCACAGATGCTGCCACACCTGCTGATTTTCTCCAGCAATTTCTATTTCTTTCAGTTTCCAGCATCTGCAATTCTTTGTTTTAACTGAAATGGCAGCACGTTAGGGAATTTCCAAATAGAATTTCTGCAGTCTTGCAATACAATCTACTGAATTCCATAATTTATATTTCAATAGAATTATCTTCACTCTTTCTGAATTTATCAAAATCTGACTATGCCTCTTAAGTAGTTAGTCATTTTTTTGATATACTTAACCATGGAAGTTGATAATCTGTGCAAATCTTTGTCCATGACCAAAGCATCAATCTCAAATTCTGAAAAGAATGTGCTTTTACTCCTGCTTTGTATGGTAGCTAAACAGCCAAGGCCACACCTTGTTTCCTCTTTGGTAAAAACAAATAGATCCACGTTGTTGCTCCATTCTTTCACAGGTCAAAGGGTTCACATTCACCAAACAGAGGTGGGGTAATCATAGCCCATTACTTTAGATTTAGATTCTGCTATCTTGCCGAGTTTTTCTCCAATTACTCTTTGGTTGGAATAATGCTTGGTTTTCAATCTTCAACTACAAACAGCTGCCCTTATTATCCCTTAATTAGCTTATCTCCTGTTCCCTAGTTCGATTTGGTCTCAGATATCTCTGCCAGTTTGCATTAAATGTTAAGAATCTGTCAATTAATTGCCTAAGGTTATGGCTTTCTGTCCTTAAGGGAGAATTATTGTATATCCTAGAAATGCCACTGCCAGCCCTTCAAATGTCCTGCAGTTTTCCAGTTATTGGAGTGCCATAGAGAGTGTTCACCATTGCTGGCACTGCTATCAGTCCTTAATGAGGAGCAAAGGAGGAGGCCATCTGGAAAGTAAGTGGTGAATTTGTCAGGGCCAGGAAGAAGCTGTTCCTGAATCTGCTCGTGCATGTGTTCAAGCATCTGTATCTTCTGCCTGACGGGAAGAGGTTGTAGGAAATCATTGCCAGGGTGCGATGGGTCTTTGATGATGTTGGCAGCCCTTCTGCGGCAGCGAGCCATATAAATGGAGTCCATGGATGGAAGGTTGGCTTCAGTAATGGTCTGGGCTGTGCGCACCACCTTCTGCACTACCTCCCGGTCCCAGGCAGAGCATTTGCGATGCCAGGCCATTACACAGCTGGACAGTATGTTTTTAATGGTGCATCTGTAGAAGTTGGTGAGGGACCTTAGGAACATGCCAAATCTCCTAATCTGCCTGAGAAAGAAGAGAAGTTGTTATGCGTTCTTCACTGTCGCATTTACGTGGGAAGTTCAACACAGGTCATCATTTACTGTCACTCTGAGAAACCTGATGCACTTCACTGTCTCTACCTCAGTTCCGTTGATGTGGATGGGGGCGTGTTCTGCTCCCTCCTTTCTGAAGTCAATGATCAGTTCTTTAGTTTTGCTGACATTGAAAGACAGATTGTTTTCATTGCACCACATTATCAAACCCTCTATCTTCCTTCTGTAGTTTGGCTTGTTGTTATTAGATATCCATCCCACCATGGTGGTGTCATCAGCGAACTAGTAGGTGGCATTCATTTGGAATTTGGCAACACAGTCATAGGAGTAAAGGGAGTACAGTAGGGGCCTGGGATACATCCTTGGGGGCCTCCAGTGTTGACTGTTATTGTAGAGGAGATGCAGTTACCTGTCCTCACTGATTGTGGCTTGTGGATCAGAAAGCTGATGATTCAGTTGCAGCGGGTGGAGTTGAGGCCAAGGTCAAAAGAGTTTCGAGATCAGTCTGGAGGGGGTAATGGTGTTGAAGGCAGAGCTGTAGTCAATGAGCAGGAGTTGGGTGTCTTTGTTGTCCAGATGTTCCAGGGATGAGTGCAGGACTAGCGATATGGCATCCTCTATGGGCGTATAACATCGGTAGGCAAATTGTGGGGGATCAAGGTGGTTAGGGAGACTGGAGTTGATGTGGGCCTGTGAACAGACTTATCAAAAACAACCACGAAAATTGTCAGAAATACATGTCAAAGGGATCTGTTGAGAGGTCCTGTCAGATGACTTCTGAGGACCTCTTAAAGGGAGCTGTCAACATATTTAAAGGCATTTCCCTTTAAATAGTTGAAAACAAACACAAGTGTTTATAAAGAGTTTGCCATTTTATTCTGTCTGTTGACATAAACCAGAGGGTTTCATTTACTGAATTAATGCTGCAAGACTAGTTTCACAATCATCTATTATGACAATAGGGTGCTTACCATTACAAAGCTTGATTGGCAGCTGTAAGTGGTTGATGTGGGGTTATAAATTCCATATTTTGCTGTTATAAGGGATTTTATACCTGCATGAAATTTTTTTTGCTATAAGGCTTTCTTTTACCTGACAGAAAATAATCGTAGTAAAATTGATATTTATGAGCTTTTTATTCAATACAGTTAAGTCTACAAATCCTATTTCTTCATGGGCTCTGGGGTCTGCTGATAGTGGCTACTGGGGTTAATTGGCAGTGTTGATGTAATGGTTAAAGGTGGTGGGTGAGGTAGTGGATTGGCACTACGTTGGTATAAGACCTGTGTGGAGGATAGAGACTAGCATAGAAGATTTGAGGGGCCATCGTGAATGTGTAGAGGGGCATTGTTTGGCATGCATCATAAGATGGTATGGGTTGGTATCGATGTGGCATGGGGAATGTATAGATGGTTGAGAGCTAAAGGGGTGTTTCAGGTTTTATTCTTTATTTTTAAACTTTCCCTAAGGCACGCTTTGTGCCAGTTTGTGGCATCCTCTTCTCTCATTCCATATTTGCCGAGCCTGAGTTCTAATGTAACCCAATCTTCGGACTGAAAATACAATGTCTGGGCTGCCAGCGTTGGGCTCACAGAGTTGGAAATTCTGCTGACTCTGCACAACTGACTAGGGAACAAAAATCTGGACCTGAATGTTCTATCAGCTAATCCTAGGAAACTATTTGTTTGATAAATAACCAGTTACTCTATTTTCTGTGCTGGGGTTTTACAATTCTTAGACATGATCTAAGAAACCCATTTAAGTCTCAGATCCAAATGTGCTCTACATTAGGGTAACTTTTTATAAAAAGAAGTTTTATTCTCCAAAGCAACCTGATGCCACTGACCTCAGGGGTGGCAGATGGAGTTTAGATAAATGTCAGATGTTGCATTTTGGTAGGGCAAATCAGGGCAGGACTTATTCTTTGAACATAGAACAGCACAGCACAGTACAGGCCCTTCGGCCCATGATGTTGTGCCGAACTTTTACCCTAAACCTAAGGTCTGTCTAACCTCCACCCCTACCTTATACTATCATTTGAGCTGTAGGGAGAGGCTTAATAGGCTGGGCTGTTTTTCCTGGAGTGTTGGAGGCTGAGGGCATACCCTTACTAATGAGGCCAACTCCACTACCCTCTCCAGCAATGCAATCCACGCCCCGGCCACTCTCTGAGTAAAGAACCTACCTTTGATGTCTCCCCTATATCCATTTCCACTCACTTTAAAACTATGCCCCCTTGTAATAGCTACCACCACCCTAGGAAAATGCCTCTGGCTGTCTACTCTATCTATACCTCTGATCACTTAATGGCAGGGTCCTGGGGCGAGTTGCTGAATGGAGAGACACAGAATACAGGCTCATAGTTTCTTGAATGCAGAGTCACAGGTAGACAAGATGGTGAAGAAGGCATTCGATACTCTTACCTTTATTAGTCAGTGCATTGGGTATAGGAGTTTTGATGTCATGTTGCGGCTTTACAGGACATTGGTTAGGCCACTTTTGGAATACTGCATTCAATTCTGGTCTCCCTGCTATAGGAAAGATGATGGGATGACATGGTGACTTAATGGTTAGCACGGCTGCCTTATAGTGCCAGGGACCCTGTTTCAATTCCACCCTCGGGTGACTGGCCGTGTGGAGTTTGCACATTTTCTCTGTGTCTTTGTGAGTTTCTGCCTGGTGCTCTGGTTTCCTCTCACAGCCCAAAGATGTGTAGATTAGGTGGACTGGCCATGGGAAAGGCAGGGTAATGAGCCAGGGCAGGATGATCTCCGGAGGATTGGTGTAGACTTGATGGGCTGAATGGCCTGCCTGCACACTGTAGGGATTATATGATAAATTTGAAAGGGTGCAGAAAAGATTTAAAAGGATGGAGGTTTTGAGCTGTGGGGAGAGCCTTAATAGGCCGGGCTGTTTTTCCTGGAGTGTTGGAGGCTGAGGGCATAACCTTATAAGAGGTTTATAAAATCATGAGGGCCATGGATTGGATAAATAGCCGAGGTCTTTTTCCTAGCATGGAGGAGTCCAAAACTAGAGGTGATAGGTTTAAAGTAAGAGGGGAAAGATTTAAAAGGGACGTAAGGGACAACATTGTTACACAGAGGATGGTGCATGTATGGAATGAGCTGCCAGAGGAAGTGGTGGAAGCTGGTACTATTACAACATTTAAAATGCATCTGGATGTGTACTTGAATTGGAAGGGTTTCAAGGGACGTGGGTCAAGTGTTAGCAAATGGGACTAGATTAATTTAGGATATCTGGTCGGCATGGACGAGCTGGACCAAAGGGTCCATGGCCGTGCTGTATATCTCTATGACTCTGCGACTTTATAACAAACATCAAATTTCAACTGAACATGCACTCTAATCACTGACTTTCAAACCCACAAACCATTAATAAGCACTGCCTTTGATAACATGTTCACCTTCATCCTTTTCTCCATGTTATGGAAAATCTACTTGCAGGATTACAGATTAGTACTTCACATCGTTAAAAGTTGTCAGTTCACAAAGAAAATTCATAAAGAAGAGAATCATTAATTTAATGTAGTCAAAGCAATAACATAAAACATATTAAAACTTGGCATTGTGATGTCTATTACAATGTCTTGTGCTCATAACATGTGCCTTTTCTGTTTGTTTCCCATCCCAATTTTAGAAAGAAAGACTTTCCAAATACTCTTCCTATACAAAATGGCATTTTAAATAATGGTTCATTTATTCTTCTTGAAAAGTCCTGTGATTAGATGGCCTACATATTTGCAGACAGGGTTCTGCTTCATGTTTTAATAACTGATCCTGACTAGCTTCAGGCAGCAAAGTGCCCGTTGATGTGTGCACACAGAGTCAGGAAGCTGACTGAACATAGTAAGTACACAATGGCTAAAGCTATTGTGAAACAGTGCATGAAAAATAAGATCAGACTTGTGCTTCAAAACATTATAAGACAAGCCATTTAGAATTATGTTTTAGATATTAGCATTAGAATGAAGATGCACGATCAAAATCTCATCTTTTTTATGTGTATTGCACTTATGGTATAGTTCTGATATAGGGGGCTAAAGTTTGGTGTGTACCAAAATCATATTTATTGCAAAGTCAATGCTAAATTCCACATTTGCTTCCTGTTAGAATATATGCCTGACCCATGTCAGATTTATGCAAATTAAAAGGGCAATGAGAACAAATGATGTCATATTATTTACTCCAAGATTGTACCTGATGTCACTTATCTTAATTAATTTATGAAATCAGCACATAGTTGAGCTTACAGTCTTTAAATTCCCACAAACTTTGTGTAAAACATCGGCTTTGACCGAATTAATTAAAAATAAACTTTTCTCAGCTTTGCAACTAAGAAAGTGATTCAGAAATTTCAGGGAGAGGAATTTTTTTCACACTCTTTTGACATGAAGGGCTGAATGTTCTCACTTTTTTGGCAAAGTGTCATTTTCGGTGAGATTCAGAGAGGCCGGCCTACCATGGCATTTTCTGAAAAACAGTCTCAACCTAAAACGTCAACTTTCCTGCTCCTCTGATGCTGCCTGGCCTGCTGTGTTCCTCCAGCTCCACACTGTGTTATCTCTGACTCCAGCATCTGCAGTTCTTACTATCTTTACCATGGCCCGTGTTAACTTTTCTCTCATAATCGTGTGCTGTTCAACTCATTTGTGCAACTGGCCTCTCCAGGACCCAGTACATGGGATTTTCTGCCAGGAGTGGCAGGGTGTGCACGCCACTGCTGGGACTTGCAATATTAATACCGTTGGTGCCACATTTAAACCTCAGCCCCTAGCATTTCAACTGCTGCAGTCCAGACACTGGCCTTCATAGTGCGTTGCCTGACTGTCACCACCAAGTATATGACAGAGAAAGGCAACTTAGTCCCTTGCTTTGCCTTCAAAGAGAACAACAGTAGGTTTGTCCACCCACTTAGCGTGCAGTGTCAACATTTTGCTTCATTATTGCACTAACAACTTTGGATCAAAGATAGCAAATTTTCAACATGGTGTCTTCGTGAGTAAGTTGTAGCTTCTGATGAGATGAATGATAATCTCCCATCCTTCATGTTCTTTTCCATGTTACTGTCCCTGCATCTCTATTCACCTTTCAGCCTTCCCACTCCTTTCTATAGAGCCCCTTTCTATTACAACTAAAGTTCTCCCATTTCCCTCGAGGCCATGATTTTGCAAATTGTCATGCCCTTTTTGCCCATAAACTCATCTCATGTTGAGGTCAGAGGAATTGCAATTTGTGAAAATGCCTATTCTGCAGCTTCCTGTTCCCTACTATTCACCATGAGATCCCACACTTTTATCTGAAATTGTCCCTTTTCCCCATCATTATTCTCTCAGCACCCAGTCCAACGAAGCCCATCCTCATACATGAGCTTCTTGTTTTCCCCAGGACTCCAAGGACTGCCCTGATAAGCCGCCTGACATTTAATAGTCAAGTTCCCATGACAGACCATGGCCTATAACCCCTGGGACTGACTTGGCCCAACTGACTTGAACAGCCCCTGAACTGATCTACCTGATCCCCAGATTGGTTGTGCATGAATTGCAAGACCAACTGTGTCCCAGTCCCCAGATTGCAAGGACACAGATCCTCGTGCTCTGGTCAGATCAAGCACCCAACTGACTATTGCCAACTCTCTAGACTGAAATTGGGTGAGCCCCTAGACTGACTATGGTGGCGTCTCATGACTGACCGTAGTCCCTCTATATTCCACTCAAGACTTGACCCCTTTGACTTTCAGGCATGGGCATTTGGTTGAAGCACATACAATGTGTTTGCTGCGTAAGCATTGACACATGCTGCAGGTGTGACCCTGACATTGCATGGTGCTGTGCACAAACATGTTTACCCTCTTAACCCTCAGTGCTCTAGATAATGACAAGCTGCCTGCATCTCCCTCAGCACTAACCAGCAACGACAGCCACAGGGCCTTTAAGTTAGGACTGAGGAGCCTATGCATTGAAAAGCAATGTAAGCTAGCGAGACTGACAGCTCCAAAGTGAGTGAGCACTAAGAAAGTCAGTTATAACCAGTGTTCGTACTGATTGATTTTGCTTCTGTGCAGACGTCTGAGGTCTGTATGCAGCAGTAACTTCTGGAACTGGAACTCAATGCTGTGAATGGCACTGGCATATCAATTGTTATGCGTGCACCCCTGGATCAGCTGTGTGTACGCATGTAAAGCCACATAGCTTACTGGGAAGAGATAGTTGGAGCTGCAGATGCTGGAGAATCTGAGATAACAAGGTGTAGAGCTGGATGAACACAGCAGGCCAAGCAGCATCAGAGGAGCAGGAAGGCTGATGTTTCAGGCCTAGACCCTTCTTCAGAAAATGATTTTCTGAAGAAGGGTCT
>JAHRHZ010000249.1:59996790-60078760 GCA_024137785.1 Ginglymostoma cirratum
ATTTTCTGAAGAAGGGTCTAGGCCTGAAACATCAGCCTTCCTGCTCCTCTGATGCTGCTTGGCCTGCTGTGTTCATCCAGCTCTACATCTTGTTATCTTAGCTTACTGGGAATGTTGGTCATAAAAAGCAAGCTGTGGAGATGGATGAGATACATCTGTGTCCCTATGGCCAGAGTGTCCTTTGCAGAAGTATGAAAGGGATAATTGTCTGTGAGCTTCAAAGTGAAGTTTTGAGGAGCTGAAATGGTTTGTAAGTTGTAACCAAAGCAGCTCTGACGATGTGGTAAGACTGGTAGATTGGTCATGTCCATTTGCTAGGACAAAAGATGGAAGAGGATGGCATTCGTGGAGTTGCTCGATGGTCCAGAGAAGCAAGTGGCAATCTGTGGTACCAGGTAACCGCTCTGACTTTCATGTCAGGAAATGCTGCAATCTTGTAGCTTGGGGAAAGAAGGCAGAATCTGCACAGAAATGAGGTGAGGTGAGACAACAATGTGATCAAAATGCATGGAAATAAGGTAGTCATTGCTCATTGGTGAGATTTGAAACTTTCTATTCAAACAGTAAGAGGAAAATTGGAAACATTTATCTGGAGGTGAGGAATCAGATATTTTCAGTTTCACCTTATTTTCCTCATTTTCTTGCAATTGTCCACGCCATTTAAAGCAGTGGAAAATTCCACCCAGAGGTTTGGCAGTTTTCAACAAATTCTACAACCCAGAGTCTGTAACTCTGTCTTTCAATACAGGTTCCAATCGGTTTGAGGAAATGGGAAAACATTTCACATCAACTGATTCAGTTTTCAGCTAATATCGGCCCAAGTCATGTTCTGCAGGAATCAAGGTCATCAAGTGTCATGGTTTAATTTCCCCAACACAAGAGAACGGACGCTAATTGTAACACAACTACCACCATTCTGACTGATATCTGATGACCCAGTACATCCAACAAATCAAACCTTGGATCTCAGTCTTTGTGCCTCAATAACATACTGGACAGTGCACTCACACAAGAAGCCTTGCAGTGAAATATTAAGGTGAAAAAGCTACTGCTTAAATATTGTTTTTCCCAGGAATAAGTCTTTTATTAGATTTGATGTGGAGTGGAGGTGACAGTCATCAGTCTTACGGTTATAGCACATGACCTCCTGAAAGCCTAAACTCCAAACCTCCTGTCAGCCAAGCTGGAAACACATGTGCTTGCCTGTCAGAATAAAATTTAATGTCACTGTTTATAGAAATTCATGTACATACTAACTTTTGCAGAATTGTGAACATTTCTTAAGGAATTATGGACAAGAAGAAGTTGTGATCATGTGTATGAAAATAAAGCAGCAATAAACAAAAGAGCTGCTTTGAAATCTCTGAATGAGCTTACTGTTGTGTCAGAATACTATTTTGTTTTTCTTTAAGAACTTGCTGTGCTGCTGGCAGTTTGTAGATGAGGTTCATTTAATACTCAGGGGCTTTCTCAAAGGTTGAAATCTTTTATATTACTAATATATCTGAACGGATAAAGGGAAGCTGTCAGTGACAATACATTTATGAACTTCAACTTGCTTTGCAGGCATTTGATATCTATAACAGACACTCCCGCCCTCCCCCCCACATCCCCCCCCCAAACCTTGCTATCAATAAGGCATCAGATTGATTTACTGTCTATATATGTTTCAAACAAATGTTTATAGGTACTTCCACATCATATTTAAAAAGACTAATAGATCTTTAGTAAAGTAATATTCAGTTACCAGGTTTTCCAAATTATGATGGTAACTTCATTTTGTTATAAATAAATCTCTTTTTTGTAGTACAATTCAACCTTTGCTTTATTCATCAGATTCTAATCAGTTCCAGTACTACAAGCTGTTCTGCCAAGCGCTGTACAAGGCAGTGAAAAACACAACTGTTAAAGCTAACAGATGGTCTTCTTGCATCAACTGAACGACACTGACTGCTGCAATTTATGATGTGCAATATTTTTAGGATCTTAGCAACCCTCTTTGATTTCTGAAACATTAAAATATTTGCCATTCTTCTTGTCAACTAAATTGCAAAATATTTGACATACCACCGTGAGAAATCTCTAGCCAATTGAAAATGCAGGGAGTGAAGGCTGCCTTTAATGAAATCTAGTAATAAACTCAGGCTATCAATATAAAATCAGAACTCCTTCAAGTTTTCCTGCAAAATCTTTTATCTGTGGCCAAATTGCAATTTCACCATGTTTCTTACATTTCAAAGAGGTTAAAGAAACTTCACTGGAAAATGAGAACTTCTGAATCATAAGTTTCAGCAAAATATCATTTTTTATTAAAAATAAAGCTATCATGTCCATTCTTTTATTTGCACACCCTAAATAAGTTATTGAAAACGAAACAAAAAATGTTGCATGTTTGAAACTTTATATGAAGACGGTTCATCAATCAGTTTCAATCACTAATGTTCAGCTATTTATCTTCACATGAAGTCAAATTGTCACCATCGGAAACAAACACAGAGAATACTAGAGAAATTTAGCAAGTCTGGCAGCATCAATGGTGGGAAAAACAGAGTTAATGTTTCGAGTCTAATATGCCTTGTTCAGTTCTGAAGAAGAATCATACTAGACTTGAAATGCTAACTCCGTTTTTCTTCCACAGATGCTGCAGACCCCCTGTGTTACTCCAATGTTCTTCATGTTTGTTTCAGATTTCCGGTGCCTGCAGTATTTTGCTTTTATTTGAGTGTGTCCATCTGAGTTTTGCCTTCACTGCAGTTCTCCAGCTATGAATTTAAATGTTGTTACTGCACAATCCCTATTTCTTTCAAGCTAAAAGAGAACTCCAAACACTTGCCCTCCATTGCCTGTTCATTTCTTTGATACTACAGACTATTATTTCTTTGTGCTATTTAGTAAGTAAATGCTTGTCCTGCAATTGTATTGTATAGCACGATGATATCGAAGTTATCGCCTTAATTTGATTTCCAGTTATTTGAAGCTTAGGATCTCAGTTCTATTAAGGATTCTTAGAACTAATTTCCATTCCTCTCCTGAAGGCACTGACTCTGACTGGGGCAACTTTTATGAGCACCAGCTGTCCAATGCAACATGGTCCAAGTAATTATTCTTGATATGTGAGGCTGAACAGTGAATGCCCATAAGTTACTATGTGATTTGAGGCGACAAGCTATAAACCTGATCCTGTCCTCACTTGTTTGATGTGAATGCACTCACACTTTCCAGAGGTATTACTGCATAGCAATAAAATTAGCCTTGTATGACTTATTCTCTGTTCCCTAAAGCTCAAAACTGCTTATGACAATTGTGCATCTCCCAGAGCTACCCCAGTTGAAATCAGCTGGCTCTCACAAACCAGGGATTATTTGAATATTAACTAAAAACATCTCTAAGGCACAGACTTTTGTTTGGAATATTGCAACATGCATGAGAACAATTTCTGAGAGACATAGATCTCAGAATTCAGATTGTGCAAATCAGTTAAACTGCATTCAAGCTTGAACTCTTCAATCTGGTATTGTCTTGATATGTGTTTCTACAATATAACCAAGATATTTTATGGGATTATTTCAACCTATTTCAACTTTTGAACAAACAGGCAGTATCTCAGCCTGGGGCAGCTTCCCAGATTGGAGCTCCAAGATCAAGGGTGGCCAGGACCAATTTTGGGCTCAGGGCATTATCACAATTGTAATGAAAGACCACACAAAAGTGGCAATAGCACAGATTATTTTTGAGAACCAAAGCCACATATATTCTTCCTCCGCCAAAGTAACTTTAAAAAAGTTAATCACTTGCAATGATGGCTTAGCATTATTGTTCCTAGCCTTCTGATCCAGAGACCCAAGTAATAATCTGAAGACCTAGGTTTGAATCTCACCATGGCAGGTGATGGAATTTGACTTTTAAAAATCTAGAATGATGACCATTGGCGATTGTTGTAGAAGCTCATCTGGGTCACTAAAGTCGTTTTGAGAATGAAGTAGGTCATCCTGGCCTGTTCTGGCCTACATGTGACTCCAAACACACAGAAATGTGGTTGACTCTTAACTGCCCACTACTACAAAGTCTCAAAAAAGGAATGAAACCAAATGAACATTCTGGCATTGATTAAGGCACTAGAAACAACAATGACAAACAGCTGTTGACCTGCCGACCCTGCAAAGCCCTCCTTACAAATGTGTGGACTCGTGCCAAAATTGACAGAAAGCTGTCTCAGACTTGTCAAGCAACAGTCTAACATAGTCTTCACCAACATTGGCTCAATCACATCATTACTGACTGAGTTGACTGAGCTTATAGGACTTAATTGCTAGACTAGGACTGTGGCTAAGGTGAGGGAAATATTATTTCACCTTATCCACATCAACATACCTGCTACTGATGAATCTGTCCATGACAGAATCAGTGGGAGTAAGCACCACACATTTCTTGTGGAGACAAAGTCTCACCTTCATGTTGAAGATAACCTCCACTGTGTTGCATGGCACTATCACTGTGCCAAATGGAACAAATGTCAAATAGATCTAGCAACTCAAAACTGACCCCATTCATCAGCAGCAGAAGAATTGTACTCCAACATAATTTGTAACCTCATCACCTGATATACCCCCACCCAATCATTACCATCAAGTCAGGGGATCAATCCAGAGTTCAATGTACAGTGCAGGAGGACATAACAGGAGCTGCACTAGGAGTACATAAAAATGAGGTGTCAACCTGTGAAGCTGCAAGACAGAGCTGCTTGAATGCCAAACAGCATAAACAGCAAGTGAAAGACAAACATAAGCGATCCCATAGCCAATGGATCAGATCTATGCTCTGCTACATCTAGTCATGAATGGTGATGGAGACAACTCAATTTTCAACCAGAGATGTCAAATGGATAATCTATTTTGGCCTCCTCCAAATCTCCACAGCATAGAAACATGGAAAATAGGAGCAGGAGTAGGCCATTCAGGCCTACAAGCCTGTTCCACCATTCAATATGATCAAAGCTGATCATCCAACTCAGAACCCTGTTCCTGCTTTCTCCCCATACCCTTTTATCTCTTTGGCTGCAAGTACCACATCTAACTCCTTCTGAAGACGTTTGATGTTTTAACCTCGACTGCTTTCTGTGTCAGAGAATTCCAAAGCCGCTCCACTCACTGGGTGAACAAATTTCTCCACATAGGTACATCACAGATGCCAAGTCTTCAGCCAGACTGAATCATGGTTAATGCAAAGTCGATAGGCCCTGACAACATTCCTGCAGTAGTACTTAAAACTTGAGCTCCAGTACTTTCCACACCTCTAGCGTAGCTGTTTGTGCAGCTACAACACTGGCATACACCCAGCAACATGTAAAATTGCCCAGGTATATCCTATATACACAAAGCAGGACAAATCCAAACTAGCCAAATTACCATCAGGTTACTTGTGTTCATCAGTAAAGTGAGAGGAGGTGTCATCAACATTAATATTAATAATATTTTCACTGTCACTCTGTTTAAGTCCCACCAGGCTGCTCAGTTTCTCACCTCATTACAAAAGTTTCTTCAAGTATGAACAAAAGAGCTGACCTCCAAGGTGACTCGAGAGTGACTGACCATGACATCAAGGTTACAGTTGACCGAGTGTGACATCAAGGAGCACCATCAAAAGCTACAGTCAATTAAAATTAGCGGGGAGCATCTCTGCTGGTTGAAGTCATTCCTAACACAAAGGAAAATGGTTATGGTTGTTGGGGTCAATCAGTTTAGTCTAAGTACATCATTGCAGGAGTTCCTCAGGTACTGTCCAAGGCCTGATCGTCTTCAATTGCTTCATCAATGACCTTTCCTGCATCATAAGAAGAGAAGTGGAGATGTTTGTGATGACTGCACAATGCTCAGACCCACTCACTACTCCTCAGATCCTGAAGGAGTCCACGTTCAAATGTAACAAGACTTGACAATATCCAGGCTTGACCTGACAAGTGACAAGTACCATTCTTTTTAAGTAGCACCTAAGGAGTTGGGAAGGAGCCCCTTTGAGACTAGGAACCTCGTGGCAGGAGTTATCCTGCTCCTATGATGCTGCTTGGCCTGCTGTGTTCATCCAGCCCCACGCCTTGTTATCTCGGATTCTCCAGCATCTGCGGTACGTTTTATCGCAGGAGTTGAATGTATGGGTTGTGTCCTGCAGCGACGGTGGATCGAGCGTGGGCCGGAGCAATGGTGGCGGATCAAGAGTGGGCCCGCGAGGGTGGGTCGGTGAGGCAGCCCATTGTGGGACTCTGGCAGAGGCATGTCAAGGGCTAGAAAGCCTGGATTGGGACTGTGGCAGAGACATGGCATGGGCTGGAAAGTCTTGAGTGGGACTGCAGCAATGGAAAGGAAAGTTGGACTTTCTTAGGTTACCTGTTTTTTCTTGTCTTATTCTAAATTAATGTGAATGGCGCCATGTATGTACGGCAAGGTACACACTTTTCACTGTATTTTTACATTGAATACACGTGACAATAAATGATTCCATTCAATTCAGTTCAAGAAGACAGCTCACCACCACCTCCTCGAGGGGAGTTAGGGCTGGCCAATAAATGCTATCCCAGCCAGCGATGCCTGCATCCCTTGAAAGAATATTTTTAAAAAAAAAGCAAAATTTCTTCAGTTCCATCTATCTTAGCAATTTGGTCCTAAGTGTGTAATAGCAACCAATTTTCTTACTGAATAGAACCCAACAGCTGAAACAGGCAAGTGTCTTATGCACCAGCAATAGCTACCCTTTGAAATGTTCAGTGGCAGTGTTGATGGGGCATTAAGGCTACAGACTTCACAGTGAGGATTCTGTTGTCCAATCAACACCTGGTGAAGATGGTCAAGATTGACCCCATTGACAGAGAGGCACTTTAAATACTTGTATATGTTTATGCTGTAGGTGAAAAACAGTTTGCTTCCGGGGCCATGTGGCTTCTCTGAAGGCTTGAGGCATACAGAAAATAAACAAGTTACACTGAGTACTGTATCAACAAGCTCACAAGGCAGTAATGGTTGAAGAAGGCCATTCCACCCAGTTCAATTCATTCTTCCAGAGCTATCCTAAATGTCTCTATATCAATGCAGCAATAAGGCCAAACATTAACATAGGTTCGACAATCAACATAGAATTTCAAAATGACTGCTTGAGGTGAGTCTTAACTTTTGACTGAGCAGTACAATGGAACAGCTGTGACTGCCTCTGGTGTTACTCTGGCCTCTTGATATGCCCTTTTCTCCAACCCCAAACTGTGGCTGTGCTGGCATCATTCAGTGCACCACTTTCTGTTTGAAGGAGAAAGCGCAACAGCATTTGAGCTCTCGATCATGGTAATGGTGGATGGTGAAGCACCTTTAGACTTGCTTGGTGCTATCCTTCAGTGACCAAGACAGTGCTAATGATATCTGCTAAATAAAAACCAAATGAATTGCGGATGCCGTAAATCAGGAACAAAAACAGATATTGCTGGAAAAGCTCAGCAGGTCTGGCAGCATCTGTGAAGAAAAATCAGAGTTAACGTTTCGGGTTCAGTGACCCTTCCTCAGAAACATGATATCTGCGTTTGCTCCATTGGTGCTGTCATTTCCATTCATGGAATTATTACAGTTTATACTGCATAAGAAGGCCATTTGACCCATCGTGCCTGCACCGTTTGTATTATCTCATGTTAATCTCCTGCATCTTCCCCATATTCCCTTAATGGCATTATGATGTTTTTGCAGCACTTGGACTGCAACTGCTCATGAAGTAGCTCACCATCACCTTCTCAATGGCAATTAGGCATGGGCAATAATGTTGGCCCAGCCAGCAATGCCTGCATTCCATGGGTGACAGAAGAAGTTAATAACAAAAATAATACAATAATGATTTTCACAATGTTTTTACAGATACCCGAGATCCGCACACATTTTTAAACTTCAACTGTAATAAGTTATTCTTGATTGATACATTGATATACATCTCGGAAAATGGACAAAATTGAGTGTTCCCTGAAGCTGATTTCAAACTTATGAAATCAACATGATATGCTGTTAACATGGCCTGACTTTGGGAATACTATAGAATTCCTTAAATATAAACTGGTAAACATTCACCCTAATAGCCTTGATTTCTACTTTATATGTGTGAATATATGAAAGAACAAAACATTGATTTAAATGCGGGAAATTCTATAATGCAATTCTAACTGGCATCATTGAGGTTTATATTTGCTTTTAAAATGGGCACAAAATTGTGGATCTTTCTTCTAACAAGAGCAAAGCCTAGCTAAGAAAGTGGATGAAGTGTTAAATGGATTCAAAAGTATACGATGTTTACATTTTGACTTTCCATTGATTATACCAACTTTGCACTCATCACACTAATTATTCATGTGTTTTTCATTGTGTTGCTGATATTGTTGAAGTGTGAGCATGTTGAAAGTCTTATCCTTCAACATCTTAAAGAAATAAGTGCATTCTTCAGTTATGTGGCCTTTACATGACCTCACACAAGCAGTAGCAAACATCCTATACCCTCCTCCCTCCTAGTTGTTAAAACCAGGTTAGTCCGGGATGCTATTTTTACTGTAACTGTAACACAGGTCATACCCTCGCAAGAGACTAAAATTAGACTAAAGAACAAATTTAAAGGAGTCTCTTCGCAGCCTGTTCAGCAAATACGCCTGTATTACCCTATTTAGGCAACATGATTCACCCTGCAGCCCTTGGTACACATTCTGAGATCTGGGATTTTAAATATGTACTTTATTCCAGCTTTAAGTATGTTCACCATTTGCAAATATAAAACATGTGCACATATGGAAAGAAAATTACATTATATTTAAGAAGCAATTTTAAATGAGCACTTAAGCAGCTCTTTGAATATAAATGAACATGATTATCATTGACAAGTAAATATTTTGATAGTTCTATTTGTGTTAAAAATACTGACTAATATTCTGTTTAGAATTGCCTCATTATTTCAAAGATGAACTTCCTAAGGTGTTTTCCATGTTAATCTGGGAACACTTTAATCCTATGAAATGTACAGAACTCAATGAAGTAGCTGAGCATTCAGTTTATGTATGACAAAATATTTATAATTCTTCATAACAAAGCCTATTGATATCAACATTTTCGTTACCATATCATAAAGTGCATATCCAAATTCCTACATGGACATTTTTGCTGAGTCTTCAAACAAGATAAATTCTTTATTCACTGTGGCAAAATTATAGTACTGAAATAATTAATCTTGGAAGTTTATTCAAAAGAAGTGAACAATGTTAGTTTAATGATGTTATATCTCTTTAACACTTAAAAACATTATCTTTTTTGGTAAGAGCATTTTATATCTATTTCTTTTTGAATTTCAAAATATTTTCTTTAAGCCATGAATTCCTAAGGTATTGGCCCAGTTTGGTGGAGTTGCTTTCTGTATCCAACAATGTGAGGAAGCTCTATTAATATGCAGTTTAAATGATAAGTTCAGTGAAACACCCTCAGTTAATGACTATGTCTACTAATGTAATTCACCCATTTCATAGTCAGATTCTAAAACTCCACCCAGATAATTACCTCAACTAACTATAAGCATCTACTGTTTAAAGCGAAAAGTCAAATATAAAATAGATTTAAAAAACAGACAAGGACTAAAGTATAGGATAATTATGTTTTTAAAGTATTAGAATTGTTTAATCTTCTTTGGGTTCTACTTACAATCTAACAATGAAAATTGTTCAAATTTGACTTAAACTTTTAAAAATATCTACTATATGTTGGGCAACTGTTATGAAAGTGATTTGTTTATATGCAAAAAAAGGAAATAAAGAAAGCTTTATGTATCTCTCAAGATGTTCCAACTTTGAAGTGCTGTCATTATTCTTTACAGAATTCAGGAATACACTCCACCATTGTTAGGCATCGTAGCTGTTCACTAATTTTAATTCCAGTTCCCATGTTCTCCAGACCTTTCGAATCAAGTAAGTATTTATCTATGTTTAAAGATAGATAAATATATCTAGTCATAGTGTGTCAATGCACAATTGTCAAAGAATCCCTGTAACTTCACTGTGGAAATTCTGAAATAAATTCTAAATGGTGGCTTACTCCATCTTTTCTTCCCAGTTAGAATTGGAAATCAAGAGATGGTGGTGATCCTCCCTGTTCAAATTACTCTCCACATTGTCTTTTGGGAAAGTGCTTTTTGCATTCTTATTACATTCTCATATTCTACATGAAGACATTAATCTGATTTGCTTTTAATTATATTAGTTAAATCTCAATTTAATAAATTCTGAAAATCAAAACTCAATTGTGAAGTCAATAATCAAATTAAAAGAAACTGGTCATTTTAAAAATAAAATTGTTTAAGCAGGAGATTTAAACTTAAGGCTGTTCAGACACATAATTCAGTAACGAGGCTAATTCTTGCATATCTAATACTGTATTGTTATTCAATGATGTAATATTAGTTAATATATTGTGGTATTACTGAAAGCTGGCACTCAGTTTATTCGGAGAAGTAACATAGCATCATGAAATTATAGAATGGTTACAACACAGAAGGTGACCATTCAGGCTGTCATGTTCACGCCAGCTGTCTGCAAGATCAACTCAGCTGGTCTTAATCCACTGTTTGTTCCCTGCAGCACTGCAATGTGTTTTCTCTTGAGGTAAACATCTGATCCTCTCTTGAAAGCCGCATTTTGAATTTTCCTCCATTACACTCTAAAGCTGTGCATTTGAGATCCTGCCAACTCACTCTATAAATAAAGATTTCTTCATGTCATTTTTTGGTTCTTTGCCATTCATCTTAAAGTGGTGTTCTATGGTTTTTGATCCTACTGCCAATGAGAAGAGTGTATCTCGCTCTACTCTATGCTGATACTTTACGATTTCAAACACTGGTATCAAATCTCCTCTCAACCTTCTCTTCTTAAAAAAGCCTCAGCTTCTCCAACTTTTGCATTTATAGAAGTCATTCATGAAAATATTCTGGTAATTTTTTCTCTAAAGCTTTTACTTCCATCCTGTGCCAGAATTGGTCACAAAACTCGTCCAAGTACAACTCCATGTCATATTCAGAGAATACGGAACAGTTTCATTAATAATTTGGGCAACATATATCAAGAAACAGGTTATTTGCCAGTTCCTACTAGGTTCCTACTAGGTTTACTTATCACCTCCAGGACCAAAACATTTATATGGCTTACTATTTAGGCTTTCATATTATTTAGGTTTTCGTAATGCACTATAGCAGTTGATCGCTGGTCAGTATTTGGATCGGTCAATAAGACAATCAGACAAAAATCAAAACTCATTTTAAGATCTTTTAATAAAGACCATAAGTCATACAGTAATGTCGGGTGGGAAAATAATAAACACTGTCTAAGCTGCTGTATTACCATCAAGCCTGTCTAACAAATTAGAAGCACAAGCATAAATTTTCTTTGAAGAAGTTACACTAGACCCTCTCAGAACTTCAACCATTGTAAGTGTAGAGACAGACAAATCCCTCATATTCTCTCCAACTAACATACAAAAGTATTTTCTGAGAGTTGTAGCACAGACATCGAAAAGTGAGCAATTCACTTTCTTCACAAAACTATGTGAGGATTAATATTCTGTAATTATTGTTTCGTATGACTTGCAATACTTCTAAATTAAATCTCAATACTTAATTGGAAATTCAGTTTCAATGCCTCCAAATTTTTTCTATATATGCTTTATATTACTTACCAGACAACAGGAGGAAACATTGAAAACAGTCAGTATCATCTTATGTGAAGGACAAGGATCAGTATCCTTTGCACCTGTGCTTTGGCAAGGCATAGTCAAGAGCCTATTGTAGAAACTGTTGAATGCACTTCTCATTTATATTATCAGTTCTCACATTTAGCTTTTGTTGGAGAAGGGACACAGAGTTCCAGAGTTAGCTCTGTCTATAAGCATCCAATATCTCCTCAGAGAGATCAGCCAAACATCCTTGGCGAATAGCTAGATTATGAAGCACACTAAGAACTGATAGATTTTCTGGAGAATATATTGTAGCATTCCTCCTAAATAATTCAACGATTTAGAATGCAACTTGAGCATTTTGAATTTTAGTATTAAGTCTAGTGCCTAACTCTTTTATGACAGATGAACTGGAATTTAAGAGGCTTGGTAATTACCAAGGTTATAAATTATAAACAGGTCTATATGGTGACATATGGTCCTCATGAATGCAGCTTTATGAACTTTGACATGACGTTTCCTTCTTGCTCCTTGTAGCCTGTAGTGGGTGCCTTACCACATGCCAAAATCAACACTGTTCGAATAGTCATCAGTCTTTACTACTTCAACTACTCAGCCACTCAATTTCGTAACACGTGGGCATTAATAAAGTAAGCTCTTTTCTCTCTTTTTTCCTCTAACACATCTCTTTCCCAGTGCCTCCTCCTTCTTCATTATGTCTTTCATTTTCTCTGCATGCTCTCATACTTCTCTTTTAAAATGTCTCCAATTCTATATGCCTTGCAACCTTCTCTCCTCTTTATTTCTGTTTATCTCTCCATCTCTCTTTTCCCTCAATTTTCACTAGTATGGAGGCAGATGTGAGGAATCAACCCTCCAAAAACCACTTTTAAAATATTTCAGAATATCTAGAAGTGGCACTGTGTCACTATATATATAGCTTTGGCTCTATTCTTTAGAATTATATCTGCAATTCCCTCCTGATCATGATGAAAATACTTATATAAAGATAGAAAATAACGCTGAGCATAAATACATTCCTAATTAGCTACACCACTGTGTCAATAGCGACCTCCATGTTTGGAAGATATTGTTTCCAGAAAGGATTCAGCAGGATACTGTATATTAGAACACATGTACAAAGAAAGACTAGAAGTTTGGCTCTTAGCAAAGCAAAAGCTCATATTGTTAAACACAAAATGGTAACACGGATGAAAGACTAGATATCAGAAACTTGCAATGGTTATGAATCTGATCTAGAGTTAAGGGAAACTTTGTGGACAGGACTAGCCTCTAGCACAAAGTTAATTAAACTAAAGAAAAACTCACAGAAACTCGAATTGCAGTTAAGATTCCACAAACCTTTATATTGCTTTGGCCAATTTTGGACAAATTGTACAATAAAAGCCAAACTGAAATATTAGGCCTGTGTTTCAGTTTCTGAAGTTAGGCATTTTTTTCCCTCAAAAACAGCCTTATTAGTTTATCTTGCCATTTTCAAAGGCTTAAGTAAACGAGCATCCAGAGTAGGGTGGATAACGATGAACCACTAGATGTTGTATAAGAGATAAAAGGTACTGCAGATGCTGGAGAATCCGAGATAACAAGCATGGGGCTGGATGAACACAGCAGGTCAAGCAGCATCATAGGAGCAGGAAAACTTGACGTTTCGGGCCAAAACCCTTCATCAGAAAGATGTTGTATACTTGGGTTTCCAAAAGGCATTTTAGTCAGTGCTATGAAATGTTAAAATGCATGGAGTTTGATGGTTGGGGGTAAGTCATATTAAGACATTAGGATAGAAGACAGGAAGCAAAGAGCCAGATCAGCTGAGCATTTTTAAGTTGCTAAGCTGTGACTAATGGAGCACCTCAAGGAACAGCGCTGTGTTCTCAGCTATATGAATAACTTAGACCAAGAGACAGAGACTATTGCCATAGTCATAATCATAATCATGGAGTGGAATATCATCAGGCTCTGAGCAATGTGGCCTATGGTGAGACGAGTAGCAAAATTGGGCAAGACATTTGGCAATGTTCATCTCAACATCATAGGATCATAGAGTACTGAAGAGGCCCTTTGGCCCATCAAAACTGTACTGACAAAAATATACTACCTACACTCGTCCCACTTTCCTGCACTAGGCCCAGAGCTTTGAATGTTTTGACAGTTCAAGAGCTCATCCAAGTACTTTTTAAATGTTGCAATGTTTCCTGAGCTTTATATTCTTTTCTTAAATGGTGTGGTGTCATTCTTGGTAGGCAGCAGCAAGTTCCCAATTGATACTTATTATCACTTGTTAAGTGCCTTGTTAATAGTTCAACCCACCATGAGTTATGATCTTACTAAACTTGCCACACAAATTAGCTGTCAGGAAACCTCAACATGGTTAACATAAGTTTTCCTGCTCCTATGATGCTGCTTGACCTGCTGTGTTCATCCAGCCCCATGCTTGTTATCTCGGATTCTCCAGCATCTGCAGTACCTTTTATCTCTCAACATGGCCAGAATGGTTTCTTAGTGGGCTTAACAACTCCATGTTCCAAAAGACTTCCACAGTAGACATGAGGCACCAACATCTCAGATCCATGGACATTGGTATCCTACATTTCCCAAACTCTGTAAACACCCTTGGCACAACCCCAAACCACTTACAGGTGCTTCTAGACTTCTGTGCTGCACCTCAGACTACACCAGCAACTATCATTGTAATGCTACAGCAGGGACACAGTGTTCTGGACACAAACGAAGCTCATGGACTGGATCAGGCTGCATCAACAAATGCTTTGCTTGCTGTCATGGTGCTCGCTCACTCTGATCCCCTCTGCAGGTTCACTGCATCAGTTCCTTGCCTTTCCTTTTTGCACATTACCCCCTCAGCTAGAGATACCAGACTCATATAACTACTGTCTTTCCGTGCCATTTAGAGCATACATAAAGCTAGGAAGCTTGCCACAGTTGTCAGCTGGTTTCAGTGCAGTCAAGGGGGATAGCCTTTGCTTGGGGATCCTGACACAATAGGTCAAGGGCAATTTCTGGTACCAGTGCAGTTGGGATCCCCTGCAGTAAATGGGGGAGAAGCTGAATGAAGGGTGGCACACCATTCATCTTGTCTCTTTCTGCCCTATTACTCATGGAATGAGGGAATTGCAGGTATTAGAGAAGATGAAACTCAGTGGCATCACTGTTACTGTTGGTGTAGGTTGATAAGTGCCCCGAGTGAGTGAGTAGTCAGTGCAGAGGGCATGCTGGTTGGTGGTGTCACAGGTCAGGCAAAGTGAGGTGAGTTGTTGCATACATTAGTGGGAGTGGTAGTACGTGAGTCTTGGGGGGAGTTGGGTGCACTAGCAGAGATAGAGTTTGTATGAAGTATTAGAGAGAAGATGGTGGCATTTATGCTGCTAGAGTGGAGCAGGATCTTCTTCCTTCAGTAATAGGCATTCCTTCAGATGACTGAGGCTGCTCCAACTTGAGTCGCAACCTTGGACATAGTCTGACGTCGTGGCCTCTGCTGTTGGTCCAGGAAGAAGGTGAAGACTCATTCGTACTCCACCTTGCCCAGCAGGTGCTCCAGCTACCTGCCTGCAAAACAGGTTGCTGATTTCCCCCTGACTGCTATGTGTGGGGCAAATGTCAGGAACCATGCAGGTCACATCCAGACTGACAGCGCTTGTCATTGTGCTCAATGATCTTTAAATAGGGCACCAGCGCTAAGGATGCCAGGTGAGTGGCGAATTGTCTGAGAATAGCATGTGCAGGATGGGCCAGAATTTAGATGTGATACGCAGCACAAGGGCTGAAACACCAATTATTGCAATGATAAAACAGAGTTACCATTTCGGGTCCGGTGACTCTTCCTCAGGAAGGGTCTGAGGAAGGGTCACCGGACCTGAAACGCTAACTCTGTTTTCTCCTTCACAGATGCTGCCAGACCTGCTGAGCTTTTCCAGCGACTTTGTTTTTGTTCCTGATTTACAGCATCCGCAGTTCTTTTGGTTTTTAATTATTGTAATGAACTTGGTAATAAACACCAAGAAAACTTATGGCCTTAGAACAAGAACTACCCCACTAAACTCAGCACAAGGATGCAAGATGGCACCAACACCAGACAACTCCTTGCAAGCTCCTACAGTAGATCTAATTCTAACATTTCTTATAACTGTTCTACACTTTTAAACTTAAATTCTAAATCTGAAATAATGCTCTTCTGCAATGTAACCTGTATGCCTCTTAAGTCTTTTTGATCTGTACATCCTTCGCTTGCTGTGATCTGTCTGTACTGTTTGCAAACAAAGCTTTCCACTGTATTTCAGACCCCTGTATTTCAAAATCAAAAATCAAAATCAAATCAATGCACATTTAGCCAAAAAACTGTAAGATTCAAACAATAGAGTCAGAGGTTTGGATTTTATTAAAAACTGGAAGAACTGCGGATGTTGTAAATCAGGAACAAAAACAAAGTTGCTGGAAAAGTGCAGTTCTGAGGAATGGTCACTGGACCCGAAATGTTAACTCTGTTTCTTCCTTCACAGATGCTGCCAGACCTGCTGAGCTTTTCCAGCAACTTGGTTGGATCTTATTGTTTTCCTGGTTAAATATCAGTTACATTGCGTTTTTTGGAAGGTTTTTAGTTGTGAGGTCTAGCGAGATTACTCACTCTACCTTACCAAACTCACTTCGTTAATGGCCTACCCCACCTCGATGGTATCCCATCTTACCATATGTCATTCCTGGAACAACTCAACACTCATCAGACATCCACTGAAAAACCAGCATCCCTTGTGCCCATGCCATCTTTAAAATGCCACTGTGGACCTGGACAAACATTGGCAATCCAACATTACTCCTTATTAGCAACACAATGATATAGTGGTCACAAAGCTACGCTGCACATGGCACATGCAAATCCATTCTCTCACCTTAATCGCTGTTTAATCACTGTAACACAGTTTACTTGTATATCGCTCTATTCAATTTAAACACCTTGTCTAAGTCATGACTACTTTGTCCCCAAAGCTCACTGTTGACCAGCGCCTTGTCACTATCATTGTCCATGATGGTCCGCTGCACCCAGTTCACATCTACTGGAACCAGGTGTCAATCAGGACTTATCAGGCTTGTCGCACACAACACAACTAAGATCTGTCATGTCCAAAGATAGTTTCCTCCTTCTCAGTACAACAATATCAGGCAGGAACTGGAGAATGTTGATTGGAGACGGCTGTTTGAGGGTAATTCTACATTGGACATGTGGGAGTATTTCAAATGGCAGTTGATAAGAGTTCAGGAGTGGCACGTTCCTAAAAGAACGAAGTATAGGTATGGCAAGTTACGTGAACTTTTGATGACCAGGGATGTTACGACCTTGGTCAAAAGAAAGGGAAGCAAACCTAATGAAGCCCTTGAAGTACATAAGGGAAGTAGGAAAGAATTTAAACAAGAAACTAGGATGGCTAAAATGGGACATGAAAAGTTGTTAGCAAACAGGATTAAGGAGAATCTCAAGGCTTTTTATACCTCATATATCTATATATATATAAAGCAAGAAGGTAGCCAGGGAAAGGATTGGCCCACTCAAGGACAAAAGAGGGAATGTATGTGTGGAGCCAGAAGAGGTAGGGGATGTCTGAAACAAATACTTTGTGTCATTATTCACCAAAGAGAAGGAACTGATGGAGGATGATCTTAAGGAAGGGAATGTCGAGTTTCTAATCCAAGTTGCTATTAAAAAGGAAGAGGTGTTGCGCATATTAAAAAGAATTAAGGTAGGTAAGTCCCTGGGTCCTGATGGGATCTATCCCAGAATATTAAGGGAGGCCAGAGAACAAATTGCTGGAGAATTGACAGACATCTCTGTATCCTCTTTGGTCGTAGTTGAAGTCCCAGAGGACTGGAGAATAGCCAATGTTGTTCCATTGTTTAAGAAGGGAGAACAGGGATAATCCTAGAAATTACAGGCCTGTAAGTCCCACGTCGATGGTAAGGAAATTATTGGAAAAGATTCTCAGGGACAAGATCTATATGCATTTAGAAGTAAATGGACTTATTCATGATAGACAGCATAGTTTTGTGTGGGGGGAAGTTGTGCCTTACTAACTTCATTGCGTTTTTTGAGGATGTGACAAAGATGACAAATGAGGGGAAAGTGGTTGATATTGTCTGTATGGACTTCAGCAAAGCATTTGACAAGGTCCTTCATGGCAGACTGGTACAAAAGGTGAAGTCACATAGTACCAGGGGAGAGCTGGCAAGATGGATACAGAATTGGCTTAGTCATTGGAGACAGAGTGTAGCAGTGGAAGGATACTTTTCAGAATGGAGGGCTGTGACTAGTGGTGTTCCACAGGGATCGGTGTTGAAACCTCTGCTGTTCATGATCTACATAAATGAATTGGAGGAAAAGGTGGCTGGTTGAATTGGTAAGTTTGCGGACAAAACAAAGATTGATGGAATTGTGGATAGTGAGGAGGACTATCAGAGGATACAGCAGGATATAGATCAGTTGGAGGCATGAACAGTAAAATGACAAATGGAGTTTAATCCAGACAAATGTGAGGTGATGCATTTTGGAAGGTCAAATTATACAGTGAACGGCAGAACCCTTTAGAGTATTGTTATGCAGAGGGATCTGGGTATGCAGGTCCATGGATAAACTGAAGATGGCAGCACAGGTAGATAAGACAGTAAAAAAGGCTTATGGCATGCTTGCCTTCATTAGAAGGGGCATTGAGTATGAGGATAGACAAGTTATGCTGTAGCTTTACAGAAGTTTGGTTAGGCCACACTTGCAATATTGTGTACAGTTTTGGTCATCACACTCCCAGAAGGATGTGAATGCTTTGGAGAGGGTACGAAAAAGGTTTACCAAGATGTTGCCTGGTATGGGGGATTTTAGCTATGAAGAAAGTTTGGATAGATTGGGTTTGTTTTCACTGGAATGTAGGAGGTTGAGGTGCGACCTGATAGACGTTTATAAGATTGTGAATGGCATGGATAGATTGGAAAGAATAAGGCTTTTTCCCCAGAATGGAGGGGTCAGTTACTAGGGGGCACAGGTTCAAGGTGTGAATTTAAAAGAGATATGCGAGGCAAGCTTTTCACACAAAGGGTGGTGAGTGCCTGGAATGTGTTGGTGGAAGTGGTGGTGGAAGCAGACACAACAGCAGCATTCAAGAAGCACCTGGACAAATAAATGAGTAGGTAGGGAATAGCGGGATACGGACCTGTAAGTGAAGACAGTTTTAGCATGGAAGGGCAAAATGTGTTGGCGCAGGCTTGGAGACCCAAACAGCCGTTCCTGTGCAGTGTTGTTCTTTGTTCTTCTTTGTTCTCAGAAGACTGTTCCCAATCTCCCAGTTCCTCAGTATCTATCACAACCCCTCATTGCCTGCTCTGATTGTGCAGAACACAGCATGTGACGATAATGTAGAATACTCTGTCCAGACTATACTGGAGTGCGCCTCCAAACTGGTGCAAGCAATGGAATCACCTCTTAAATGCCTTTCATCTGCTCCCTTAAGGACCTGGTCGCAAAGCACAACTTGGTGAAGGTGCTACACTCTCTGAGGGACTGACACATTACCTCATTAAGGAAGTGCCTGCTACGTTCTAACCCCTGTCTCATTCCAGACCCCATCAACCATTCCACTTTTCATTGCATTCAGTGAGTCCAGCATCATACTTACAATGACAAATGATGCAGTGGTCTTTCCTCATTCCACAGCACCTTTGGAAGTTTAACAAGTAATGGGATGATTTTGCCAGTAATCGTTCATCTTATTCATTGCCACCAACTTCTATATCACTGAGATGACAATGCTAAATTTGCAAGCACCAATAGCATGGTGCAACTGACCTTTGACCAGCATTTAAAGCCTGAGCTCATTCATACTGGATGCATTGCAAACGGGCAAAGGTATTATTGTAAATAGCTGGAGTTTACATGAACCTATGCTTCATGTATTTGTGCCTTCATTGTCTGACTGTCCAGCAGACATGCAACTTGTGTTTTCATCCATCAAACTGACACATACTCCACCCACATGTACATAGTCTTAGCCATTTTCCAATTGCACTTCACACCTAGAGAACTGCAAGTGATGGCAGGGAACACAGCTCTAGGTGGAAAACATCAGCTCCAGGCTCTGCTTGGTCTCCAGTTATGCCCTTACACTTTCCCAGAGCCTGTCCCCCTTTTATCTCATTGCATCCTAACAGCCCATCTCCACCCATTCCTCGTGAAGAACCACCACATCGAACCTCACCTCCAGCTGTCCTCCTTGCCATCTGAACCTGAATGATGCCCATCCTGCTTCTCTATGTTGACTCTATGGAAGCCATGCTGGTGGTCACTGCCATTAATCACCCTCCCGTAACTTACCATGTTATTCTGCAAACCCCCTATAGACAATTTTCATCTTCCCTTCAACACCATTCTTGTCTCCACCTCTACACATGCCTCTGCTATCACACGACCACCTGCACTCCCCCAAGTTTTGTCTTCCCACTGCCTTTGGCTGTGATTACCCACTGCCCATATATGATCATAAAAATCACTGGACAGTCCTCAACTGTAATCACCCCAGTATTTGTCTAGAACAAGTACTGAAAATGCTGGAGAAACTTACCACATCTGTCAACATCTATGGAGGGAGAAACAGAGTTAGCATTTTGAGTCCAGGATGACACTTCTTCAGTTTTTTATATTTGTTTCAATGATAGTTACTTGTTGCCCTGTAATACAGATCTGTGCTTCCTAAATATCCTGCAAGTGGATGAGAGGTGCCATTGTGGTCATGAGGGGTTGGCAAATGTCGAATACCAATAGACTGCAGATGCAGCTGGTGCCCTTGGACCATGAGTTGAGATGATTCTTGGTGGTAAACAACATGGAGGCTTTTCACAGCCAGCAGTACCTACTCTGACTCCCATGTCGAGATTTCTTGACATCTGCTTTGATCAGCATACTTGGTAAGATAATTGAATATTAACGAAGTGAGTCGTCATAGATTTAGAGAGTTTTTTCACTGCATGGAAAGAGGCCCTTCAGCCCATTGTCTCCATGCTAATCATCAAACACCAAACTATTCTAATCCCAATTTCTAGCACTTGGCCCATTGCCTTGTGTGCTATTGCATTTGAAATGCTCATCTAAATCATTCTTAAATGTTTTAAGGGTTCCTGCCTCTACTACCCTTTCAGGAAGTGAGTTCAAGATACCCAACACTCTGGGTGAAAAATTGTTTCCTCAAATCCCCTCTGAAATTCTGCTCCTTAATTTAAAACCATGCGCTAGATTATTGACCCCACTACTAAAGGAAAATGTTTCTTCCTATCTCTCCTGTCTATGCCCCTCAAAACTTTGTACATCTTAATTCGATCCCTTCCCAGCCTTCTTTTTTCTAAGGAAAACAACCAAGCCTATCTAGTCTTTCTTTATAGCTGGAATGCTCTAGCAACATATAGCAACATATTGGTGAATCTCTTCTGCACTTTATCTAGTGCAATATCCTTCCTAAAGCATAGGGACCACAACTACACACTGTTCTCCAGCTATGGCCTAACTCAAATATAGTTCTACCAAACTTTCATGTTCTTGAATTCAATGCCTTGACTAATAAAGGCAAGTATCCCATATAACTTCCTAATCTGTCCTGCTTCCTTCAAGGATCTATGGCATGCACACCAAGATTCCTCTGATCCTTTGTACTTCCTAGGATCCTACCATTCAACATGTCCTCCCTTGCCTTGTTTGTCCTTCCAAAATGCATCACACTTTCCAGGACTAAATTTCTTTTGCCAATGTCAGCCCATCTGATTAGCCCATCTATATTATCATATGGCGAGTTGAGGCTGAGATGGAGTCAGCAATGATCACATTAAATGGTTTTTGGGGATAAACTGCCTACTTCTGCTCCTAGTTTTTGTATTCTTAGCTTTCATTGTTTAAGGCTTTCCATCACCGTTTACCACACCAACAACTATTGCATCATCTATAAGCGTGCTGATCATATCTCTTACATTCATGTCCAGCTCATTAATGTACACTGCAAACAGCAGGGAACCAGCATTGAATCCTGTGCTACACCAGTCACAAAAACAACCTTTGACACACCCTCTGCTTCCTATCACTATGCCAATTCTAGATCCAATTTGTCAAATTGCCCTGGATCCCATGGGCTCTTACCTTCTTGACCAATCTAACATGTAAGACCTTGTCACAAGTCTTACTAATCTCCATATATACTATATTAACTGCGTTACTCACATCTAGACATTTAGTAACCTCCGCAAAAAATTCGATCAAATTTGTTAGATGTGGTCTTCCTCTTGCAAAGCCATGATGATCCTATTGAATGACAGAGCAGGCTCGAGGGGCCAAGTGGCCTACTTCTGTTCATATTTCCTATGGTCTTATGTGCTCTTACCCAAGGAACCTTCTAAGATAGTATTCCTCCTTACTATAGTAATTGACTCCTTGATCAATATCACAACACCACCATCTCTTTTACACCTACTTACCCACTACCTTTCCTACAAATTCTATACTCCAGAATACTGAGCTGCCACTCTTGTCCCTCCCTCATTCATAACTCCACGAGACTTGACTATATACCCTCTGCCTTCCAGACTAACTTTGTTTTTCCTCCATGCTCATCTATGCATCACCTCTACTGTTCCTCTACTCTGTATCCCATCCCCCTGCCAAATTAGTTTAAAATCCCCCCAAGAGCTCTTGCAAATCACCCCCAAACCTGCAAGGATATTGGTCCAGATGTAACACATTGGATTTGTACAGGTCCCACCTTCCCCACAGAGATCCAGTGGTACAGGAATTTAAAGCTCTTCCTCCCGCACCAACTCTTCAGCCATGCATTCATCTGCTCAGTCCAACTACTCCTATATTCAGTCACACATGGCACTGGGAATAACCCAGAGATTACAACCGTTGAGGTCATGCAACACAAGGGATTGAGCTCCTCTGCCAAACCTTTAGTTAAAATCTTAAATGTAACTATTTAGGTCTCTTCTTTTTAAAATTTAAAACAAAAGCTAGAACTCTTGTCAGGTATCCAAGTTAGAGGGGAATGCAAACGGAGGAGGAAAATTAGAAGCTAAAAGAGACTTAGACAGTTTAAATGAGTGAGCAACAAGATGACAGATGGAATATAACGTGGAAACATGAGGTCAAGCACATTTTCAAAAGAAAACACAATACTCTTAAAAGGTATGGAACATGTAAATGTTGATGATCAGAGAATCTTGAGTATACAAGGGTCCCCAATTTATGAATGATTTTTGAACACTCGTATTTATTAACATAATCCCATACAGGGGTGTAATCTGACATCTGAACATTTCCGGTATTTACGAATGGCTACTTTATATTGTTTTGCATTGTGTTCTGACTTGCATACAAATCGACTTGCAAATGGACTCAAGAAGAGAACCTATTTGTAACCCAGGGACTGCCTGTACTTGTTCAACAAGCACAAATAGTTACCATGCAAGTACAACAAGCAATTGAGAAAGAAAATAGCATGTTGGCCTTGGTTGCAAGGGGAGTGGAGTACAAAGACATCTTGCCACAATTATGTGGATCTCTGGTGAGACCACACATAGAATTCTGTGTGAAAATTGTTCTCCATATTAAAGAAAGGTTTTATTTAAACTGGAGCCAGCACAGTGAAGGTTCATTAGATTGGTCCTCGAGATGAAAGGTTTGTCCTATGATGTGAATCTGAGGGTATTTTTTTTTGGCAAACTTGGTGTTTATTTTCTGCAGTTAAGAAGATGTGAGGTAATCACATTTAAATGTTCAAGGTTATACAGGGGTTTAAAAGGGTAGATACAGAGATGTTTCTCCTGGCTGGTGAATCTACGAAAAGGGAATACAGTTTCAGGAGAAGTGATTGATCAGTTAGAACTAAGATGAGGAGAAATTTCTCCACTCCACATGGCTGTTGATGCTCCATCTCTGGAAAGACTTAAGGCTGAGATAGAAAGGCTTTTGATCTCTCAGGATTTTGCGAGCAGGTGGGAAAATGAGTTTAAGTCAAAGGTCAGCAGCGATACTATTGAATGGCAGAATGGGGATGAGCTGAACAGTCTTATCCTGCTTCTGTATACAAATCATTATTGCTTCATTTGCCAGTAATACACAGGGTGAAAATCTAAAGCCCCAATATCAATCCTTGGAACATATAATTTGTCAAAACTCACCAATCAGACTAGATTGCATTTATCACTACTGTCTTTCTCCCACCTCTTAACAAATGTTTAACCAACTAGATGACCATGAATTGTATGTCTTCTGGAAATTCATATAAACAATATTGATAATCACTCTCTTATATGATATTAAATCAAGGCTATCAGGTGGTAGAAAACAGCACAACATATATGGAAAAAGAGCAGGGGAGCTCTCTCCAGTGGCCTGTCCATTACTTATTTCCCAACCAACCTAACTAAAAAGCAGACTATCTGGTCAGTATCACATTGTTGCTTCTGAGAGTTTTCCTGTGTACAAAGTGAGTGCATCCTATTGCAACATTGACGAAACTTTAAAACTACGCCATTCTGTATTATAAGGGGTTAAGTCTGACTGTTTAATGTGTTGTGATGCAATGTCACATGATCTTACTCTGTCCTGCAGCCTTACTACAAGATGTAGTGAAAATAAAGTTTCCTAAATAAAGTTAACGTACATCCACCAACCACCCAAGTTACCTGTCATCCACGATGCAAGAAAAAACACTGGCAGAAATTATCCTGCCAAATGCCACTTTTGTGAAAAGAATGTTTGCTTCCAAGATTTATGAAATAGAAGATATGAATGATGTGGAGCAGCAGTTTCAGTTCTTGCCGATTCTGAGTTGTAATTAGAACAAAGTTCTTCTCAGCCATCATGCAAAAAAAATTAAACAGACCAAAAGCTATAAAACTCAAGGTCATGGGATAACTGAATGTAACCCACAAATATAAAGAAAGAAAAATGACAAAACCTTGTGTGTGATACTGAATCAGAGATTTGTGCATAGGGAAAGTGGGGAAAGATGTAGTACAAAGGGTTAGTTTTGACTGTGAAATGCTAATAAGACAGCACACATCATTATGGGAAATGATGCAACGTCACATGATTTTGCTCTCTTCTGAAGTCTGTTGACAAGATGAGCCATAACGAGATGTTTCTCAAATAGACTTAACGTTTTTCTTATCTCAGCACAGTCAATAACTGTTCTTTAGCAATATGAATCAAAATTATTATACATGCTTGAAAATATCTCAAGAAAAAAACAACAAAATGAATCAGACAGGATCCAAAATAATCCATGCTCTTCCCTTTAATCTACTGATAATTGTGCAAGTTCATAGTCAATCTGCTTTTGGTGAGAGGTTAACATGAATTTTAAAGAAGTTACTGAAATGTAACAGTTCTGTAATTCTGGATCTCTCATTCCTTCCATTTTTTGCAGTGGAGTAATTCTTGCAATTTGTCGATCCAAGTGCCCAGTTCCTGAATCCATCTTTCATGCCGAATATCTGCATTTTCAGGCAAAATATTTACAGAATTAGTGGCCTGGGGTAGTATTCTTTAATCAGAAGGTTGCAAATTCAAATTTCACTCTAAAGACTTTGGTCATAAATTTAAGATGACACTCCAATGGAGTAACGAGTGATGTTCTGAAGGACAAAATATTACCTTAGTGGTAGAAGATTGAACCCATGGCACAATTTGAATAAGAACAGGGGAGATATATATTTTGGCCAAATAACTTCCTAATTAACATGACAGAAAAGCAGATTATCTGGTAAATGTCATATTGTTGTATGTATGTTTGTTTTCTGTGCTTATTATTGGCAACCATGCCTACACTTTTAAAAAGTACTCCATTGGCTGTAAAACATTTGGGTCCACCTAAGCACATGAAAAGTTCTAGATCAATGCAAGTCATTCTTTCAATGTATTTTTTCGTTCAGAAAATTGTACCTCAGCTTGATTTTCACATGTTTCTTTCTCCACCCTGACACACTGCTTGGATAATGAAGTAAACAAACATTGGCCTTACTGCTTTAGATACATATGTTATTTGTGAAAGCAGTCTGGAGTGACTCATCCTTTAACTATTACCTCCTCCCAGCTGGAAACAACATTAATTGCACCTAGTGCATCTGCCAAATGAATTTAAAGGTGTGTGCACAAATCAAAGTTCTGCAAATCTTGCAAGGAAAAAGGCTGGGACTCAAGCATATATAAAAAAGAAGTTTGACTAAATGAGGTTTCAGAAGTAACGCAATTTTGATTCAGTTGATGCAGTTTTTAAAAATTTATTCATGGGATGCAGGCATCACTGGTTAGTTCCCATTGCCCATTCATAATTGCACTATAACTAAGTGACTTGCTGGGCCATTTCAGAAGGCACTAGACAGTCAACCACATTGCTGTGGGTCTGGAGTGACAAGTGGGCCAGACCTGATAATCGTAACAGATTTCCATCCTTAAAGGACATTAGTGGACCAGATGGGTTATTATACAATTGACAATAGTTTCACAGTCGCCATTAGACTAGCTTTTAATTCCAGATTTTATTGAATTCAAATTCATGTCCATATAACATTAGAGATAAAAGGTACTGCAGATGCTGGAGAATCCGAGATAACAAGCATGGGGCTGGATGAACACAGCAGGTCAAGCAGCATCATAGGAGCAGGAAAACTTGACGTTTCGGGCCTAAACCCTTCATCAGAAAATGTTTTTCTGATGAAGGGTTTAGGCCCGATACGTCAAGTTTTCCTGCTCCTATGATGCTGCTTGACCTGCTGTGTTCATCCAGCCCCATGCTTGTTATCTCCATATAACATTATTCTGGATTATTAGTCCAGTACATTACACTACACCACCATCACCCCTAGGCTGAGTAAGAAAGATGTGGGTTGACTTTCAATCTAGCAGCCAAACACGTGACTTAGACTGACACTGAGATACTGAGGATTTACCAGATTTCAAAGATGAGTCTTCTGAAGAAATGTTAAACTCAGACCTATCAAGCTATATTTCATTGGGTCACATGGATCTAAAGAAAAACCCATTCAAAGAACAACAATTAGTTTTCCTGCTGTTCAGCCAATATTTCATCCTTAAACAACACCATCAAAATACTGACAAAATTAGTGGCCTGGGACAGCATTCTTGCCATAAGCAGAAAGCTGCATATTCAAATCTCACTCTAAAGACATGGTCATAAATCTAAGATGACACTTCAACTGAGTAGTGAGGGAGGGGAGTCAAGCACATTCTGAAGTGCTGTCTTGTGGACAAAATGTTAACTAAGGGTTCCGAGTGGTAAAAGATTGAACCCATGCCACAATTTGAATAAGGATAGGGGAGATTGTTATTTAGTCAATATTGTTATTTAGCCAATATATATTCCTAATTAATATCACTGAAAAGCAGATTATCTGGTCAGTGTCATACTGTTGTATGTGTGATTATTTTCTGTGCTTGCTATAGGCAACCATGCCTACAGTTAGTAATTCACCTAAGTTACTGTGCGCAGGCTAACTGCTGCCCACTTACCGTCATAACAATGGGCACGTTCAAAAAGTGCATAACTTGAAAGACATGATGCTCTCATATAAACTATATTCTTCTGAACTAGATGAAGTCAATTTCAAGGCAGTTGCTGAGTAAGTGGGAAACCAAATGAAAGCTCGTGCGCTACAACAGGAAGCAGTAGAAATTCATGCCTCAGACAACACAACATTTTTTGACCTTTTCAGCGCATTGATCCACGCAGATTAATATGGTTGCACTAAGCTTCACTCCCATGGTAGCTAAAGCAAAAACTAGTATAAGTGCATTTTCACAATAGGCATTTGAGAATAGTAAATATCATAGCGAAAGGAATGCTGAACTATTTTAAAAGAAACTTGACACATACAGATAGAAAGGCATATATGGCTATGAATAGCCTGGTAGCTTTCAAGAGTTTCCCTTAAGTAGATTGTCACAAAATTCAACTAAAAGTCTTCCTTATCCTGGAGATGTTTTGAATGGCATCCATACCCAGAGTCACTAAATGGAGATTTCAACTCACCTAAATAATAACATGAAATATTCCCAATCCATTAATAGGTATTACCCTCTGATCATTTGCTGATCTGATTTAATTATCTGTTGGACTAGTCCTGAAGGTGAGATAGCTAAGCATCACGATCACCTTTATCAGGAGAGAACAATAGGTATTATTCTTTGGATTAGCTACTACACCAACACAAACAATTTACATTTTAAAACATCTTTAATGAACTGGAACTGGAAGAAGACTGGATTCAAAATGTTAACTCTGCTTTCTCTCCAAAATGCTGCCAGGCCTGCAAAGTTTCTCCAGCTTTTTATGTTTTGTTTCAGCTTTACAGCATTCACAGTTCTTTGTTTTATTTTAGTGAAAATTAGTCGTTGCTTAAGCAGGACCAGTGAATGTTGCCAAGCGCATCGATGGACAGATTAAGACACAAGCAGCATAGATTTGGATGGCCTCAAGTTGAAGGAGGGTGAAATGTGGGAGGCCATCAGGAGTGTGCTGAAGTTGTCAAGTCTTTACAGCTAGCATGAGGGGACATAGCTTTAAATTGAGGGGTGATAGATATAGGACAGATGTCAGAGGTAGATTCTTTACTCAGAGAGTAGTGAGGGCATGGAATGCCTTGCCTGCAACAGTTGTAGACTCACCAACTTTAAGGGCAATTAAATGGTCGTTGGATAAACATATAGATGATAATGGAATAGTGTAGGTTAGATGGGCTTCAGATTGGTTTCACAGGTCGGCGCAACATCGAGGGCCGGAGGGCCTGAACTGCGCTGTAATGTTCTATGTTCTATAGATTACATAGGCGTGAAGCAGATGAGCTGAAACGGAACGGAGTTGGGCAATGCTACTGAAGTAGAAATGGGCAGTCCAGTGGTGGCACGAATATGAGGTCTTAAGTTCATCTGAAGATCAAATGTGAAACTACAGTTATGAATAGGCTATTTTCATCCCAGATTGTTGCAAGACGGATTGGATGAGAGCAAGGACTGAAAACAATAGCTTCAGTTTTTATTATTTAATTGAAGGAAATATCTCCTAGTCCAGTACTGTGTGTAAATATCTCCAGGTGTGAGACAAACCATCTGATAATTTATCAATAGTGATGGATTCAAGAGGAAGTGTGAGATAGAACTGGGTGACTTCAGCATTCGTGTGAAAGCTAACACTGTGTCTTTAGATGATGTCATAGAGGGGCAATATGTAGTTGAGAAACAGAAGGTGGCCAAGTGGAGATCCTTGGAGGATACCCAGGTGAATGCTGAAAGGGGCAGGAATAGAAGTGATTAATTAGGACTGGAACAAGGTAACAGTAGTCCCACAGAGAGATAAAGAGTGGAGAGGCATTGGAGAAGGATAATATGATCAATTGTGTCAAAGCCTGCAGAAAGATCAAGAAAGATCTTGCATCACAATTGGATAGAAAGTGATTGTGACTATTTTGCATTGTGGCAGAGGTGGAAGCATGATTGGAGAAATTTAAACATGGAGTGTTGACAAAGATGGAGATGGATTTGGAGGTGAGAACACATCAAAGAACCAGGAAAGCGAAGTTGAGCAAGAGCTGGAACTTTGCAAATATGGTGGGGTAAGGGGATTTTTTTTAGAAAGAGATGAAGACAACATATTTATAGAAGTGAAGTACAACACCTGAAGAGACAGAACTGTTTACAAAGTCAACTAACACGGGGACCAAGGGGATATTTAGGTGTTTAGCAGTTTAGAATGAATAGGACCAAGGAAACAGGTCTCATTGTCAAGATGAGAAGATGAGAAGGGAGATAGTCACAAAACTAGAGAAAAATGCAGAAGGGTCCTTGGTGTTGACTGTAAACTCTATAATGATATTCCAGAAAGTATAGCTTGTGTCCTGAAATTAATAATAAATATGAACCCAAGACCCCATTTATTTCCAGCTGGATTTATTACATGTTAAAGATCAGAGGAAATAACATAATCAATATTCCTCTCTCCAACACAACCAGCAAACAGCATCTCGTTATTTATAATTTTCTTGCTATGTATGAAATATTACAAACGAATGACTAAGATACTCACTGCACTTCATTGCACTTCAAAATAATTGTGAATTACTTTGAGATATTTTTGAAATCTAACAAGGTATAATAAACATATTACTCTGAAAGGAACATTATCCCATTATATTGATGACTCCTGCTAAGTAATGATCTCATTGTATTCTATGTGAAGGATAAAGAATGAGGGAGAATGTTGACATATATTTCACCTTGTGCAGTTTGCTCAAATATTTAGCCATTTTCATCTACATTTAACAATGAGCATGTTTTTATTGTTAGTAAACGAAGATTCAATTACGTGATTCTAACAAAATTTCTGCAATTAACAACTCAAAACTGGTTAATATTATTGACGTATGGAATTTACAACCCGGCACATTTTCCCAAACAGAATCTGACACTTATCCTCCATCCAAGCAAACAGTTCTCAGCTATCTTTCACGCAAGCTCACATATCCCTTTTCCCATATCTATCCAATGTAATCTTAAATGTTGATGTTGTTTCTTTTTTGATCACAAACCCTGTAGGAGAGTTTCCCAATGTGTAAAATGTTCCATGTGCTGCCACACCTTATGTTATGCTATATGTTTCTCAAGGTCCACATAGTCGAATATGGATACGATAGGCACCTTCTGGTCTAACAAAAAGAGTATCTTGTAGTAATCAAGACATACATTGTTGCATCTGTGCAACTATTTACACATTACAAGAATAAGAGGATCTGGTCTTTGCTCTGACTCATTCAAGAGCCTTAATGACTCTCTTCCAAGCCTCATGATATCACTACAGTGGGTGGTGCTAATTGCACTTGATCATTTTAACCCTTTCAGGCCCATAAACAACTGAAATAAACTTCTAAATAAATACGGAAAGAACTGCGTATGTGTAAATCAGAAACAAAAACAGAAGTTGCTGGAAAAGCTCAACAGGTCTGGCAGCATCTGTGAAGAGAAATCAGAGTTAACGTTTCGGATCTGGTAATCCTTCCTCAGAACTCATGGTAGCGAGGAAAATGTTGGACTATATGCAGAAGATAGAGTTGGGGGAAGGGATAAGGAGGAAGCGATAAGTGGGGATACAGCCCAAAGAGAGAGAAGAACAGTTGGATAGACAAAAGAGTGGATAATGACCTGGCTAGGAGAGTGAATAGCTGTTAATGGAGACTGTTAATGGCTAACAATAGATACTGTATAATGAGAGACTATGTGATAGGGTTAGGGTTGGGGTCTAGGACCTGGGAGAGCTCAGGCTCTAAAATTATTGAACTCGAAATTGAGTCCAAAGGGCTGCAGGGTCTCCAAGTGGAAAATGAGGTGTTGTTCTTCCAGTTTGTGCTGAGATTAACTGGAACACTGCAGCGAGCCTGAGACAGAGATGTTGGCCAGGGAACAGAATGGTGTATTAAAGTGGCAGGCAACTGGAAGCTCAGTGTCATTTTTGCAGGCAGAACGTAGGTATTCTGTGAAGCAGTCACCCAGTCTATGCTTTGTTTCCCCGATGTAGAGGAGACCACATTGTGAGCAGTGAATGCAGTAGACTAGATTGAGAGCAGCGCAGGTAATGTGCTGTTTCACCTGGAAGGTATGTTTGGGCCTTTGGGTACTGAGGAGGGAGAACATAAATGGGTAGGTGTTACACTTTGGGTGATTGCAGGGGAAGTTGCCATGGGGCTGTGGTTGGCGGGGGGGGGGGGGGGTGGAGGGGATGTTGGGGTTGAAGGAAGAGTGGACCATGTTGTCCCAGAGGGAACAGTCCCTGCGGAAGGCAGGCAAGGGAGAGGAGGGGAATACGTGACCCGCTGGAGGTGGCAGAATGGCGGCTGATGATCTTCTGCATGAGGATGCTGGTGGAATGGTAGGTAAGGACAAGGGGAACCCTATCACTGTTGCGGGAGGGAAGAGAGGGTGTGAGGGCGGAAGTGCGGGAGATGAGTCAGACCCGCTTGACAGCCCTGTGGAGAACGGTGCTGGGGAGGTTGCCTGCCACTTTAACACACCATCCTGCTCCCTGGCCAACATCTCTGTCTCAGGCTTGCTGCAGTGTTCCAGCAAAGCTCAGCGCAGGCTGGAAGAACAACACCTCATTTTCTGCTTAGGGACCCTGCAGCCTTCTGGACTCAACATCAAGTTCAATAATTTTAAGGCCTGAACTCTCCCATGTCCTAGCCCCCAACCCCACACACCAGGCCTTATTACACACTATTGTTAGCCACTAACAGTCTCCATTAACAGTTATTCACCCTCCTAGCCAGATCGTTATCCACTCCTTTGTCAGTCCAACTGTGTTTCGCTCTCTTTGGGCTCTATTGTCCCCACATATCGTTTACTCCTTACCACCTCCTCCCACCCTATCTTCTGCATATAAACCAACATTTTCCTAGCAACCATGAGTTCTGAAGAAGAGTCACCGGGCTCGAAATGTTAACTCTGATTCCTCTTCAAAGACGCTGCCGGACCTGCTGAGTTTTTCCAGTAATTTCCGTTTTTGTTAAAGAAACTTATTTTGTGTTCTGTTAAATCCTTTATATTTATCACATTCTAAACTTCTCAACAATTGGGAAAGGCTACTTCCCTGTACTCTATCCATTCATTTCACATTTTAGCAAACTTCTATCACATTTCTTTGTGTTCTGGATAATTTCATTGAAAAAGTTTTCAGTTTTTCTAATCTTCCTTCATGTTTGTATTTCTTCATGCCATGTAACATTCTGGTATTATGCCTTGTATCTTCAATAAAGCTTTTGACAGTTCTATTCTGTGAAATTTAATAGTGCACAAAGTATACTAAATGGGATCTCAATGTTTTAAAATGGGTCATGATTGCCTTCAGCTTTTATATTCTATATCTTTTCCGATTCAATATCTAAAATTCCAAGTTTTTATTTTGTAAATTTTGCAACATAGGTGCTGTCTTTATTGTCCAATACCTTGTGCCCCAAATCCTCTGCTTTGCTCCAAGGCAAGCCTAATTCCTATCAGATAATAACTACCATTGTTTCTTAAACCAAATGTAGCACCACACATTTAAACTGATATTAAATTCTATCTGTAATCTTCTTTGGTACACACTCACCAGCAGGTTCAGGAGCAGTTTCTTCCCGGCTATTATTAGACTGAAGAATGGACTCTCTAGCCTCAAATAATGCTGA
Source organism: Ginglymostoma cirratum (assembly GCA_024137785.1). NCBI lineage: Eukaryota > Metazoa > Chordata > Chondrichthyes > Orectolobiformes > Ginglymostomatidae > Ginglymostoma > Ginglymostoma cirratum. The sequence goes on from JAHRHZ010000249.1 coordinate 60,029,781, forward strand.
CCTTGCTAACATTGATCTTGCCTCGTGCACACTCTGTGCAATGTAATTGGTATGCCTCTGTCTAAGTCTTTTTTTTAAACAACCTTTGATCTGTACATCCTTGCTTACTATGATCTGCCTGTACTGGTCCTAAACAAAGCTTTTCACTGTACTTCTGTACATGTGACAATAAATCAATCAATCACAACTCATTTTGTCTTGTAGAAAGGGAGATATGTATCATATTTTTAGTATTTTCTGCAAACTTCAAAATTCAATCCTTCTGAGCATATATTCAAATCATTCATTTGCTTTGGAACAAAAATTACTTCACAAATATCTTATCTAATAATTACTTCCAATGACTCTGCCCTTAACTCTTAGGGGAGTTAATCCTAGAAGAATTTTCACTTTTGCTGCCTGTGTGGCAATGTGTCAGATATGATGATCTCCACAACCACCAGGTAAGCCACCCAACCAAAGGTGAACATCCAGACAACAAGGTGTAGAGCTGGATGAACACAGCAGGCCAAGCAGCATCAGAGGAGCAGGAAAGCTGACGTTTCCGGTCTAGACCCTTCTTCAGAAAAAAATTTTCAGAAAAATACACCTTGTTGTCTCAGATTCTCCAGCATCTGCAGTTCCTACTATCTCTGCAACAAAGGTGAACATTACCTCCAATCTTTTCAAGAATTTTACTTCAAATCGCATGGAGGCCTGGTGGCTCAATGAAGTGTCCTGCTTCTAAGCGAGAAACACTGGCTGCGTGTTCCATTCTAGGTCTTATACGCAATGGGGAAAAGTTCAGTTGGCTGTTAATCTTTCCGAGACTTCCCCACTGGGGCAAGCAAAGACGGAAACAGTGTGCGAGTAAATACAAAAAAAAACCTAGCATCATACAAGCAGACACAGAGTCCATATGCCTCTCTGATGGAGTTATCCGCTTAGTTCCATACCTCGGTGGTTTTCCTATACGATTTGCTTTGAATTATTTCATATCGCATTTCATCTTGGATCCCTGCAAATCATAATCACACAATCTAAATTTAATAAATGGAAAACAAATTGTATCTCAAGCAACACGCTGAAATATTAATAGAATATTCTGGAAATTCTAGTCCACGGAGAGGTCTTAACTTTTCAGGTTGGTAACTTTCATCAGAACTAGAAACATACACACCGGGTTTTTACGCATGTTCAGAATTAGGGAAAGGGAGGAAGAAAGAACAAAGGGAGAAATGTGTTTTAGGACGGAAATCTTTTGAAACGTTAGTAAAGATTGTGCTTCCACCATTGTTTTCTGTTGGGGTGTATCACATCCTAAAGACATTCTGCACATTAAAAGTTGGGACATTTCACTATTATGACATATTAAATCGACAGACACGCCACCAGAAAACAGATGTATTAACTCAGTCATCGTCAGCGTTTGGTGCATGATAGATTTTGCGTTGGAGATTTCTGCTCAGTGGGTAAGACCCAATTATTCCCCCCCGACCCGACCCCCAGAAGTGAATGAACTGATTGAGCGACATACAGGAGACTTTCCACGATCGATTCCAGCGTCCGGCTGAGCTGTACATGAGGAGAGGAGCTGGGACTATCTCGAGGGAAGTTTGTCCATATAAGGAATGGGGCCGGACCCACGGGGAACAGCGGCGGCTCGCGCGCTCCTCCTCGCGCTGCTGCTGCACATTTGAGAGTGAGGAAAAGAAACGGCCAAGTTTGGTGTCAGTACTGTGCAGCAGCCGGTAACACTGCTTCCCTCCTTCCATACCTACCTACCTACCTACCACCGGAGACAGATGTTATTCACTACCCTGAGCTGGGCCGGCAGTAATCCACTTTAACGGCGGCGGAGAGGAGAGGTGCGGCGGCGGAGCGGGACCGAGGAGGAGGAGGTGGAGGAGGAGGATGAGAGTGCGGCCGCTGATTGACTGAGCAGCTCTCCGTGTTTGTGTGTGGGGTTAGGGGAGGAGGGAGTCGGTGTGGCGACGGGCTGAGCTCCGCCTGACTGTATCTCCTGGACGGAGGAAGAGGCCGCTCATCTCTCTCTCTCAATCCCCCCACTGGGGCAGAGAGGGAAGGACAGGGGGCGGCGGAGGAGGCTCATGAACTGAGACAGGACAAAATGGCGACGGCGGGCACCGGGAGCCGGACGGTATTTACCGGGGACACCGGGACCGGGAGCCGCGGCAACAAGAGCTCGGAGCCGAGCGAAGAGCCGGCCTCAGCCCAGAAGCAGCTCGCGTTGTGCAGAAAGCACCTCCGTAAAGTCAAGAGTGTCGACTTCGACGCTTCGGTGGAGAAGGAGCCGAGTCCGGAGCCGTGTCTGCTCCAGGCCGGAGCGGAGCAGCCCGCGCAATCCGGCGGCACTGCCGGGCCAGCAGGATATGGATATGGGGGCTCGGCCGGGGCCATTCTTATGGATATAGGCCCTCCGTTCAGGTAAGGAAGGCGCTGCCAGATAACTTCCCTCATTGTTTGTGATAACAGTTTAACTGTAATGAGTAGAAGCGTAACATGAGGGCAAAGGGGTGTCGGGGGGGGGAGAAGCTGGAATGGGATGGGAAGGAGAGGTGAGTGAGGGGTTAGTGACTGGGATTGGTGCCGCTGTTCCCGCTGCTGGCGGAATATCTTCTGTAGCATCAAACAGACAGAGGCTGAATGTAAATAAACAGTGTGTCCTGTAGGTACATGTAACCGCAGCTACACGAGATTTCCCCGTTACAGTAAAGGTTTCGGTGTTTTGTTGGAGATCTGTCTGCTCAAGAGTACCTTCCTTGCCAAGCCCAGTTTCCGGGATATTTTGAATGTGTTGTCGGTTGTGTTGTCATATGATCTTGTTTGATCTTTGAAGGACCAACCGTTGTTCTTATCTCCACTGGATGTGCATGTCCGTCCGGTTGAGTCATGTTTCATTGAAAGTTGGCGATAGTGGTATACTTGGAGCGGACTTAGCGTGGTGTATGTAATACAGGATTTTGTAGCATTTTATGGTATTGCCGATGTTTAAGGGGCACATGATATTCGTTAAGTTCCTGCATGCCGTGTTTCGTAAACTTTAATAACGGGACAAAACAAGTTTTTTTTTTCCCCCTCGTTGTACAAAGTCTGACCGTACTTGGGATTCAGGTTGCAAGTTTGATGTTTCGCCTGTGAATTTAAGCAATATAGTAGAATGTTCGTAGCACGTGAACGAAGACACGCGTCTAGGCTTTCCTGACATTTTAGGCTTTACGCACTAGGCGTGAATTTGCACCTCCAAGCGCAGGAGCGCAGATTATATGACAGATTCCTCTACCGTCTTGCGCATTTGAAATAAGGTACTTCATTTTTAGGTGAAAGTTTTATGTACGAGTGGAATAATGTGTTGTACTTATGTATTAAATTTGTATGCTATAATTACTTAACCTACGTGTAGGAAGTGGGAATGTTAGATAAGTAGCATGTCGTGGGGGTATTAATTTTGTGAAGTGTTACTAGATTTAGTGTCAGTAACTACGTTTCAAACCAGCAAACTCGAGCGACTTTCATTTTGTGTTGAATCTGAATTGAAAAAGGAGTCTAGCTGCTTCTGAGACATGACTACCTCAAAAAAAATAGGCGCGGGGGGGCGGGGCGGATATGTCGTATTTTACTAGATAGTTTAAGGAGGGTCCAAAAGGTGAGGTGTAGAGGGAACTGCAATATAAACTATTCGTAAATGTGGGTACTACGTGAATAGTTGGGCATCGGTTAGCTCAGTTGGCTAGTTTGCAATACAGTAACGCTAACCACACAGGTTCGATTACTATTAAGTACCTACGTTCTCAACTTCACCCTTTGCCTGAGACGTAGTGACCCTGGGATTAAACCATCACCAGTTTTCTGTCTCTGAGAACAGTCCTATGGCCCCCTGGGACTTTGGCGACTTTACCTTTTTTATATTAACATAGTTACAACATTTAGAAATTGTTTTTGTAATGTCTCCAGTTTCCGGGAAAATTCAAAGCGAGAAAGCGTAAACATTCGTCTTTTTGAGGTTAGTGAATTTGTAGAAGTGGTGTGGTTTTATTTCTAATGTCCACAGGCGAATAATTTATTGACAGTTTTCTAGCAGTGAAGCAATCGCTGTCACCTAAATTTTTTTATCAACTTTTAGTGATGCAAGAATACAGTATATCTAAACATTTAATGGTCCTTGCATGTGCTGTACATGGAGCAGCAAATTTGAATAGAATTTGCTTTGACTTCTTGTCGTTGTTGGTTTCATGAACCTTAGCTTGTTCTTGGCTTTTATTTATCATGCCATACTTTGTTTTGAAAGCTTTCTACTTTCTGGAGTATTTCTTTTCTCCAGTAATGTTTTTCTTGGATGGCAAGAGAGAGAACTCTAAATGTGGATTGTGAGGTGACCAGAATATAAGAATTGACCTTGCATATATTTGACTTTTCAAAATCTTTAAACTCTTGCAGAAATGTAAGCAAAAGCTTTTTTTATTTTTCTTGTTACCTGCTTTGCATATAACTGGAGATGGTATTTTAGTAATTTTGTGTCATCTCTACAGCAAGGCTTTCATTGGTACCACGAATTTGGAACTATTGTTCTATAGTTAGCATGCCTAACAATACTATTCTGATGTAGTTGCTTTTGTTTTCTGGAAAATAGTTTCATTACAAAATGAGTTTCCAAGCCATTTTCCCATTACTAAACACTGAAAATAAGTATATATTTGTTTCTCCTTCCTCCTTTTTCTTGTTTGTTTTTCTTTTCATGGACTAAGTAGTGGTGTCATGTCTGCCAGCCACTTGAGCACTGTACCCAAACAGAGATTCTTCATGTGTGACCCCTGCAGAGAACATTAAACTTTTTGACTGGAGATTCTCATTTAGTTAACCTGAGCTTCGCTGGCCAACTGTCTAAGGTCCTGAGCTGTACTCAAACTGCCAAATTTGGGGTGAATTAACGGATGCAAAACATCAATGTTCTCTGTCAGCTGTTTGTCTACAAGTCAGAAATAATTTCTAAATTCTGCTGAGCCGCTCCTCTACATTTGTTCACAATGTTGCTGCCAATTTGATTTACGGTGCTTGCATTATATTCAGCCCTCCGATGATTAGTACGGTGCATAACTTGCATGCAGCGTATTACAGCTTCATTTTTACATTGCATTGCTACTAATTGTGTGAAGCACTTCGTTCCTGGTAAAGATCTGATGGCAGCAATTGGTATTTGACTTGCAAGGCAAATAGTGCCTACTCTGAACTGACTGAGAATAGAATAGCAGTTTATTGTCACGTATTTTTACAAAAAAGGTTTCAAGTTTTTGTATGTTGCGTTTTGTAGGTTGCCATACTATGGTACCAGTACTAGTGACAGAAGTCCTACAAAAGAGAAAAAGTAAATATTTAAGAGTTCATCTGAGATAAGTTTCAGTTCAGGGAAAGTCGTGTTTTTTTTTTAAGACAATGAATGCTGGAATACCTGGAAGCTGCTGCTGGACAAGATTTCCACACCTGGACAAGACCATCAAACTTGGAGACTGACACGCCAGGACAAGGCTGCTACAATAGGAGACTGCTGCTCCTGGATGGGAGGAGGTCTGGGACTGGATGAGATTGCTGTGCCCAGCCCCTGGAATGCCGGAAGCTACTGCCAAAGAAGACCTCCGCACCGATGAGACTTTCATGCTGAGACAAGACCTCTGAACACGTGGACTGCCATGTCAAGCAGAGACCATCCCTCCAGGATGAGCCGCTACAATAGAAGAATGCTGTGCCAGGCCCAGACCAGCACGCCAGGCTGGAAGCCACCACTTTGCTGGACCCAGGCTGGAGGAAGATGCCTTCCACTGAAGATGTTAAAAATAAGTAAAATAATAAATGGAAACACATTAAGAAAAAGCAGTAAGCGGCAAAAAAAATAAGCAGATGGAGTAGGCTTACTCCGGGCTCCTGGCTGAGGAACCCACAAGCTGCGCTGCTACACCTTTAAGCTCGGGACAAAGCTGTCTGTTTTCATTAACACTCCTTCCACCACTGCACAATTGCAGTCATGTATATTCTACACGAGATGCATTGATGAATTTCTACAATGCACCATCAACAATATTATCCAAACCCGCAACCCTAAATACTGTGGGCTACAGAAGCACGAGACCACCACAAAAAACGAGTTGCCCTCCAAGCACCTTCGCAATTCTGACTTGCAGTTATATTACTGTTCCTTTGCTGTCACTGGATCAAAATTCTGGAACTCCCTTCCTTTCTGTCAGCTCTGTAAACATACAGATGCGTCAGCAAGATGTGTTTCAGTGGTTCAAGGAGGCAGCTCACCACCACGTTCTGGAGGCATTTAGGATGGGTGCAAATGCTGGCCTTGCCAATTGTTCCATGAAAGAATTAAAAAGATTATTGATGAATGGTGTAGTATGCCAGTCTTTCATATGCCATTTTTGTAGCAACATGTTCAATTGAACAACTACTTCAATGTAAGTAAGTATTAAAAAAGGATAACACAGTGTGGAGCTGGAGGAACACAGGCCAGCCAGCATCAGAGGAGCAGGAAAGTTGATGTTGTACGTCAGAAACCTCCTTCAGAAATGAGGAGGGGGAAAGGAGCTCAGAAATAAATAGAGAGGAGGGGAGAGGTTGGGGAAGGTAGGTAGGATGGTGACAGGTGAGTGCAGGTAGGGAGTGGTGGGGATTGATCAGTTAGGTGGGAGAGCAGATGGACAGGTTGTGTCAGATCAAGGAGTGGGGATAAGAGGGAGGGCTGGTCTTGGGATGAGGCTGTGGGCGGGGACGTTAGAGTTTGAAACTGTAGGCTCCTGAGGTGAAATGAGGTGCAGCTCCTCCAGTTTGCGGCTGGTGTCATTGTGATACTGGAGGAGGCCCAGGATGGACATGTCACCCAGGGAGTGGGAGACAGTGTTAAAATGGTTCACGAACTGAGCACAAATGCTCTACAAAAGTGTCTCCAAGCTTCTGCTTGGTCTCACCGATTTGTAGAAGAGGCCGCAACTGATGCAGTATTTATTTCTGAGCTCCCTTTCCTCTCCCCATTTCTGAAGAAGGGTCCTGACCTGAAATGTCAACTTTGCCGCTCCTTGGCTGCGTGGCCTGCTGTGTTCCTCCAGCTCCACCACTGTTAGATATGACTCTAGTATCTGCAGTTGTTACTACCTCGAGTCTCTATCCCTAAAAAAAAAAGGGACTATGCAATGGAGTTTAGTATCAATGAAGCTGGGAAAGGATCTGTACAAAATCATTGGAGATTTGTTTCAAACTGCTTAGGCATACTCTCTACAAGAGACTAATTACAAGTTATGGTGAGTTTGGCTATGATTTACCACAAACCTCCACATTTATGGTGTAATTTCTAGGGCAAGAATGACACTTCTTTCTGAACAATCTGCAGAAATTGCTGGAGGAAATGGTTCAGTGGAACCTTGTGTGATAAATATTACCCTCACACCCAGTGCAAGATCAGAACTGCTAGATTTGTTGTCTTTTAACTAAGAGTAAATGGAAAATTTAATTTACAAAATCTTTTTCTCCAAAGCTAATATAGGAATTCAAGCACGTAGCTTTTACTATGGTATTAGTTCTGGAGAAAAACCAGGAGCATTCCAGAAACGTAACACTATTTTACTCAAAATTTTCTTTTTATGAAAGAAAATTAGGGAAGACAACTGCAATTAACACTTGATAAATGGGATCTAAAGTATATTATTTCTCTTCTCAAGGATTTAATCAATGTTTGTAGCATCAGTTTTATCTATTGTATGATTGTTGAGTTGTATATTGGAAGATAGAATCTGTAGTTAATTTGATACCCATTTGTGTTGTATGTCCTGTGCAGTCATGGAACGAGGTGGATTTCAATAACTTACATAGCAAGGGAAATCCAGTAGGAAGCAAGATGTTTCTGTGTCTTGTTGAAATTAATATGTTACTCAAATCTGTTTTAACTTGTCAGCTACATGTTTTGAGAGAGAAAACATTCCTAATGTCTGGAATTTTTTGACAGTTGCTGTACTCCTCTTCTCCTCTAGTAAGACCTTTTACTTCGGGTATCCCCTTCCCTGAAAATGTTTTTATCCACAGGATTCCCAGGTTCCTCATTGCTTTCTTTACAGTTTAATAAACAATTTCCCAAACTTCTCATGATTTCTGTAATGGTAATAACTACCTGTGTCTGTCTGTTTTTTAGAATACTACGGCAGTTTAACTTTATTGCTGCACCTTTTTTTTTTCTTGCTTCCTTTGTTTAATTTATTGCCTTCATTTCTGTATCTTTTATTCTTTGTTCTTGCTTGATGTAGCCTTAGTACTGCTGTCAGCACTCCTTCAAGTTGTCAAGTTATCATCTGCTTGCCCAGAGCTCTCAAAATAGTTCTGTTGAGACGATTACATGTCAATCTTTGTAGAATGATCAAACTGCACTGACACGAGTGAAATTCTGTATCCAACCTAGCAGTAGAAAGGTGAGTGCTCAGGCAGAAGAGGGATGTTTGTGTTTTGCTCTACTGTTAAATCATATGTATCTCGTGGTTTTCTTTTGTTTTGTCACCTGGCTTAGCATATTACAAAAATTAAATCAGTTTTCATACTGTTTGCTTAATGTGAACATCCTGATGAAGAGGAGTGCCACAATTATGTGATTGCAGGATAAACAAAACATTTTTAAATGCTCGGTTTTCAACTATGTGGAGAAAACCAATCATTCAGTAATTCTTTCATGGACTAATTTTTTTGTTTTACAACATTTTTGTCTTCTCTCACAGCCTTTTTCTTTTCTTAATATAAAGTGATGGCATGTTTAGGGTTGGGATTCCTCGTGGTGACAGCCATCTAATATTTTCAAAATTGAACAAATTAGTAACATCAATAGATTAAAAGAAAAGTTGCTGGTAAAACACAGCAGATCTAGCAGCATCTGTGGAAAGTAAAGTTAACATTTTTGGGTCCAGTGACTCTTCTTCGGAACACCGGACCATAGATGCTGCCAGATCTACTGACTTTTTTTCTAGCAGTTTCTGCTTTTTGTTGCTAATTTCCAGCATCTGCAGTCCTTTTTTGTTTTTTTTTTCCCTTATATAAGCATCAATAGATTAGTTGTTTTAACACCGTGGCATCACGGTCAGTTCTAAAGTTGTTTTTAAACCTCTGATCTCAATGGAATAAAATGTAAAAGAGCACTCATTAATTGAGACTTAGTGAAATATTTAGGGTCAAATGTAATTTTGGTTTCCATTGAGGGGAAATTGGCAGCAGCTTATACTCGACAGTATAAGATAAAGTGCAAACACTTGAAATTATACAGCCTTAACATTTCAGCTTTGGTTTTCTTTTCTTTCCCCCCAGTGGTTGACACAAAAGTGTAAATGTAATGCCAGCAAGTGTGTTCTGGTTTTACTAAAATATGGATGACTCCCTACAGACCCAGAATAAAAGTTAGGCTCCTGAAGTCAACTTAAAAGAAGGGCAATATGAAATCCAATCAGGACCAGTGAAGCAGATGTCTTTTCAAATGATCTGGTCAATTAAGTATAACATAGGACTAAAAACTGACAGCATAATTAAGAGCAGAGAACTTTTTTAATGTTCCACTATTCTGCCCTGCTCAAGAACCAGTACTAAATATTGTGGAGTATGTTTGTGTCCCTGGCTAAAGAGACTTTGAGACAAAAAGTTGGAAGAATAAATATTAAAACTATGTCCTACTTTTAATCTACCAACTGGATTTGGTGATCAGTCTTTACATTTTGCATGCATCAGTGGTATATCTTCAGCACTTAGAATATTTTTCCATTTTTGAATTGGAGAAAGAACAAAATGTTCCGCATAGTGAAAACTGGTTGCATCACTAAGATCTACACCCAATGAAAAGAAAATCCTGTCATGTAGTAAACACTATGGTTTTGTCAATCTACTATTGATCATAATTCTTCAACACAGACAATTAGATTTCCTAGTTTTTATTAGGATCACTTCCTCAGGACTTCTCCTCCAATAAAACTGTATTTTTTTTTTTCTTCCACCATCCCAAGATATGAAAGGTCTAGAAAATGTCTTCTGCTCGTGGTGGTAAGCAAACATTGAAAATTAGGGATATGACAAATTGGCCTCTATTTTTGTTGTGCCATGAGTTTTTGGTTTGTACTTAATCAAATTAGTCTTTATAAAGTGATCTGCTTCATTGGATGGAGTTGGATTTTTGTATTGCCTTTCCTTTGTTTTCCAAATTTGGGGTTTACTTTTTCTTTTGGGTCTACAGATATGTTGTAATAATGAAATTGCATTGGATTTAGCAATATAAATGACAAGACTTGGTTTGATTTGTGTTTCAGATTAATAAAAGGTCATAACATTTGTTATTAGCATAGACAACAAATTGCATGCTCTTAGCAGACCCTACGTTTAACTTGTGTCGTTTTTTTAAAAATAGGATTTAATGGCATGCGTGCATTTTACTACATGCTGCTGGCTCTGGTCATACCACAAGATTTGTTTCGTGCAGTCTAGCTGCTCCTTTTTGTACTTTTATTTCTTTCTCCTAACGATGTGTAGCAACAAGAATAGAAATGCCTTGCTTTAATCCAGTGTTTTTTTTCTCTTGGTGAAAAGGGCATCCTGCACAATATGCTGTGTCGGCATTCCCCCATATAGGTTGTTATCTGTAAAAAGCAGCCTAATCTTTGCTAGGAAATAAGCTGTGGTTACTGCTATCCTAAATAGGATCCCAGCCGATAAGGGTGACCAGACCTTGCTTTGGGTGATATTTAATGCTTGTGGAAACTCAAGGCCCCAAAGGAATGGGAGTATCAGACCCAGTGGCACCACAAAGATATTTGAATGCCTGGGCTGACTATAAGGTTACCATTAGATGCTTCTGTAGTCTGTTGTGCTTTTGGTGGCTCTGTCTGAAAAAAGATATATTAGGCTGATCAACCTGGCTTGATTTGGCCACATGTTCTAATGTGCTCCAAGCATGATGCCTACGCAAAGAAAGCAATGATGATTGAGATTTTCGACAATGCTGAAACAATGGAAACTTCAACACCTACACATCTATTGCCTGTACTAAAAAGCTATAAGCAGTCTAGTATTCCAGCTGTAACTAGCCTTTGAAGGAACTTGTACTACTTTTCAAGAACTAATCTGGGGATTGCTGCATTGGATTGCTCTTGAGCCATCTCTAGTAAATGATAATTACTCTGGCACACATACTTCTAGATAACAATATAATATGTATCTTCGGTCTTGTTTTCTGCCTTGTATCTAGCTTGTGGTGCAGTTCAACTAGTCCTACTGAGTTTAAAACAGTCTGTCACAAAATTAGAGGTTCTACAGAAAACCTACCTACTTTTGGTGTCTGAACGATATACAAAACGTAAGTGTTGACAGAATCTCGTAATTCTTAAGCTTACTTCAACAGTGCTCGGAATGCAATTCAGCCCATTTCATCTGGTTCACTAACATCCTTTTAGGGAAGCAAATCTGTCATCCTTGCATGACTCGATAGCAGTGTGGTTGGCTTAACCACCCTCTCGGCAATTAGGGATGGACAATAAATGCATGCCTAGCCAGAACAAAAACAAAAAGGAGTACTGTTCTTTCAAATCCTGCATCAGAATTTCAGCAATGTGTTATTCTATTGCTTATCTATACCTGTTGTGCTGGTCAACCCATCTAACGAAATAAGAGACATATTACAAGGCAATCTGACACTATTTTGGAGTATGTTATACAGTCACCCACGGAATAGGCAAGTCTAGAACTGGTAAATGAGCAATGAGAGAGGATTAATCAACAGCCTTGCGGTAATGAAGTCTCTGGATGACTGACCATAACACAGATCCACTTCAAACTGTAAGAGGAATTCTAAGACTACTTTCTTTGCCTTCAGACCCTTCTTACAGGCTGAGCTAGTTAGTGAACTGGAAAACTATAAGACCATAAAATGTAGGAGCAGATGTAGGTCATTCTGTCTGTTGAGTCTGCTCTGCCATTCAGAGATCATGGACAATCTGAACCCTCAAGTCTACTTTCCTGCCTTATCCCCATAAGCCTTGATTCCCATACTGATTAAAACTCTATCTGTCTGAACTCTGAATATACTTAACGGCCTGGCCTCAACAACTCCCTGCAGTAAAGAATTCCACAGATTTCTCAGAGGAATTTCCTCCTCATTTCAATCTTAAATGTGAGACTCCTTATTCTGAGACTATGCCCACTGTTCCTAAATGCACTCATGAGGAAAGCAATCTTTCTGTATCTACCCTGTCAAGTCCCCTAAGAACCTGTTTCATTAAGGTCGTACCTCATTCTCCTACATTCCAAAGAATACAGCCCCAATTCACTCCAACCTCTCCTCATAAGACAGTCTCTCCATTTAGCCCCCTGCTTACCTCTCCCTCACCTTTTTGCTGGTTTATATTAATGGGCTTTATGTAAATTATTCAATTGGAAACATAAGTGGTTTACTGATGGTGGTTATTGGATGGAAAAAATACCACGGGTGATTTGGTGATGAGGAAAAAAGTTCAGTTGTGTGTAAGAGCAGTTCTGAGTATTTTTTAAAAAGGACAGTCTCTCCAAACCTGGTAAACCTTCTCTGGCATTGCAGCAGTCCAATGCGTCTTGGATTTGGATTCCAAAACTGTTCACTATTGGTCTAACTCTGGTCTGACTAGTGCCTTGTATAGTTTCAGCAAAACCTCTCTTCCCCTTTTGATATGAAGGTTGACATTCCATTTGCATGCTCAGTTACCCACTGAGCTTGAATGCTAGCTTTGTGATTCATGGATGAGGGCTCGCAAAGTATTTTGTAATATTTCTCCATTTAAATAATATTCACTCCTATTCTTCCTACCATAGTGTATAACTTTGCATTTTGCATTCTATTCTGTATGCCAAGTTTTGCCCACTCATATTTAATCTTTCTGTATCTCTGCAGACTCTGTCATACTCACCACTTGTCATGCCACCTATTTTTATCATCTGCAAACTTGGTTATAGTACATTTTGTTTTCCTCATTCAAGTCATTAATATATATTGTAAATAGTTGTGGGCCCAGCACTGATCCCTGGCACACCACGAGTTACAGGTTGCCGTCCTGAAAATGCACCCCCACCCCCTAATTCCAATTCTGTCTTCTGTTGGCCAGTCCTCTATCCACGGTAACACAGTACCTTCTGCACCATGGGCTCTTATCTTAAGTCTAGTGTGTAGTATCTTAGCACATTCTTTAAAATCCAAACATATTACAATCTACTGCTTCTCCTTTATGCTGCTTGTTACCTCCTCAAATACAAATAAATTTGTGGATATGATTTTGATTTCATGAAGTTTTACTGACTCTGATCATCCTGTGTATTTCTAAATGCTACGCTGTTATGTCCTTTTTATAATAGATGCTAACATTTTCTCAGTACTAGATGCTAACCAGAATAGGAAAAGAAGTAGGCCATTCAGCCTCTCGCACGTTTCACCATTCAATGAGATCATAGCTTGTGTGTCGCCTAACTCCATATAACTGCCTTTTGGCCCATATCCCTAAACAAGATTTTACCTATCTTAGATTGAAAATTTACAACTGATCTGGTATCTGCCATTTGTGGAAGAGCGTTCCAAACATCTACCGCTCTTTGTATATAGAAGTGCATCCTGATATCTCTCCTGAACATTCTGCCCTCATTCTCAGACTCTGATCTCTAGTTCTAGGACCCCCAACCAGTGGAAACAGTTTATCTTTTATCCACTGTCTTTCCTGTTAATATCAGATCATCCCTTTAACCTTCTAAATTCCAGAGAAAACAGGCCTAATTTTGTATAATCTACCTCAAACTGAACGCCTAAAGTCCAGGTTCATTCTTGTAAACCTCCGTTGTACTTGCTCCAACACCAGTATATCCTTCCTCAGTATATCTTACACATATCTGCTCACAGTACTCCAAGTGTGGTCTAACCAGAGTTTTGTGTAACTACAGGTCAGTTAGCCGCAGTTATCTTTGTTTTGTCATCTTCCATTTTTCCCAACAAAGGTGTTTATATTGGTAGTTTTCCAATCCTTTGGGAGTTTGCCCAGAATGAAAAGATTCTGGGTAGATCGCTCCTAGTGCATCCAGTATCTCTAGCTACTATCGTTTTTAATATTCCAGAATGACAGCTTTCCTGGATTTGATAGGAGACAATTTTTAGCCCCATTCTCCCTTGCAGTATTTCTCCTAGTGATTATTTACGGTGTTTATTTCTTGTCCTCCTTTTGCTCCTTGAATAATAAGTAATTTTGGGATGGTATTAGTCTCTTCTGTGAAGACTGCAAAGTATTTATTCAACTCTTCTGACATTACCTCCGTTCTCCATTTATTGTTTCTCTACCTTCATTCTCTAAGGGACCTATATTCACTTGTTGGCTTCTTTCTCCCTTTTGTATATTTGAGGAGGCTCTTGCTGTCTGTACTAATGATATTACTTGCAAGTCTACCCAAAAGGTTTATTTTCTTCGTGGTTTTTTTTTCCCCTTTCCCAATCCTCTGGCTTACCACTATTCTTTGCCATGTTGTATCTTTTTCTTCCTTTCAAGCTGATGCTATCTTTAACTTGCCTGGTTAACCATAGTTGCTTATCCCCTTCCTAGAATTCTCCTTCCTCACTGCAGTATGCCTTTGCTCTGAGCAATGAATTATTTTCTTAAATGTCTGCCATTGTTCCTCGAGCATCTATGCTATTAAATTCCTTTCCCAGTATACACCAGCCAACTCTTGCCCTCTTTCCTTTCGTAATTAGCCTTATTTAAGCTGAGCACAGTTGCTTCTGACCCAAGTTCTTCCCTTTCAAACTGAATGCTAAATTCTGCAATGTTATGCACTGTTCTTGAGGGATCTTTTTATACTAATGTTATTTATTAAACCTGCTTTGTTAAATGTCATCAGATCCAAAATAGCCTGAATTCTAGTTGGATCCACCACATTGTTCTAGGAACCTATCCCCAGTACGCTGTATAAATTCTTCGTCATGGCTTCCTCTGCCAAGCTTACTGTCCTAATTTACGTGAGGATTAATGTACTACCTTTGTCACCTGTGCTTTGTTGTACTGTATAGCTGTTGTAAGCGGTGGGGGGGGGGGGGTGGCACTATGGACTACTACTACCACCAGTATCTTCACCCACATGGATTCTATGTATGGATTCCAATCCAAGATCATTTGCTGTTATACTTATTTCATCCCAACAATGCTATGAAATGGAATGATGGACTTTTTAAAGAGATATTTAATAACTCGGCAAGGATTTATCCCAGTGAAAAATAAAAACTCATTGAGAAGGATGCATTATCCATGGTTAAATAAGGAGGTTAAAAGAAAATGTCAAATTGAAAGAAGAAGCGTGCTACAGATCTGCAAAGCATACTGGGAGATCAGGTGATTAGTCCGATTTTTAAGAATGATCAAAATAATAGGAGAAAATTAGCTAAGAACAGATGGCTGGAGTTTCTACAGGTATTTTTTACTTTTATTTGTGAGATGTGGCTTTCGCTGGCTTGACCAGCATTTATTGCCAATCTCTGATCCACCTGGAAAGAGTGGTGGTGAGCAGTACTCTTGAAACATCACAGTCTGCTGTGTGTAGGGACATCCTCTGCTGTTACGAAGAAAGTTCCAGGATTTTTGACGCAGTGACAGTAAAGAACGGTCATGTTGCTCCAGGTCAAGATGGTACATGGCTTGAAGGGAATCTTCAGGGTAGTGCTGGTGCATCTGCCACTTCCTTCGACTGGGAGCATAGAAAAGCAGTATACTGTACTATTTTTAAATGGAGAGACTTGGCAGAGTCTGGTGATGCAGAGAGATCTGGGTGTCCTGGCACATTAACTAAAATAGTATTCAGGTTCAGCAAGTGATTATGGTGATAAATCATAGAATCACTAGAGTATGGAAACAGGCAATTCGGCCTCTCGAGTCCAACCCTCCAAAGAACATCCCACCCAAACCTAGCCCCCTTGCCTTATCCCTGTAATGCTGCATTTCCTATGGCTAACCCACCTAGTCTGCACAGCTGTGAACACTACATGGGCAACTTGGCATGGTTAAACCACGTAACCTGCACATCTTTGATCTGTGGGCGGAAATCCACACAGACGCTGGGAGAATGTGCAAACTTCACAGACAGTCACCCGAAGATGACATTGAACCCGGTCCCAAGGCAGCAGTGCTAACCACTAAGCCAGACTACTGCCTTTCAAATAGACTGGGTGTTTTTTGCAAGTAGGAAACCTTTTTCATTCAGTGGTGCAGGGTCTTGGTAAGTGCATATCTAGAGCAGAGTAGAGTTTTCGTCTCCTTAATCTGGGGGGGAGAAATTCATTTGAAGCTGTTTTTAAAAGTTGATTTGACTTCTCTCTAGGATGAAAGGCATATCTTATGAAGATTTGAATAGTCTAATCTTTGTACCCATTAGTGTTTAGAGGAATGTCGGTCATCTTGTTGAAACGTCCAAGATCCTGAGGTGACTTGATAGGTGGATGCTATGGGGGATGTTACTTATATGATTGTGAGTAGAATGAGAAGACACAGTTTAAGAATGAGGTCTCCTTTCAAGGCTGAGGGAGGAAAAGATGTTTTCAGGGGATCATTTGTATGTGGAATTTTCTTCCTCCGTAAACAGTGGAAAAGCTGGGTCTTGAATTTATTTAAGGTAGAGTTGGATTATGGGAGTCAGACTGGAAAGTGGAGTCTAACACAACCAGATCAGCCATGACCTTATTGAATAGCAGAGCAAGCTTAAAGGACCTCTTGATTTTGGGGTTTCAAGCCTGAGATTACTGTGAGGGAGATGAGCAGTTATTGAATTGAAAGTCGCAAAGTACCTAGATGGGAGAAATGAAAATAGTTACTAAAGGGTTTTGGGTAATGGTGTGTTTATGGAGATGAGTATTGCATTTAATATTCTGCAAGTTCAAACTGTTCAAATTTAAAATTAATTCTGGGAGCATAATGCAAGGAATGGTCTCTGAAGTGGAGTGGATTGTGTACAGTTATAAAGAAACATCTGGAGTCAAGTTTGATGCACTGACAGCTTGAGGCTCATTCTGGATAAATTAGCTAAGATGGGCCAAATGGCCTGCCTCAGCATTATCTTGGTAATTTTGATTTGAAATTGATTTGAGGTTATTTGTGCTTCAATTAGTATAATGAAACATTATTCATTTTGTTTGCACAAAGAAGATGCAACTATTATCTGAACATCTGATTTAGGCTGATAAAAATGTTTGACGTGGTTTGCCACGCTGAAGTGTGCTCTGCTGTTTCCTTAAATCCTGTACAATGGTGTCATTCTTGGGCTTTTGAGAAAAAGGTCAGATTTAACATTTTTAACAAAACAAAGAATGCTGTATCACTATTTAAATTCAGCCAATAGAAACTGTCTGCAGTTTTGCAGATGGTTTCAGTCGGTGGAACAATGTCTAGTTGTCTGCACTATAATTGCACAAGTTATTTGCCAGTAATGTGAATCTGGTTGGAGTTAAGGTGAAATAACCGGATTGAAAGGTATATGGGTCAGTTTGCGCATGGGGAAATAGATGAGTCTCTTCCTGATACTGTGCTGCATAATTGCAACAAATTTCTAAAAACAAACACCTTTCTGAGAGATGGTTGTCTCCCTAAATGCAAAGGAATTTGCTTTGCTTTGGTGTTGGGATGGACCTTAACTCCTAACTTGCCCCCAACATCTGAGTGTCGGAGAAACTGAAACCAAACCACACCAAAGCCAAGTTTCTGTGTGCATCTTGCTCATTAGATGAAAATGGATCATTTTATGAACTCTTTTTGGATTACTAAGGAACTGTGTTGAACAAAAAATTAAAATGTATTGGAGATTTTGAATTGGTCAAACCTTTGTTTACGTAAGCCACTCCTTATAATCCTTGCTTACACAGCATCTCTGATTTGGAACAAATTCTGATATCAAGTAAATGAGTGACATGGCTTGTGACTTTTTTTTTATAAAATTGTATTGTTGCGTTGCTGCAAAGCAGTTTGTGTGAATGTGTAAATAAGTTTGTAGCATAAACCCAGTCCTGTGAATTTACCAAAGCCCTACCAGATCAGATGTCTCCATGGGTCATCTAGCATTAGTTGCAGTGTGTTCCAGAAATGATTATTTTTCTAATTATTTGCAAAGCTCCGCTTATCTTTCAGTAATAGTAGACCAGTTTAACTTGAAGCTGCACAGGGTATGAAAGCGGAATGCAGACAAAACTGCATTGGTGCTGACTGCGTTTGACACTTTTCATAATTTACAGTATGATTGTAATGAAAGAAGGATTATAGCTTTTGAATCCAGGAGTTCTTTAGGAAAATTAGTTGGGTAGGGTGTGGGTTACTTTTGAATGTTGATGAGATGGTATTCTGAAATGTGAGTGAAGTGTATATGATTGGTTAAAGTTTACATTGCATCTGAGTCTACTATTGTAAAACGCTTGCAATTTATTTGTAATTTGTTTTGATTTTAAGATTGCATTATTAGATATCTTCTAATTGAAATCATTTCAAAGTGCACATTCGGGGCTGTGGTTCACATTCAAGGCTGTGGTGCAAGTTGTTTTTTGGCAAATTGTGTGATGGCAAGTGTTTTTAAACCTTTAAATGTTACATATCTTTTTTAAGGAAAGTATTTTAAGCTGGAACTGCAAAATTATCTACAGTATTTGTTTTTCTTTTAAAGTTTGCTTTTTAGAATAGATCCATGGCATTTTGTGAAATGTTCGGTTTGATTTATG
The DNA here is from genome assembly GCA_024137785.1 of Ginglymostoma cirratum. Classification (NCBI taxonomy): domain Eukaryota; kingdom Metazoa; phylum Chordata; class Chondrichthyes; order Orectolobiformes; family Ginglymostomatidae; genus Ginglymostoma; species Ginglymostoma cirratum. The sequence continues at coordinate 60,048,532 of JAHRHZ010000249.1, forward strand.
GCAGATTATAGCATAATGTACTGTGATTTTTGTATAAATGGCCACTTCTAATGTTTTAAGCCATAATGTTTTACTGTGGTACTCCTGGAAATGTTGCTATTGCTCAGGTGAAATGTTTAATCTTTATTTCTGTATGCTGCCTTGGCTGGGTAGTAACGTTGGAGTTCATCCATTAACTACTACAATAAAAAATAAGTTTCTGTGAGCATCAAATTGCTGTTTGTCAGATCTTGCTATGGACAAGTTGCCTTTCGTTGTTTGTTTTTCCAAATTTGAACAATGACTACTGTTAACTGTCTCCTTTTTGCACTGTGATTGTCATTACCCATAAAAATGTATGGATGTGTCTACATAGCACTATAATTGAAATCCAACTGTTAATTTCTGGAAATATTTAAATATTGTTGTATATACATTTTGAGTGAATAGTGCATGCATACTAGTGTTACTTCAAGAAATCTAGCTGCATCTTGAGTTCTTGGTATATTGTTCACAATTCAGTTGTCATGCATGGAAATTCAGCAAAGAAATGTGAAACATTTCTTGACTTCTTTAGCATTAGGATTTCTAGAGAGCCATCAAGCTCCTCTTCACTTTAAAAATGCAGGATTTAGACTTTTTCTTATTCCCCATCAAGGATGAATAACCTTTTGCCTCCAGAATTATCAAAACCAGAACTAAAGCCAGTAATGTGTTGTCTTTTTAGAGAAGTTACATGACTTAGATTAATCTTGGAGTTCCTACCCAAATTGTGTCTGCCTTATTCCTTTGGAAACCTTTTATTCAAACAACTCTGCCATGTCAAAAAACCTTTTCTGTTGTTATTATCTCCTCCTTTCTCAAAACGCACGTGACTCGGGAATACACAAAACTGGAAATTGTGGTTATTGGTTTTTATTTGTTGAAGTGTCTCCCTTAAAGATGCAAAAGATTATGTTGGACAATTTTTCAATCTGCATCTATATTTCTCTGGCTTCCTATTTTGTGGAGGTCATTGCTCTCCAGATTTCTGCTTCAGTCATAATCAATGGTCATTCTTCACCCTTAGCATGCCCTTCTCACCTACTAAACTTTACACCACAGATAAATAATCGTCTTCTGACTATATCCTCTACTTCACTGCCTAATTCCAGTAGCTATACATGCCCTCTGGAACTTCATCTGCAATCTCTCTCCCTGTATCTCCTTTCTTACAATTTTTTTTTAAGTATAAAATTTTAAAATATTTATCTTGAAAACCCACCTCTTTGACCAAAAGGTTGGTTATCTCTCTAGACTTTAAGTCTAAAGCTTTAAACCTTTTCTTCTTTTGAAGTGTCCTTTTACTGTGATGCTGCTCTATAAATGCAGGCTTTTGTGGTCGTATGCTACATGATTGCATTCTAGTAACATAATAACAGATTGTACTTTACAATATTCTTGCCCTTATCAAGTTGGACTTATCTTACTACCACATTTTTTGTTAATCTTTTTTGCAATGCCAGAAATAAAATTTGAGACCTTGTTGTTTAATATTTTTTTGACTCCACATGGACTGTAACTGCATTGGACAGTTGTCATTAACATTTTATTTTTGACTGTTGTGGTGTATGCCCATTTGATGGATTTAAGTGTATCCATTTTAATCACTTTTTCTCCAGTTAAATTGATCAGGACTCATGACAGTGTAGCTGAACCAAGGTTCCACCATTACCAATCATAGTTTGCAGAGCTACTGAATATTAGAAAGAATTTTTTGCATGTTTGAACTTTATCTTATCTAAAATGATGCTTTGTCACCTGTACGATGGATATTTAAATCTATCTAGTTAACAATATTCTTTGCTTAGAACACGTTTTAATCCTTTCAAGCCAAGACGGTACCTCTAAAATTGAAAGCAGGGGTTCAATGCTTTCATGTTTACTGTTAATTTCCCTTGTGGTATTTTAGTTAGATTTCAGGTAGTCCTTTCTAGGTGTAAGTGTTGAACTGTAAATGAATGTGTTTTATACAAAATAATGTAGCATTATTGTCAGGGTTTGGTTATGAAACACATGAGCCCATTGCATATTTAGTTGAATTGATGCATTTCTTTGCCCCACAGCTGTTGAGGAAGCACAATTGGATAGATATGTTCTTTAAAAATACTGCAGCTTGTTTTTACAACAGAGCCTCTGCTCACTGACAGACTTGCTTCTGAAACATTATAGAATTCATTGACTTCTAAAGAACTGCTTTATTGAACTTGTCAAACATTTACAATTCAGCAAATTCCAGGTGTACTGTTTCATTGGTGATTACTAAACTGCATGTTTCTTTTGTACATTTTTGTTGGAATGAGAATTTTTTTTTCTTGTGAGATGTCTCTTAAGTTCCTAAAACATGAAACAGATTAGATTTCACATGTATCAACAAACAGGTCACTATGATGATTTGGGTAGAAATAACGTGCTGTGGTTATGGGGGTGGGGGTGTGGAGATGTGGAGAAAGGAGATTGGTACTATATAATCAGATAATAGGAACTGCAGATGCTGGAGAATCAGAGATAAGGTGTGGAGCTGGATGAACACAGCAGGCCGAGCAGGAAAGTTTGACGTTTCAGGCCTAGACCAAGAAGCGGGGATGGAGCCAGTAAAGGTGAGTGTAGGCGGGGAGGTAGGGAGGGGGCGGGATGAGGTTAGTAGCTCGAGGTGGGAGGAGGGGATAGATGAGAGGAAGAACAGGGCTGGTTTTGGGGTGCAGTTGGGGGAGAGGAGATTTAGAAGCTTGTGAAATCCACATTGATACCATTGGGCTGCAGGGTTCCCAGGCTGAATGAGTTGCTGTTCCTGCAACCTTCGGGTGGCATCATTGTGGCACTGCAGGAGGCCCAGGATGGACAGGTTGTCTGAGGAATGGGAGGGGGAGTTGAAATGGTTCGTGACTGGGAGGTGCAATTGTTTGTTGTGAACAGAGTGCAGGTGTTCTGCAAAGCTGTCTCCAAGCCTTCGTTTGGTTTCCCCGATTGTAGAGGAGGCCACAACGGGTACAGCGGATGCAGTATACCACATTGGCAGATCAAGCCGATGTTCACCTGCACATGTGGAAAGTCTTCTTGGGGCCTGGGGGTGAGGGAGGAGGGAGGAGCACTTCCTGTGGTTGCAGGGAAAAGTGCTGGTGTGGAGGGGAGTGTGGAGCAGACAAGGGAGTCACGGAGAGAGTGGTCCCTCTGGAAAGCAGACTTGGGGGAGGGGGGGGGAGAAGGGAAAAATGTCTTTGGTGGTGGGGTTGGATCTGGAGGTTGGTGGGGTGGTATGTGAGGACGAGGGAACCTCATCCTGCCCCCTTGACCTACACTCACCTTTTACTGGCTCCATCCCCACCTCTTCGACTTGTCTGTCTCCTCTCCTCTATCCGCCTCCCCCCTCTCCATTTGTTTCAGAACCCTCTTCCCCTGCCCCATTCCTGATGAAGGGTCTAGGCCCAAAACATCAAGCTTTCCTGCTCCTATGATGCTGCTCGGCCTGCTGTGTTCATCCAGCTCCACACCTTGTAATCTCGGTACTAGATAATTGCATGTTTGAAGGGTCAGTACAGCCACAATGAGCCAAATGATCATCTCTTGTCCTGTAACAATTCTGTGCTTGTGCGAAAACATGCAAGTTTATTTTGAAAAGCAAACATTTCTTATTTTAGGAGATAAGAAATAAGAACAGGAGCAGTCATTAGGTTCCATAAACCTTCTCCACTATTCAATAGAATTATGCCTAATCTGACATTCCTCACATCCACTCCTGCATTTTACCCATAATGCTTAGATGATCCTCCTCCTGATCAAGAATCTATTTTAGCTTTAAATAGACACGAGAACTCTGTCCTCACAGCTCTGTGGCAAGGAGTTCAAGATCTTCAACCCTCTGAAAGAAATTCCTCCTCATGGTTTTAAATTAGTACCCCTTTATTCTGAGACTGTACCATCTGGTCCTCGCCTCGCCCATGAGGGAAACGTCTTTTCACCACTTACGATTTCCTTACTTTTCTGCTCTAAACCCTTTGAAAATTTTGGCCACCATTCCATGAGTCTTCCGGATCGCCTGCTGCTGCACCAGTGTGCTAGCTTTGTGTTTCATATACAAGTTGCTGCAGCTTCCTGCAGTTTTATTCCCTTTAAGTACTATTCTGATCTTTTGGTTCTGCCCTCCAAAATAAACATCACAATTTCCATGTTATCTACTCCATTTACCAACTTTTTCCCCATTTTCCTAACCTAGTGTCTCTCTAAACTGTATCCCTCTAACAACCTGCCTTTCACCTATTTTTCTATCCGTTCGGTTGTTTGTAGCCTGTATCAAACAAATTGCAAGTAATCTCTTAAATTGGTAAACAATAAAAGGCGTGTGCTTCTGAAAAACCTACTTTTTTTTTGGGCTTACTTAGAACTAGAAAGCCTATTTCTACAGAAATCGCTGGCTATCCACGTGCTGTAACTTTAGTAAAGTACTCATCACCGAACTGTGTGGTGGATATGATTGAATTCTTTCCCAGTCTGTCCATTTTATCAATATTTAGAACTCTGGCCGGAATGTCAGGCACTGCACAATCTAGATTTCTGTCCAGAAATTGCTCCAGCGTTTTAATTTCCTTCGAATGATCGGGGATGTTGAATTGCACAAACTGTGGAAGACCTGCTCGAATGGTCAAACTTTGAATAATGATTACCTTCTGCCAGGACTCCCCCTGTTCAAGCAGCTAGTTTATCTGTTGTTTATATGCTGCTTTACGCTGGCCTGAAGTCGTTTTTCCGATTAGTCGCGCTGATCACGATGTCGGCTGCCCTCTCCCGGAGAGATTAGCTAGTTCCTCTCGTGACGTAAAATTTTTTTAGGGAACCGACCAGGAGTTAAGGCTGAAGAGAAGGGAAAAACGATCATTCGGGTTTCGCTATTTCTACCAACAAATGCTCAGGCGCATTAAATCAGTCACGCGTACATGAGTATTCGGATCTCGTGCTTGCTGATTGGATGTGGAAAGTCAGTCCCGTGGATTTTGCTTTTTGGGCACTATTAGTTTCAAATCTGCGGAGAATGGGATGTGGGCGAGAGAAGATTTAACTCAAGTCTAATTCCCCCAAAATTTATCACACAAACAGAATTTAACTAGTTCACCGGCGTTGCCTCATTGAACTCCTAGATATAGAATCCGCATAGTGCGGAAACAGGCCCTTCGGGCCGCTGAATCCACACTGACGCTCAGAGGAGCATCCCACCCAGACGCTTTCCCTGTAACTCTGCATTTCTTATGCACACCTAAATTACACATCTCTGAACACTGAACACTGGGGCAATTTCCTGTGGGAGGAAACCGAAGCACCCGGCGGAAACCCACGCAGACTCAGGGAGAATGTGCATACTCCACACAAATATTCGTCAGAGGTTGGAATCGAACCCCGTCCGTGGCGCTGTGAGACAGCAGTATTACCACTGAGCCACCATACTGCCCTCAAAACTCATCGGACTCGCGGTTAAATCCCAAGGAATAATGTTTATTTTTGTGCATCCAGCTGGTTGGCAATAATACCGAAGTCTTGTGATCGAAAACCTGACACGCCCCTAGCGTAACAACACACAATTGTCCTTTGATGTCCTATGTGCACAAATCAGGACAAATCCAGTGTAGCCAATCCAATTTCATGAGTACAGTGATGGAAAGTGGCACGAACAGTGCTATCAAGTAGCACCTGACCACCAACAACTGCGTTGAAGCCCAGTATGGGTACAGCCAGGGCCCCACAGCTGCTGACCCCACTACAACCTTGGATCAAAAATGACAAAAGAACGAGATTTACCAGCACAACAAGCATGGGGCTGGATGAACACAGCAGGTCAAGCAGCATCATAGGAGCAGGAAAACTTGACGTTTCGGGCCTAGACCCTTCATCAGAAATGGGGGAGGGGAAGAGGGTTCTGAAATAAATAGGGAGAGAGGGGGAGGCAGATAGGAGAGGATAGGTGGAGAGGAGGCAGACAAGTCGAAGAGGCGGGGATGGAGCCAGTAAAGGTCAGTGTGGGTAGGGAGGAGATAGGTCAGTCCAGGGAGGACGGACAGGTCAAGGGGGTGGGATGATGTTAGTAGATAGGAGATGGGGGTGTGGCTTGAGGTGAGAGGAAGAACAGGTTAGGGAGGTGGAGATGAGCTGGGCTGGTTTTGGGATGCGGTTGGGGGAGGGGAGATTTTGAAGCTTGTGAAATCCTCATTGATACCATTGGGCTGCAGGGTTCCCAGGCTGAATATGATTTGCTGTTCCTGCAGCCTTCGGGTGGCATCACTGTGGCATTGCAGGAGGCCCAGGATGGACATGTCATCTGAGGAATGGGAGGGGGAGTTGAAATGGTTCGCGACTGGGAGGTGCAGTTGGTTGTTGCGAACTGAGCGCAGGTGTTCTGCAAAGCGGTCGCCAAGCCTGCGCTTGGTTTCCCCGATGTAGAGGAAGCCACAACGGGTACAGCAGATGCAGTATATACCACACTGGCAGATGTGCAGGTGAACATCTGCCTGATGTGGAAAGTCTTCTTGGGGCCTGGGAATTAGGGTGTGGGGGCAGGTGTAGCACTTCCTGCAGTTGCAGGGAAAAGTGCTGGGTGTGGTGGGGCTGGAGGGGAGTGTGGAGCGGACAAGGGAGTCGCGACCATCTCCTATCTACTAACATCATCCCGCCCCCTTGACCTGTCCGTCCTCCCTGGACTGACCTATCTCCTCCCTACCCCTCTACCTACACTGACCTTTCCTGGCTCCATCCCCGCCTCTTCGACTTGTCTGCCTCCTCTCCACCTATCCTCTCCTCTATCCATCCTCTATCGGCCTCCCACTCCCTATTTATTTCAGAACCCTCTTCCCCTCCCCCATTTCTGATGAAGGGTCTAGGCCCGAAACGTCAAGTTTTCCTGCTCCTATGATGCTGCTTGACCTGCTGTGTTCATCCAGCCCCATGCTTGTTATCTCGGATTCTCCCGCATCTGCAGTACCTTTTATCTGAGATTTACCAGCATGTTGCCTGGTATGGAAGGTTTGAGTTATAAAGGTTGGATAGGATGGGACTTTTTTCACTAGAGCATTGGAGGTGGAGAGATGACCTGGTAGTGTTTAAAATGATGAGGGGTATAGATAGAGTTAGTGGTAGTTGTCCTTTCCCTACGATGAGTGATTTCAAGAGTAGCAGGCACGTTTTTTAAGGTGAATGGGGAGACATTTTTAAAAAAGACACAAGGCAATTTTTTTACACGGTAGTTTGTGTGTGGAATGAACTTCCTGAGGACGTGGTGGATGTGGTACAATTACAAAGTTTAAATGACATTTGGCTTAGTAAATGAATAGGAAAGGTTTGGAGCAGCGTGGGCCAGGAGCAGGCGGGCGGGACTAGTTTAGTTTGGGATTCTGTTTGGCGTAGACTGGTTGGATCGAAGGGTTTGTTTCCATGCTGTATGGCTCTCTGACTTCAACTGCATTCCAGTGGTGAGGTAGGGGGTCACAGTACTTGATATCAAGGCTGCATTTGACCCAGTGTGGAAGCTCAGATCATCCAGTTATTTTTCTACCTGCAACTTGAGAGAGATTTAAGGTTACTTTTTCTACTCCTTCCCCAGTAACTATAACATTTTAGTATCTTTATATTTGCTTGGATCTAAGTTGTTCAGTTTGTTGGATAGAAATTATGAAAATCATACCTACATATTTTAAAACTTTCTATGATGGAAAAATGTTTAAATTTCATCTGTTATTTTGTAGTTTAGAGTAGAGGTATCTTGTTTTATTTGTTCCAATGCCTTTAAAGTAAGGAAGGAGTGGCATTGTGTTTTTTTAAAATAGAATCCTAGAATTCCTACAGTGTGGAAGCAGGTCATTCAGCCCATCAAGACCACACTGACCCTCCGAAGAGCATCCACCCAGACCTATTTCCCCCCCCCTCCATCCTTGTAACCCTGCATTTTCTATGGCTATTCTGCCTAGTCTGCGCATTCCTGGACACTATATGGACAATTTAGCATGATCATTCCACCTAACTTGCACGTCTTTCAACTGTGGGAAGCAACCAGAACACCTAGAGAAAACCTATGCAGATACGGGGAGAACACACAAACTCCACGCAGACTGTCGCCCGAGGTTGGAATGGAACCTGGGTCCCTGGCATTGTCAGGCAACTGTGCTAACCGCTGAACCTCTGTGCTGCTGGAATAATTAGAAAGGCTATACTAATACTTGAACGTGGGTTTGAACCCACAACAATTGGTGGAATTTAAATCCCAAGATCTTGAAGTATCTTGATCATGTGAATGTGGAAAGGATGTTTGCTTTTGTTGGAGAATCTAAACTAGTGGTCACTGTTTAAAACTAAGGATGTGCCCATTTAAGAGATTAGAATTTTTGAGGGTTGAGTGTCTTTGGAGCTTTCTTCCTCAAAGTAGGTTTGTGATAAGGGAGTGAAAGATTATTGGTGTATGCAGATACTTGGAGTGAACAGACCTGCCATGACCTTATTGAATGATGGAACAGGCTTAACATACCAAGTGGCCATTGTCTGCCCTTAATTCATGATCATTGCCATGGTCACCAGATTTAATCATTACAAACATCACTTGCTTTAAAAATTGAGTTTATTAATGTACTCTTTAGATATGAAAATTGTGCCATCGTATATAAAAGTTGGGAAGTTATGTTACAGCTGTATAAAACTTTAGTTAGACCACATTTGGAATATTCTGTTCAATTTTGTTTGCCACACTACCCGGAGGATGTGGTTGCTTTGGAGAGGATGCAGAAAAGATTGACCAGGATGTTGCCTGGTCTAGAGGGCTTTCGTTATGAGGAGAGGTTGGATAAACCCATTGTTCACACTGGAAAGACAGAGGCTGAGGGGTGACCTGATAAAAGATTACAAAATTGAGATGCGTTGATAGGGTGGATAGTCACAGGCTGTTTTCCAGGGTGGAAAGGCCAACTACAAGAGGGCACAGGTTCAAGGTGAGGGGCAAAGTGCAGGGAAGATTTTTCACAGGGTTGTGGGTGCCTGGATTGTACTGCCAGTGAAGTTGGTGGAAGCAGGCATGCTAGCAACGTTTAAGGCGTATCGTTATTTACATATGAACAGGAGACAAACAGTTAAAAACTGCATGGGCAAAAAGTAGCTGGTCTAAATAAGGATTCAGAATTGGCGCAGGCTTGGGGGGTGCTGAAGGGTCTTTTACTGTTGTATTGTCACCTGATGTGGCTTAAATTACTTGAAATGCAAACCTTTGACTCTGAAATGGCTTGGCAAGCCACTCAGTTCAAAGGTATGTAGGGATGGATAACAAATATTTGCCTTGCCAATGATTACCATGTCCCACAAAAGATGAAAATATAAAACTACAAAATGCTTCGGTGGTTATATAGGAAATAGATCCATTTGTAGAATTAAAAACATCAGATTTTCTGTTTTAGCTATTATCCAATTCTTTTGTTTTAATGGTATATATGAAAATGCTTTGACATGCAAGTACTCTTGTTTCTGAACAGAACATGGTGATTTTTGACTAATTTGCAGATTAATTGAATTTAGAGCACTTTTTGGCAATTATACAAAGACTGATTTGAGGGAAGGTAATTCATCCAAACCCTGTAAAGTTGGCATCTCACAGTCGATGCCCATGAGAGTGGTTTAGTCTTTACCAGATTAATTGACTGAGACAAATTTGAATTAAATTTAGGGTAAAAAAGGAGACCAGTAAATTTGAAATTCAGAATTTTCTTGCAAGTTTTGCTTCGCCTTTTTAAAAAATGGTGTTTATGTCTAACAAAAACTGATGCAGCAGGGTGCTACATTCGTCTCTGGCTGGGTCTGAATCAAGCATAAAACAGTTGGAGGAAAATGTGGATTTTTAACTAAATGCGTTTATGCTAAATAAACTGAATTTGGACACTTTCAACCAAATGTGAAACCACACACAAAGCTGCAAATGAATAGGCCAGTCAAGTAGAATGATTTAGAATGCACTGTTCACAGTGTGCATCTTCTGATTGTTGGTACCGACTGTAAAAAGATTAATTTCCTATGCTCAACGTCTTGGATTAGATCTCTGGCTTGCAAGGAACGGTTTCTTCTCAACTTTTCTAAATTCTCTGCAACTGCTGAATTGGCTTAAGTTCCTTATTAACACTGTTTCAGTGCCCAGTATTTTGTTGAGGATCTTTTGGACAAGCGCTAGACAAAGAATAAACAATCTTATTTGAATTCTATAGATATTTCATTATGCTGGTATGAGATTTTGGCGACTTTAAAATACTGGGCAGCTAGTATATTTTTTTTTTTTGGAACAATAATATCAAAAAGTTAAATAATATCCAATTTAGTGCAACTAAATACATCTTGCAGGATTTCTTCTTATTTGCTGTCATTTGCAGCTCTAATCTACATGATGTATATTTGTGATTGGTTAACCCTAAACAATTTTGGAATTTGGATGAAGAAACAATTTAAAATGTGAGGAAAATTTGACACTTGAGTTTGCTTTGGACCAGATGCGTATCAAGTTAACAACTATCTTGTAATCTTCATTCGTATTCTAATATTCCATGATCTTGTGACCGGAATGTTCATGTATTCCGGCGCACTTCATAGGAACATATCTAGAATGTTTTATGTGCTTTAGATCCTTTGCTTGTCACCCAAATCAGGGTCTATGCTCTCCTGGAAATCATCAAGTTAATGGATAAAACAACTAGGTGTGGTTACTAAAGAATCATTTGTTAATGTTTTATGTACATTTAACTGCAGGTTAAAATATTTCTGCCGTGAACAGGCTGCTGTCTAGACAGTTTCAACTGTAACAACCAGTTTGTTATTTCTTGTGTGTTTTACTGTTTAAATTTGTTGCGTAGCCTTGTGTTACCGTTTCCAGCCTTTCTCTGTATACTGGGGAAAGCCCAAACCGTTGTAACAAAGTCAGTATGAATGGCAATGGCAATTCTGTATCATTAGAATTATAGAATTTTACAGTACAGAAGAAGGCCATTTGACCCATCGTGTCTATACCAGCTCCTGAAAGAGCTAGCCCCATTCTCCAGCTCTCTGTGTAGCCCTCTAAATTAATCACTTTCAATTTATATCCAGCTGTCTTTTGAAACTTTGAATGGAGTCAACCTCCTCCACTCTGTCAGGCAGTGCACTCCAAATCCTAACAACTGTGTAAAGAATTTTCTGCTCCTCTCTGTCCTAGCTCTCTTGCTGGCAGTTTTGAAATTGTGACCTGCTAGTAACTGACATACCTACCAGTGGGAACAGATTATTCTTCCTTTTACCCTGTCAAAATTGTTCATAATTTTGAACACTTCAGTAAGATCACCTCTTAATCTTCTCTGCTCAAAGGAAAATAAGCCCAATTTCCCGAAATGTTCTTTTACCTAAAATCCCCCTGTCTTGGTATCATTCTAGTAAATCTCCTTTTGCATTCTCCTTAAGAAAGGTATCTAGAATTGAACACAATACTCCAAATTTGGTTGACCAATGATTTGTAGAGGTGTAGCAGCATTTTTTTTAATACTCTAGGTCTGTGTTTATAAACCCAAGATCCTGTAAGCCGTATTAACTGCTTTGACTTATCTGGCCGCTTTCAGAAAATTATGCACATAAACCCAGAGGTCTCTGTGCTCCTGGACTCCCTCAAAGCTGTGCCATTTGAGCTTATACGGTTTCTTTGTGTTTCTGCTACCAAAATGAATTACCTTGCATTTCTCTGCATTGAAATTCATCTGGTGAACTTGAATAGAATGGAGTCCTATAGTGTGGAAACAGGCCATTTGGCCCAATAAATCCACACAGACTCTCTAAGGAGGATCCCACCCAGACCCCAAAACCCCATATTCCTGTAACTCTGCATTTCCCATGGCTAATCCACCTAACTTTCACATCACTGGGCACTATGGGCAATTTAGCATGGCCAGTCCAACTAACCTGCACATCCTTTGACTGCTGGAGGAAACCAGAGCACCTGGAAGAAACCCAAGCAGATAGGGGGAGAATGTGCAAACTCCACATGGAATTGCCCAAGGGTGGAATCGCACGCGGGTCCCTGGCACTGAGGTAGCAGTGCTAACCACCGAGCCTCCGTGCCGCCCCAAATTGTCAGTGACTCCCTGAAGTCATTCAGCATCATCCTCACAATTCATTTTTCTCCCTAGCTGCTTACCATCTGCAAATTTCAAGATTTAGCTCTTGATACCCACCTATAAATGGTTTTATATAAATCAAAAAGGCAGGGGTCCCAGCACTGCTGGGGAATGCCACTTTCAATTTGTCTCCAATCTGAGAAATGCCCAACTATGCATGTCCTCTATTTCCTATTTTTTAGCCAACTTCTAATCCACGCTGCCAAGGGCCCATCAATCCCAAACATTTCTAATTTGCTAACCAACCTGCCATGTGGCACTATATCAAATGTTTTCTGGAAGTCCAAATATACGACATCTACAGTGCTACCTCATCCAATGTCTGTGTCACGTTGTCAAAGATCCCAGTTTGTCAAGCGTGCCCTGCCCTTGATAAAGCTGTTGGCTATTTAGTATTAAGTTACTTTTCTCTCGGTGCTTTTTTTTAAATCTTATTGTGTGCTATGGCCTCCATCAGTTTTCCTGCTGTAGTCATCAAGCTGACATATCTGTAGCTTCCTGGGTTATCCTTTATCCCGTTCTTAAACAACTGTCACACTTACAATCCTCCAGCCCTCCAGGTCTAATCCTGTGTTCAGACGAGCCTGGAAAATTTTTGTTAACAGTTCCACAATACTTACTTCTGTAAGTAAATCTATGAAAAATCTAATATAGTCTGTTTGGTCAGTAACTTCGGCTGACTTCTTGATGAAACTTGGATTTTGCCATTAAAAATACTTTACTAGTATTTGATTTCCTTTTGTCAGTTTGACACTTGTGTTTGAGCTTGAGCTGAATTCTGTAAATTAAACTGACAACTGATATAACTGCTTAGTGTAATTTTTTCCTCTAACTTACATTTGAACTGTTGAAGTTTGAAAAAAGATCCATTGGACAGTGGCAGCACATTGTAGTGTTTTGGGAATACAGCCTATATCAATCTGCCTGTTAAGAGAAACACTAGGTTTGGGCATTTTAATTATAGTAAACAGTGTAGGGCTATCAGTGAGCTTGTAATTACTCCTCCGGTAAGATGTTTGAATTCATTAGTTGCAAAATTGACTATTATCCTCTGTTTGTCGTGGAGGTAAAATAATTTTGAATTCCAAAATTTAAATCTCACTTACATGCTGTTACTGAAGAGATGATTTTTGCTATTCTCCTGCCCTTTATTTTCAAAAACACTAAATATCAATTATCTCCTAATTTGACAATTCAAACTCATGACGAGTGGTGATGGCTCATAGTTTTGTCTACATTCCCAAATTCTAATCTTATTTTAAAGATTATAAACCAAAAATTTGCATTTGAGTCTAATCCTAGGAATTTTAATTCCTTCATTGGAGGCAGATAGGAATAAACGTAAAATTGGAAAGAGTATTTAGTAGTCGACTTCTCATGCTGCTTACATTAAAAGTAAGAAATTAATTTAGGTGACCCTTTGAAATGATATTAGGGATTTAAGTGCTGTTAGAGAACTGAGTTCTTGGTTGAACTGATCACTTATTAAATCACAATAAGTTTCGCAAGTGTAGAGATGAACTGATTCTTGACCATTCGTTACCAGCATTCCTTTGCGGAAACATACATCACATCTCTGTTTGATGCAGGTCCTTATGACATTTTGTTGGAGTTGAAACTTAATTCTTTACCAACATTTGAACATTCCATGAATTTTTTAAAAATAAGTTATGCAATCATTCTATCCACACACGATATTGATCTCTCTGCCTGCTATCAGGTTAGTTTATAACGCAAGGCCACTTGTAGTAACCAACCAGTGATGATTGGAGTATAAACTACTGTCAGATGTGTGAATACGTTCCAGAATGAATACGCCAGCTGCTCTGTTCCAACATGCTTGTGTATATAAACTACAAGAATGTGTTTCTCTTTAGATTGTGTTGGCAGATTTTTTTTGTTTTGTGAGTCCTTTGCAAGTTGAAATTTGAGTTCTGCAGTCCAGTCCATTGATTATTACTGACCGGGGATTGCAAGCAACGTAACAAAAGTTGAAAATTACATCATTTTCTTCCATTTCTGAATATGATAAAAAAAAAATTGCCAGAAGTACAAACCCCTCTGTGGATATCATAACATTTGTTTCTCAGCATCTTACCAAAGTTGGAATTTTAACTCAATACTTCACTGGTGCACATTAACTTAGAGAGGGGTTTGTCAAACTTAATGCAGCAGTGAATTGTCTGTTAATACACTCAAAATAAGTTTCACTGAAAATCAGTAAAGATAGAATATCTGGACTCCAGTCAGTTGGGTTTTTTGCTGTTTTCAGTAATATTCAGAAATTAGCTACAGTTTCTGAAAATCTGTTATGTGGAAATCCACTAGTTGGTAGTGAATTTTACACTTTTTCACAGGATGCATTACTGAGATCTTCCAGACTGCAATAAACAGAATCTTTGAAATGATCAAACTTCAACATTCACACAATTAGTTTTATTATAAAAAGCCTTGTCAGATCACTCATTGTTGATGTTTTGATTCTTTTGCTATACTAACAATTACTGCTAAACACTATCTGGCATTGTAAAGCTATTTTTTTGTTTGGGGAATGTCAAATTTCTCCATAATAAACTTTATCACTTGATTAAGTCAGAAGTAAAAATAATCATTATTTTCCAATCTGTGTCAGTTTTCAGGATACATCAGCATTAGTGTTGCGTCTGTTAGCTCTGTTATGCCAGCAGATGGTTAGTTAAATTAGCTGGATGACTGGTTTGTGATGCTAACAATATGGGTTCAATTCTCATGCTGGTTGAGGCAAATATGAAGGACTGTCCTTCTCAACCTATCCTGTTGCTTGAGGAATGGTGACCTTGTGATTAAACTACCACCAGTTCTCTCTCTGAGCAAGCAGCCCTATTGTCTGGTAAGAGTGTGGTAACTTTACACTGCCTGCTAGTTCTTGTATGAGATTCGTTCTCCTCTTTTCCTTGACTTTATTGTTCTGGAGGTTTTGTTGGTAAATCAATGTACGGTCGGAAATGATTGATTCTAATATATTTTTTGATCGGGACTGGGATCAGAACTGGACAGTTGTCTCCCTGGTCAGCAAGTTGTTTCAGGTGGAATGTTGAAGTGTCTTAGTCTTTCAGCAGTATGTCTGTAGGGTACACACTGTCGTAGGCACAAGATAAGTCTTCCAAGGGTCTTTCTGGAAATTGGCTTTGCAAAAACTTGTCTGTTTTGGGATGTAGTCTTTATAGCAGAAGGCATTTCAAGACCTTCTGTTATTGTGAGTAGGGTGATGGGGTAATGGTTGGTGGGTCAGCCCAGTGGCTTTCCAGCTTAGCAAGGGCTTTTACAAAGTACGTTTGATTAGTTCTTATGCCGTGGACATTGGCAAACAACTCTGCTAGCTGTTTGCTGATGTTTTCAGGAACCTGGTTGCCATTAGTGTGCGCTGTCCACTTCTTGGAAGTAAGGAATTGAAGTCTGTTTATGTGCAGCAAGCTTTGGAGACTACATTAAGGTTGTTTTTTAATAATCTCCCCTGGGCACAGACTAGACCATATTCATGAAAGTTATCTGTAGACTTGCAAGGATGTGAGAAAAATTTCCTCTTGTTTAAAATTACGTCTCATTGATATAGCATATTCTTCAAGGGTTTCTTTTATCATGTAATTTTAAGAGTAAAATTAATATTACAGTGAAAATGGGGGTCTGGTAGCAACTATCAGTTGAAAATGACAAAACCATACAAACTTTGAAACTGATCTCCTTTCTATTTCCTTTTACCACCCTCCCAAAAAGAAAACAAATCAAGCTTTTAAAGTTGTGATCTATATTTGGCAAATTTATAGAATACCACACCCACAGTTGCACAGCCTAGCAGACTTGCAGGAAGTGGCCAGGATGAATGAAAATTCTTGTGCTGAATGCTCTAAGATTGCTTTTGGCTTTTCTACAGTGCAAAATCTGATATTGCAATTGACAATGTAGTTCATTGATTCCTTATATTTCTCTCGTACTTTTGCTTTTCACTTCAATAAGTATATTTTGCATTATGGTGCTATTTAATTGTTCAAACTTTCAAAAATGCTGCATGTTTGAAGTAAATTGATCTCTTTGAATAGAGAAAGAAATATTTTTTCTGCATCTGGCTCATGATATAAGTGGAGTCTGATTTACTGGGTTCTGGATAACTTGTCTGCATCAGTGTTGTCATATAGCAAGTAGGCGATACCACATGTGATTGTTTACATCATTAGCACATTAAGCTCTTGGAGCTCTGCCAGCTCACTTCCATAGCTAAAGGTTCTTTTTTGTTTTACTTCTTTATATCATACGTGTTGGCACCAAAGTTTGAGAGACAGCTTCTAGAGGAATAGGTTAGATTTGAACAAACAATTGATGTAATTATGATAGTCAAGTGTCTGTTGCATCCACCCCCCCCCCCTCTCCATTCTCTGAAGTCTAGATATTCTTTCCAAGCAGACTTATGATATGCGTTTTGTTTCAGGGAAGTAGACAACTGAAAGGCGAGGGTGAAATTACATCTCGTTGCAGCAGTTTTTTTTTTTCAAAAGTTGTTTAGTTGCCAAGCTTCAGCAGTTTCAACTACTTTGTTGAGTTCTGTCATGACCAATTCAGCTATCCTTGATTTTTTTTCTAACGTTGCTTTTGAACCTCCCTTAGTGCAACGTAGTAGGGACCATTTTGTCCAGGCAATGCCAGCCTAGCAGCATAAGCTTAATTTCTTCTATGCAATATCTTTTTGCTACACAGTACAAATTACTACATTGGTGCCGCCTAGGTTAGCACTTGCCCTTTTTTTTAGAAAAAAGCTGAAAACACTGGATTATTATTTTGAGTATTCATTATAGTCTGCAAGCAGGTATGACTGCGCATTAACTCATGCAATGCCTGGTTTGTGCTGAAATGGAGCAAATTTCTTGGATGTGGCACCATGTCTAACCAAACATTTTTTTGAAAGTGGTTGGCTGGGTTTGCTTTTATATCAGTGAGTGCCGTTCACTTCAAAAGTTGTCTGTTGGATGTCTTACAAGGTGGAGTAGGAGTTTCCTAATGTAGATTGAGTCTATTTCTGAAGCTTGATTCCACCTCCATGAGGAAAGTACATGAGTTGCTGCACTTCAGAAAGCAGTGATTAATACCTTGCATATTTTGCAGTCTGACCTGTAGACTGATGTGGCTACAATTAGTGTGATGCATTCGGAAAGTACATGTGAACTTGTGAGATGCCTTACATTGGCAAACCTCCAAAATCATTAAACTGTTGCCAATATTTCAAAATATTTGTGGGGTCGGTGCTGTCTAACTGCCTGAATGTCACTCTAGGCCTACTTAATGCTTGGCACATGGTTGCCTTTTTGATTTTAACTGTGCTTGGAGAGAAAATCTGGGGACTCTAGGTGCAACACGTTCCTGTGCCTTAATCATTTAAATTATTGATTCCCATTTTTCTCTTTTTTTTTTCACACCAGCATACCCCCACCTCTATTTCCATGGCTGGATACTGTCATCTAAGCTTACTTGCAAAGGTCAACTGGAAAGGACTACATTCCTTCAAAAAGAAGTGAAGATGTATCATAGGAAGAATGAATTTTTTTCAAAATCAAAAAATGAAGAATCCATAAAATGTAACCATCCTAAAAAACATATGTCAGGTTTATTTGAAGGAAGTTAGTTTCTTGATGGGTGTTTTCTGGTTGAAAGCATCAGCAGTTTTTCCTAGCTAAATTACAAATCCAATAAATGTTCTTGCTCCAACTCTGACCCCCTGTCCCATTTAGGAATGACATCAACACTAGCAGTTTGTCGCTTTGCTACGAACGCATTTGGTTGCAAAGCTGTCCCAAACACCACTTTATGGACTGTAGGAAATCAGTAGTAAAAGTGGAGCGTGTGAGAATTGCAGAAATTTTTCAAAATAAATCAAGAGTAACTTGCAGTATCAGTACAGCAACACCAAGTTAATCTGTTGCATCAACCCAAGACACTTCCTGTTATCAAGAAGCCAGTTAAGACTTTTGATCCAACAGATGTATTAATTCAAAATGCTTTTCTGGTGACAGCATGATCAGGAGGTAGAGATAAGCACTTTAACTCTTGATAATTGAATTAGACATTTTTATTCTAAACATAACATTATGATTCCAGTGAACATTCATTGCATTACCGTAACAAAACTAATTGATTTTTATCTTTGAAAGAAATTTGATCACTGGAGTAATGGGGCTAGAGATCCTAGAAAATTACAGAAATAACAAATGTTTCTAGTTTGTCTTGGTCTAAAAGATGTGGAGGTGCTGGTGTGGCCTGTGGTGGGCAAAGTCAGAAGTCACACAACACCAGGTTGTAGTCCTGTGACTTCACCTGACGAAGGAGCAGTGCTCTTAAAGCTTGTGATTTCAAATAAACATGTTGGACTATGACCTGGTGTCGTGTGACTTCTTGACTTTGGCCTAAAAGAGTTCAAGAAAGCTAAATCAAAGGCTTTCATTTACGTATGTTAAATTTTATTGTTTCTCTTGGTTTCACCTTTTATTTAGAAAAGAATCAGGGATAGAAATAGTTAAATTCCATACTAGCTCAACACTATATGGCTGGTATTAATGCATCATTTTTGTGGAACTAGATTGGAGTTTGTATATAGAGAATCCATTTCTGATGAAGGATCTAGGCCCGAAACGTCAAGCTTTCCTGCTTTTATGATGCTGCTTGGCCTGCTGTGTTCATCCAGCCCCACACCTTGTTATCTCGGATTCTCCAGCATCTGCAGTTCCTATTATCTCTGGAGTTTGTATAAGTTGTTTCTGACTTGGATAATTACGTTTTTTTGTTTAATTTGTTCAAAATTTCTGTGCTTCCTTGCACCACAAAAACATAGTTAAAGTATTTTTAAGTGGAGCAAATTACCTGTTTTTGTTGAACTTGTACATATATTCAAAGTACCTTTCAACAATTTGTCTTTGTGTAATGGTTCAATTTAGAAATAATAGGACTGTAGAGTTGAAAACAGGATTGAGCTTGTCAGTATTAGCAGGTATACAGGAAAAAAACATGCTGAGCCAGTACCCAATTATAATAGGTGTGTCCAACAGTTCTAAGCAAATAAGTGTAAATGTTCCAGATATTTTAGTTGTGAGCTGAAATACGCTCCAATTACGACTTTTTAAAAATCAACCTACATGTAATTTTCAAGTTCTAAGATTTTTCTGGCCACCATGCCTTTCTTTTAAGCAAATATATCACTGGCTAATCTGTACTCATTATGTAGTTTGAGCTCCTGCCTGGATGAGTGCAGCTGCAATGATACTCGAAGCTTGGCACCAACCAGGACAAAGCAGCCCACTTGGCACCACATCCACTCTTTCCATCACCAATGCTCAGCAGCAGTGTGTACTATCTACAAAATGTACTGCAGAAATTCGTCAAAGATCCTTCACATCTTCCAAAGCCATGACCCATCTAGAAGGATGAGGGTAGCAGATACCTGTCAACACTGCCTGCAAGTTCCCCTCCAAGTCATTCACCATTCTGACTTGGAAATATATCGCCATCCCTTCACTGTGGGTGGCACGGTGGCTCAGTGGTTAGCACTGCAGCCTCACAGCGCCAGGGACCCGGGTTCGATTCCGCTTCTTGGCGACTGTCTGTGTGGAGTTTGCACATTCTCTCCGTGTCTGTGTGGGTTTCCTCCGGGTGCTCCAGTTTCCTCCCACAGTCCAAAGATGTGCAGGCAAGGTGGATTGATCATGCTAAATTGCCGGTAGTGTTCAGGGATGTGTAGATTAGGTGGGTTATAGGGGGATGGTCTGGGTGGGTTGCACTAGGTTCGGTATGGACTTGTTGGGCTGAAGGGCCTGTTTCCACACTGTAGGGATTCTGTGATTCACTGTCACTGGATACAATTCCTATGTAGTTTTTATCCCTAATGATACTGAAGGTCTACCTACAGCACATTGACTCCAGTAGTTCAAGAACGCAGCTCGCCAACACCTTCGAGATCGCCGAGGGACCAAAAATAAAAATGCTGGTCAGCCAGCGATACCTATGTTCCACAAGAGAATTCTTGAAAGAAATCAGACAGCAGACTTAGTAGTCTTACCAGGTTGTACGATTTATTGTGAAGGTGGTTTTCAAAATTGTGTGGAATATTGTTACCAAAATGAGTTCAATTAATACCCTGACTGGCCATCTAGTATGAAACCCTTTAACTAATCTAATGTCCAATTCTCTACTTGTTGTATTAATACCGTTATATTTCATATGTTTTTTTAATTGGAAGCAGTTGTTAATATGTAACTTGCTTACCAACTTCTCACCAGCTTGTGCTCACTTCGAGTGTATTTCATGAGTGTATAATCACTTCTAAACAAAGTTAGGGCTGGAATTTGACTTTCATCATTTTGAAGTAATTAGCGTTCCATCATTGCCACTTAACCTCTTCAGTTGATTGAATTGAATCATTTATTGTCTCATGTTTTCAATATAAAATACAGTGAAAAGTGTGCACCGTCATCTTACGTAAGTGCCATTCTCTTTAACATAAAATAAAAAATAAACAACAATAGTTTAGGGAGTCCAACCTTTTCCTCCTCAGCCGCTTTGGTCCTGCTTTGGGCTTTGCAGTCCAGGCCATGCCACTGTCAGGGTCCCGTTTTGAGCTTTGCAGCCCACTCAATGGCAGTAAAACTTGGTTGTTGTATTTAACACAGCATTTCTAAGACCTTTTTCTGAATATAGCATCACTACATTGTTTACCTTTTTCAATGCTGTTACTGAAGCTGCAACTGTTAATAGCAACATCAAGATAAATGGAGCTTCATGTCACTTTTACTAAAAGCATTCTGCTGATGCATTCACATTTACAGAAAAGTGTTCAAATTAATCAAAACTCTTACAAGTTTCTTCGCAACTGTATTTACTTTTTCATTCACTGTCACTGGATTAAAATAAATCCCCAACGAAAGGCAGTTCACTATTACCTTCTCACTGGCAACTGGGGTTGGAAAGGAAATGTTAGTCTTATTATTAAAATGCAGGTCCCATGACCAAATACTTTTTTTAAAAAAAGGGATGTGATGTGAAATCATGCTAAGTAGGTAGTGACCTATACAAGGAATGCAATTTTGGAAATCACATGTGCGTTGTCTATAATTTTAGACTAAATGGGCCGGAAGCTGTAGAGAGCATTCCAGATTTTAGGAATTCTGCACCTGACAAAGATTGACGTTAATGAACATAGATTGCAAACTATTCAGTCTTTTGCTCTGTCGCAGACAGATTGTCATCATTCCATACGGCATCTGCAGCGTTCTAAGGAATACACGCCCAGTTTTTCTCATAAATCCTTCTAGAAGATACTTTTGGGCATACAGTGAAATATATCAACCTATCAAACAATAACATGACTTTTACAGCTTTATAAGTCAGTCCTCTTTCCTGAAATATTGAACATACTGCCCAGAAAACTTTCTTCTTGTAGCGTTGCTTTGGAAGCTATGTAAAAATCAAGATTTTAGAATTAATAGGTAAGTTTGTTCCAGTGACTTTATAGAATGTTAGAACGTAGAACAATACAGCACAGAAACGTGCCTTATGTTGTGCCAAACATGCCACCAAATTTAACTAATCCCTTCTGCCTGCCCTTGGTCCATCTCCCTCCTTTTCTTGTATATTCAAATGAAGCACAATACCCCAGTTAAATGGAGATGGACTGGTCATGTTTAAAAATATCAATGAAATATTCTATAATTTCGACTGCACTGATGTGCTGGTTACCAAAACTGAGAAGAGGTAGAATTAGCATTAGATGATATTGTCTGTCTGGTATACTCAAGTACAGGAATACCGCTAAGCGCTCATGATCTTAGGGGCAAGTTACTGGTATGGATAGAGGATTGGCTGACTGGCAGAAGGCAGCGAGTGGAGATAAACCAGTCTTTCGGACTGGCAGCTGGTGCCTAGTGAAGCTCTGCAGGTGTCCATGTTGTGACCACAGCTGTTCATGTAATACACTAATGATCTGGATGAGAAACTGAGGGCATTGTTGCTAAGTTTGCAGATGACACTAAGGTGGAAGGACAGGTCATGCTCAGAAGTGGGGAGGCTGCACAATGACTTGAACGGGCTAGGAGAGTGGGGAAAAAAAAAATGGCTGGTGGAGTACAATGTAAACAAGTTGAGTTTATGCACTTTGGTAGGAAGAGTAGAAGCATAGACTATTTTCAAATGGGAAAGCTTCAGAAACCTGAAGCACAAAGGGACCCGGGAGTCCTGCTTCAGGACTCGAAGTTAACATGCAAGTTCAGTTGGCAGTTAAGAAGGCAAATGCAATGTTAGTATTAATTTCAAGAGGGCTAGAGTACATGAGCAGAGATGTACTGCTGAGGCTGCATAAGGCTCTAGTCAGATCGCATTTGGAATATTGTGAGCCATTTTGAGCACTGTATCTAAGGATGGTTGTGCTGGTATTGGAAGAATTCCGTGGAAGTTCATAAGAATGATCCCAGGGATGAAATGTTTGTCACATAAGAAACAGTTAAGGACTGTGGGTCTCTACTAGATTTTAGATTATGATGTGGAAGTGCCAGTGTTGGACTGGGGTGGACAAAGTCAAAAATCACATGTCACCAGATTATAGTCCAACAGGTTTATTTGAAGTCACAAGCTTTTAGAATCTCTCTGCTTCAGGTGTCAGCGAGAGAAGTGGCATCAGACGCAGAATTTACAAGTAAAAGATCAAAGGGTCATAGCGCTGATGTGAATGTATTGAACAAACTTCAGTTGGCTGTTAAATCTTTAATCAGTTAGAAAGGATTAATATCTGATTTTAAACTGACAAATACAGAGACGCCTGGATAGAGTGGATGTGGAGAAAATGCTTCAATTAGTAGGAAAGACTAGGACCTGGGGACCCAGCCTCAGTAAGGGACGACTGTTTAAAAAATATTTGGATAGTTACATGGATGGGAAGGGTTTAGATCAAATTTATGGATCAAATGCAGGCACTTGGAACTGAGTGGGCACGTGGGTCATCATGGACCAGTTTGGGCCTAAGGGCTTGTATTCTTTGACATTATGATTCTATAACTGAGGAGGAATTTCTTCAGCCAGAGTGTGGTTAATCCGTGGAACTCACTGCTGTAGTGAACTACGGAGGCTAGGTCATTGAGTGTATTTAGGACAGATAGGTTCTTTAGTAAAGCGATCAAGGTTTATGGAGAAAAGGCAGGAGAATGTAGAGGTTTATAAAATCGCGAGGGTCATAGATGAGATGAATAGCTAAAGTCTTCCGTGTTGCGCAAAGCGGTCCCTAAGCCTCCACTTGGTTTCCCCGATTGTAGAGGAGGCCACAATGGGTACAGCGGATACAGTACACCACATTAGCAGATGTGCAGGTGAACATCTGCTTGATGTGGAAAGTCGTCTTGGGGCCTGGGATGGGGGTGAAGGGGGAGGTGTAGGGGCAGGTGTACCACTTCCTGCGGTTGCAGGGAAAAGTGCTGGGTGTGGTGGGGCTGGAGATGAGTGTGGAGTGGACAAAGGAGTCACGGAGAGAGTGGTCCCTCCGGAAGGCAGATAAGGGTGGGGAGAGAAAAATGTCTTTGGTGGTGGGGTGGGATTGCAGATGGCAGAAGTGTCGGAGGATGATGCGTTGGATCCGGAGGTTGGTGGGGTGGTACGTGAGGACGAGGGGGATTCTGTTTTGGTTGTTATTGCGGGGATGGGGTGTGAGGGATGAGTTGCGGGAAATGCAGGAGACACGGTCAAGAGTGTTCTCGACCACTGAGGTGGGGGAGGTTGCAGTCCTTGAAAAACGAGGACATCTGAGATATACGGGAGTGGAATGCCTCATCCTGGGAGCACATGCAGTGGAGGCGAAGGAATTGGGAATAGGGGATGGCATTTTTGCAGGAAGGTGGGTGGGAGGAGTAGTATTCTAGGTAGCTGTGGGAGTTGGTGGGCTTGAAGTTGATATCGGTTTCCTGGTGGTTGCTGGAGATGGCGACAGAGAGGTCTAGGAAGGAGAGAGAGGTATTAGAGATGGTCCAGGTGAACTTAAGGTTAGGGTGGAAGGTGGTGAAGTGGATGAGCTGTTCGAGCTCCTTGTGGGAGCGCAAGGCAGCGCTGATACAGTCATCAATGTAACGGAGGAAGAGGTGGGGTTTAGGGCCAGTTAGGTACAGAAAAGGAATTGTTCCACGTAACCTGCAAAGAGGCAGGCGTTGCTTGGGCCCATGTGGGTACTCATGGCCACCCCTTTTGTCAGTAGGAAGTGGGAGGAATTGAAAGAGAAGTTGTTGAGGTTGAGGATGAGTTCGGCCAAGCGGATGAGGGTGTCAGTAGAGGGGGACTGGTCGGGCCTGCGGGACAGGAAGAAGCGGAGGGCCTTTAGGCCATCTGTATGGTGAATATGGTGAATGCAGGTGTATAGGGACAGGACTTCCATGGTAAAGATGAGGTGTTGGGGACCGGGGAATTGGAAGTTCTGGAGGAGGTGGAGGGCGTGAGTGGTGTCACGGACGTAGGTAGGGAGTTTTTGGACCAAGGGGGAAAAAATTGAGTCGCGATAAGTTCAGTGGGGCAGGAGCAGGCGGAGACAACGGGTCGACCAGGGCAGTCAGGTTTGTGGATTTTGGGAAGGAGATAGAAGCGGGCGGTTTGGGGTTGGGGAACGATGAGATTGGAGGCTGTGTCTTTCGAGCTGTTGTTAGACTGATGAATGGACTCTCTAGCCTCATAATGGTGATCTTGCTAATATTGTTCTTGCTTAGCACATGCCCTGTGCAATGTAACCTGTATATATCTAATTCTTTTTAATCTGTAAATCCTTTGCTTACTATGATCTGCGTGTATCACTCGTAAACAAAGCTTTTCAGTGTATTTCAGTACACGTGACAATAAATAATCAATCAATATTGGTAAAGATGCAACTACATTTAAAATATCTAGATATAATTTTATGGTATAAATGTAAACAGATGGATAGTAAGAGATTTATTTTTGTATCTGATTATTTTAATGTTCCAGGAAACGATCAAAAAAAAAATTGCTTGAAAGTAATTCTGGAAAAATCTACTTGTAACAACTTTTGTCACTGTAGATTTGCTTATCTCTTTCCTCTCATCTCTCCCTGCCTCAACCTTTTTTTGGTTGAGTGGTATACCATTCCTTCCTGAAAGTTTTTTTTGTAGAGTTTCAGGAGAGGTGATGGTCTAGTGGTATCATTGCTGAATTGTTAATCTAAAGAACCGGGTAATGTTCTGACGGCAGGGATTTGAATCCTCCCGTGGTAGATGGTGGAATTTGAACTCAATTAAAATTTGGAATTAAGAGACTAGTGACGACCACAAATCCATTGTCAATTGTCAAGAAAAACCCGTCTGGTTCACTAATGTCCTTTTTAGGGAAGGAAACTGCCATCTTTACCTGATCCGGCCTGCATGTAACTCCAGACCCACAGAATTGTGGTTGACTCTTAACAGTCTGCTGGACAATTAGAGATTGGCAATAAATGCTGACCTAGTCAGTGAAGCCCTCATCCTGTGAATGAATGAAAAAAACATTGGTTTTTATAAACTACAAGAACCACTATGAAATGATGGAAAAGTACAATTGTTACACAGTAGGGAACCATGTATATGTGTATGACTATAAAACGTTATTTTGATTCTCGTTCAATGTGTCTGTGAGCAATTTTTATGTTGGCTTGCTTACAGAATAAGTAGTGAATTTGGTCAAGTATCATATCCATTAAGCTTGTAACTTTTCTTGACAGCATTTTCATTTTTGTTAACCAGTGAAGGCTCTAAGATGTGGAGAGGTTGGTTATTGCCAGGAGAAAGTTGTTTGCTGTGGTAGAGATAAAAATAAAAACTAACACGTGAAAATCTCACTTTGTAGATGTGAAATGTAGTTCACTTGGGCAGCCAAAATAAAAACAAGTTGGATGTGAACAATTATTTAAAATCTGAACATTTCCCCCTAAAAGCTCCTTAATCTCCATGAATGCTCTGGTATCAACGACCAGTGACTGGCCACTGATAGTTAAGTGCTAGTGATGCACAGAGGTACTTGCTCCCCTAAATTCCTTGACTATAGAGTGTCCTAGTTGAAAAGTAATTTGTTTACTATCGTGTATTTTGTTGTAAATGCCACATTGCAGCTTTTTCAATTCGATGTATATGATTCTTTGTAATTTTTACTGATTATAGTGTGTAAGATTCTGACTACTTAAATTGCATATTGGATGTGCGTTGCATCTGGCAATTTGGGGGAAAAAAGCAAAGTGCAGTTCCGGCTGATTTGCCCCTCAAGGCATCATAATACTGGTGTGATTACAGTTTGTGGGGTGATCTGTATGATCACAGGCTTGCATGTTCTGCTCTGTTTTCAGTGACTAAATGAGTACTTTAATCATAGCATGCTAGAAATTGGAATTCAACTTTTCAAGCTGCAGTGGAAATGTTCACAGGTTACTATATTTGGAGTGTTATATTTTGGGCATCCCACAATTGAAAGGATGTTGAAGCAATTAAGACAGGGATTCATCTGGATTATACAATATAGTAATAATCCAATAAGCTGATGCACACCATTATTTATACTTCACATGATTGTCATCGTAAACTACTTCCGTCTACCACATCCCACCTGGTTAGGTTTTTAATCAGTTTTCTTGCTTTAATCTACTTAATTTATGTGAAGTGATCGGTGGCTTCAAGGTGTCTGAGGCAAGATTTCTTCCTGGTGGCGGTGGTGGATGGACTTGACTTTGGTGCAGCATGGGGAAACAGTGAGAGAGCAAGCCCAATGCAGAGGGAGATTGAGTCAGTGCAGGGAGCATTGAGAGCACACGGGAGAGTGAGCCCAACATGGAGGAGAGCAATCCCAGCGTAGGGGGAGGTGTTCGAGCCCATCGCAGCAGTGATAGAGGCCCCCCAGCATTTATGGCAACGGTGAGAGCAGGCAGCTTGAGGTCTCCCAGCATTTGTGGCAGCAGTGAGCCTGGCGTGCAGGGGATTGAACCCTTTTGGGAGTGTGAGCCTAGCATGGCTAAGCATTTCAGTAGGACTGTAATACCGAACTTTTAACTTTATTTCTTTCTTTTTCTACTTTGTACCTAAGATGGCGCTGGTAATGGTGACATTTGTTCACTTTTCACTGTACTCCTGTATCCTTATACTGGAGTACACCTGACGCTAAAATCTAATTCTAATTATATTTCTTCTTTGTTTTGGTAACCAGCATTGACAAAATAGTAGGAGATGTTGAATGCTAAAAGATATTGGAATAAGGCCCATATTTATGGGTGGATATTAAAGATACAGTAGTAATGCTGCTGATGGGATGAAAGATGATTGTGAATTCTGAGATTGTGCGAATCCAATGCTTCGGATGTTATGGCCAACAATGTTTATCAAAATAACAGATGCTTTACAAATTCTCTTGTTCTTTCTTGCCTTTTAATCTGTTTCCTGTGGGACATCTTTGAATCACTTATATAACCTCTGAATTTGCTGTGAAGGAAATAGCATATTTTATCAAGTACAATATTCACTTTTTTATATGGTATAATAAGAGTGCCACTATCAATAATATATAATCAATATGGACATGGTGCCCAGAGGATTTCCTTGTTAATATGATTTATGTGTAGTTGAAATGTTCTTTATTTTTAACCACCCTTATGTTACGTTCCTCCTGAATGTGGGACTACTGTTAAAGTATGGTTCCATGGAAATCCAGCAACTCACCACGTTATTTTGTGAACTTAACAGTAAGTGCTAGGCTATGTATAAGCTTTAATCTGTCCTTTATGCAAATTAGCAAAAGCAAGAGCCCGAGTGTCTTTAGGAGCAGGAAAACTTGATGTTTCGGGCCTAAACCCAAGGGTTTAGGCCCGAAACGTCAAGTTTTCCTGCTCCTATGATGCTGCTTGACCTGCTGTGTTCATCCAGCCCCATGCTTGTTATCTCGGATTCTCCAGCACCTGCAGTACCTTTTATCCCCGAGTGTCTTTGTCTCTTTCCCCTATTGAGCCAGGAACACTAACCATTTGAAGTAACTTGTCTTGGCTGAGGTCAATAAAGGTTCTGCATGAAGAGCATGAAACATTGTTATTGTAACACAGGGTATGGAGACTGGACCCCAGGACTACCTTGGGAGGTACAGAGATGGAATCCATGCTGTTGGAATTATTCTACACTGTACTTTAGCCATCTTAACCATCACGCCAACTGAACCATAATTGTGCGCTCATTAGAAACTCTCCAACATTTTTGAAACATTCTCTACTATTGCATTTGTCCTGCCTCACTGATATTCTGTGGGGAGTAACAGAGCAACAACCGTCCTATGAATACATCTTTTTTTGCCATTGAGCTCCACTCCACTCCATTTGCCTTTAAACGGGCAACTCTATCAACTTGGGGAGCAAAAAAAGAATGATCAAATACCATAATAGCCAACTTGGAAGGAAATGTAAAACCATATACAAGGTCATTCTTCTCACCTTCTCTGTTTGTAGGCATATCATTGATAATTATTCACCAATCTACAACAAAGTGCCAATGATTTGTTATTGATTTGGCCAGGAGTCTCTGCTTGTCTTTCCTCAGCAACAGGAGAAAGAGAACCTGCGTCGACAATTATAATTTTACAGCAGTACTTTGAGTTTGAACAATCCTTTTTATTATTTTGTGAAGCTATTACTTTCGTGCAACCTCCATGTATATATTTAACTGGTTTATTTTGAATTTAAATAGCTAGCGATTAACTTTGCAGCTGTTGCTTTCAGGCATTTGTATTTTTTTCAGGTATTCTGGTGTTATGTCTTATGGCAATCTCTGGCTTTAGAAGTACCCTTCGTTTGAAACACATTTATCTCTTAGAACCATGTGTGATACCTTATAAACCTGCTGCACCTTTGGATTTGCTATTTATCGTTACTGTGAAAGATGGCTCATGGTATGTTAGATGAGCTGTGATTAGGTGAAGGAAAATGAACTAATGCACATGATATGATGGTATTGTTTTTAAAAATAGTGAACAAACTTTGTTTGATATTTCCTTTTCATATCCTCTTCTTCCAGTCGTGACCTTGAAAATAAGGAGACACTCAGGGGGTTACCAAAAATGGATGACCGCCCGGAGGAGCGCATGATCAGGGAAAAGCTGAAAGTGACGTGCATGCCAGCTTGGAAACATGAATGGTTAGAAAGAAGGAACAGGCGAGGACCAGTGGTAAGTACAACCAGGAATCCTCTTAAAAATAACACATTCTGGGCTGAAGCCTTAAGCCTATGATGCATACAAATGCATGCCCTTTTGTGTATGTTTTTGTATACTTCTAAATGCAAAAATATAAGCGATAAAGCTGAGAGTACCTTGAAGCTTAGCTTGAGGTGAGAGTTAACTCTTACAGACTCGCTTACACTCAATTGTAATGTGAGAATTCCCAGTATTTATCACAAGGAGATAGTGTTATTCAGCAGAAATAGGTGAAGACGCTGACATTTGCCCATATTACAGTAGAGATGCTCAAGTCCTTTGATCTGGGATAACTGAAGAAAGGAACTGGAATTGTATCCGAGATAATAGGTACTGCAGATGCTGGAGAATCTGAGATAACAAGGTGTGGAGCTGGATGAACACAGCAGGCCAAGCAGCATCATAGGAGCAGGAAAGCTTGACGTTTCGGGCCTAGACCCTTCATCAGAAATGGGGGAGGGGAAGAGGGTCCTGAAATAAATAGGGAGAGAGGGGGAGGCGGATAGAAGATGGAGAGAGGAGAGGATAGGTGGAGAGGAGACAGACAAGTCAAAGAGGTGGGGATGGAGGACCACTTCTAACACCCCTCTCTCCTTCCTGGACCTCTGTCTCCATCTCAGGTAACCACCTATAAACCGATATCCATTTCAAGCCCACCGACTCCCACAGCTACCTAGAGTACACCTCCTCCCACCCACCTTCTTGTAAAAATGCCATCCCCTATTCCCAATTCCTTCGTCTCCGCCGCATCTGCTCCCAGGATGAGGCATTCCACTCTCGGACATCTCAGATGTCCTCATTCTTCAAGGACCGCAACTTGCCCCCCC
>JAHRHZ010000249.1:60078770-60111828 GCA_024137785.1 Ginglymostoma cirratum
GGGGGGGCAAGTTGCGGTCCTTGAAGAATGAGGACATCTGAGATGTCCGAGAGTGGAATGCCTCATCCTGGGAGCAGATGCGGCGGAGGCGAAGGAATTGGGAATAGGGGATGGCATTTTTACAAGAAGGTGGGTGGGAGGAGGTGTACTCTAGGTAGCTGTGGGAGTCGGTGGGCTTGAAATGGATATCGGTTTATAGGTGGTTACCTGAGATGGAGACAGAGGTCCAGGAAGGAGAGAGGGGTGTTAGAAGTGGTCCTCCATCCCCACCTCTTTGACTTGTCTGTCTCCTCTCCACCTATCCTCTCCTCTCTCCATCTTCTATCCGCCTCCCCCTCTCTCCCTATTTATTTCAGGACCCTCTTCCCCTCCCCCATTTCTGATGAAGGGTCTCGGCCCGAAACGTCAAGCTTTCTTGCTCGTATGATGCTGCTTGGCCTGCTGTGTTCATCCAGCTCCACACCTTGTTATCAAAGGAACTGGAATTGATTGAATTAAGGATTAAGTGTGAACTCTCTGGCTCACGTTACTTGGGAGAAAACCCCGTGTCTTGCAGCACTGCTTTTGAGATTTTAGAATTGTAAACATTGAATATGGTATTTTCTGAGTGGTTACGGAATGTATAATGGTCTGTCATGAGTCATACAGCATGGAAACAGACCATTCAGTCCAATCAGTCCATGCCAAACATAATCCCAAACTAAACTAATCTCACGTGCCCATAACCCTCCAAACCTTTCCAAGTCATGTATCTATCGGAATGACTTTTAAATGTTGTAATTGTACCTGCATCCACCACTTCATCAGGAAGTTCATTCCACACGCAAACCATCCTCTGCATTTTAAAGAAAAAAATTGCCTTGTCTTTTTTTAAAATCTCACCTCTAACCTTAAAAATGTCCCCTATCCTAGGGAAAAGACAACTACTGTTAACTGTATCTATACCCCCTCATTATTTTAAACACATACCAGGTTGTCTGTCAACCTCCATCTTTGCTGTTTTGCTCTTTAGCGCACAAAAATTGAGATCTACGTTCTAGGTGCAGTTCATAAGTTTATTTTCAAAACGTGAGCAGCCATTGATGGAATGCCACCTGAAAGGCTGATTAATTGTACCAATGCATCTTGCGAAATTTAGTACTTGCGCATGCGTAGATTGCACATTCTAAATTCATCTGGCTACTCTAGTCAAAATAATCAAAACGAAGCTCTGATATGGAGAAAGGCTCAATTAGTTCATGTATTATTCATATTATTAATTGTTTTCACTTCACATTGCTTAAACTTTTATTTTGGACATAAACTTCGTTTATTGAAGGCTAAAGTAATAGTAAACAATATTTTAAGAAACTGTTAAGTGAATTGTGGAAAATTATCAGCCACTATGCTTCTGTAACAGCTGTTATCACATAGCTGTGCTACTCTACTTTGAAAAGTGTAATCACAGTGCCATCTACAGACATAACAGGCCCTGAGTTTCATTTGAACTAGGCACACTGAATCTAAAATGCAGAAGACATTAGTTATCTAATGTCCCTTGTGTAAGTAAATACACCTAGGGCTTGGAGTAGAAGGAATGCTCAAGGAAGGAATGATGAAGGTTTATACATGTCTAGCAAATATTTGTTTATTAACATAGAAACAAACATTAAAGTTTTTGTTCTGTCAAAGATTCAGATGTGATTTGCATTCGTATTGTTTATTTGCATGGTTGAGAAGCACAGGGCTGGCAACTCAACATTCCAGGGTTTAAATGTTTCCGGCGTGATGAGGAGGAATGTAAGAGGGGTGGGGGAGTTGTGGTTTCTTTTTAAACCTTCTCTGAACAGGTTGATTTGGGGAAAAAAAATGTTATTACACACCCCTGGTGCAGGTGGGACTTAACTCCCAAAATGGGAGGAGTGGGTTTATTTTACTGATTTAAGGAGCATGCCACAGCTGCACTAAGAGAGGACATCTTGGAGGGCTCGTCCAGCAAGGCCATGTGGGTAAACCTCAGGAATAAGAAAGGTACAATCGTTATGATGGGTTTGTACAATAGGCCTCTGTGTAAATTACCACAAGCTACCTATAATTCGTCCACTTATTAAGAAATCTCAGACAATCAAACACTGAACCAATTACGTAAACTTTATTGCATGAATCAACCAAAATAAGACCCCTCAAGGAAGCAAGTTAAACCTTTCAACTCAACTTAGCTATTACCCGATTAATTTAGTTACAATTCCAACCAACAGCGTTTGTCTCTGGATGTCCAGAGTCTGAGCATGGTGCTGTGTTGTTCTTCAAAGTTCTGGCTATTAACAAATCCTGAACTTGAGTTCTTATAGGATTTTCTGTCTTGTGACGTTTCTGATGTGACATTATTGATCCTTTTGATCTGTTTATCCACATCATTGTGGATATCACTTCTAGAGTCATCAAGCCTATAAGCTTCCCTGTTCCTGTTCGTTTGGCATTAGCTGTCTGTTTGAAAACACAACTTTGCTGCGTTTAACTCCTTTACCTCAGAACAGTCCTTCTGCAGACAATCTTAGTTGCGATTTATCACAAGACAGCAGTCTCTGTCCCAGGAAACAGCTTGTTTATGTTGCTTTGATTACTCCTTTCCAGGGATGGTTAATTAGCATGTTGCTTTTAATTTCTTTGTAACAGTTTCTCTTTGCCCCTTTCCAGAATAATTAACTGTTTCCAGAGATGAAAGTGTTATTGTTGTTTTCTTTCAATCCCTGAACAATTATTAAAGTATTGAGGTTTACAGTATCACATGTCCCAATAGCCAACAAGAGGTAGAGAAGCAAATATGTAAGTAGATCATGATGTAAAAACAATAGTGTTTTTGTAGTGCGTGATTTTTGACTTCCCCCAATATCGACTGGGGCTCCCTTAGTTCCAGGGGTTAGATGCAGCAGAATTTGTTAGGTGCATTCAAGAAGGTTTCTTGAAATGAAATGCAGTTAGGCTGACTAGAGAAGGGGCCATACTAGACCTTGTACCAGGGAACAAACCTGGCTGGGCCATTGAAGTTTGAGTGGGGGTGTGTTTTGGGAACAGTGATCACAATTCTTTATATTTTAAGATTCTAATGCAGAAGGATAAGATGGCCCTTGGGTAAAAATACAAAACTAGGAGAAGGTCAGTTACAATAGAATTAGGCAGGAACTGGAGAAATTAGATTGGGGACAGCTTTTTGACAGTAAATCTACATCTGACGTGGGAAACTTTTAAAGACCAGTTGTTCGGAGTTCTGGACCAGCATGTTTCTGCAAGGAGAAAAGATTTGGATTGGGGAACCTTGGATGGCGACAGATATTGAAAGATGAGTCAAAAAGCAAAAGGAAGCATACATAAGGTTTAGGAAACTGACATTGGAAAAGACACTTGAGGAATATATAGGAAGCAGAAAATAATTTAAACAAGGAAATAGGAGGGCTAAAAGGCAGTGTCCTTGGCATTTAGGATTAAGGAGAATCCCAAGCCATTTTATATGTATATTTTGAGCATGAGGGCAACTACAGAACGGCTATACCCACACAAGCACAAATGAAGGAATTTACGCTTGGAACCAGAGGAAATGGGTGAGGTTCTTTTGAGTATTTCACATTGAATTCACCAAGGAGAGGGACGTGGATGGTGGTAAGATTAGGGAGTGGTATGTTGATATTGTAGGGCATGTCAATATTAGGAAGGAAGAAGTTGGATGACCTTAAAACGTTTGAGATCGGTAAGTTCTCAAGACCTGATGGGACCTATTTCGAGATACTGAAGGAGGCAAGGGAGGAGATTGGCTGGGGCCTTGACGGAGATCTTTGTATCTTCTTTAGCCACAGGTAAGGTCCCAGAGGACCGGAGAATAACCAATATTGCTCCTTGAGAAGAGCAATAGGGATAATCCAAGAAATTACAGGCCGGTGAGCCTTACATTAGTGGTAGGGAAATTGTTAGCGAAGATTCTTTAATGACAGGATGTACTCCCATTTGCAAAAGAATGGACATATTAGGGATAGTCAGCATTGTTTTAGGCGAGGAGTTCTTGTTGCACAAACTTGAGTTTTGTGAGGAAGTGTTGATTGAGGATAGGGGAGTGGATATTGTCTACGTGGACCTTACCAAAGCATTGATTGACCTCTTTGGTAATTTATGTAAATGATTTTGATGAAAATCTGAGTTTGCAGACGACTCAAAAATTGGTGGGGTTATTGATGGTGAGGCATATTGTCAAAAGATACAGCAGGACATAAATTTGTTGGAAAGTTGGGTGGAGAAATGGCAGATAGAACCACACAAACAAGGTGATGCATTTTGGGGGGTCAAATGCAAGAGAAAAGTATTCAGTAAATGGCAGGAACTTGAGCATTGATATGCAGAGGGATCTTGGAGTATATAGCTCCCTGAAAGTAGCAATACATGGGGCTAGGGTAGTAAAGAAGGCGTACAGCATGCTTGCCTTCATCAGTCGGGGCATTGAGTGTAAAATTTGGCAGGCCGTGTTGTAACTGTATAAGACTTCAGTTAGGCTATATTTGGAATATTGTGTGCAGTTCTGGTCATGACACATTTCTGAAAGTTGTGGAGGCTTTGGAGAAAGTGCAAACGAAGTTTACCAGGATGTTTGCCTGGATTGGAGTGTATTAGCCAAAAAGAGAGGTCGGACAAACTTGAATCGCTTTCATTAAAGTGCTGAATGCTTGATAGAAATATGTAAAATTGAAAGGCATGGATAGGGTGGATAGTTGGAGTCTTTTTTGCAGGGTAGAAATGTCAAAAACTAGGGGACATAGGTTTAAAAAGAGGAGAAATTTTAAAGATGTACGAATCAAGTTTTTTTTTTCCACACACAGGGTGGTAGGTGCCTGGAACATGCTGGCAGAAGAGGTGGTAGAAACAGATACGATAACAATGTTTAAGAAACATTGAGACAGACACATCAAGAAGGCAGGGAATAGAGGGATACAAACCATGTGCAGGCAGATGGGATTAGTTTAAAATGGCATCAAGGTCAGCACACACGTGGTGGGCTGAAGTGTCTGTTCCTGTGCTGTACTGTTCTGTGCTAACTATTAATAAAGTAAAACAGCACCTTCATGGACCCCAGTCCATTCCACGACCACCAACGCCACCCCCACTTCTCACAGTACCTTCCCACGTAACTCTGGAAGGTGCAATACTTGCCCCTTCACCACCTCCCTGCTCACTATGCAAGGGCCTAAACAGTCCTTCCAGGTGAAGCAACATTTCACCTGTACCACCTCCGATTTTGTGTATTCTATTTGCTGCACCCAATGTGTCCTACAGTACATTGGAGAAAACAAATGCTGACAGGATGACTGCTTTGCAGCATATCTCTGGTCTGTGTGCAAGCATGACCCTGACTTTCCTGTAGCTGGTCATTTTAACACAAGTGTCCTGATAGAGTGCCCACTTGCCTGTCCTCTGTGTGCCTGCAGTGAATCACAGCACAAACTGGAGGAACAACATCTCATCTTCAGACTAGTACTTTACAGCCTCAACACCTTCAATTATGAACCAGCTCCCATTTCTTCCATTTCTTTTAGCTTTACTTGTTACATTCTCTATACTTCTGTCCTCTCCCCTCACCTCAATACAATTGTCTGCTCTTTCAAGTCTGGCAATTAGACACACCGTTTTACTGACATTCTCACATCCTGATCACTTGATCTGAACTATCAATATCTTTTCTCCACCAGCACTTTAGATCCCCTCCCCAACACGACAGCATAAATGCTGCCCCCTCCACATTTCACTTCAGCAGTGATGAAGAGCCAGCTAGACTTAACGTTAGCCTGCTCTTTTTCCATGGATGCTGTCTGATGCACTGTGATCTCTAGCTATTGTTGTTTTCAATACAGATTCTCGCATCTGCAGTAATTTGCTCCAACACCATCATAGCTAAGTGATCAGAGATAATAAAAGGTTGATCATAAATAAGCAAATTAGAATATCAAGGATGTACAAAGAAACAAAAGAGAAGTACGGCACAGGAACAGGCCCTTTGGCCTGCCAAGCCTGTGCCGATCATCATGACCTGACTAAACTAAAAAAGCAAACCTTCTGCCCTTATTCAGTCCATATCCCTCTATCCCTTTCCTATTCGCGTAACCATCCAGATGCCTCTTGAATGTTGCCAACATGCCTGCTTCCACCACCACCTCTGGCAGTACATTCTAGGCTCTTACCATTCTCTGTATGAAAATCTTTCCTCACACATCTCCCTTAAAATTTTGCTGTCTCACCTTGAACCCGTGCCCCCTTTTAATTGAAACTTCAACCCTGGGAAAAAGCCTCTGACTGTCCACCTATGCCTCTCATAATTTTGTAGACCTCAATCGGGTCTGCTGTCAGCCACCATCTTTCCAGTGAAAACAATCCTAATCTTTTTAACCTTTCCTCATGGCCAATGCCGTCGAGTCTGGGCAACATCCTGGTGAACCTTCTCTGCTCTCTCTGTCTCCAAAGCTTCCATGTCCTTCTGGTAATGTGGCGACCAAAACTGCACACAGTACTCCAAGTGCAGCCTAACAAGGGTTTTTTTTTAATAGCTGCAACCTGTTTTGCCAGCTCTTCCACTCCATGCCCTGGCTGATGAAGGCAAGCAACCCATATGACTTCTTAATCACTTTGGCCACCTGTGTCGCCATTTTTAGGGAATTGTGGACCTGCACGCCCAGTTCCACTTGTATGTTAATGTTCCTAAGGATTCTGCCATTAACAGTATAATTCACACCTCAATTTGATCCTCCAAAATACATCACCTCACAGTTCTCTGGATTAAACTCCATCTGCCGTTTCTGTGCCCAAGGCGTCAATCTATCTGTATCCTGTTGTATCCTTTCAAAATTGTCGGCACTATCAGCAACTCTGCCAATCTTCACGTCATCTGCAAACTTACTAATTAGACCACCCCATTTTTCCTCCAGATCATTTATATATACTACAAACAACAAGAATATCCCAACAATTAAGGAGAGTCAGGGGGCAGAGTTGAGTATGGTAGGCATTACAAAAGAGAAAGTGCTAGAAAAGCTAAAAGGTCTAAAAATTGATAAATCTCCTTGCCCTGATGGGCTGCGTCCTAGAGTTCTGAGGGAGGTGGCTGAGGAAATAGCAGAGGCGTTGGTTGTGATCTTTCAAAAGTCACTGGAGTCAGGGGAAGTCCCAAAAGATTGGAAAATCGCTGTTGTAACCCCCTTCCTTAAGAAAGGATCAAGGCAAAAGATGGAAAATTATAGGCCGATTAGCCTAACCTCGGTTGTTGGTAAAATTCTAGAATCTATTGTTAAGGATGAGATTTCTAAATTCTTGGAAGTGCAGGGTTGGATTAGAACAAGTCAGCATGGATTTAGTAAGGGGAGGTCGTGTCTGACAAACCTGTTAGAATTCTTTGAGGAGGTGACAAGTAGGTTAGACCAGGGAAACCCAGTGGATGTTATCTATCTAGACTTCCAAAAGGCCTTTGATAAGGTGCCTCACGGGTGGCTGCTGAGTAAGGTGAGGCCCCATGGTGTTCGAGGTAAGTTGTTGGCATGGATTGAGGATTGGCTGTCTGACAGAAGGCAGAGAGTTGGGATAAAAGGCTCTTTTTCAGAATGGCAACCGGTGACAAGTGGTGTCCCGCAGGGTTCAGTGTTGGGGCTGCAGCTGTTCACTTTATATATTAATGATCTGGATGAAGCGACTGGGGGCATTCTGGCGAAGTTTGCCGATGATACGAAGTTAGGTGGACAGGCAGGTAGTACGGAGGAGGTGGGGAGGCTGCAGAATGATTTAGACAGTTTAGGAGAGTGGTCCAGGAAATGGCTGCTGAAATTCAGCGTGAGCAAATGTGAGGTCTTGCACCTTGGAAAAAAGAATACAGGCATGGACTATTTTCTGAACAGTGAGAAAATTCATAAAGCTGAAGTACAAAGGGATCTGGGAGTGCTAATACAGGATTCTCTAAAGGTTAACTTGCAGGTTGAGTCTGTGATTAAGAAAGCGAATGGAATGTTGTCGTTTATCTCAAGAGGGTTGGAATATAAAAGCAGTGATGTGCTTCTGAGACTTTATAAAGCTCTAGTTAGGCCCCATTTAGAATACTGTGTCCAATTTTGGGCCCCACACCTCAGGAAGGACATACTGGCACTGGATCGTGTCCAGTGGAGATTCACATGGATGATCCCTGGAATGGTAGGCCTAACATACGATGAATGGCTGAGGATCCTGGGATTGTATTCATCAGAGTTTAGAAGGTTGAAGGGAGATCTAATAGAAACTTACAAGATAATGCATGGCTTAGAAAGGGTGGACGCTGGGAAGTTGTTTCCGTTAGGTGGGGATACTAGGACCCGTGGGCACAGCCTTAGAATTAGAGGGAGTCAATTTAGAACGGAAATGAGGAGACATTTCTTCAGCCAGAGAGTGGTGGGCCTGTGGAATTCATTGCCACGGAGCGCGGTGGAGGCCGGGACTTTGAATGTCTTCAAGGCAGAGATTGATAAATTCTTGATCTCGCAAGGAATCAAGGGCTATGGGGAGAGTGCGGGTAAGTGGAGTTGAAATGCCCATCAGCCATGATTAAATGGCGGAGTGGACTCGATGGGCCGAATGGCCTTACTTCCACTCCTGTGTCTTATGGTCTAACAAAGGACCGAAGACTGATCCCTGTGGAACATCACTAGTTACTGGTCTCCATTCTGAAAAACATTCTTCCACTGCTACCCTTTGTCTTCTATGACCAAGCCAGTTTTGTATCCATCTAGCCAGTCCACCCCGAATCCCATGTGATTTTAGTTTTTGTACCAATCTGCCATGTGGGACTTTCTCACGTACCTTACTAAAGTCCCTATAGACTACATCCACAGCTCTTCCCTCATCAATTATCTTTGTCACCATTTCAAAAAAAAATGATCAGGTTGGTGAGACATGACCTTCCCCATATGAAACCATGTTGCCTGGCGCCAACTAGGGCATTTTCTTCCAAATGTGCATATATCCTGTCCCTCAGTATCTTCTCCAAGAGCATCCCCACCACAGATGCCAGAGTCACCGGCCTATAATGTCCTGGATTATCCCTGCTTCCTTCCTTCAAACAAGGGAACAACTTTTGGCTAGTCTCCAGTCGTCTGGAACCTTGCTGTGTTCAAGGAGGATGTGAAGATGTCTGCTGATGCCCCAGCTATTTCTTCCCTAGCCTCTCGCAGTAACCTGAGATAGATCCTGGTGTATGTAGGTGATGGTGTATGCCTACCTTAATGCAATTTAGGAAAACCAAAACTTCCTCCTTTTTAATATATTGACATTCTCTAGAGTAATTACACACTCGTCCTCGACCTCCACATCAGTCATGTCCTTCTCCTTGGTGAATACTGATACAAAGTACTTACTAAGGATCTATCCCACTTCCTGTGGCTCCACACATAACTTCCTTCCTTTGTCCTTGAGTGGGCCTACTCTTTGCCTTGCTACCTCTCTTTCCTCTAATATATGCATAAAAAGTCTTGATTCTCTTTGACCCTGTTAAAGGCATTTCATGGCCCCTTTTAGCTTTCCTAATTCTGCATTTAAGTTCTTCTCAAAGTTGCTAAAGTTTCTTGGTGAACTGAACGGTCAGAATGTTAGATTAGCCGAGTAGACTGTGACATATCTCCAATTTTATTTTTTATTTGCTCGTGTAATGTGGTTATCTTTAGCAAGACAAGAAATTCTTCTTTATCCTTAAGCGTCCTTGACAATGTGGTGAAGAGTTGTGTTCAGGAACCATTGCAGTACTTACCATGTACTTACCCACTGTATTGTTAGGAAGGCATTTCCATGATTTTTGACTCGGTGATGAACTGGTGATCTATTTTCATATTAAATAATGTGTGACTTGGAAGAGCAGTATGTAGGTGATCGTGTACGCCATGTGCCTACTAACAGTTTGTTTTTGTAGATATCTTCACCTGCTTCATTAATGACCTTTCCTTCATCAGAAGATCAGATGTGGGAATGTTCACCAAGGACCAGAACTACTTGTGACTCAGATACTGAAGCAGTCCATGTTCAAATGAACGCGATTTTGACAGTATCCAGGGTTGGGCTGAAAAGTGTTATGTAACATTTGTGCCACACAAATGCCAGGCAATGAACATCTCCAATAACCACCACCCCTTGACATTTCAATGGTGTTGCCATCACTGAATCACCCACTATCAACATCCTGGGGGGAGGGGGTTACCATTGACCAGAAACTCAACCAGACTCACCACATAAATACAGTGGCTACAAGATCAGATTAGAGGCTAGGAATACTGCGGTGAGTAACTCATCTCCTGACTCTCCAAAGCCTGTCCACCATCTACAAGGCACAAGTATGTTACAATACTCTCCACTTCCTGGATGAGTGTAGCTTCAACAATACTGAAGAAGCTTGACGCCATCCAGAACAAAGACCCCGCTTGACTGGCATCACATTCACAGCATCCACTCCTACCACCACTGCTCAGTAGCAGCAGTGTGTACTGTCTGCAAGATGCACTGCAGAAATTCATCAAAGATCTTAGACAGCACCTTCCAAACCCACACCATTTCCATCTTGAAGCATAATGGCAGTAACCGATGGGAACACTATCACTTGCAAGTTCCCCTCCAATTTAATTACTATCATGACTTTCAAATATATTGCTGTTCCTTCATTGTTGCTGGCTCAAAATCCTTGAATTCTTTTCCTCATGACATTGTTGGACTAAGTACAACACATGGAGTGTAGTGGCTCACCACCACTTTCTCAAGGGCAACTAGGGACATGCAGTAAAATGCTGACCAGCCAGCAACACCTATTTCCCATGAGAGAACATTTAAAAAGAGTCATGAGTTTGCCTATAAAAGTCGGCAGAAATTTGAAATTATATACTGTATGGTTTAATTTTTTTTAAAAGTCTTGATTGCAGTAATCCGAAATGCATTAATGATAGTTCTTTTCTAACTACCTTGTAGGTTGTGAAACCAATTCCAGTGAAAGCAGATGGACTCGAGTTAGGCACTCGAGCATCTGACTGTCAGACAGATATGATTGCCTCGTCACAAATACAGCGAGGAAGGCGCAGTCCTTCCCCTGGTAGTTCTTCTTCTGCCACATCATCGTCATCTTCCTCAAAAGCTACTACAAAGTCTGAATCACCTGGTGTAAGAAGGAAAAGGGTATCACCAGTACCTGTAAGTGCAAGAAGTAAGATTTTTCTATCCTCTTCAATTACTGTGGAAGAATCTAATTTCATATACGAAATTTACAGGGTCTAAAAAAATAGTTGCTGACCTGAACTACTTTTAAATATTGCTCAGTTAATTAATCAGGTTACCAATATATTTGGTGTTAATACAGGAACATTTAATATTAAAATTAACATATTTGGTGTAAATACGTTACATGTGTCATAGAGAGTGATAGTCATACAGCATAGAAACAAGCCCTTCGGCCCACCATGTCTGTGCCGACCAACGAACACTACACTGGCTACACTAATCCTTTTTACTTGTAATTGGTCCAAAATCTACTGTGCTCTTGATTTTAAGTACTCATCCAGACCAATGAAATGAAGAACAAATCTATAAAGATTAAACTCCATTTGAAACGTAACAGTATTCCATCTTCCAATTTGTCAGCCATATTGGAAAATAGCAGCCTCTAACTTATTAATGGAAATTCCCAAAACTGTGTAATGCATATACTGGTTGATGTGATTATAGTACCAACACTTAACAGCATTTGAGTCTATAGGTGTGAGGCTGGAAAAGCACAGCAGGTCAGACAGCATCAGAGGAGCACGAAAGTCAACGTTTCAAACCAAAGCTCCTCTTCAGGACCCTTCATGAGTTCTGGTGAAGAATTTCAGTCCGAAACGTTGACTTCGCTACTCCTCTGATGCTGTCTGACCTTCTGTGCTTTCCTAGTCTCACACCTGTAGCCTGTGGCTTCCAGCATCTGCAGTCTTTATTATTGTCTCCTCTAACACCATTTGAAATGAAATCACAGCTTTAAATGCAGCATACAGCAGTGTAGCATACGTAACATTGAAACAGACCATTCAGTCCTACTGGTCTCACTGGTTTTTAAGCTGTACAAAAGCCTTCTGCGCTGATTCATTTAATTCTTATCAACATGTACGATACAGAAAGGAACAGAAGTATATGTTAGCTTTGAGCATTTAAGGAAGGCCAGTTGTGCTCATGTGAAATCATTGAGGAAGCAGCAAAAGTTTCTTCTGAACTGTATTTTATTCACAGTTATCTTTTATTAATGACCCTGAGGTTTTGGACTCCCTATTAGTTCACACTCCGCTTTCTCTTCATTAGAACACAATTAAGCCTGTAAATCTTTTAAAGTTATTGTAATCTTTTTAGATCTGATATCATATGTTTGCATATTCTATGTTGATCTAACTAGCCCTCAGTTTAACACTAACAGAGTACTCATAGGATTCTGGTGAATCCATTGTTTAAGTTGGTTTATCTATTATGTGTGCAAAGTTTCAGCCTAAATATGTTATTCTCTTTCCATGGCTTTTCATTTCCTTGACTAGCTGTTGATCCACTTAGTTGAAAGGTTTTCAGTGCTGAATAGACCAATGACCACTCTCCATCTCCATGTAGTTATAATCAGGGTAAGGGTGGGAAATTTAAATTTCAACTGTTTTATCCTATGCAGACATTTTTTATGCTTAACACCTGGTCCACGGACAAAATTTGGAGAAGCAGGTAAGGTCTGGCATTCTGAGCAGCATTTAACCATTATCTGACACCACTGTTTTTTCTAAAACAAAAAAGGCCACTTTATTAAATAATATCTTTTGAACCTACCTCTTTGCAGATTGGCAATTAAGCTGCCAATTTTAATAATTTCTCTTCAGAAATAATTAATTGGGCATGAAGTTTTTTTTTGAGGTGTCTACAGGATATAGAAGTGAATTTCTTTTATTGGATAGTGTTGAGTACTGAATTATTTCCACCTGTTCTGTAAACATCAACTTACTGCTGTTGTATTTCACACCAGCTCAAGGGAGGGTTGAATTTGAACCGGCATTTCTAACTAATTTTGATGAGGTTTCACGTTTCTTGCATTAGTTGTTAATTACCACACAAATTTAAAATGTATTTCAAATTCTAAGGGCAACAATGAAAAAAGATAGAACTCTGACTTGTTCAATAAGAGTTGGAGGTCATCTGAGTTTGGAACCAGTCAAGGAGCTCTTTCTATAGTCTGGTCGTCTTTTGTCTGATTGTTGGAGAACTGAAAATCCGAAGTCAAAATTGATCCACTTCAGGTCACACTCTATTTTTAACAATATTGTAATTGTGAATAGTGCAGGAAAACTAGCATATAGTTAACCTCAAATTGTCTGCTTTTTGTTTCTGTGTGCCATCCCTCCATCTGCAAAAAGCATCAAATTTTACAAAGATACAAAGATTGTGTATTGTCTTTCTAGGTTAGGATTTCCTTCTCTATATCTTAATTTCATTTGGTGAATGTGCCATATTTTGTTTGATTGCTAAACATTGCTTTGTGTATTACTAATTTCTCAAGTGTGTGTAGGTTGTAAATAATTGTCATCTGGGTTTATAAACAGAAGGGAGTTTGGATTTCTACTTGCTTTCTAATGTCATAAATAATGTAGCTAAGTTGATTGTATTTGTTTAACGTGATTGACAAAATACACTAATTTTGTAGTTTCAGAGTGGACGTGTGACTCCTCCAAGGAGAGCACCTTCACCAGATGGGTTCTCACCTTACAGCCCTGAGGAAACTAACCGAAGAGTCAACAAAGTAATGCGAGCACGACTGTACTTGCTGCAGCAAATAGGTCCAAATTCCTTCCTCATTGGAGGCGATGTTCCTGACAACAAGTACAGAGTGTTCATTGGTCCTCAGGTCAGTTGGATAGCAGTGTCTAATGTACTGTGTTACAGCCATCTCTCTCTTATTTTGAGGGAAGAAATTTGCAAGGCAATGCACAGGATTCTCACTATGCTTCTATAATTAAATAAATATTGTAGTTTAGATATCTTGACCAAAGACTTTTCTATTAAGACTCTGACAAATAATTAGATGATAAATAATCAAGCTACAGTTATGATACTATAAGAATATATAAACCTATTGAGAAATGCAATACGTTCTCTTGTTAATTACCATTCGCAATGTATCTGTTACAATCGGAGAAAAGTGTGCTGCAAGGGTTCTGAGATTGACATTTTTTTAGTTCTATGCCCATAATTTGGGCACCTCCTTAAGTTATGTAATTACAAAGTAAACAAAACAAATCATTTTATAGTAAACTTTTAGGGAACAGGTTATGGGATAAAATAGCATTTTCTCTTTCCTTACTTTGTCCTCTTGACAGGTTTTAACTAATGTCAGCAAACTGTAGTCTCCTGTTTGAGATCGGTCAAATAGAAGCATTTGTACTCTAGCCAAACTTGATGGCTAACCAGATTTAGCTTTTTAAGTTGTGGCTATTTTGGTTATTAATTAAGTAGATAATGTAACACTTGTGGTGTACTTTGGTATGCAGGTACATATCAGGTACTCGTCCGTAGGAGGCATGTTGTTTTCCTTAAACTGTGTGTTGGACAACCAAATTGAGGGATATAGTCAGAGTGCCTGTGTACTAAATATTGGCATCAGTGACAATAAACTGTCATGAAAACCAGTCAACTCAGCGAACCAACCAACAACTCCATAAATTTGTCAGTTCATATATATGGATATTGTCATCTTGATGCTTTAT
Source organism: Ginglymostoma cirratum (assembly GCA_024137785.1). Taxonomy (NCBI): domain Eukaryota; kingdom Metazoa; phylum Chordata; class Chondrichthyes; order Orectolobiformes; family Ginglymostomatidae; genus Ginglymostoma; species Ginglymostoma cirratum. Next base: position 60,093,533 of record JAHRHZ010000249.1, read on the forward strand.
GCATTGGTAAACATTTGGGGGAAGAAAGAAACTGACATTATAGTGGTGGGAAAGGAAGGAGCGAACATAAGCTGTGAATGTACGTTCCTAGCAACTCCCTATGACTTGGGAGCCAATGGTCTATCTACTGCTACAGCTACCCTAGTCATCATTTACTAATGTGAATCTCTTCCAGTAAGATAAGGTGGCACCCGCCACCTTAACTTTTAACAACCGAGCTACCAAAGCTTGTGTTCTGATTTAAACAGCATGACTCCCGTATCCATTTTAACTAAATTGAAGAGATGCCCTGAAAAAACAAAGTTTCTAAGATTTTGGTAATTTGAATAAGTCGATGTTAACATCAATGGTAGGCTCCCCTACTGCTTTCAAACACATTGAAATTATGTTTACTGAGTAAAAGTGTGTTTTATAATTAGGTGTCTCTGGTCTACTGTCTATCAAGATTATGATTGTATCTCTTACAGACCTGCAGTTGTGGGCGTGGAACATTCTGCATTCATGTTCTGTTTGTTATGCTGCGAGTCTTCCAGTTGGAGCCTTCTGATTCATTGCTGTGGCGAAAGACATTAAAAAACTTTGAGGTGAGCAGAACAAAAAATAATTGATTCCTAACCTCTTTTTTTGAGGAGCTGTAAATTTGAGAACTTGAAGATGTACTTAAAGGGGGGAAAAATGCCTGGATATAGCACCTTCCACTTCTAAAATTGCTTTACATTCAGCAAAGTACTTTTCAAGGACAGCCACTTGAATTGTAAGAAACACAGTCGCTAATTTCACATAACGTGCTTAAATAACAAAATAAATGACTGGATAATTTGTTTTTAATTTGGTAATGACAGTTGAATAAATGTTATGGTTCAGGAAAGTAAGTAGTTTACATTTACCTGATAGATGGGGCTTTGGTTAAACGTATCAACTGACAGATGGCAGTGTATACTGTTACTTGTCACTTTTCTATTTACAAAGGTGACAAGAAATAGGAGCAGATGTAGACTATACAGCCTCTTCAGCCAGCTCTGTTGTTCAGCATTTTTGTGACTAATCTTCTCCCTCAGCTCTACCTTTCTGTCCCCAGTCACATTCGCTAATTCCCTGAGAGACCAAAATCTGTCCATCCTGGCTTTAAATGTGCTTAATTGTATAGCCTGAACAGCTCTCTGGGGTAGAGAATTCTAAAGAGTCGTAAGAATAATATAAATATTTGATATAATATTAAAGAAAATATCTCCAAAGATTTTCGAGAAGATTTGTAGCTCAGGTTGTGGATGAGGTTGTAGACATGCTCGTCAAGCCAGTGAATTTGGTTACAAACATTTTGTTACCCTGCTAGGTAATATCGTATGTGCGCCTCCGGTGTAGCGTCAGTGTTCTGTCCTGCTTGTTATTTATATGCCTTGGTTTGCTGAGGTGGTTGGTATTACTTCCGGTTTGATTTCTCAGTGGTTTGTACGCAGGATCCAGTTTAATGTATTTGTTGATGGAGTTCAGTTGGAATACCAGGAATTCCCTGGCATGTCTCTGTCTGGTTTCTGCAATTATGGAGGTGGTGTCCCAGTTGAATTCGTATCCCTCGTTGTCCGTGTGTAGTAAGACAAGTGAGAGAATTGGTCATGTCTCTTGATGCCTAGTTGGTGTTCATGTATCCGTATTGTTAATTTTCTTCTGGTTTGGCCTACATAGCATTTCTCAGTCCTTACATGGTATTTTGAACAAAAGCAAAGTTGCTGGAAAAGCTCAGCATGTCTGGCAGCATCTGTGAAGGGGAAAAAAAAGAGTTAACACTTCAGGTCCGGTGACCCTTCCTCAGAACTTTGTTTTTCTTCCTGATTTACAGCATCTGCAGTTCTTCCAGTTTTTATGTGGTATTTTGAATATTACCCCAGTTTTGCTGGTTTTGGGTATGGGATCCTTTGTTTGTCAGTAGCTATCATAGGGTGGTTGTCGATTTGTGGGGTACTCTGATACCTCTGATGCAGTTCTGTTTGTGGGCATTGGGGTGGTTGCTAGTCTAATTGAGTATATGGTCTGTAAGTGTGGTCTTTATACACTAGAGGGTTCAACACTCCCCCAAAGTACTCTCACTGGGGGTCCCCCTCAGACCCATTGTCTCACTGCAGGTAGACCACATATAGACTTGCCAAAGAACTACAACAGAAATTGAAATACTTAGTGGACAACACTACCCACTCCATCCACTCATCCCAAGAATTCCCCAAAATCATCAAGGACACCAGAATAGAAGATGACAAAATGATATCCTTCTATGTAACAGCACTATTTACGTCCATAAATATCGACCTAGCCAAAGAAACAATTGCTACACTGCTGGACGAATCAAGTAAGCAGGTAACCCAGGATGCCAACAACATTGATAAGGACACCACTATGAAACTACTACGTCTGTGCCGCACAACCCACTTCACCTTCAATGACGGCATAGACAAAACAAATCAACAGAACACCAATGGGATCCCCAATAACATTACTGATTGCAGGAGCAGGAATGCAAAGGTTAGAACGAACAGCGCTCCTCACCATACAACCCAAATTTTTGGTTCGGCATGTAGATGACACCTGTGATTATTCAAATGACTAGAGGAAACAGAAAGACCGCACAAATGGACCAGATACTCACTAAACTAACAACCACCCCAAAGCCCACAAACGGAGCTGCACCAGGACACTATTTAAACGAGCCACAACACCATTGCAGCAACCTGGAACTATGCAAAGCAGAACAGGAGCACTTGTATGGAGTTTTCAAAAGAAATGGATACCCAAAAAGCATAATCTGCTGTTACCTCTTAGACAGGCCACAACAGAAAGACACAACACGACCAGACTCACTAATTACCCTACCACACATCAAGGACATTTCAGAGCTGACTACAAGACTACTCAGACCCCTAGGTAGCAGAGTAGGCCGCAAACCGACAACCAACCTACGGCAGCTGATGAACGTAAAGGATCCCGTACCCAAAACCAGCAAAACTGGGGTAATATACAAAATACCATGCAAGAACTGTGAGAAACACGACACAGGCCAAACCAGAAGAAAATTGACAGTACAGATACATGAACACCAACTAGCCACTGAGAGACGCGACCAATTCTCACATGTCTCGCTACACGTGGACACCGAGGGACACGAATTCGACTGGGACAAGCATCCATAATAGCACAAGCCAAACGAAGGCATACCAGGGAATTCCTGGAGGCCTTGTGTTCCAACTGGAATTCCAGCAAAAAAACATATTGAATTAGACACTATACAAAACCACTAAGAAACAAAACCAGAAGTAATACCAACCGCCCCAGCAAAACGAGACATACAAATAACAAGCAGGACAGAACACCGACACTTTGCCGAAGGTGCACTGACGATATTTCCAAAGTGTTGAGGTAAGCTTCTCCAACCTAACTACATGACTCATAAACATTGGATAGTTTGTTTAGTGAGAAGACATGGTAGGGAGTGAGAAAATGTCAATGTTTGAGTTTCTTGCTTCTGATAAAAGGAAGGTGAAAGGCTAAATCATATCATAGAATCCCTACAGTGTGGAAACAGGCCCTTCGGCCCAACAAGTCAGCACCAACCCTTGGAGCATCCCATCCCCCTATAACCCACACACACCTGAACACTACGGGCAATTTAGCATGGCCAATCCACCTATCGTGCACATCTTTGGACTGTGGGAGGAAACCGGAGCACCCGGAGGAAACCCACGCAGACATGGGGAGAATGTGCAAACTTCACACAGCCAGTTGCCCGAGGCTGGAATCGAACCCAGGTCACTGGTGCTGAGAGGCTGCAGTGCTAACCACTGAGCCACCGTGCCGCCCTTTTTTTTTTTTTTTAAAATGCCGTTCCCAACCAAGGTTAGTTCTAATGTTACTCGATCACCCGGCACACTGAAATGCACACAGTGGAAATGTGATCTGTTTTTGTCTGAGTTTCCACCTTTTAGTAAAGAACTACCAGAGCAAAATGTGGAAAAACAGAAAATTGAGAACAATTATTAAAAGTAAATTATACTGTATTGATAAGAATTGAACTTAACTATTTTCCAGATACTGATCCTTTATATTCCAGAATGCTAAGGGAAATTAGGATGAGAAGAGCGGGGGCTGAATTATGTAGATTTTGCAAAATCTACAATGGCGTTGATGGTATATAAGGACTGATAAATGAAAGACACAAAACCGTTGTTTTTCAAAAAAAAAATCACCTAGCAGCTTTTTAAATGAATAATTTGCAGTTTGCTAAATGATTATTAACAACATGAATAACAAGACAGGCTAACGTTTTGGATGTCGGATGGATGCCGTTTTTCAAAACTAAAGATAATCGAGTTTTAGATTAGGACAAAAGAAAGCAAAGAGGGAGAACCACAGTCTTGCAGTGAGACAGAATTAATGGGTTGAATAATCTGAATTATGGAAAAGTAGTCCTTTGATAGTATAGAATGTGTGTACTGCTTAAAAAATACATTTTTATCAAAACTTTTTGCCTTTCACTCATCAGGACATTTCATGAATACAAATTGACAGAGCTAATTAAAATTACTACTGCATGAGAGGAGTGTGATGATTGGTTTGCTAGTGCGGTCTAATTGGTAGAGGTGTTGCCATGGCAAATGCACCTATTGATGTTCAGTGACAATTAACAGTCAGGCCCTGGTTAGAATGTTAAACCAGGTAGTTGGCTGTGATTAGTCAGGGCATGGTTCAGAGAAAGGAACCAGCAAATGTCTGCCACCTATTTTGTTGAGTTCAAACAGATGCAGCTCGTGTTGTCAGCAGTAATAGAAACCTGTTGTTCAATGAACTTGTCAATACAGTGTGGAGCTGGAGGAACACAGCAGGTCAGGCAGCACCAGAGGAGTAGAGTTGACATTTTGGGCCTAGACCCTTCCTCAGGACTCAATTGACTTTGTTTTTAAATAAAATCATTTCCAAATAGTTAAGGACATGAAAAGACGTAGAAAAAGTCCACAGAAAGATAGGAAATTGGGCAAAGTTGATTAAAATGTGCAGCTGGAACAGCACAGGTCAGAGTAGCTGGAAAGTTGATGTTTTGGGGTCTGGACCATTCTTCAGGACTGGGGAGGGGTAAGAGGGAAGGGAGCTCAGAAATAATAGAGGGAGGGGGTTGGCTGGGAGAAAGGTATGTGGGCTGGTGATAGGTTGATGCGGGTATGGGCTTGCAGAGATTGGTCATTGGCAGAGGTGGAGCGTATAGGTGAGAAGTAAGATAGACAGGTTGTGTCAGGTCAAGGAGGCGGGGGTGAGGGGGAGGGCTAGATATGGGATGAGGCTGGAAGTGGGGAGATTTTGAAGCCGGTGAACTATATATTCCGGCCTTTGGGCTGTCTGCTTCACAGGCAGAACGTAAGGTGGTGTTCTTTCCAGTTTACGCGTGGCCTCATTTTGACGTTGGACATCTTAATCTAATAATGGGTCTACATGCGTTTCTCAGGGTCATGTCCTAGGTCCAACCACATTCGGCTACTTCATCAATGACATTTTCTGCCCCTTTGTGTGCATTCTGTTCTCACCTTATTATGAACTATCATTGCAAAAAGATGGCTTTTTTTCTCTCTCAATCTTAACACCATTATTACTAGATACCTAGGTCATTAATCTAGAGTGACTCATTGGACTCTAATGGTCTTGTCTTTAAGTCTTTGCAAAAATGTCAAAAGGTTGTGATCAGTGTACACAACTGCCTCAGATCCATTGTTTACAGCATAAACATTAAAATGTTGTAAGGCCAGGAGCAAACTCGGTAACTCCTTTGCAACAGTTGAATATTTTCTCTAGTGGCTATTGAGTTCCTTTGAAAAATAACCGGCCTTTCAATTGCACAGTCATCCTTCTGTAACAACACAGCTCCAACTTTAAAGCATTTTGAGAAATTCAGCATGGCTAAAACTGGTGGAGTGGTTAACACTGTGTTTTTAAATTCTCAAATGCCGCCTGGCATTGTTCTGTACATCGAAATTTTGTAGCGGTCTTCAACAAATCCGTCAGTGGTGCCACCTCACTACTAAAGTTTGGTACAAACTTACGGTAGAATCCGCTCCGTTCCAAAAATCGTAGCACTTCCTTCTTCGAGAAAGGTCTTAGAAATTTCAGGATAGCCTTCATCATCTTGTTCCTTTTGTTTCATTCTTCCATGTCTGATGCTGTGTCCTAAGAACTTCACTTCCACCTTTGCAAATTCTGTCTTTTCCAAATTTATGACCAACTTTGCCTTCCGTAGTGTCTCTAAGAGCTCTGCCAAATGCACTGTGATCTTTCCACAAATGGCTAAAGATCACTAAGTCATCCTATATAGAGAGCACAATCAGTCAATCCTGCCACAACCCTCTTCTTAAATCTTTGAAATGTCCTTCATTCCAAAGGGCATTACTTTAAATTGATACAACCCATTTGGGATTTCAAACGCAAAAACTTCTTTCGCTCTCTCCAACAAAGGTACTTGCCAGTAACCACGAAGTAAGTCCAACTTCATGATATAAGTGGTTTGTCCATCATTTTCCACACAGTCCTTCAGCTTTGGAATTGGGTAAGAGTCTGATTTAGTCGCGGCATTGACCTTCTAATAATCTACGCAGAATCGTTGAATGCCGTCAGGTTTGGGAACCAACACAATCGGTGAATTCCACTCACTTTAACTCTGTTTGATGTCTTCTTAGAGCATTGCATTCACTTCCTCCTGTACCTGTGCTGCTTTTGAGAGGATTAAGCCTGTAAGGGTGCTTTATCGGAACAGCATTCCCTATGTCACCCTCATGTATTATAGTATTAGTCCTCCCCATTTCTATTTCTACATATGTCCTCATAGTGCTGCAACAGGCCTTTCAATTCAGCTGTCTGTACCTGAGACAGATGGCTTACTATCTTATCCCTTCTTTAAGGACTTCCTCATTATATAATTTATTCGGAAGCACATCAAAATCCAAATCTTCTGGATTTGATTCCTTGCTCTGAGTGTCAGTAACTAATACCTGTTTTTCCAGTTACCTTTCCCTGTCATAGTAATGTTTCAGCATGTTCACATGACATACCCAATGAATTTTTTCCTTTTTCTAGCATCTTTATCAGAAAAGATTCTGGTATTCACCTGACTTCTTCACAATCTGATAAGAACCATCAAACCTTGCTTTGGAAAGGCCTCCGCTACTGTTAACAGCACCAATACTTTATCCCCGTGGGCAAATGTACAAATTTTAGATTTCTTATCCGCTTCTTGCTTCATTAGATGCTGTGCCGCCTTCAAGTGTTGTCTAGCTAACTCACCTACTTTGTTTAATCTTTCTCTTACCTCAGATACGTAATCCCACTGTGAGATCCCTGGCTTCTGACCTATCAGCTGTTCCTTAATTTTAAAGGCCTCCTTACTTTGTGTCCGAATATCAATTCAAATGGAGTAAACTGAGTCGATTCATTTGGAACATCTCTAACAGCAAACAAAATAAATGGGATACCTTTATTCTGACCATTTTGGTAATGCTGGCAATAAGCCGTCAGCAAAGTTAAGGTCTGATGCCACCTTTCCAGTGTTCCGTAGGATTCAGGGTGGTATGCACTTGATTGAAAGTGTTGGATACCTAAGCTATCCATGACATCCTTAAATAGTTTGGCAGTAACATTGGACCCTTGGTCTGACTGAATTTCCCTGGGTAATCCATAATGGGTAAAGAAAGCAAGCAACTCCTCCACAACCTTTTTTTGCCTTGACATTCCATAATGGAATTGCCTATGGAAATCTGGTAGACACATCCATTATGGTTAGCAAATACTGGTTCCCACTTTTGGTTTTAGGGAGAAGACCTACACAATCGATCATAACCCATGTGAAAGTTTCTTCAAATGCTGGAATTGGCATTAAAAGCACTGGTTTTATTACTGCCTGTGGTTTTCCTCCCATCTGATATATGATAGGTACAATAAAATTCAACCACATTTTTATGTAATCCAGGCCAATAGAAATGCTTCTATATCTTGGCCTGAGTCTTCCTCACTCCTACGTGATCTCCTAAAGATAATTAGTGCGCTACCCGCAATACTTACTGTATGTGTACTACTAGTAACACAATGTGGTGAACTTCCGCCTATTTCTCCTCTGTGCTAACCTGTCAAGGTCTCCACTTACACCTTAGGATTCTATCCTTAAGGTAATAGCATTCTGGAATACATTCTGATTCCTTTTCCGAGTAGGCTTTATGATATAAATCTCTTTTTGTTCCATCTTTTTGTTGTAACTCCATTGGTCTTTCAGAACTAAACATCTCTGCCTGATCCTCTACCTGTGTAGGTTTTTTCTTTACAATTTCATCTCACAGGGGGTCAGCTAACTGGACGTCAACTCCTTTGTCTTTCTCTTTTTGCTTTCCCTTCTTGCTTTAACTTATGACAGTGGGATCTTGTTGCCACGCAGTCAGGAAATGTTCCAGGGTATTTTTCTTTTAACTTCTCAGTTCTGTGGTTTTCTTTCAGCTTCTCTGTTACAATGGGTACCACTCCCACCTTTTGATCTGGTTAGGTTGTTTCCAAGAACAAACTGTATTCCTGGAACAGATACTCTCTCATCACTCCCACTGTCCCTTCCCCAGTCTTGATTGGACCTTCCAGCTTTTATCTTACACAGGAGAATGCCATATCTCTCTCCATTTATTCAACAAATTATTACTCTCAGCTAACATTCCAGAAGGCGTGCAAATGTCTTTATCCACCCCCACCTCTTACCTATCAGCCTTATCCCCGCCTCCTTGACCTGTCTGTCTCTTCTCCACCTACCTGCTCCTTTATCCATCTTCCATCTGCCTCCCCACCCCCCATTATTTCAGAATTCCCTTGCCTTCCTCCATTTCTGAAGAAGGGTCCAGACCCAAAACATCAGCTTTCCTGCTCCTCTGATGCTGCTTGGCCTGCTGTGTTCATCCAGCTCCACACCTTGTTATCTCAGATTCTCCAGCATCGGCAGTTCCTACTATCTTTAAATGCTACCAAGTTGTGACAAGTAACTCACCATTTGTCTTCCCAGAGCGTGTCCACCATCTACAAGGCACAATTCAGGAGTCTAGTGGAACATTGTCCATTTGCCTGTCTGACTGCAGCTCCAACAATACTCCAAAGCTGGTCACCATTAAGGTCAAGGCAACCTGCTTGGGATTGACGGCCCATCTGTCACCTTCATTCACTCCTTTCGTCACTGACACACCGTGGCAATAGTGTGTACCATCTCCAAGATGCAGTGCATTGATTCACTGAGGCTGCTTTGACAGCACCTTCCAAGTCTGTGAACTCTTATCGCCTTGAAGGACAAGAGCAGCAGGCGCATGGAACACCACCAACTGCAACGTTCCCTCACTTGACTTGAACCTATATCGCTGCCCTTCACAGCTGGGTCAAAATCCTGGCATTCCCTTACTAATAGCAGTAAGTGAGTCTGCTCCCCACAGACTGCAGCTGTTCATGAAAGCAGCTCATCATCTTCCCCATGGCATTTTGGATGTTTATTGGTGCTCGCCTAGCCATCCATGTCTCCCATGAATGAGTATTTTTAAAAATGCAACAGTGATAGGTTTTGAATAAAATATTGTTTGTAGGCTTTTAGAATTTAGGAATTAACAAGTTCTTTTTTCCTTTCAAAAGGTGGAGAGTCTTTTTCAGAAATACCACAGCAGACGCAGTTCACGTATCAAAGCTCCTTCACGCAACACCATCCAAAAGTTTGTTTCTCGGATGTCTAACTCTCACACTTCTGCTTCATCCAGTACCTCTACGTCCAGTGCAGAACACAGGTGGGTTTTCAATATGATTAACCTTGTAAAAAGGAAGAGATCTCTTGTGCATTGCAAAGTGGCAAAGAGATCCAGTGAACTAGAAGCATTTTTGTCAATTCAGAAAGAAAGGAGAACTCTTATCTTATGCATCTTTTGAGAATTTTAGGATATGACAAAGCTGTTTTAATTACTGAATACCTTTATAATGCATAAACTGCTTTTCTAGCATAGGAATTATGGCAACCAATTTGCACACTATTATATATAATATGTTCTCATAACGACCGTATCGTATCTTTGTTCTTCAGTGATAATTGAGTGATAAATGTTTAATAGGGCACAGGTTCCCCCTTCTCAAGTAAAATATTGCCAGGGAGTCTTTTGCGGCCACCCTAAAGAGCAGCGTGTCTCGGCTTGATGTTCCAACTCAAAGGTAGTGCCTTTGATAGTGGCTGTTAAACGCAAGATGCAAAATTGATAACCAGTGATAACTGGCAAGTGGTTCACTTGTACAGCCTTCATCTATTCAATTAGAACAACAAAGCGGTTCAATGTTAAAGGACAATAATATCCAACGCAAAAGGAGTCCTTTAGTTGTCTTTGGGGTGTTAACTTTCAACCTGAAGCTGGTGTTAATTAGCTGATTTCTTGGATGCAGATAGTCACAATGAATGTTGCAGTTATTAAAATGACTTGGTTCCTTGATTTTTATTTGCTGTATAGAGATTTGTCTGGGAACCAGGTGCCCATTGCTTCATGCAGAAATAGGACACAGCAGCTTGTCTTCAAAATACTAGTCGAACGTCCTTTAGAAATACCAGTTCCAAAATTTATTTCCAGGCACCTCTTTGAGTGGGTCTGTCTGTGATAGCCATTTTGTGAATGTCCAGTAGTTTGCATTTGTTAACCTACCACTATCTCAAGAAGAGATTTTGATGGGTGCCTGGAATATAAGAAGTGCCTCCTTTGCCTTTTCTGATTAGATAATACTCGGTGGGAGAGGTGGGATCAGAGTGCGCAAGTAACCAGCAAAAAGGGTCAGGCTGGGGGGGTGGAAAAAGGAGAGAAAAGTCAAAGGCCTCCTGCAATGCCACAATGATGCCACCCGAAGGCTGCAGGAACAGCAAATCATATTCAGCCTGGGAACCCTGCAGCCCAATGGTATCAATGTGGATTTCACAAGCTTCAAAATCTCCCCTCCCCCAACCGCATCCCAAAACCAGCCCAGCTCGTCCCCGCCTCCCTAACCTGTTCTTCCTCTCACCTATCCCCTCCTCCCACCTCAAGCCCCACCCCCATCTCCTATCTACTAACCTCATCCCGCCCCCTTGACCTGTCCATCCTCCCTGGACTGACCTATCTCCTCCCTACCTCCCCAGCTACACTCACCTTTACTGGCTCCATCACCGCCTCTTTGACTTGTCTGTCTCCTCTCCACCTATCTTGTCCTCAATCCATCTTCTATATGCCTCCCCCTCTCTCCCTATTTATTTCAGAACCCTCTTCCCCTCCCCCGTTTCTGATGAAGGGTCTAGGCCCGAAACGTCAAGCTTTCCTGCTCCTATGATGCTGCTTGGCCTGCTGTGTTCATCCAGCTCCACACCTTGTTATCTCTGATTCTCCAGCATCTGCAGTACCTATTATCTCAAAGGCAAAACTAACTGCTTTTAAATGCACATTGTTTATTTTATTCAAAATACTAACCGTGGCATAAATAGATGTTAATAGGTGTGAACTTCTAACCATTATGCTGATGAAATCAAAGTTCGGAAATAAGTATTCGGTGGTATTTGACTTTTCAAAAGTACAGGTGGGAAGGAAAGGCTGGCAAGATTGCTTTTAGTAAGAGATGGAATAAGTATGATAGCAAGAAATGATCTTGCATCGAATCATAGAATCCCTTCAGTGTGGAAACAGGCCATTCGACCCAAGAAGTCCATACAGTCCCTCCGAAGAGCATCGCACCCTGACGCATTCCCCTATCCCAACATTTCCCCATGTCTAACCCACCTAACCTAAACATCCCTGGACGCTATGGGCAATTTAGCATGGCCAATTCACCTACCCTGCACATCTTTGGACTGTGGGAGGAAACAGAGGCACCCAGAGGAAACCCACGCAGACACTGGGAGAGCGTGCAAACTCCACACAGACAGTTGCCAGCAGGTGGAATTGAACCCGGATCCCTGGCGCTGTGAGGTAACGGTGCTAACCACTGAGCCACTGTGCTGCCCTGAAATGTAGAATCCCTCTGGGTAGAAGTAAGAAGTGAGCGTGCAAGACACTAGAGGAAGTAGTCTGTAGGCTCCCCTAACATTGCATCTGCACCATCTTTTCAATGAGGTCATGTCTGATGTGATAATCCTCAATGATAATTCCACCTTCCTACTTTTTCTCCCCATTAATCTTGATTCCCATTCTATTCTTAAAAATCTGTCTATCTCTGCCATGAAAATACTTCCTGACACACCCTCTTCTGTCCTCTGCAGTAAAATAATACCACATATGCACTACCCTCAGAAGAAGTTTCTTCTCATTTGTCCTAAATGAGTAACTTGTTACTCGAGATTATCGTTTCTGATCCCAGACTGTACCATAAAGAGAAATAGTCTCTCCATATCTACTCTGTCAAGCCCTCTAAGAGTCTTGTATGTGTCAATAAAGTCTCCTCTCATTCGTTCATTCTTCACTGCAATGAGTACAACCTATTTGATGTCTCCTGCTAACAAGCTGGTGAACCTTCTCTGGACTCTCTCCAATATCATTATACCTTTCCATAGATACAGGGATTAAAAACTGTCACAGTATTCCAGGTGTGATTTAGCTAGCACACTGTAGAGTTTTACTAAAAATCTCCCTATTTTTATATTTTGTTTCCTTTTGAAATAAAGGCCAACGATCCATTTGCCCTTCTCTAGTACCTGTTGAACTTGAATTCTAGTTTTTTTTTTTCTGTGATTTGTGCATGAGGCCTCCCAAATTCTTCTGTGCTGTAGCTTTCTGCATTCACTATTTAAACTATTTTCAGCTCTTCAACTATTCCTGCCAACTTTCATGAATTTACATTTTCCCACATTACCTTCTGTCCAGTTTATGCCCTCTTAGTAACCTATTTATGTCCCTCTGCAGACTCATCCTCATATTCCCCTGTGCCTCAGCCATTTGTCATCCACAAACCTCGCAGCAGTACATCCACTTTCCTCATCCGTTTACTATATATTGTAAATAAATGTGGTCCCATTCCTTATCACAGTGGCACTCCATTCCCTTTATCTTAACTCTACCTTCTATTCAGTCAATTCTATATTCATTTTAATATACTACTCCCAACACTATGGCCTCTTAAGTTGCTTTGTGTACTTTTTGAATACTGTTGGCAATCCAAATGCATCAAATCTGCTGGTTCCCTGCTACCTACCGTACTGTTACCACCTCAATATGTTCTAATACGTTTGTCAGGCATAATTTCATTGTCATGAAACCATGCTGATTCAGCTTCATTTTTATTATGCATTTCTAAATGCTCTATTATTACATTCTTTATAGTAGACTGTTAATGTGTCGTTGAGAAAGTGTTAAGCCAACTGGTGCATAATTAACTTTTATTTCACTCCCTCCCTTTTTCAAGTTAAGGGTAGAGTTTACATTGGCAGTTTTCCAATCCTCTTGGACTTTTCCATAATCCAAGGATTCTTGGAAGATCGCAAATAATGTGTCCGCTATCTGCATAGCTACTTCCTTTCATATCGTCAGATACATCCCATCTGATCCAGGGGGTATATCAGCCTTTACCCACATTACTTTCTCCTGTGATCATTTCAGTTTATTCCCCTGACCCCTTAGCTGCTTGACTACTTGTTTTTAGAATACTACTAGTGTCTTTGACTGTGAAGACTGTTGCAAAGTATTTATTCAACTGCTTTGCCCTTTTCTAGTTCCTCATTAGCATTTCCCAGTCTCATTCCCTAACAACCCTAATTTCCCTTAGACATCCCTCCTTGTGTATATTTAAGAAGCTCTTGCTGTCAGATTCTATATTGCTTGCTAGGTTTACTATCCATTTATTTTCTCCCTCAGATATTTTCTTGCTTATCTTGTATTGGTTTTTCAAAACTTCTTTTTAGATGTTTTTCTTTCCATTTGATACAATCCTTCACTTGCTTGGTTAATTGTGGTTCTTTTATCTTGTTCCTAGTTTTCTCCTTCCCCTCGGTGTATATCTTGCTGTGTTATCGGTTATTTTCTTAAATGTTTGCTATTGTTTCTCAACTACCTTTTATACTTACTTACATTCTTTCCCAGTCAAATCCAGCCAACTTTGCCTTCATTCTTTTGTAATTACCCTTATTCAAGTTTAGCAGAGTTGTTTTGACCCAAGTTTTCCAGTATCAAACTGATCAATAAAATTCAGCCATGTTATAGTCACTGTTCCCTTGGGGAAGTTTTACTGAGGCCATTTGTCAAACAGGCTTCATTGCATATTACCAGACTTAAATTAGCCTCGTTCCCCATTGAATTCATAACACGCTGTCGGAAATGGTCCTGAATTCTTTGTGGCTACTTTTGCCAATTTAATTTTCAAAATTGACATGAAGATTAATATTGCCCATGATTAATGCACTGTCTTTTTACATGCTTCATTAGGTCTTGAACATAGAACATAGAACATTACAGCGTAGTACAGGCCCTTTGGCCCTCGATGGTTTCACAGGTCGGCGCAACAATTTGAAGCCCATCTAACCTACACTATTCCATTATCATCCATATGTTTATCCAACGATCTGATTTATTGAGTATCCTACAGAACAATTGTTGTTATGGGGCCAATGGACGACTAACACCAATGTTGTCTTTCCCCTTGTTGTTTCTTATTGTGATCATATTTGGTCCCCTTATCTAAGGAAAGAAAGCTTGTGGCCCAGTGATAGTGTTCCTACCTCTTAGGCCAGAAGGTCCACATTCAAATCCCACCTGCTCCAAAGGTGTGCCATACCGTGTCTGATCAGGTTGACAAACCTAACCTGGTATTGGCAGTCTAGAGAAGGTTCACTAGGTTGATGTCATGTATGGAGGGATTTTTGTAGAAGTTGAGTAGGTTGGGCCTGTGCTCATTGAGTGTAGAAGAATGAGAGGTGACCTGATTCAAACATGAAGGTTTCCTAGGGGATTTAAAAGGAAGATGCAAATATATTGTTTCCCCTTATGAGAGAGTTTGGAGCTAGATGCCATAATCTCAGAGTGAGGGAGGCAAAAATGAAGAGTAATTTATGAAATGTAATTCCTGTATAATCATAATCTCTGTATCTGTTGAATTTCTTTCTCTTCAATTTGGAATTAAGAAGATTGAAGCAATTCAGCATTTGTTTTAAATTTATGAAGGACTTTTGCTTGCCTGTATAAGGTGGATGTAAATAAATATTAAATAATTAGGGTGAAGTATTTTTTACTCCAAATGGTCAGGATGTGTAATGTGCAGCAAATAGCACAGATGTATTTAAGGGGAGGCTGGATACGTACATGAGGGAGAAAGGGAGAGTAAGTATTGGCAGAGACCTGTTGGACTGCTTGTTCTGTGCTCTAAGCTTTAGCTAATTTGATCATAAGTGTGACTGTGGGATGAACTGTCTCTGCAAACAGATGTTCATTTAATCCATATACCTGTGCGTTTTTAATTTCCTTCCTCCATGTTTTGGAGGATCATTGGTTAATTGCCTCTGCAAAGTCCAAGTTATGAATGAATATTCAACCCCATGAGCCTCAAATGGCAGCATTTGAAGACAGACTCCTTTCTATGCTCATTTACGTGTTTTCATGGGTTTGGGTATGTTGAAGTGGATTTTCTTGATTTTGTTCTATTAATGAATAACTCTTCAAATGGAACTCCAACGTCTTAATATCTGCAGATTGTGAACTATCCATATTAATAAAAACATTGATTTTTATAATTGCTGCATGGGATTCTGTGATGTGCACTTAAATGACCCATCTTGAAAAAGATTTAGAAATTTCTGAACCACATTAGCTTTAAACATAGGATTTTTTTGCCTTTTTAGCTTAAAGGATGAAGAAGAACAAATGTGTCCTATTTGTCTACTGGATATGCTGGATGAGGAAAGCTTGACTGTGTGTGAAGAAGGCTGCAGGAATAAACTTCACCATCACTGCATGTCAATCTGTAAGTTTTCAGGGATTTTCTTTTTTTTTTTATGTTCAGTTGATTTTTATTCATGAGATCTTTCAAGCTCTCATTGTCCAAGGCTGAACTATTTTGCTGTTCTAGTAAATCATGGGCCTGTTACTATGAACAGTTTTTTTTAAAAGCTGGAAGTATTTTATCCGGGAAACCAGATGGATTGGTCGAAATTTTTTACTTGACTCCTTTGTGCTCAATCATTATTTCTATTAAAAAAAATCCATAATTTTAGCATTTCTGTTGATGATGTTTTGTCACTTAAACTTAGTTACCCTTGGTTGCTCTTAATCAATTTACTTTTGTTTTTGGTTGCTTGTTTCTAGTTAACATCTTTTGGCCTTTGATGGTTGGTATATGCCTGACGTTGTTAACCGATTTGAAAGACCTTTGCACATTTGATTTGAAGTGAGAATGGTCCAGAAATCTTGTGTGGGGTTCTATGCTTATCGACGGCATTGGTCACTTCCCAAAGGCCAGGTTTATCAATCTATGTACCTGGAACAAAATCTAGCAGAGATTTAATAGCCTGAATTGTTTTCATAATGGCATTCTTCATTCTTCATGGGATCTGGGTGTCACTGACGGAGCCAGCATTTGTTGCCCAGCCTTAATTGCCTTTGAGCTGTTGGCTTGCTGCACCATCCCAGAGGGAAGTTTAAAAGTCAATCACGTTACTGTGGACCTGGAGTACAAATCGGGTAAGGATGACGGATTCCCTTCCCTAAAACTTATTAGTGACCCACGTGGGATTTTAGAACAATCAATCATAATTTTGTGGCATTATTACAGAGAGTGGATACATAATGTGTAGCCAATGTAGCTACGACTTGCATGTAGTGTGCTACACACTGAACAATGTATGTAGGAAAAGTTATCCCGAAGATATCATCTGAACAATGTATCATGTCTTAAAAATTAAAGGTTGTAGTGGTCCAGAATCTGAAAACAAAATAAAATTGTTACTTTTGGAACATTGCAGAAGGATTTGGACAGGTTAGGAGAGTGGGCAAAGAAGTGGCAGGTGGAGTACAACGTGGGAAAGTGTGAGGTCATACACTTTGGTTAGAAGAATAGAAGCATGGACTATTTTCTAAACAGAGAAAATTCAGAAGTCTGAAGTGCAGAGAGACTTGGGAGTTCTAGTTCCGGATTCTGTCAAGGTAAATTGCAAGTTGAGCCAGTAGTTAGGAAGGCAAATGCAACTTTGGTGTTTATTTTGAGAGAACTTGGATACAAAAGCAGGGATGTACTTCTGAAGCTCTATAAGGCTCTGGGCAGGACACATTTGGAGTATTGTGTGCAGTTTTGGGCCCCATATCTCAGGAAAGATGTACTGGCCCTGGAGCGGAGGTTCATGAGAATGGTCCCAGCAATGAAAAGCTTAACATAGGAGGAATGTTTGAGGACTCTGGGTCTATACTCGATGGAGTTTAGAAGGATGGAGGGGGTGGTATCTAATTGAAACTTACAGAATACTGAATGGCCTGGACAGAGTGGACGTTGGGAAGTTGCTTCCATTGGTAGGAGAGACTAGGACCCAAGGGCACAGGCTTCAAATAAAGGGAAGACCTTTTAGATTGGACATAAGGAGAAACTTGTTAAGCCAGAGAGTGGTGAATCTATGGACTTCACTGCCTTCACATGGAAGGCAGTGGAGGCCAGGTCATTCTATATACTTAAGACGGAGATAGATAAGTTATTGATTGTCAAGGGGATCAAGGGTTGCGGGGAGAAAGCAGGAGAATAGGGTTGAGAAACTTATCAGCCATGATTAGCCAGGAAATAGCTGAGACATTTAAACAGTTATTTCGTGTCGGTCTTCACAGTGGAAGACACAAATAACATGCCGAAAACTAATGGCAAGAAGGTTGTAGCAGGCGAGGACCTAGAAATTATCATTATCACTAAGGAGGCAGTGCCGGGCAAGCTAATGGGGCTAAAGGTAGACAAGTCTCCTGGCCCTGATGAAATGCATCCCAGGGTACTAAAAGAGGTGATGGGCAAAGTAGCAAATGCACTAGTAATTATTTACCAAAATTCACTGGACTCTGGGGTTGTTCCCTCAGATTGGAAAACAGCCAATGTGATGCCACTGTTTAAAAAAGGAAGTAGTCAAAAAGCAGGTAACTGTAGGCCAGTTAGCTTAACTTCGGTAGTGGGGGAAAATGCTTGAATCTATCATTAAGGAAGAAATAGCAAGACATCTGGATATAAATTGGAGATAACAAGCATGGGGCTGGATGAACACAGCAGGTCAAGCAGCATCATAGGAGCAGGAAAACTTGACGTTTCGGGCCTAAACCCTT